>OU342733.1:102276976-102876976 GCA_910589765.1 Avena atlantica | reverse complement strand
ATCTGAAAGATTTCTGACTTAAGAGTCGAGCACGTAGTACACCTTATATAATAGTTTGAACTGCTGTAGTATATGTGGCTATTGAATTTGTAAAGTCTGGCTACTGAATTCCTAGTATGTGTGGCTAATGATTTGTAGTTTGTGTGGCTACTAAATTTGTAGTATGTGTGGCTAATGATTTGGTGTTTGTGTGGCTAATGAATTTTTAGTATGTGTGGCTAATGAACTTGTATGAATGACCAAGGTTAGCCTCGTAAAAAGAGGGTGGGCTAGCAATGATCAATGTCACCATTATCGGAAAAATGCTGCTAGTGAGCTATCCGAAAGGCATGAAATGCTGCTGGTTTGTATGCCTCGAACAATTTTTACATAGATTTGTTCGAGCTGGAACGTGATTCTGTATGGAACTTTAATGAATAAACCACCAAAGATTATTTCATAAAATGTTGTCTAAATCTTTTCTGCCTCGGATAAGTATGACAGTAAAATAAATTCAACCGCCGGTAGTAATTGAATAAATATATACATCTTGATAGTATTTGGTTACTTTCGAGCTAATTCCATACTACAATATGGGATATCTATGCAAAAGGGGTCTATTGCCTCTACAAAAAGGAATTCTATAGAGTTAGTCTGAACTTAATTGGTTTATACTAAAGAAACTTCAGATCTCCAGCATAAAAGTTTGCTAGCCAATTACCTAGAGAGGATGTAAGTTTAGGGATCGTTCAACCGGAACTAATATTTTTCCTTACCTCCAAACTTCAGGAGATCTGCAATGTTCATGCACTAGTTGATGCGCTTGAACCAATCCTGGTTCAGTACGAACATCCACGCCGCCATATCGATTTCGTCAAACGAGAACTTCCGCTTCTCATGGCAGGGATCATAGGTCCCTGTCAATCTGAACATGAATTTCGGTGCTGAGATGTTGCCCATCATCGGCTCCAGCAATCGAACACTCCAACAAGCTAAGTGTAAATGGATGCACTCCACCGTGGTGTGGCCGCCGACGGTGCGTAGGATGGATCGTCTTTGCCGCTGACGGCGTGCGCCCAGATTGCCCCACGGTAAGGTCGCCCACGCCGAGGCATGGAGGTGAGAATTTGTTGAACTTGGCGCTGCCCTATTCGGGGGTTTGTTTCTTCTGCGGAAGGCTCACAGGAACTCTTTGGAACGTACCTTATTTCTCATGCACAGTGCACACAAAAATGCCACCACGCATATTCTCCATGACGCTCGGTTGGGCCTTCTCGACGCCACCGCAGCCTTCGTCATTGCCACCGCCGCAGATGCAACACATTCTGTGAAATCAACTGTCTCAGATGACAATGGAAGATCGATGTTGTAGTACAACCGCATGGCCTGCCTCAGAGGGGCCAAATAACCAAGCTTCGGCGGCGGCTGCCAAGGCAGCGGATTCTTCTTAGGTAGGGCCATAGCTAAGCTTCCTAAGAGTGTATCTTATTTATTCGAAACTAGTTCGACTAACCGCTGAATCTTTATATCCCTTCTCAGCATAAGAGTGCTAAGATATTAAAAATACAGTTCGTGGCTAGCAACCGTATCAGGCAATATACCAGGTCAGAATTACATTTTAACTATATTTGCGAGTGTGTCCTTAGTTGTGTACAAAATTTTTGCCTGCGCCACTACGATTGTAGAATTGCAGCAACACCATCAGAAACAGGGGAAGAAGACGTGGCGTTTGAATGACTGGTGGGCCCCACAACCTCAACCATAGAAGGCAAGCATCCTAGGTTCGAGGACTAGTGCTCCCCATTATTCTCTGATTTTCCATATTCTGTCACTCACTCGCGGCTCCACTCCGCCCCACTTCTTTGGTCTTGCATGCCACTCCGTCCCGTCCGACAACACTCTCGTCCTCCCCTTAGACTATCATCCTCCCGTTATCCCCTACCCTCCCTACCCACCTTTCCTTGCCCCCTTGCCCTGTCTCCGTCCTTGCCCAAGCGCGTGTGGGTACAAAAATCGTTAGATGGGAACTAGGTTTTCGTGCAACGAGGGTGGCTTTGATCTGGATCGCGCACGGAATGGATCCTACATGGCCGGAGAACATGAAGATGGGCCCTTCCTGGATGGAGAGCAAGGAGATGGACCCTTCAAGGCTGGAGAACATGGAGGATCACAAAACAGGGGAAAAGGACGCGGGGTGCAAGCTTTGGTTCTCTAGAGCCCATTGAACATGTCGTACATCCTTCCTTAAGGGTAAGAACTACAATTCCATCCCTGCATCTCTCAATTAGTGTTTCTAGTCCCGTGTTGATGGAGAGGATCTGTGTTAGTGACTGTAGGACGTCTTCTTCATCCAGATTTCTTTTGAAGATTCGGCATGGGTGTCAGACTGAAACCTTTTCCAACAGTAGAATCGCAGTTACCAGTGGATTTGATTATCGGCTGACAGTAGACACGGAGGACATAAGTCTAAGTGACTTCCACATGCAATTTGGCAAGTTTCCCATTGGCCAGCATGATGAATTCATAGTCAGGTACTACGACACAAATTCACAGACTTTCTACGACATTAGAACCGAGGACGCTCTGGCCATGATGTGGGGTGAAGACCTCGGCACGAGAACTGTGCTGATATTTGTGCACATCCTTAACATAGATACTGGGGAAGAAACTATCCTGAATGATACCGGCCCATGTGGAACGCGAAAAGAGCAGTATCTATTTTTTATGCCGAGTGCGACCGACCAGTCTGTCGTTGAGCATGAAGACATCGAAATGTGTGGCAGTCAGGGTGATTTTGTACTCGATGATGATGATGATGATCATGAGAAAGCATATCCAGATGTGGCAGCAGACCCTGATAGGATGGAGAGTAGGGAATATTTGGTTGATTCAAACTATGAGCCTGACTATGGGACTGATAAGAAGAGTAATGTGAGAAAGACGAGGACAGGCTAGTGATACACTTTAACAGGGACAACCCTGCAATTGATGAGGGGACTGTCTTTTATACTGTGGAGGAATGTAGATATGTTTTTGCTACCTATGCAATAAGAGTTGGGTTCGAATTTATCGTAGAAAATAGCAACCAAAAGAGATTTAGGGTCCATTGTAGTGAAAGTAAGCTGTGTCAATGGAGATTGCATGCATCTCCAATGCGGGGTGGACACCCATTTCAGGTTGCAATATCTACATTTAGTTTCAGTATTTCTCATATTTGTTCTACTGATAAGTCCTCTGATTAATTTTTATTCCCATTGAATGCAGATCAAGGTTAACACAAAGAAACACAACTTCCCTAATACTTCTTTAAGTGATAAAATTAGACCGCCGACAACCAAGTGGATTGCTGCTAAGGTACTTTGCTGGGTGAGGTAGGGTCGTAGCACTGGACCTGCTGAACTCAGAACTAAGCTTAGCGAAAAGTTTAGTGTTTTGATTCCTTACCATAAAGTCTTTGATGGGAAGGAGATGGCTCTAGACTTCATTCAGGGCAAGTGGACTGATAGTTGTATTGTATAGTTTCAAAGCTACGAAGAGAAGACATCACCTGGTAGTGTTGTTGACATTGATTACGAGGTTGTGAAAGGAAATGAAAAAGTCTCAAGGGGGGTCAAGTATAAGCAGACAGATAAGAAATGCTTCAGGAGATGTTTTATCTACCTGAAGGCATGCTAGAAGGGGTTCCTAGACGGTTGCAGGCAATATTTGGCAATAGAGGCAACTTCTTTAACAGGGAAGTTCAGGGGACAGCTTGCTACCACTTGTTCTGTGGACGCGCATAATTGGATTTTTCCCGTAGACTATGCTGTTCTTGAGGGTGAATTGACTAAAAGCTGGACATGGTTCATGCAGAGACTATGTGTAGTAATTGGTCACCCTAAAGGCTTGGTGATACACACTAGTGCATGCAAGGGGCTTCAGAATGTTGTTGATACTGTGTTTCCTGGGGTTGAGCATAGGGACTGCATGCGGCACCTCGCTACTAGCTTCACGAAGAAGTTCAAAGGAAAGACCCTTGAAGACAACTTGTGGCGATCATCATACACGTACACCCCAAGAACGCGTGCTACTTACATACATGACTTGTATACCGTGCTGAAGCTGAAAGAATACCTTGAAGAACATCATAGAAAGTTATGGGCCAGAAGCAAGTTTGGTGAATAGCAAAGTGGATTTTCTATACAATAATTTGATAGAAAGGTTCAATGCTAAGATTAGGAGCATGAAGTCACTTGCAATTGGTATTTTGTTAGATGCAATAAGATAGTGTATAATGCTGAAGACAGATTTTAGGCAGAAAAGTTGTGCGAGAAAATTTGTAGGCCATAAAATAGTTCCAAAGGTGGTTTTATTACTGAATGAGAACGATAAAGACGGTGATGGTCAGAAGGTAAAATACATTGTCTAAGGTTTATGCACAAGACAAGCATTGAACTGAATGAAGGTTTACTGTAGACATTAGTAACAAGACATGTTCATGCAGGTTACTGGTCTGCCATGCCACCATGCACTGCACTTCATCTTAAAGCTGAGAGGTAGAGGTTCTGAAATAGAGAACTATGTTCATAACTATTTCTCCGTGGACAAGTTTGCCGCAACTTATGCAGAAAACATACCACCTATTGTTGATGAAAAGTATTGGGAGATAGTCGATCTAGGGTTCAAACTCTAACCACGAGATATTAGGTGGGCACCTGGGAGGCCCAGAAAGAAAAGGACCACAGCCTTCACCACAAAAGGTTCAAGACTAGGAGCAAGGAAGCAGAAGTGCAATAGGTGTGGAGGGTTGGGCCATATCAAGAGTCTATGCAAAAACCCAGTTCTACGTGATTTCGCAGATGCCGACCTTGTCCCCATTCATATCACAGAGCTACAAGATGAGGTTTCTCAGGCATAACTGGAGTAAGCGCATCGAGATGACGTAGAGGAAGTGCTGGATGTGAAGGAAAACAATGATGCGCATGTGGAGGGAAACATTGGTAAGAAGCAATTGGTTGATGACGTGGACGTGTTGGCGGGGATAGGGCGAAAACAAACAAAAGGGTAAACGGGAGCGGAAGGGAAACGATAATAATGGAGTTGAGTTTGAATATGAAGAAGCTGCTGGGGTGATTGAGGATGTTCTAGAGGATCTTTAGGCTAACTGCAGGAGAAATAATAAATCCCTGCCAATTTCGTCTTTGTACGATTCTCCAGACGAAAGGTAGGCTTGAAACTAATTTTACTTGGAATTTTGATCATTTTTGTTTCAGTCCTCATCAACTGTTGTTTAGTGCAGCACGGGATTGAACAGTAATAAGAGAAGCAGAGAGAAGGTGGCACAGTAACGCTGTTTCTTGAATTTTCATTGGAATTTATTTATATCTTGTACTTGTAACGGGTATGTGACGTGTGGTGTCGACCAGATCCAGGTCATTAGGTAGTACATTAATTTTTAAACTGATCATCCATAAGCAATAATCATGGATATTTAACAATTCAACAACCAAAATTATGGCCGTGCCATGGAGTTGGTGAGGCTCGCCTCCCTTGTATTCCCATCTCAAACAACAGGACACGCACGTCTCCTTCTCCTCTGGCGCACTCCAAAATTATGACTGTGTCATCAAGTGTTTGGGACCAGAGACAACGTATCGTCCCTTCAGTCTTGCCTCGTCTTTGTCAGTGACGTCTGATGCTCGCATTATCTACGTCAGGGGCTTTGATGCTCTAAGAGGAAAAAAACTTTGGCAAGAAAAAAAGGATAAAAAGAGTCTTCATAAATAGGTTTTTAATTCTAGTAGATGGGCCTACTAGTGCATCTAAACACTGGAGCATACTTGGTTTTGCTAGACTCGTGTCTAATATTTTCTTTAGACTCAACCGACACTGTACAAGAAAAGAGCTTGGACAAGAAGCAAATAATAGGAAAATAAAACTTTTAAATAAGTTTTTTATTCAAACAGTGGGGCCAATCAGTGTGTCTAAACACTAGAGCATATTTCCCTCTGCTAGACTCGTGTCTATCATTTTTCCTAGACACAAACAAAGTTATACACTAGAATAAATCTAGGCCCAAGTGACCCTAATCGACTACGCCTCTTCCGCTGTCTTCGTCATGCTGGACGTCCTCCACATCGCCGTATGCCTCTTCCGAGTCTGAATCGATGAGGATGATCCTGGTGGTGTTCCTCTTCACGAGTTCTGCACGGCGTGCAACATCGATAACGGTGGAGGGCGTACGCCCAGGCACTACCACTACTAGGAAAATGGCTATAGGTAATCAGAAAATCCGTGGCTCACATGGTTGAAGTGCCCCACGGCTAAAACAGGCGTGGCTCACCTATGGGCAGTGCCCTACTAGTAACTAGAACAACTATGGCGCACATGAACATAGTGCGCCACAGATAAGTGTGGGCCAGGGCCCTGTTGGCCGCACGCCAGACATCCGTAGCACACATAGGGTAGGTGCGCTACTGTTGTTAGTGTCAACCGTGGCGCACATGGAGGGGGTGCGCTACGCCTAAGCACATGCCCCTCTCTGCTCTGAAACGGCCAGACACATCCGTGGCGCACTATGGCATGTGCGCCATGGATGTTACTAATCCCTGTGGCGCACTAGGGCCGAGTGCGCCACGGATGTGGAGATTTTTTTGGCAGCTCCACTTTATGTGCACATGTGTGATCATCCACCACCCCACACTTCACTTCCCCTTCTTCTTCCTCATTAGATCTAGTCGGGATCTTCTCCTTCCCACCTCAATTTCTCCACCTATTCACCATTTTTAGCATGTAGAACTTGCCTTGGATGTTACATAAGTAATAGAGGAAGGTCTCCAGTCTCTCATCTCCTTCTCCGGTCTCGCGCGCACGTCTCCTTTCCATCTTTCTCGCGATTGGTCACTCATCTCGGTAAGTTGTCCATGGAAGGATGTGTTCATGTCCATATGGATGATATGCTCATATGTATGTAGATGATCGATGGTCATGATGTGTGTATGAGAGGATCGATGGTCATATGTGTGTGTATATGGAGAGTATCGATGATGCTCATGCATGTGTGTATGGAGAGGATAATGATATGTTCATGTGTGTATGGATCTCGGTCTCTCTCTCTTGTGTTTGTATGTGAACAAGTTGCCATTTGTTTTGCCAAAATGTTGATTCATTTACATTTTGGCAAGACTTTGGCATTTCGCAAAGGTCCTAATTTTAGGATAGGTCATGTCAAAATTTTCTATCGACCATTGCATGCATGCATTCATTATGTGGTTCTAATAGACTTCTAATTGTACCGTGTACACCGTGCAGGCAAAAATGGTCCGCATAATGAGCGAAGGCATTGTGGCTAGATTTTTGAAATGTGCGACGGCCGACATGATACGAAATAACAAGACGGATATAAGATGTCCGTGAAGAAGATGCAAACTCAACTGGGTGATCGACCCAGATTCCGGGAATCTGCAGGCGCACCTGCTCCGCCATGGTTTCATGGATGGATACACTTGTTGGATAAGCGATGACGAAGACGATGGAGACGGTGATGGTGGCCAACATGACGATGATCATCATCACGGCGAGAACGGGTGAGATGATGAAGAGTATCCTAGAGATGGTGAAGGTGCGGAAGCATACCGGGATGATGATGATCTAGATGCCGGAGGAGCAGACGATGATGGAACAACGTCAGGCTGGGTGCGGGACCCTTATGTGCAAGATCTGCTTCTCAAGCAGACGAGTAACACCAGGGCTGCCGCTAGAGAGAAAGCCAAGCTTGCGCAAGTTGAGAAAGACGCGGTTACTCCATTGTATGAAGGATGCAGGCCCGATGATACCCGGTTGAATCTAACGCTCAAGGCTATGGAGATGAAGGCAAAACACAAATTGAGTGATGCAAGCTTCGACGATATGATGGCATTCTGGCACGATCGTCTCCCGGAGGGGAACACATGTCCAACTAGTATCGAGGACGCCAAGAAAATCGTCTATCCTCTCAATCTACCGCATGTTAGATATCACGTATGCATCAACGATTGCATCATTTATCCGGGCGAGGACGCGGAGAAAACCACATGTCCGGTGTGCGGCGTGAGTCGATTAAAGAAATGGAAGAAAGCACCTCGAAAAGTGGTATGGTACTTTCCTATCACTCCTCGTTTGCAACGCTATTTCGTGGACCCTAAGGAAGCGAGGCTCATGCGATGGCATGCAGAAAGGAAGAAGCCAGGAGATGATGATGATGACCCCGGAAAGGATGAGCTGCTGACGCACCCTTCAGATGCTAGCCAGTGGAAAGCATTCGACCTCGAATTCCCAGAATTCGGTGGAGATTCGAGGAACATCAGGCTTGGTGCGCGCACCGATGGACTCAATCCGTTCGGTAGCCAGAGCAGCACGCACATCACTTGGCCCGTGTTTGTATGGATGTACAAGCTCCCTCCATGGTTGTGCATGAAGAAGAAGTACATACAAATGAGTATTCTAATTCAAGGGCCGAAACAACCTAGTACCGACATCAATCTGTATCTCGGGCTGTTGAAAGAGGAGCTAGCCACGTTATGGGAATCTGGAGCCAATACTTACGACGCCGTCGCACAAGATTATTTCACTATGAGAGCCGCGTTGGTCACTACGGTGCAAGACTATCCAGGTTGCGGGTATATCTCGGGGCAGGTTATCCAAGGATTCTGCGCATGCGTTAGGTGCATGGATAACACAAGCTATCTCCAAGTAGAGAAAGATCCAGGGTCATCGAAAACCGTGTTCATGGCGCACCGGAGGTGGCTCGGCAAGAATGATCCATGGAGAAAACGTGGAGACCTGTTCGATGGAAAATCCGAGACCCGAGGAATCCCAGAGCGTAGGAGAAGCGAAGAAGTGGACGAGTTGGTGAAAAACTGGAAATATTGTCCTACGCCTAGAAAGAAGCGAAAGAGGCAGCAACAAGACAAGCCGTTGATGAAGGTATGGAAAACAAGGTCTGTTTTCTGGGAGTTGCCATACTGGAGGTTTCTCCGCACGCCTCATAGCCTGGACATCATGCATATCACGAAAAACGTGTGCGAGAGTCTGGTCGCCACCATAATCAACATGCCAGATAGGACGAAAGATGTTCCGAAAGCAAGGCACGACCTGATATGCTTGGGTATCCGGAAGGAGCTTCACGGAGGACGCACTACTCCCCATGATCAGGAAGATGACGATGATCATGAGTCGGAGACTTCACAAGGTCGTCGGAAGGGTAAAAAGTTCAAGAAGAACGAATATTACCACCCTCCTTCTTGCTTCACTCTAAGCCAGGATGAGATCAAACAGTTTTTCAAGTGCCTTCTAGGAGTCAAATTTCCTTACGGCTATGCGGGCAAGATAATCAGATACCAATACGAGGCGAAGCAGAGGTTCAGTCGCATGAAGTATAACGACTGTGCCGTGCTAATGACGCAGGTACTTCCGGTCGCACTAAGAGGGATAATGGACGAGCACGTCCGTGAAACGTTATTTGGCCTCTACAAGTTTTTCGACGTCATCTCTAGGAAGTCGATTGGCGTGAATCAGCTCGGGAGGCTACATGAGGAGATCGTGGTGATACTATGTGAGCTTGAGGTCTACTTCCCACCCCCATTCTTCTACATTATGGTGCATCTGCTGGTCCATGTCGTGGAGGACATCGTACAACTCGGGCCAATGTTCCTCCGCAGCATGATGGCGTTCGAAAGGATGAACGGACACATCAAAGGATACGTTCGTAACAGGTCCCGTCCAGATGGAAGCATAGCCAAGGGCTTGCTGGCCGAAGAGTGCATCTCTTTCTGCACGAATTATCTAGACATCGAGAACCCTATCGGTCTTCCCGTCAACAGGCACATTGGCAAGCTCGATGGATCTGGTCACCGAGAGGGTCGTCGCGTACTGCATGCAGACTTCGATTTTCGACGCGCAGACTTTGATCGAGCAAACCTCGTCGCACTACATCATTTAGAACTGGTCGATCCTTGGGTACAGAAGCACAAAAGGTTAATCGAGAAGAAGTACAGTGACCGGGGCATACAGAGGACGCATGGAAGAAATAATCAAAGAGCACAACTAAGATTTCACGCGTTGGTTTATGCAGACGCTCCTTGATAATCCCCCGCGATCGCATTCTTCTGACACGGAAAAGATCATATTCACCTTGTCGCAGGGACCGATGCAAAACCTGGTGACCTATCAGGCGTATGATATCAACGGCTACACATTCTACACGGAGGAAAGGACAACAAGTGTGATTATCAGAACTCAGGCGTAACGTCAGAATTCTACACCGATGACAACGTGAAGGAAAGATTCTACGGAAGAATCGAGGAGATCTGGGAGCTCGACTACCATGGAGAAAAGGTGCCGATGTTTCGTGTCAGATGGGCAAAGAGCGTTTAAAGAGAAGACCGGTATTTCACAACCATGGTTATACCCGAAGCAGCCAAATCCAAGGCCGCCGGTGCGAACGTGTCCGCGAAAAATGAACCGTGGGTACTGGCTACCAAAGTGGACCAATGTTTTTTCATTACCGACCCGACAAAGCCTAGCCGTGTTGTCGTGAGGAGAGGAAAAAGAAACATCATCGGAATGGATGGAGTCGCCAACGAGCAAGACTTCGACCAGTACGGAGATCCAAAGATTGAAGATGACGACGACTACGATTCGGCAACATACATCACAAGAATAAAAAGGACAACCCTACCCAAAAATGGTAGCCCGTTCGAAATAAGAAACATTAAAGTGCCGGGGCTAAATTATTCAACCGCGACAAAGAAGGGAAAAAAGATTGTAAAATGCTAGCTCAAAAAATATTGTAAAACGCGTGGTCGAAAAAGATTATAATATTCATGGACAAATTATTATGACATATTTGTATCATGGAAAAATTATTATGACATATTTGAATCATATTTAAATTGTACCACTTTTATGACATATATTATCACTTTTGGGCATTTTTGGAATAGTTAAAAGTATTTTAAAAACAAAACAAAACTTTTATGGAATATATCACCACTTTTGGGAATTTTTTGGAACATTTAAAAATATTTTAAAATAAAAATAAAAAAGGTGGGCACCAGGATTTAAACCTGGGTGCTCACAGGTTTAGATTAGAGCAGTGGGTGGAACCAGTGGGATAGGCTAGTGTAGTTGTACAATAGGGGTGGCCGCGCCATATTATGTGACTAGTAGTACCGAGTTAGGCGTAGCGCACCCTGGCACAGTGCAATACGGGTATAACTCGGTACTACTAGTCAACCGTTCCACACCCGCGCGCCTCTCCTCCCCATCTCATCCCAAGTTGATCTGAGCCCCGCCGCCGCGCTCTCGATCCGCCGCCGCTCTAGGAGGAGGACGTGGAGGAGGAGGAGCCCGAGCCCTGCCAGCTGCCGCCGCTCGAGGAGGAGGTAGTGGACGAGGAGGCCCGTGCGTGTCGGAGGAGGAGGAGTCCGTGGAGGAACCCGCCGTCGTCCGCCATTGTCGTCCTCCCGCCCGCCCGCCATCGTCTTCCTCATCGCCCGCCTGCCTAGCTCCGCGCTCCTTCTTGGTGAGTCCCTTGACCACCTCCCCCTCTCCGCTCCAAGGTCTCTCCACCTCATCTCATCTCCGGCAACATGTGTATTTATTTACCGTAGTCAGTCAGTACTGAACTGGATCCAAAAACTAGTACTCAGTCCTATTGAATCCAATTCGGGGGAAGGCAGGAAAATTCAAGCTGCATTATCTCTGCTGTACATCGATTCTTCTTGTCCTAAGACTGGCACCATATTCAATAAGAGCCTTAGTATAAAGACAAAATTTAAGCATAGGACAGAACAACCCTCAATACAGAGCCAATGAACTAACGAAAATTTCAATATCAGCCAACCAGGGCAAAAACTTTTGATTAAAAGTGGTTCTGTGAATGCATGAACAAGTGGGCCAAATAAGGAATCACATTCTTAGGTGATGTCAAATAAGGAATTCTATCGTTTTGATTGATCTTGTAAAGCAAAAAGCTGGATGGTCCTCTAGTTTCTTCATTGTAGCAAAATGTCTTGTACACTAGATGATATGAAGCTCTTTATAATGTGTTCATTGGGTTACTTTGGGTCAATCAGGTCATATTGCAATACCAACAGCAGTCTGCACACAAAGTAGGAGGTGATGATCAACTTCCCAAGCTGTAGATGGCTGGAAAAGCCAAGGAGCAATCAATATGATTGACAACCTTTTTCCTGATTTCAAGAATATGAAAATCATGAATTTACTACTTTGTAATAGTTTGTTCTGAAGAATGATCAAAGGGCATCCTCTATAGTTCGGCAGTCAATAAACGCATAACTTGGACAACTCTAGTGATATCTGAAAGTACATTACATGTCCCTTTTCTAGTGACATGTGCAAGTACAGTTAGCAAAAAACAACAAGATATTAATTTACATTGTAAATGTGTAACTTTATTTTAGATCCTTCTGTCTTGAATGATGATGTGGTATTACTACTGGTGTAGATAGTTTCGGCTTGCTGTACAAGTAAAACCTATGCCAGTGCTCACCTCAGTTAGCTGCATCACTTCTGACTCTTCTCATGCAATGCAGCAGTAGCACTGATGCAGTTAGAAGTAATTATCAGGCTACTATCAGATGGCCAATGTCCTTATCATGGTGATAACAGTCATGAAATTTGACATACATAAAATTTACACTGGGGCCACATGATGCTTCACCAGAAATACACTCTGTGATGTCTGATTAAGCCCAGCCCGAAGTACAAAGATGGTTGTTCAGGAGGAAACTCATCTATAGTTGGGCAGTCAATAAAATTATGAGTATTTTACTTACATGAGTGATCATGAAATTTATGAATAGTATGGTTTTAGTACTGATCCTGGTGATGGTCTAGTAGTGCTGAAAAGGCACTACTGCAAGCAATATGTTGCAGTGAATTTATAAAATGAATATGTGCTGAACCAAATGTGTGAATATAAACTTGTATTTGCTTCTTTGTCACGGTTGTGTATTTTCTTGCTGTCATATTTATTGCATATAAACTTGTATTTTCTTGCTGTCATATAATGACAGGTGCTATAATCTGCATGTATTTCCTTGCTGTCATCAATGACAGGTGATATAATATGTGGTGATATAATTGTAGCACTTGAAATTGTGCTTGTGCTTGTATGAAGCACTTTATTATGTGTGTATGCAGGTTCTTGTATAAAATGAGTCCCGATTTTTTCCGGAATGTTGACTAACTTCCGTTTCGGCCGAAATCGGGCACTCCTAGTTTAAGAAAATTATCAAAGGTCATGCCGGATTTTTCCATGCATTTAACCAATTTTTGTTTTTTATTAGTGAAAATATGTGTGACAACAACGAGGCTGGATGTTCTAAGCGCATCAGCGCTAAAGGAGAACTCAGACCTCCGAATAAACAATTGACATTCTGGGAGGCGGCCTAGCGGCTAGAAGACGATGAAGAATACCATCCTTCGGAGAGCGAGGATGATGAGATGAAGACGCGGAGGAAGAAGCCGAAAGAACGGCGGGTGATGAAACAACTGATGGCGGCGAGGGCATAGGGAGTGGTAGAAATCCTCCTAAGAAGACGAAGAAGCCGAAGGACTGGCACCCAAACACGGTCGGCACCGTCAGGGAGGAAATTACCGAAGTGAGCCCATCAGGGGTTCCTTTGGAGCCTGCCCTGGTTGTCAAAGGGTACGGTGGGAAAGTGGCGGCGATCACCCGGACAACCATCTCGATCAAAACCGAGAATCTCCGGCATAAAGATAATGGCCACTTGCGCACACTCCTCTTCGAGAAGGTGCACGCAAGATACAAGTTCCCCGCTAAGTATCAGGACACAAATTATCATGGGAACGAAGTAAACAAATCCGCCCTCACAAAGATGAGCACCGCCCTGGCCAGCTGGAGAACCCGGATAAAGAAGAAGATCTATAAAGAATGCAAAAGTCTCGAGGGGATCCAAAAGATTGACCCGCAGATCACCGAAGATCAGTTCCGGGAGTTCAAGGAGAGGTGTGAATCCGAAAGAGCCCTGTCCAATAGTAATCGGGGAAAGGTTCTACAGGCGATGAATATAGGTCATCACCATCTCGGATCTGGTGGATACAGAACCGCGGAGGCCAAATGGAATAAGGAGGAAGAAGAGTATAGATCCAAGGGGATAGAAAACCCCTTTGCGAAATTCGAACCCGGGCAGGTTCGAAACTTCATCAGGGCCCGTTACCATGTGGACCCAAAAACCAAACAACTCACCGCGGATACTGCGGTGAAGGAATTCGAGGAAATTGTGCTAAGTATAATCTAATTACCGCGGATCAACTCGATTGCAATCTAATCGATGATCTAAACGATTCACTATTACTTCTTCTATAGGATGAGGAAATTGTTGCTAGTCATGGATCCCAGTGTTCCTCATCCCAGGGGTCGACAGCGGCCACCCGGTGGGATAAACCATTTAACAGGGCGATGAACCAAGCCAAGAAAATAGAGTCGGTTACGAAGAAGCCGTCGTCGGCTGCCGTCTGGCCGGCCTCAAGGGTAAGAATTGGGTGGATCATTTTGGTCCACCGCCGAGGACGCATGTGGCACCGTAGGAAGGAGCGAGGAGGAAAACCGCGAGGTTCAAGAACTTAAGGAACAAGTGGCGCGGATCCCGTAGATCGTCCAAGACAACCTGGCAATCACCCTCACGTCCTTCCTGCCTACCTTGGTGGAGTCAATAGCGAACTGGAGTGCGGGTGGTCGACTAGGGCCGTGCCCGATTCCAAGCATGGTCAGCATCCACTCGAACAACGCGGAGCCGACAAATCAGGCAACTACTTGTTGGTGACTCCGCCCGCTAGCACCGCGGCGCCGCAAGTGTTGGTGACTCCTCCTGCCATCACCGCGGCGCCGGAGTACATGTTGGTGCCCCCCTGCCATCGTCGCGGCGGCAACGGAGCTCCAAGCACCCGTCGGTAGGGAGAATACACCGGCAGCCAGCACCGCGCCATCAAGCAGCCCTTTCGTCTCTTGCACGCCCGTCGCCGTATGCGGTGCGTCGACATTAGCCGCTCGACACCATCACGGTAAACAAATTGCTTTACCGCCTTTCATGCCATCTATTACTCTTATGGCATCTCTTATGAGGCCGTACATGTTTTCAGCAGACGGATGTTCCTTGCACTCTCTTATGCTACATGAACAACGAGCTGAGGGATGTTGCCAAGGGTACCATCATTCAACCCTTGCAGTGCACGTTCCACTCAAGGCCGATGCCAGATAGCGTGCACAGGGTTAAAATTAGTCGGGTGCTAAGGGGCTGCGATGACCTGGAACCTCCCATTCAACCCCCTGGAGCGGATGAAGAAGATCCGACTGTCCTCCGAACTTGCTTCGGCTTATTCTTGCTATGGCCAAAGATCATGATCCGTTTGGGGATGGCGGGGGCCAACACGCCACAGACAACAACACCGCCTGTCGTGCCAGCGACAAGCGGTGGCAAGGCCCCCTTACCTCCCTCGCCGTCACCTCCACGCGGTGGGTCGGATGATCCTGTTGATGATATGCACATGGTGCAGGATCCAGCCGAGGACGACAAAGACTGGAATGATCACTTCTTCAACACTCATTTTAGCAACGAAGACCTAGCTGGTGGCCCCACAGAGAAAGCCACTATCACCAAGCGTCTTTTTGGTTCTCAGGAGACGCCTCCATCTTGCGCCTTGACAGAGCCAGCTGATACAACCAACCGGCCCTTTATTCTAAGCCCTGACACACTACATAGGGTGGCCAGTGCTCAAATTGCGGTGCTTGCCCGCTCTCCAAAAGGAAAAGGGGGCAGGAAAAGAAAATCTAGCAACTCGATCCAGCCGGTGGCGTCAACAGCTATGAATCCGATCAGGTTTCGGGACGGGCCACCAAGACCCGAGGGTATTATGTGGAGGATTCATGTGGCGGGTGAGCCCATGCTACCTAAGAATTTGCGGAAGCTCGCCAGTTCGTAACTGCAGAGTGTGCATGACGACGTGCTGACGATAGAGAGACGCCTTCTATCGGAGAAAGATCCCTCGCACCCGTTATTCGTGGTTAAGGTGCCACCAGGCTTGGGCTTCGTCGACAATGCCCCTGCGGATCTGTTCATCCAGCGGTTCGACGACATCTTCAATATGTTCCATCTATACCCGCTGCACTATACCATGGTCCGTCTGTTTTCTCTCAGCCTGGCCATCCAGATCATTAGAGAGAACACACCGGGCATCGCTATAGTGGACCCCTACTACATGCGTGACGGCTGCTTGGGTTCCCCCGCCGAACAACGTATCGTGGCCTCGTACCTAAAAAGAATCCTCGTGGCGAACAAGACAAAGGAATACATTCTCGTGCCTTACTTTCCCAAGTAAGTCGTTATTCACTCGCCACCGTCGATTGGCTTTATTATATTATCATCATTATTTTTCCAACACATTCATTTGAATTTTTTGCACAGAACAAACACTGCACACTCATCTCCTTATCGCCGAAGCATTCCGACGCCACGTATTTCGACTCGGGGAGTCTAGAAAAGAAGAAAAACTAAGACAAGATCAAGGAAGTCCTAGATGATGCTCTCACTGGCTTTGCCTCGACGGAAGGCACCACCTTCGTGCGTACAAAGGTCAAGTTTGGCAGGCACGTATTCAACCACGTAACGGAGTTCCCCTGCGTGAAGTAGCCGGAAAACAATAAGAAGGAAGCCTACTACGCACTCCATCACATGAGGACGTTCCTACTTGACTAGCAAAATTCTACGCTGCCAGATCATCTCAAACAGTGGGCCGAAGCAAAGGCCAAGATCACTGATTTATATATTAGACAAGAGATGTATCGCACCCAGAAGCAGTTTGGGGCAATCATCTTTCGTGATGTCATGACTTCGGGGGGGATCTTCTACGGAGGAAATATCTCGAATAACCGTGACATAGAAGATCGCCTAGAGATGCAGGGTGACTATAGGAAGTTCATGACGAGACAAGGCGTCCTTCCGTTGCCTAAGCCGAGCCAGAAGGCTTGATGTTGGCCTAGTTGTAGTTACAAACTATAGATGACCTTTGTGTGTGTGGACAAGTGTACATGCTACTATACTTATCTTATTAGGCTTATGAATCATCGCTTACTTCTTTTACTTATTATTATTATATATAAATCAATGCTTGGTTTTTTTGCTTACTCTTTGGTCCTTTGCTCACTTTGGTCCTTCTTTTTTCCTTACTCTTTTTTCGAGAATAATGCCGATGATTGAAATGTCATTGCACACTATATATGTGAATGTGCTACGATGGGATTGTGAGCCTTGTGATATGCACAATTCCAGGTCTTGTGCATCCTACTTGGCTCACGGTTCCATCGTAGCATATTCATGTGTCCAACGACCTATGTATATATATGAGGCATTCTTTTTGAGTTATTTTTGTCTTTTTCGAGAATAATGCCATTGATTGAAATATCGTGGCACAATATATATGTGAATGTGCTACGACGGGATAGTTAGCCTTGTGATATGCACAAGTCCAGGAATTGTGCATCCTACTTGGCTAACCGTTCCGTCATAGCATATTCCTGTGTCCAACGACCTAGCTAGTTATATATGAGGCATTCTTTACGAGCTACTTTGGTATTTTTCGAGAATAATGCCGATGATTGAAATGTCGTGGCACAATATATATGTGAATGTGCTACGACGGGACTGTAAGCCTTGTGTTATGCACAAGTCTAGATGTTGTGCATCCTACTTGGCTTACGGTTCCATCGTAGCATATTCCTGTGTCTAACGACCTATGTATATATATATGAGGCATTCTTTTTGATTTACTTTGGTCTTTTTCGAGAATAATACCGATGATTGAAATGTCTTGGCACAATATATATGTGAATGTGCTACGACGGGATTGTGAGCCTTGTGATATGCACAAGTCCAGGTCTTGTGCATAGCTACTTGGCTCACAGTTTCATCGTAGCATATTCCTGTGTCCAACGACCTATGTATATATATATGAGGCATTCTTTTCGAGTTACTTTGGTCTTTTTCAAGAATAGTGCCGATGATTGAAATATCGTGGCACACTATATGTGAATGTGCTGCGATGGGATTATTCGCCTTGTGCTATGCACAGGTCCAGGTGTTGTGCATCCTACTTGGCGAACAGTTCCATCGTAGCATATTCCTGTGTCGAACAACCTAGTTATATATGAGGCATGCTTTTTGATTTTGGTCTTTTTGATTTAGGAGTACTTTCTATAAGTGTATCTTCATATGCGACTTTAATTATATATGTTTTTTCAATCACTAGTTAATTATTATTGTCAACTTATAGATGACGTGGTACGTCGTGTACAAGGGACGGGTTCCCGGAGTCTACGATGATTGGGAAGACTGCCGGAGACAGGTGCACAGTTTCAGCGGCAATAGCTACAAAGGGTATAACACTATGGCGGAGGCGGAAGCTAGATACACGCGCTATCTAGCGGCAGTTAGGACAAGGAACCGGATGAAGACCTACACCTTCGTCGCGGCGGTGATCATGCTTATCTTCTTTGGTTGTTTATCCCGCGTTTGTGTCTAGCTAGTTTAGATGTCTAGGCGAGCTTCCGAGCTCTAACTTGTTCGATCGACACATGTATTCGCATGTCACCAACTACTTTGTAACTTGATCGAAACAATGTAACTTATACTATGTATTCATGTATGAGACTTATCTATATGTATTTGTTTCAATCTTGTTTTTCAAATTGTGTATATATATATAATTGTATATCTTGTATCTGTGTGTATATATGCCTGTAATATTGTATATAATCTGTATTGTGTACAATCTGGCTATGAAATTAAAAAAAACAAAAAAAAACACCTGTGGCGCACATGACCTAGCTTTTGTGGCGCACTACGTCTAAAGCGCACCTCAGCAGCTTAGTGGCGCACTGGTACGTGCGCCACAGAAGATCTAACGTGTAGCGCACCTGCCCACATAGCCGTGGCGCACTAGCAGGTGCGCTACGCCTATCTCGACACAACCGTGGCGCACTAGGCAGTGCACCACGGCTAGGAGATAGCCGTAGTGCAAGGCCCGTGACACACCCCTAGTGCGCCACAGATGAAGATTACAGGTGCACCACAGACGACTGTTTTCCTAGTAGTGTACCCAGAAGCGCTGCCTCCCTTGGGGGTTGCGTAGATTCGGGTGGATCTCCGGACTATGAGCTCTGCAAAGCCAAAGAAACGCCTCCTCCTTCTTGAAGCGCCTTGGCCAGTACGCGCTAGTGCGTTCTTATTGGTTCATTGCCCTTTTCCACTACGAAAGCTGGCGGCGGTGCTCCTCGATCTTCCTCGATAGCGCGATGCCGTGCAAGAGCAGCGCCATGGGCACCCTGGCATAGCTGAGCTCGTAGCCTCGCTAGCAGCGGCGCGAGTATGTCATAGTGGGCGAACAACTCGGCCTTGTTCAAGCAGATATGTGGCCTCTCCATGGCGAGGCTCCGTTTCTTCAGGTAGGATTCGATGCTTGTGCTGAACGAACGGGGTTTTAGCTTCGGCCACACAGTCGCATTTATAAAGTCAAGAGGTAGGCCCACTGGTGGTTGCGAGGGCCAATAGGGACACATAAATTCCTACTCATGGATCACTCTTGCAAAGGACGATCCTTATCGTCCATTCTCCCCAATCCAACGGTGCCTAACAATTGGGACGTAGAATAAACCTGGCCCCGTGGGGGGGGGCTTCTAGAAGACCTAACAATAGGCATAGATTCTACGAGGTTAACGAGCTAGTTAACATGGTTTATCCTGGGTTTGACCCAGATTTCAAAAAATCCTAAGCCTTTCACAAGCATGCATGGAAATTGCCTCGGCCCATGGGCGCGCCCTAATCTTGCACCTCCTTTGGGAAAACACCGGTTTTTCGTGTTCAGAAAATGGAAAGTAAATATTTTTCCTAATGACCACGAAATCTCTAATTGGAGAAGTCGCTTCCGATGCCGAGGGGGAGCTACGTGTCGGGTTTGGGCTCAATCCATGTAGTGGTTCCATGTTTTGGGTAGCAAGGGGGAATCTAGGGTTGGAAGCCATGTTAACTCACACTCGATAGACAACCTGGTGATGCTTTGGGTGCCAAAGTACCTGACATTCTGTGCTTATGATTTTATGAGGGTAGTGGATCACATGCAAGCGATCCAGGAGCTGTTTTCACATTTTTTTATTTTAGATTTTGTTTGGTGCTACCCGAAAAAACTGCGAAACCCGCCGGCGGCCGCGGCAACACGACAGTCATTGCAATATTGGATCCATGCCTGCATCCAGCCTAGGTACCCCATGGGGCACGCCAAACTATTTTTCCCTGAAAATTGAGAGTGTCTTATAGGGTACATACGGTTATAAACCGCATTTATCAGGCCGTAACTAAAAAAATACAGTATATGCTTGCACCACGAGATAAATACCCACCTCACGGGAATGTTTGTGCACCATGGTGTATCATGAGTGGAAATTTCCTCAGGCCCATGGGCGCACCCTAATCTTGCACCTCCTTTGCAAAAACACCAGTTTTTCGGGTTCAGAAAATGGAAAGTCACGATGTCTCCAAATGACCACGAAATCTCTAGTTGGAGAAGTCTCTTGCGATGCCAACGGGGAGCTAGGTGTCGGGCTTGGGCTCAATCCATGGAGTGGCTTCATGTTCTGGGCAGCGGGCGGGCAACCTAGGGTTGGAAACCATATTAACTCACACTCGATAGACATCCTGGTGGTGCCTTGGGCACCAAAGGACCTGGTATTCCTTTCTTATGATTTTATGAGGGAAATGTGTCACATGCAAGGGCTCCAGGAGCTGTTTTCACAATTTTTTTTACATTTTGTTTGACGCTGCCCAAAAAAAGGTGAAACCCGCTGGCGGCCGCAGAAACATGATGGTCGATGCAATCTCGGACCCAGGAATGCATCCAGCCTAGGTACCCCTTGGGGCACCCCAAAACATTTTCCCTGAAAATTGAGTGTCTTATTGGGTACGTACAATTATAAACCGCATTACAGAGCGGTAACTCAAAAAAATACAGTATATGCTTGCACCACGAGATAAATACACACCTCTCGGTAATGTCCGTGCACCTTGGTGTAGCATGCATAGAAATTGCCTCGGGCCCATGGGCGCTCCCTAATCTTGCACCTCCTTTGGGAAAATACCGGTTTTTTGGGTTCAAAAAAGAACTTGCTGAGGCCCATGGGCTATAGTCTTGGAATCAAGCAACAACGAGACCATGAGGCTCGAGAGTAAAGAACTTGCTGATCTCAAGAAGGAGTTTGATATCCAGAAGGATCTTGCCCAGGCCTCAGCAAGTGAACTAGACAGCCTCCGCAAGGAGTATGCTGAATGGATTCACTCTGTGCTTGGTAATATTTCCGAATGTTTTTAATTTGTGTTGTTCATTTTTCGACTTTCGTTTTAGCCGGAATTTGACTTTTGGTTACTTCCTAGCCCCCCTGAATCTTTCCGACTCTTCCACTTATGAACCCCGCCTCGAGCGCATTAAGCTCGTCCAAGATGTCTTGTTTGACTTCCGCCTAATTCTAGACGAGGTGAGGGACAAAGTGAAGGAGATTCCGAAGTTGATTGAGGACTGGAAGATCTCCTACGCTCAGACTGCTATGCAAACAGCTTTGACCATGGTGATGATTCACCATAGCGAGATGGAAATCTAGCGTGCCACCAAGGCAATTGCCGAGGAGGATGATGAGGGTAACCCGCAAGATATCAAGGCCATCGAAGAATCTTGTGCAGGTTATGATTGTCGGGTGGCGGAGATGACCAAATACACGACGCCATTCTTGGAATCCTTCGCCGCGCCTCCTTCACCCGAAGAGCCAGAAATCAGCAATTCTTTCGAGTCTGAAGATCGAGGGCGACACTAATATTGATTCTAGTGTTCCACCTGCTTCATCACCACTGCCTGTAGCATAAACAATTTATATGCATTATCTTAAACTTATGGCAATGTAATGATGGCTACAATATTTATTTTGTGATGGTCTGTAAAAACTAATGCGTTACTATCTTAGCACGTTTATTTATATATTTTTATGCTTTGTGCTGGTCTATAAAAACTAATGCTTTTACTATCTTAGCACGTTTATTTATATCTTTTTTATGCCTATAATTATCGGTTTATCTGGCTCTCTGCCTCGTCCCTTTCATGGGTCAGCCAACCTTTAGCTCGGAAACTTTCCCGAGCAATGGAGCACAATTGCTAAACCAGTTTAAACTCGGAAACAAAGCCGGCTTCCAGTACCAACAACTTATTACTCGTAAAATGCCCGCGTCTAAGCAATCAGATAAAGAATCAAAGTATAGACAATAATTTAAACTTTGTACCCTAAGGTAACATTTTTTAGATTGTTCAAAAAACGTAACCATAACAAACATGAGCATAAAGTACTTACAAGTATTATGGGATTTTTGAAAAAATTACATGCTCTTTGGGAAATAAATGGCAAAAACGTCTCAAAAATAACAATATGAGGAAACCAGTACTTCATTTCACTTTGAACATGTACATATATGATTACAAGGAAATATAACTAAGAATAGAAGGGACGTAGCTGTGCAATATTCCATGGACGGTCTATTTCATCCGGGTCTGTGCTGCCATCAGCTCTCTTTCTTTTCTGAGTATCAGGTCTTTCCTTGACTGGTCTCGTGTCGGTTAAATAATATGACCCATTATGCATAACTCTGCTAAGCATAAAAGGTCCTTCCAAATTGGGGAAAGTTTGTGCTTTCCCTTTTTCACAAGTCGGAGAACCAAATCACCTTTTCTGAAAGAACGGTTTTGCACTCTTTGACTATGATAGTTGCGTAACTTCTGCTGATAGGCTGTAAATCTCTATTCAGCAACGACGCGTACTTCTTCGATTATATCGAGATCATCTTGCCGATAAACTTCTGCATCTTCATCGATATACGCTTTGACTTGTGGAGCTTGATGGATCAGATCAATGGGAAGAACTGCTTTTTCACCATAGACCAAGAAGAAAGGAGTATAGCCGGTTGACCTATTAGGAGTTGTACGTATGCTCCATATCACAGACAGTAATTCTTCCGTCCAAGACACCGCAGCCCGACGAAGCGATGCCTCGAGACGAGGTAGGATTCCTTGTAGAATAAGGCCATTAGTTCTTTCGAATTGTCCATTGGCTTGTGGATGTGCGACTGATGCAATATCAGGTCCGATCCCTTGCTCTTCGCAGCACTCGGCAAGTTCCCCCATGGAAAAGTTGCTCGCGTTGTCAGTAATTATACTATGCAGATATCCGAATATGATGATTACGTCCTCGACAAATCTTCTGGCTGTGGCTCCATCGCAACTTGTTATGGGCTTAGCCTCAATCCATTTTGTGAATGTATCCACCATCACTAGTAGGTGAGTGAATCCACATTTTGCCGTGCGAAAAGGCCCTACCCTATCAATCCCCCAGACCGCAAATGTCCATATAATGGGAATTGTTCACAGCTGTTCAGCCAGAACATGTGCCTGATGAGTGTACTTGTGGCAGCCTTTGCATGTTTTGACCAGTTTATCGGCATCTGCCTTAACTATAAGCCAAAAGAATCCGTGTCGAAAAGCTTTTGGCACAAAGGATCTGGATGCAGCATGGTGACCACACTCGCCTTTGTGGATTTCTCTTAGGATTTCCACTCCTTTCGAAGTAATACATCTCTAAAACACGCTAGAAAGACTCCGCTTATAGAGATCACAATTTCTTATAGTGTATGGTTTTGCTCGTCAGACAATATGTCGGCTCAAAACTTCGTCTTCGGGAAGTTTTCCGTCTATCAGGAAATCCAGATAGGGTTCTGTCTAGCTGGGAATTACAGCCTGAACTGCTATTAAAGGTGAGTCGGATTTCGTCGGATAGTCCTCATCAACTCCGACTATGGAGGAGACCCTTAAATGCTCTAGAAAAGATCCATACGATACTTGTTTCTGTGCAGAGCCTATCCTTGATAGGGCATCTGCTTCCTCATTTTCTGCTCGAGGGATGTGTTGAACCTCAAAACCCTCAAACGATTTGGATAATTCATCCACAACAGCTTTGTATGCTTCCATGTGCCTGTTTGCGTTGCAGATGTTGGATACTTGCTGAGCAACTAAATTTGAGTCTCCATAACACATGAGTCTTGATATGCCAATGTTTTTGGCCATGCGTATTCCATGCAGCAGTGCTTCGTACTCGGCAATATTATTGGTTGCCTTGAAGTGTATTTGCAACACATTGAACAACTTATCTCCTTGGGCTGATTTGAGCACCACGCCAACCCCCGAGCCTCCTCGTGCTTTTGATACGTCAAAGTGAAGGGTCCAAAATTTCGAGTTTGGAGGGCATGTGTTTTCTGTCGTTTCTGTCCAATCAACGACAAAGTCGGCGAGAATTTGGGATTTGATTGCTGTACGTGGTTTGTACTCAATGTCGAAAGCTAAAAGCTTTATTCCCCAATTTGTGACACGTCCTGTGGCGTCGCGGTTCTTGATTATATCTCATAGAGGAGCCATGGTAACTAATGTTATCTTATGCTCTTGAAAATAGTGACGTAGCTTTCTGGATGCAAAGAACACTCCATAGGCTAGCTTTTGATGATGTGGATACCATTGTTTTGATTTTTTTAGGACCTCATTTAGGTAATAAGATCGCCTCTGCACCTTATGCTCGTGGCCTTCTTCCTCGCGCTAAACTATTGTTACCACGCTTATGACCTTGTTGGTCGCTGCAATGTAGAGTAACATAGGTTCCTGAGGTTCTGGCGCTACGAGAACTGGCATATTTAAAAGCAGATCTTTCAAACTTTGTAGGTCAGTTTCAGCTTCTAGAGTCTAGACAAATTTGTCGGTTTTCTTCAAGAGTTTGTATAAAGGTGCAGATCTTTCAAGGAGTTGGCTGACAAACCGACTCACCGTTTCAAAGCAACCAGTGAGGCGTTGTACGTCCTTCAGGTGAGTCGGCCTGCTAATGTTTAAGATAGCCTTGATTTTGTCCTGCTTAACCAAGATGCCTCGCTCAGAGATGATGAAACCTAACAATTTTCCGACTAGAATTCCAAAGAAACACTTCTTCGGATTTAGCATCATGTTGAATTTTCGTAGACTAGCAAACGTTTCGTCCAAGTCAGAAATTAAAGTTTCCTTCTTTTTGGACATAACTGCTATGTCGTCTACGTATACGTGGACGTTGCGCCCGATTTGGTCGTTGAGACAACGTTGCATGGTACGTTGATATGTTGCTCCTGCGTTCTTTAAGCCAAAAGGCATAGTTTTGTAGCGGAAGGTTCCGAAAGGAGTGACGAAAGACGTCTTAATTCGATCCGAATTTTTCATTGGTATTTGGTGATATCCAGAATATGCATCGAGAAAATAGAGTAATTCCGACCCTGCTGTTGAGTCGATAACTTGATCGATTCTTGGCAAAGGAAGCGGATCTTTTGGGCATGCCTTGTTCAAAGCGGTATAATCAACACACATCCTTAAATCAATGGTGTCCTTTTAGGGACGAGTACATGATTTGCCACCCAATATGTATGGATGACCTTTGTTTTGAAATCCGCTAACTCTAAGCGGGATAATTCCTTGGCTATTGCTTTATGCTTTTCATCACCAAACCGTCGTAAGGACTGTTTGACGGGATTTGCGTCTGGGTACACATTAAGATAGTGCTCGGCAAGTTCCCTAGGTACTTCGGTCATGTCAGATGGCTGCCATGCAAAGATATCACTATTAGCTTTAAGGAACTCGACAAGGTCGCTTTCCTATGTGTGGCCTAAGCCTACGCCTATGTTCGTCGTCTTGGAGGGATTGTATTCCTTCAGCGACGTCTTCTTCGTCTCTTATGACGCCTTGAACTACAAAATTGGCTTCAGCACCTCGTTCTTCATAGCGGGCATCTCGGACGGATTGATGGTCTTCTTGATCTCCTGGTACTACTGGGCGTGTAGCACGGCTTCGGCGAAAGCAGCAGATCCTTCGTCGCACTCTTGCTCCATCCTCGGATTTCCTCGTATAGTGATTATTCCCTTTGGACCTGAAACTTTAATCATGTTGTAGATGTAACACGGACGGGCCATGAACGCCCAGTAAGCCGGACGCCCGAAGATGGCGTGGTAAGCACTTTTGAATGGTACCACCTTGAAGGAGAGTGGCTCGGTCCGGTAATTATCTCGGGTTCCGAATGTCACGTCTAGATTAATCTCACCCCCTAGAGAATTTGCTTGTCTTCCTAGTACAATGCCATGGAAATTTACACTGTTGTAACTCAACTGGCTCTCGTGTAGCTTCATGCAGTGGAGTGTCTTAATGTAGAGGATATTGATACAGCTCCCACCGTCCATGAGTGTTTTTGAGAACTCATAGCCATCAATAAGAGGATTGACGACCAGAGGGTACTTGCCCCGACGATGTGTTTTCCTCGGGTGATCTAAACGATCAAAGGTGATAGTCACCTCTGACCAATCCAGGAATTGGGGGACATCCGAAACCGTGGCATTGAGCTCACGAATAACCGCCTTCTTGTCCTTAACTGGTTGGGATCCAAGGAAGCAAACATATGCGTCTTTCTTAGTCGGAAAAGTCTTTTTTCCATCCGTCTTGGGTTCTGTGCTAGCTTCCGCCTTTTCCATGTCGTAATCTTCCTTGGGCTCCTTTCCTTTCTCGGAATTTTTCTTTTCTTTTGTCGCTTGGCTCTGTAGCCAACGTATTTGTCTTTCTTGATGTTGTCATTGAAACGACACTCGGCATTTGTATGGGTAAATCCACCGTTACTATCCAAGTGGTGGACACAGGGATTATTGGCTATGTCAGCCCAGGTATAGGTTCTTCCGGGTTGTTCGTCTCCTTTTCCCTGGATTCGGGAAGTTCCTCGGCCTCTACCACGGCCGCCTCCGCGCCCTCCTCGTCCTCTAGATCCGAACGTTGCGTTGAGAGCTGCGTTGTTTGGAGCTAGATTTTCGTCTGAGGTGTTCTTGCGCTTCTGAGTTTGCTTTGGCTGTTTGGCCGCATCAGGATTGGCCAGAATATTTAGCAGCCCTTATGAATCATCATCGGGGTCAGCATACTTTCTTGCCGTCTCTATCATTTCTTCCAAATCTGTGACATGGTCACGCTTCAGCCTGTGAGATAAAATTCCGACTGGAAGTCCTGCAATAAAATCTTCTATCGCAGTTTGCTCATTTACTCCTTCAAAGGAGTTCTTTGTATCGATCCATCGTCCGAGGTAATCCCGACAAGTTTCTCCAGGTCTTTGGGTGCAACACTGCAAGTCTCTGACTGTGCAGGGCCTCCTGTATGTTCCCTCCAAGTTTGAAAAGAACGCACTTTGCATATCATACCAGTTATGAATTGAATTCTCTGGCAGTTCAGTGAGCCCTGATCGAGTCGTCTTCCTCAACATCAGTGGGAGATGTTGGACTGCAACCAGGTTTTTTCCTGCTTTGGTGATGCAGCAAGCCTAGAAAAAATGCTGGAGCCAAGTATTTGGCCGAGCTGCTCCGTCATAGGGTTGAATGTGCTTGGCGATGCCAAAGTAAACCAGAAATTTTGTCTGACGTATTCGTGGACCAAAGCACTTGGGTCCCACATACACATCTTCTTCCTCATACCGCTGCGCTTCTATATTTGATTCGATGTGATGACGAGCATCGTTTGGCGAGAGAGATCTACGCCTTGCAGGCTCGCGGCTTCTGCGTGGTGGAGTCGGATTTCCGCTTCTTCTCTTACCGTTGCTGCCCCCACCCCTGCGGCTTCCGTGGCTACGGCGTGATCCTTCATGGTCGCCGCTGGGAGGCGATGGTGGCCCTGGTGGATTATTTCCGGCTGGGTTTCTTGGTGGTGACAGTGGAGCCTCATTATGCTGACTCTGATGCCTATTTCTTCGGGCATCGTCCCTACTAAATTCAGGACGATCCGGATCATCGCTTCATCCGGCGTTTCCAGCCGGACGGCTTGGTGGTGGCATCCTTAGCCGATCTTGCTCCTCTCACTGGCGGCATATTTCCGGGTCTTCTCTATAGCGATTATTTTGCCGGCGATGGTCCTGATGAGGAACCATTGCCCTGATGGCGTCTTCGGCCGCAGCTGTAATAACTCTTGCCCACTCACGTGCCGGTCAGCGAGAGTGGCTGTTGGAGCTAGTCCTAGAATTTTCTTCTTCTCCAGGGGATGATAGCGCTGAGCCGTATCCCTGCGGATCCTTACATTAGCGCTTTGGTCAGTGCCAGTGTGGCAAAACTAGGATTTTGAGGCCAGCTTGCCACTGAATGACGCAGCCGTCTTCTGCTTCTTTAATCCTTTGTCCAGCAATGCAACGCATTTCTGGACCTGCTATGGAGACGGATTATTGGCGAGGATGGCTCGAGCTGCAGCAGTGTTTTCCACCAGCATGTTGTAGACTCGGATCTTCTCTCCATCTTTTCTGTCAAATATATCTTTGTTGATATTCGCATTCTTGTTTGCAAGAAATGGACCTCGCCTTGTTTTGTTTGGATGTCGCCTGAAATCTGACTGATATCTGGCAGGATCACTGTCTAACTGCTGTCTCATCTCAACGAGGCGTGCGGCCTCTTCAAGCAGAAAGAAGCGATGCTTTTCCAGGTCTTCAACCCTTTTCTCCAGCGCCTCCAATGTAAGATCCGAAGCCATTGGGATTGGAATTGTAAGAGCATCTCCATAGATTTCGCGTGCACCCTTGGTGACGATGTGTCCATCCACAGGAGGATCGATCATGGTGGGATTAATCGGATCTCTGTCCTGATTCTCCATCTCTATCTCTTCATCAACTTTTTCTTCGTTGTTTTCCTTGACGTTCGGCTCTGTCGGAGTTAGATTCTTGTTCTTCTTCTTCTTTGACCGCCTAGTAGCTTTAACGTGTGTACCAGTGGCAAAGAAGACTTTTGGTCCGGTACCGGGGGATAAGATTTCGTCGGTACTTTCCGTCATGGTTGGCTTATAGACCTTGGAGGAATCTCCGGTGTCCATGTCATCCTGTGAGGTGTAGCTTTCATTCCTGCTATCATATGGACTAGGAGGAGTTTCCGGCTCACCTAGCATTTGTCTAGAGACGTGCTGTTGCTCGTACTCCTCTATCTCCTTGTCAAAGTCTCGAAGTTCCTGCGACGTGATTGACTCTGTTGGGGAGCCAGGTAAGTCAACGTTTTCTTCGATTGCGTCTAGGACCGAGTCGCTACCAGCTCCAGCATCGGCAAAATCGGATCCAGTACTTATGTGGTACACGAAATAGTGCTCATCTTGTTCATGTTTTTGAGGTACTTGTATAACTTGGTTTTCGCTTCGACGTCAGCAAAGCTGGATCCGTAGCGGATGTACTCCTCGTCTGTGTATCCTATCTCGCTAGAGAGATCGGATCTGACTTCTTCTTCCACCTCTTCTTCCACTATTGGAGTGGGTTGGGTGGGTTTGATTTTCTCCGAGACCCTGAACTCTTCCGCCTCTGCGGACAAAGTAGATCCGGATTTTTCTTCCGCCATGGTCATCACCTATAGGGTGGGTTGGGCGGTTTCAGTGAAACCGAGATAAATATCGATCTCGCCAATTGACATGATTGTGTAGGACGTCACGGGTTTTGAAGCCAGAATGCAAGTATCATCGAGGAGGATGAGAGGGACATCACTTGGGTAGACCACGCGACCCATGACGATTGTTTTTCTAATTCCTGCACGCGCAAATTCCGCCTGGAACGATGCTCCAAAGGTCTCCTGCCCCACGGTGGGCGCCAACTATCGTTGGAATGTCGACAAGTATGCCATAGGGGATCCTAGTGGCATTGAAGGATGGGGTGTGAGACGTCGGATGTTCCACGAGCGGTGAGCTCAAGTTTACCCAGGTTCAGATCCGACTGTGGTGATCAGATCTTACTCCTTCTAGCAACCCAGTAATATATCGACGTAAGCCGTTTGTTACAATGGATTACAAGAGAGCTTCACCTATGCGAGTTGGTTGTGGTTGTCTATCGAGTTGTGTTGCCCTAAAGGCTCCCATAGGGCCGGTTTGTATAGTCACCGGGGTCTAGGGTTACAGGGAGAGATATATCCGTCTACGTTATAGAGTTGGTAACTATGTACAACTTGGAATACAAGTAATACTACATGCCTAAGTCGGCAACTCTTGTGGGCCTTATCGTAGCCGGAACTGGCTCCTCTTCTTTCTCTGACTGGGCCGCCTGTGAAGCAAAGCTCTAACCCGTTGGTGGGCCACCCTGTTCAGCGTGTCCTGTGGGTATACCCAGAAAGTATATCCCCAACAACCCCTACTAGGAAAACGGCTATAGGTAATCCACACTTCTGTGGCACACTTTCTAGTGGTGCCCCACGGGTAAAATAGGCGTGGCACATTGCCCACAGGTGCCCCTACGGCTAACTGTCGTAAGCGTGGCGCACATGGGGGTGGTGCGCCACGACTATATGTGGGCCAGGGCACATGTGGCCACAGCACACATACCCGTAGCGCACTAGGTCAGGGTGCGCTACGGATGTGTCACTTATCCGTAGGGCACCTTGACCTAGTGCGCTACGGGCATGTGTGCTGCAGCAGCTGGGTCAGCTTAGCCGTAGGGCACTCTGCCCTAGTGCCCTACGGCTAAGTGGCATGCACTCGCGTTTTTAGGTTTTGCAAAAAATAAAAGAAAATAATAAAAACTTCAAAAAATAAAATCCATTCATCTTTAGGTACGTAAAGTGGTATAGTTTCTAGGAAAATTAACAAACATGACTTTCCACTTTTTCTGCAAAAAAAAAGTCATGCCATGGTAAAATGGTCGTAACTTTTGCATACGATGTCGAAAAAAATCGTATGATATACGAAAATGACGAGAACAAGATTTCACATCCCCTCACAACCACCTCCCATCATTTAGCAATTCTTTAGATTTTAAAAATTCGAAAAGAGTAAAAAGTTTAAAATGACCGATTTTCCTGCAGAAAAAATAGAGGGCAACTTACCCGTAGCGCACCACCACCTAGTGCGCTACGAGTAAGTTGGGCAGGATTCAAAATTTGAACCCCCCCGCCCACCTACCCCTTTTATTTTCCATCCCCTTCTATCCTTTTCCTCCCTTCTCCTCTCCTCCTCCTTCTTCTTCTCCTCCTCCTCCTTCTCTTTCTCCTTCTACTTCTCCTTCTCCTCCTCTTCCTTCCTCCTCCTTGCAGTGAAGATGGTGACGGCGGCCTCCTCCTTCCAGTGAAGACGACGATGGCGTCCTCCTTCTTCTCCTCCTCTTCCTACTCCTCTTCTCCTCCTCCTCCTTGCAGTTCTGACGAAGACGAGGCCTCTCCGACGAGGCGACGACGAAGACCTGCACCGACGAGCGACGTCACTGACGGCGAGATCCAGATCTGCCGCTTTTTTGAATTTTGAAATTTGTATCCTTGGCGCACATCACGTAGTGCGCCATGGTTATCATTTCATACGCGTGGCGCACCTAGACTACTTTCCGTGGTGCACTGGCATGTGCGCCACACCTATCTCTACAGAACTGTGGCACACCAAGCAGTGCGCCATGGCTAGTAGATAGCCGTAGGGCGAGGCTCGTGGCGCACTGCTAGTGCGCCACGGATGGACTTTTCAGGTGCGCCACGAACAGGCGTTTTCCTAGTAGTGAACCATAGCACGGTTCCATCATGCGTGAGGAAGTTGTTCAGAAATACGCGATGGAGGGTACGTAGAGTTGGGTGCGGATCCTATCAGGGGCGCCAGGAGCATCTCATAGTCTAGTCACATAAAAATTGTGCTACATTGTAAAATATCTACGTACTGGGAGTGTTGTCACGTAACAAATCACAAAATGCGCCCTATGGCAGCATCAGGAAGTGTCGAATGCATCCCTGTCGACATTGAGTTCAACGTTTCAGCATGTTGTGTTCGTGCAACAGTTGCGCGCGTCATGAAAACCCCTTGAACACGCGAGGAGTATCTCGTAGTTATAAGCACGCACGCACGCTAGACGTGGAGCCCGCAATTAGTTCCTCCCTCGTAGTCCCACCCTGGCCCCTTTATCCAAGGAATACTAGGCGGCGTGCACCGAAGCCCCCGCTGAACCATCCATCTTATTAAAGCCAGTCCAATCGATTCCCATTGTGTGGACTGTGGGGTTTTATTCCCTGGTTCTTCGAGTCACGCTTCTTTGAGAAGGAAGCAACATAGGCCATAAATTAAAAAATGAATGGTGGATGTAGGTTGACATACCACCAGAGTAAACGGTGGCCTTGTATAAGACTGTACCACAGACTGGACTCTTTGACTATTCTCCCCCACTCATCACTTTCTTCTTTCTCCTGCCCCCACCTTCCTCCATCGGCATTAGCCATGGCTCCCCCGGAGGAGAGGCGGGTCGAACATGCGCGCGACGAGAAATGAGAGATCTCGCCACCTTTGACTTCCTACTCAACCAGCTTCTCATCCCCCCTCCTTGCAAAGAGGCCCAATCTCTCCTAGAAATGGCGCTAAATGTTCTAGCAGGCTGGGACTCCTCCTGCTCCCTGTTCAGTCTTCTTCTTATTCTTATTCTCTATTTCTTCTTCTTCTATGTATACTTCTTATTCTTATTCTTATTACTATGCTACATATTCCATGGCGGCCATGGACCCTGAAACTAGCACGATGGCAGTGGCGGAGCTCAATGTGTCATTAGGCCAGGGCTCCTCCCAGTACAGTATTCTTCTTCTTCTCTTTCTTCATCTCTTCCTCTTCTTCTATGTCTACTTCTTATTCTTCTTCTTATTACTATGCTTCATATTCCAGGGAGGTCGTGGACCCTGAAACCAGCATGATGGCGGTGGCAGCGCTCAATGTTCCAGCCGGCCAGGGCTCCTCCCAGTATATTCCTCTTCTTCTCTTCCTTATTCTTCTTCTTACCAGCCGGTGGCAGCGCTCAATGTTCCAGCCGGCCAGGGCTCCTCCCAGTATATTCCTCTTCTTCTCTTCCTTATTCTTCTTCTTACCAGCCGGCGGCAGCGCTCAATGTTCCAGCCGGCCGTGGACCCTGAAACCAGCACAATGGTGGTGGCGGCGCTGAGTTTTCCATTAGGCCAAAGCTCCTCCCGGTATTGTCTTCTTCTTTTTCTTCTCTTTTTTCTTCTTCTTCTATGTCTACTTCTTATTATTCTTCTTCTTACTCTGCTACATATTCCATGGAGGTCGTGGACCCGGAAACAATAAAGATGGTGGCGGCGTTGCAAGACCTGTTCGACCATGTTCCCCGGCTCAGCGAGGTAGGAAATCCCAACACTTTTTACCACTAATAATGCCTCTCACATGAATTTCATTTTATTTTTGAGAACCTAAATGTGGAAATATTAGATCATGTCTGCCTGCAAGTAGCCTCCAAGTAGGGACCACACTCAATCTTCCTAGACACATTAGGGTTTTTGTGACTTGAATATTGTGCTTCCCTGGAACATGCAGTACAATTATAGAGTACCTATTTTAAATAACATGAACGATGCAGCAAGGGAAGGCCGATTGCTGTGACAAGGTGGCCACGATCAATAATAAGATAGACAACCAACTGTAGGGTGCACGCTCCCTAACCCAGGATAATGATAACCTTCGAAGGCATTTGTCTCTGCAGAAGGAGATCACGCTTGATTTTTCACTTAACATCAAGAGGCTCGAAGCAGAGCGCGACGAGCTGTAGAGGGTGATCGATGATCTGAACAAGTTGATCGCACACAGCTTGTCAAACAAGACCTGGCCCTCAAGAAAATTAAGAAGCTCATGTCTGACAAGAAGACTATCCAAAATAGATGCATCCTCCCACTGGACGAAGCCACCGAGACACGTAGAGAACGCATCATCGAAGCCTACAATGATAGAGACTATTGCCTTGATTCGTTGAGACGGATGAAGGAGGACATGGTCCGAGGTCTCACTATGCCCAATATTCCAAACTTGGAGAATGAGGAGCTAACGACAATGCCCAAGTCAGATTCCGAGTAGAGGGGGGCAGGAATCTCAGTTCAAGCTCCGCTGCTTTTGTAATTTATATATGTCATGCAATTAAGGAATCTTAGAGAAAATCCTTATTTCTCTATTTATCTTACATGCCTGTCAACTGAAATATGGGTTTGTATTCTCATGAATGTTCATCATCCTTTCTTTCCATTATGTATTTGAGCTTGGAATTAGATTATGACTATGCCACTACTATTTGGTTACACTGGAAAAACCCACAGCACCCTTTGTTGGATATATTCTCACGTTTCTTTGAAATTGAAATTAGGAATGTGCCACTATTGGGGATATGCTAAATGGGTACCACCATTGCATGTATCTAATCCGGATAACCCGGGTGGACCATAGTCAGTAGCAAGGCCCATGGCCTAATGGACGGCCCATTTAGATGGATCTAGAAGGGAGGCCCATGCCGGATGATAAAGGAAGGCTACGGAGGAGTCACCACCGTAACCGTAGCCTTGAAGTGCAAGACATGTTAGACTAGTTGTATACCGTGTAGGACTTTGTAACCTGTCCGGCTAGGACTTTGCCTGTAACCCTAGGATCTAGAGACTATATAAGCCGGACCTAGAGGAGCCTTTAGGGAACGATACAACTCATACCTCGCACAATGAACCAGTCCCTGTAACTCGGAGTATTGCCATTATAGTGATATATAGCAGGAGTAGTATTCCGCCATCATCGTGGGATCTGAACCTGGGTAAGCTATGTTACCTCGTATCGCCAACCTTCCGCCTTACCCCACGTCTCTAAACACGCACTGTGAGGACCCCTCCATCAAGTACTCATCGGCAATACCACGACAATTGGCGCCCACCATGGGGAAAGAGGCGCTTCAGGCTCTACAATGGGCGAGGTCAAAGTTCTTTGCGGGAATCGGCGAAACTATAGCCATCAGCCGTGTTCTCTTCTCCGGCAACATTCCGATCGTCCCTCCCAACGATTTCTGGATCCCGGCAAAGACGAACCCCACCCGCTGCTCGATCGTTCAAATCAGGGACATCCACCTCTTCATCGGCGAAACCGACTCGGGCACTAGTTCCCTGGAAGTCGGAGGATCGTCAAGGCCCGCACAGACCGCCTACGGGCAGGGTACGTTCGCGGAAGGATCGAAGTCGGATATCTCTTTGGAGTTTGTTGGCTTAGATCAGAAAAATTCAAGGCCTACCCAAACCGCCCCTCTGCAGGATATAATGGTGGAAGATCGATGCAAATCCGCCGGCTTTGCCCGTGCGTCTGGAAAGAAGAGATCCTAGTTCGTCGGAGTGGTTACTATCTTCGATCTGGCATGCTGCATTCAGAGAGAGGGTGAAAACCCCGTGATTACCTCGCCTGGTGGCTCCGTATACGGGACGATCTGGAACATTACCCCAATGATCATGCTATTTATCACTTTGTGGAAGGGCTGGACTGTGGTACACTTCTCCGGCCTACGCTAAGACGGCAACATGCCTCGGCATGCCTCACTTTAGAGGGCATGGTTGACACCGTCAATAACTATGCGGCTGTTGAAGCAGAAGCTCAAACAGTGCTCACAGCCATACCCGGCACTCTGCCGCCTCCGCCATCGCCTCCAGTCAACGTCCCTGTAGCTTCAGCATCTTCGTCCGTCGTCGAGGAAGCCCCCGCACCCTCCGACTCCGTTTTGGACGCGCTCTACGCCGACATTAGCGTGGACTCAGAGGAGATGGATATCAACCCGGAGGAACTCGACTCTGCTATGCAGGAGATGGAGGAGGACATCAAGCGAGAGGAGCAGGCCGACAAGGCCATCACATCCCGAGAGGTGTTCATCGCCATTGGGAGCGTGATGGAAGAAGACCAACCCGCACAAGCTCCGCCTAAGGCACTGGAAAAGGGGAAGGGATCTGCTGATGCTGCCGACAATGATCGCACAAAGGCCATGCCTCCTCCGCCTCACCCAGTGCAGCAGCCGCAGGAACTCAACACCGGTCCGAGTAATCCCAACACCGCAAATCTGCCACCTCCAGCATCTACGTCTACGGCTGCCCAAATAACTCGAGCCCATGACTGTGGCTCATAGATGTAATGTAGTCCAACTTGATGCAAAATGCCAGCTGCTACTGGAGGAAGCGCTGGCCATCGTAGAGCAAGGCTCATAGCTAGATCAAGATCTGTCCAAGGCTCAAAAGTCAATCAAGAAAGCTAGAGCCATGGAGGCCAAGTACAAGACTTTGCTCAAGTAGCAGAAGGCTAAGAAAGCTCCATCTCGCGTCATCAACGATCCTGGTGTACGGCACAACCTAGGATGGGCTCCCCCGAAGGCGCCACAAGACAAACCATACATTGACAGCGAAGGCAGGCATGTCATGCCCACTTCTATCCTCAACTTATCCATCGCCAAGAACTTACTGGAGCATGATAGATCACCCGCAACTGTGGAATAGGTCTATGACCTTGTAGAGAAGGCGGCCAAACAACAGGAAAAGGCCAACTCTCAGAGGCTCGAGTCTGACCCAGCATATTTCCACCAAGGGAGAGATCTCCTCATGATGTCGGGTCCTAGGCGGGTTCATCAGAGCAAAGACGGAGGTATGCACGCAACAGGAAGGATGCTATCCCCATATCCTCCGACCACGGAGGCAAAGCTCATCCTCGTTGCCCATCTCCAATGCCCAGATCTCCCCGGGTCGCGAACACCCAAAGGGTCAACATCGTACGAGCATGCCTCCGCCAAGGCGCCCTTAGGGCGCCACCATTATTCGCGACAATGCAGAGCAGCCCTGTCACGATGGATAGCACAACCAAGGACACAAGAGCAGGTCATGACATGACCCTCCGTGTTCGACAAGCAACCGTGAAAGACGCGAGGCGTCGCGGGAGGGTAATAGCAAGAAGGCTAACCCACCACCACCTCCGCCTCCATCACCACCTAGCAACCACATGGCAGAGGAGGCCTACGTCGTTCACGCAGCCCATCCCTTGACGGTAAGAAGGAAAGAGCAAGCCCGGAGCCATACGATGCACGCTCATGTCTGGACAAGATTCACGAGGCCCGGGAAGGATAGTACCTGGGACCACGTTGCTTTGGAACTATAATACGTGTCATGGGAATGACCACGGCAGATGCTGCAATCGGCAGCGAGTAGTACAACATGGGGAAAGGGCGGCCGACCATCTGCGGTGCGAAATGAGGGCTGAGACACAAGGATTTACCAAGGTTCGGCCCCCGGAGGGTAAAGACCTACTCCTGCTAGTTTTTATTTTGGTGAGAGTACAACGGTGCGAGCTCGGCGGCTAGGCAGCGAGTCTCTTGGGTGTATAATGGAACATATCCTCTATGCATCCTCTAGGGAGGTTTATATAGACTCACCTCTATAGGGTTTACAGATCTCAACCGAATCAGTTAAGGTTTTATCGATTCTTTAACCTAATCCGACTGGGCCTATCTACGCTTCTAGGCCTTCAACTTCCAGTCTCTTGAGTCCACACTAGATCTTGATCCAGTCGCCGTCCTGCAGGCCGACTCGCTGGCACCTGGGCCAGTAGGAAACGTCCTACTGGGTATACCCCGGTAGGCATATCCCCATCAGTAGTCCCCGAGGCCGTCGTCGATTGGTCATAGGCGTTCGCTGGCAGTCAGAGTATACGGGTCCAATGCGGACGCCCAGTCGAATCGGCGACAGACTCCTGGATAAAGGAAAAACTAGTTATTCTAGTCACAATAACGGCGACCAATCGGGTCGCAGCTCGGCAAACGGGTTGGCGAATACTCAGTCACTGATATAGTGATCGGGTCGGCGAATAGTCGAGTCGCGCGGAGCGAGGAGTCGAATGGAGGAAGTTAAACCGTGAAGCGGGGTCAAAACTAGCCGTTGGGGTAATCCAATGGGAACTTCGGTGTAATTACCGCGCAGTAACGGCTCCTGAAATTTGCGGGTAGCAACCGCTATATAAGGAGAATGACAGGCGAATGGGGAAACACTCCTTCGTCCTTACTCCGATCTCGCCCATCTCTGTTTTCCACTCCGCATCGCGATCCAACCAATTCAGAGAGTCCCGACCTCCGTGAACTTCCAACCAATGGCCCCCTCCACCGAACCATGGTGTAGATCCAAGTGTACCAGGGCGCTACTAGCGTCCTTCGAGGAGGCCGAGATCCTGCGCGCCGGCAGATGGCGCATCCCCACGGCTGGAGAAGTGACTCCGGACCCGCACGAGGGAGAATTCATCTTCTTCACCAGCCACCTGGAGAGGGGGCTGGTGTTTCCCACTTCCCTCTTCTTTCGGTGTTTCTGCGCCTACTACGGGATCTAGCCGTCGGACCTAGGCCCGCATAGTATCGAGCAGCTCGCCATTTTCGTGGTGTTCCGCGAGTGCTATCTGGGCTGCAGGCCCTACTTCCTCTTGTGGCAAGATCTGTTCCATGGGAGGATCAGCCGCGAAGAATCAGGCGGCCCGATGTTGGCTGCGGGTGGCCTGACATTCCAGCTGAAGTCGAAGGCGTCGTTCTTCGACCTGATGCTGCCCGCCAAGGCAGCAAACGAATGGAAGAAATCCTGGTTCTACGTCACCAAGTCGACTCCAGACGGCGAGGTTGCACTTCCAAGGTACTTCGCCGACCGTCCCAAACCGCGTCGGCTCCAGGTCGGAAAGCTCCCGCTGGATCAGCGGATGGTTGTCGACAAAATGTTGCAAACCATCCGCGGTCTAAAGAAGAAGGCCCTCCAGACCATTAACCTTTACAACTGCTGGTTCGGCCGGTGGCTCGTGCCCTTGGCGCGCCGCGACCATTACATGTATGAGTACACAGGTAAGGACGATCCGACGAAGTCTTCCTTCACCGAGTGGCATCTTGACGACTACACCCTGGCCCTAAAGAAAATTATCCAGGCGGTGTATCTGGACGCGAAGGCCGGGGTCGCCCCTTATAATGCAAGGCGCCCAGCTCCGACGGTAAGCCGTTATTTCACCACCACTCACAATCACAGATGATGCATTCGCGGTTGTGCTAACATTGTCTCATGTTTGTTGTAGTTGTTCCAAGTGGTGGAAGGCTGGCTCCCACCCGCAGACGACGAAAACTCTAGCTCATCCGTCGAGGACGAGAGCGAGTCGCCGTCCTCCAAAGGCGACGTCGGGAGCGACGATGGTGATGATGACGACGACGACAAAGACGAGCCCGTGGAAGACGCCGCCCCAATAGTTCGCAAGACTCGCGGGGAACACCAGCGCGAGCTCGAAGCGAGTAGAAGCCTCGAGCCTCACGATGATGATGACGACGAGCTTCCCGAGAACTCCGGTCATGCTTGTGTCTGTGGACGCGCTGCAACTTAACGGCATGCTGGGCGCAGCCATCCAGGTATGTACAGTCCCCGAGGATCGGGCCACTGAATTTCAGTGGTCGGATTCTTAATGTTTTTGTAGTGTCCAGTCTCCGAGTGCCTAGTCGCTGAATTTCAGCAGGTGGGCACTTAGGATTTTCAATGTCCAGTCCCCGAGTTCCTAGTTGCTAAATTTCAGCGGGTGGGCACTTAGGATTTTGAATGTCCAGTCCCCGAGTGCCTAGTCGCTGAGTTTCAGCGGGTGGGCACTTAGGATTTTCAATGTCCAGTCCCCGAGTGCTAGTCGTTGAATTTCAGCGGGTGGGCACTTAGGATTTTCAATGTTGTTGACGGTTTAGTTTGTGCGTAGGGCATGCAGCGCGAATCGGCCGATCGGCTTGCAGCAAAGTGTCGCATGGAGAAGGAACTCATTGCCGTCCAGGAGACGAACAAGGGACTCCAAGCGATTGCAGCCGAGGCGGAGGAGGTCCGCCGGGGCCTTGTCCCGGCGGGTGTCCTGACGGCGGCTCAATCTGCTTTGAGTACGGCCGAGAAGCGACCCGCTGATCTGGAGCGTGAGCTCATGGAAGCGAGGGCGGAGGCGAGCTCGGCGGAGGGGCGAGCGAAAGCTGCTGTTACGGCTGCCGCTGAAGAGCGGAAGGTGTCTGACACACTCGTCGTTGGGCTGCAGAACGACTTCTCCTGGCTTCAAAGCTTCATCACGGGCCTCTGCCGTCCGCTAACTGGTTAACCTTTCTTCCTCTGCCTGCAATAGAGGCGAGTGTTGCTGCGTCACTGCGGTGCTTGCCGGTGAGGCGAGTGTTGCTGTAGCATAGATCGGATCGTCTTCCGTTGTCGTTGCCGCTCGTGCGGCGCTGTCCTCCCGACTCGTCATCGGTTTCTTAGTTTGGGTCTTCCTCCGCGTACCTTTTGGCGATCTCTAGGAGATCCGGTATGTTGTCGAGTGTGCGGTACGCTCGTTTGAGCTTGGCGACCAGGGGCTCGTAGCGGCACGAGGTCTTGAAGCAGTGGATCGCGGTGTCTGGGTGGATGCCGACCGCTTTGTACCACAGTTCTTGCCACCGTTGGACCCAGCTGCGGGTCGACTCGTGAGGTCCCTGGACGCATCGTTCCAGGTCCTCGATGGTGATGGCGTGGGTGTATGAACCCTCGAAGTGCCTGACAAAGGCATCGCGCATCTCTTCCCAGGAGTCGATGCTATCAGCGGAAAGAGTGTTAATCCACTGCCTGCACGCTCCCTCCATCATCAGGGGAAGGTAGCGGGCGGCTAGTAGATCGGTGTGGTCGGCGATCCCCCTCGCCATGAGGTAGGTATCCAGCCACACAGAGGGATCGTACGAGGGGTCGTACTTCTCTATTTCCTTCGGTGCCTTGAAGTGCGCTGGGTATCTCTCGCCTCGGATCATCGGTCCGAAGCACCGGGGCCCGAGTCGGCTTAGCGACCCCCTCGGCTCACCGTCGCGGCGGTTGGTGAGGGTATGCCGCAGGTCGTCGGGCTGGCGTGCGCGCTAGCTCTGGTTGTGTATGATGTGGGTGCGGGCATTGACGGGTTGACCGTTGGCGGCGACGAAGTTGGTCGCCGGACGGGGGTCGTTGGTGGAGAGTGCCGCGTTCGCGAGTCGGTGTTGGAGCAGTAGTGGTTCGGGTGGCGGACAGTTGAGGGTGTTTGCCGCCATGGGGTGGCCGCTTGAGGCCGCTCTGCTTCCCAATTAACGCGAGTACATCCGACCCTGTGAGTCGATGCCTGCGTTTTGTTGCTCGACCGCTTTTGCGAGCAGGGCCTTAGCGTACTGGATCTGCAGGGCGCCTTCACCAGTGGCTTCGATGCTGTCGACTGCTGCTCGGCCCGCGACGAGGTTCTCCATTGGGGTGGAGAACAGCGGTAGGCCGTTCGCGTCTCGCTCCCGTGAGGAGACCACGATCCTCGGCTGGTCCCTAGGTGGTGCGCGGTTGGGTGGTGGCGGGGCGCCATTGGCCGTTGACCCTGGTGGGGGCCTAGTGCTTCCTCCTGGTGGCACGTTCTCGCAGATCGCGCGCTCGGCCGCGCGGGCCGGGTCGTTCTCGTCGTCGAAATTCAGGGCGCGCCCCTGGACAGTGGGGTTCAGGCGCGACCTGATTCGGAGCTGGTGGTAGCGCAACAACTCCTGCGCTGTCACCTGCTCGAGGCGAAATTTTTCGCGCTCGGCTTGTTCCTTGCAGACTGCTTCCGCCAGCTTCAGGCGGAGTTCCTCGACCTCCGTTGCTGTTGCATTGGGCGGGATCGGCGTGGAGAATGGATCTTTCGGCGGGTAGGCGCCAGTCGCCATGTAGGCCGTGGCGTCGCGGCCGGTTCCGTCGCGGAGGTCGGCGGAGTTCTCCGACCCGTAGTCGAAGTCGAAGATCCCAAGGATAGAGGGATCCTCGAAGTCTCCGACGTTGGAGACCTGGGTGATGGAGCCCGCGGGTGACGCGGCGACAATGGACCCGGCGAGTGACGCCGGGGACGCCGAATCGGCATCGTCGTTGAGGGCAGCGTCTTCCGCGGCCGTGGTGGTTTCGGCCACGTTGCGAGGCTGTGGATCGTGCGGACCTGGCTCTCGGAGAGCCGGTCGCGTGGCGGCGACTCGCGGATGCAAGCCGAGTCCTCCGAGACGATGACGTTGGTGAGGCCGACGAAGAGGCTGATCGTGCCGACCGGTAGTATCATGCTATGCATGACGGGTCGCGCCGCTAGGACGTAGCTGCTCGGCAAGATCTAGAGCATCTCGCCGATCGCGATCATGCGGCCGGTGGCGATCTTCTCGTTGATGGGAAGATTGGATCTCGCCGCAGAACACCGGCCTGACCGGCCAGGCCCCACGGTGGGCGCCACTATCGTGGGAATGACCACGGCAGATGCTACAATCGGCAGCGAGTAGTAGAACATGGGGCAAGGGCGGCTGGCCATCTGCGATGTGAGATGAGGGCTGAGACACAAGGATTTACCTAGGTTCGGCCCCCCGGAGGGTAAAGATTTGTATTATGGTGAGAGTACAATGGGGCAAGCTCGACGTCTAGGTAGCGAGTCGCTTGGGTGAATGATGGAATGTATCCTCTATGCGTCCTCTAGGGAGGTTTATATAGACTCACCTCCCTCGGGTTTACAGATCTCAACCGAATCAGTTAAGGTTTCAGCGATTCTTTAACCTAATCCGACTGGGCCTATCTACGCTTCTGGGCCTTCAACTTCCAGTCGCTTGAGTCCACGCCAGATCTTGATCCAGTCGCTGTCCTGCAGGCCCACTCGCTGGCACCTGGGCCAGTAGGAAACGTCCTGCTGGGTATACCGCGGTAGGCATATCCCCATCAATTCAGACCACGACTTACCCCAAGGGTTTCCGGATTGACAAGACGATCAAGCCCTATGACGGCACCGCCAAACCATCTACGTGGTTGCAGGATTACGACAACATGGTGGAGATCGCCGGGGGAAAACCCAATGTTGCCATCAAGTACCTCCCACTGATGTTGACGGGCACGGCCCGCCAATGGATTAATGACTTGCCGGAAAATTCCATCTGCAATTGGTTGGACATGCAATAAGCGTTCACCAAAAACTTCGAGGGTACGTACAAGCTTCCCTGCACAGTTGGCGATCTACAGCGGTGCGTGCAAGAGAAATACGAGACATCTTGAGCCTACCTCTCATGCTGGTTGGATATGAAGAATTCCTGCGCAGGAGTGCATGATCAGACCACTATGTCCGCCTACATTGACGGTTTGGAAAAGGGTACATTGCTCTGACATAAGTTGAAGCGTCTGTAGGACAATCAGAAACTAGATCTCAATCAGATGATCTCTCTCGCTAGTGAGTTCGTGGCTGCCGACGACGATGCCCGCGGCTCCTTGTCGCCAATGGCCTTCCCAACCCAAGCCAAGAGTAATAACAGCACCAAGCGGAAGAGTCCGCCAGAAGAAAAGCCAGCCTCCGACATGGTCATGATGATTTTTGCAGGACAAGCTGATGGCGGACAGCGTGGAAGACCCAATTCCATGACGTACGAGGTTTACCATGACATGCCATGCCTTGTACACCTCGATGCCAATGGCAAATCCACTAACACCAATCTCCATCGCAAGTTTGTAAATGACCTCAAGGAAGACCCGGAGTCCATCTATAAACGAAGCCGGAAGAAGGCTGGACGAGGACCGGAAGTCCATCTACAAACGAAGCCGGCTCCTTGTCGCGAGGCAAGGGCAAAGGGAAAAAGAAGGAAGAGGAGTCCAAGGATTCATGTTATATGGACGAGGACGTTGACCCCAAGAATGCCGACAAGGGTGATGGCAAAGGCAAGAACCCCTTTGAGAATAAGGCCGCCGTCTACCACACTTTCCTTGGCACCCCAACTGTCCGGGCACAGAAAAGCTCGATGAGGATATTGATGGCCACGCTACCCCCAGTTCCCCAGTACATGCGCTGGTCGGAAGTTCCAATCACTTTCGACAGGAAGGATTACCTAGACCTCATCCCAACGGAGAACCAATAAGCCATGGTCATCAACCCTTTGATTGATGGCAGCGAGTTCACCAAATGCATGGTCGACACTGGAAGCAGCAGCAACATCATGTACCTGGATACACTACACAAGATGAACTTGATGGAGACCAACGTAAGGCGGACCAACACCGTGTTCCATGGCGTAGTTCCTCGTCAGGAGGCTCGGTCCCTTGGGTGTATCACTCTTCCGGTCGCTTTTGGCGATGTTAACAATTACCGCCAAGAGCGCATGACCTTTGAAGTGGTCCCCTTCAAGAGCGTGTACCACGTCATATTCAGACGCGACATCTTCCATGCCTTCATGAACAAGCCATGCTTCTTCTACAACAAGCTCAAGATACCTAGACCAAACAGTGTCATCACCCTATCCGGAAGCTTTACCAAGACAAAGGACTGCGAGATTGGAGAAGCAAACTTTGCATAAGCTGTCCTCTACAGCAAAGAGTTCAAGGAAATCCAGAGCAAGGTCAATGCCTCAGAGATGCCAGCATCGAAGAACCAGATTTCTGAATCCGATCCCGCCTTCATGGACGCCATCTAGACCATGTCGGTGGAACTTGTGGTAGGCGATGCCTCCAAGACCATTACCATTGGGAAGAACCTGGACCCTAAAGAGGAAAGCACGCTCATCGAGTTCCTCCGTGAGAATAGGGACATCTTTGCCTGACAACCTGCCGACAGAAAATGTGTACCTAGGGAACTTTCGGAGCAAAACTTGAATATTTATCCAAAATGCAAACCGGTGAAACAACATATACGACGCTGCAGAGACGAGAAGAGACGAGCCATAGGCAAAGAGATAGCTAGGTTACTTAAGGCTAGTTTTATCTGAGAAGTCCTTCACACCCGATGGGTGGCCAATCCTGTACTTTTCCCCAAAAAGGGAACCAAAGAATTAAATATGTGCGTTGATTACACCGGCTTGAACAAAGAGTGTCCGAAAGATCCGTTTGCTTTGCATCGCATTGACCAAGACATTGAATCAACGGATGGCTCGGAACTTCTGTGTTTTCTAGATGCATACTCAGGATACCACCAGATAAAAATGACGAAGTCAGACCAATTGGCATCTTCATTCACCACACCTTACGGCACGTTTTGCTATGTCAAGATGCCCTTTCGGCTGAAAAACGCAGGTGCTACGTACCAGCGGACTATGCAGCATTGCCTACACGATCAAATTGGTCGGAACGTTCACGCCTATGTGGAAGATATAGCACTGATGTCTAAAAAGTCAAACAACTTAATCTCTGACTTAAAAGAAACCTTTGAAAATGTTCGGAAAATATAACATGATGCTTAACCCAAAGAAGTGCGTCTTCGGGGTTCCAGCCGACAAACTATTGGGCTTCATCGTTTCCTAGCTTGGAATCGAGGTAAACCCATACAAGCCCATCCTAAACATAAATCGTCCGACATGCCAGAAGGACATCCAATGGCTCATAGGCTGCGTTGCAGCGATAAGCCGGTTCATCAACCGACTTGGAGAGAAGTCTCTGCTGCTATACAAGTTGCTGAGGAGGGCGGACAAATTTACATGGACGGACGAAACAGATGCTGCTCTTAATAAGCTAAAGGACATAATTTCTTCCGCACCTATACTCGCAACACCCGAGCCTATGGAGCCTATGTTGATATACATGGTGGACACCAACTGGATAATCAACATCGTCGTCGTGGTGGAGTACAAAGAACCAACGCATGAGTACGGAGTGCGACAACCAGTTTAATATGTAAGCGAGGTCTTTACGGAGTCCAAGCAGCATTACCCTCACTACCAGAAGCTAGCTTATGAAGTGTCCGTTGCTTCTCGAAAGCTAAGGCACTATTTCCAGGAGCACCCTATCACAGTGGTGAGCAAAGCTCCACTGTCCGACATCATCAATAACAACGAGGATACATAAAGGGTTGCGAAGTGGGGCATTGAGCTATCAAGTCATAGGTCTTGGCGGATATTATTGCAGACTGAATGGAGATGCCGGATGCTACCCCTGTACCAGAGCCAGAATAGTGGGTGATGCACTTTGACAGATCAAAGCTCCTCAACGGCTCGGGGGCTGGTGTACTGCTACAGTCACCAACAGGGGAAAATCTGCATTACGTTCCACCGATCCACTTTGAGGCTACAAATAACATGGCAGAATATGAAGCACTCATTCACGGATTTCGCCTAGCCAAGGATATTGGCAACAAGCGCATAGTTTGATGTGGAGATTCCGACTTGGTTGCCTAGCAGGTGGCTGGCACATGGAATGCACAGAACCCTGTGATGGTGGCATATCGAGACGAAGTCGACGAGATAGACAAGTGATTCGGGGGCTACGAAGTCAAGTATGTCAAGAGGAGGAAAATGAGGCGGCTGATGTGCTGTCAAAGCATGGATCAGGGTGCAAACCAATTATGCCTGGCGTTTATCTAGATCATCTACGGACACCATCCCTGAAGGGAGTGGACCCCGAGAACCCAGATAGAGTTGACTCTTTTGTTCATGTAGTAACAAAGGTCCCTCTGGCTTGGACAAAACCGTTCATGGAATATCTCGTACACGGAACTTTGCCCATTTAAGAGGTCGAAAGTAGGAAAATAGTATGTCGAGCAAAGGGCTATACCATAATGAATGGACATCTCTATAAAATAAGTACCACTGGTGTATACCTAAAGTGTGTTTCCCAGCAAGAAGGTATTGAAATCCTTCATGAGATCCATCTCGGAGATTGCGGGCATCATGCCTCTCCTCGATCGTTGGTCTCCAAAGCCTTCCAGCAAGGATTCTACTGGCTGACCGCGAAGGCGGATGCCGAAAAACTGGTTGAGACATGTATGGGATGCCAGTACTATGCCCGACAACCACATGTACCAGCTCAAGAATTGCGAACAATACTAATAAGTTGGTCATTTGTAGTCTGGGGGCTAGACATGGTTGGTCCATTACAGACGACACCATGTGGGTTTACGCATCTGCTAGTAGCAGTTGATAAATTCACCAAATGGATAGAAGCTAAACCCATTATAAAGCTTGATGGGGCAACTTCCCTTAGGTTTGTCCGAGATCTAGTGGTGAGATTTGGTCTCCCACATAGCATTTTCACCGACAATGGCAACAACTTACTCGGAGAAGTGGAAGCCTATTGTTGTGAGAAGGGCATCTAACTTGACTTGGGATCTATGGCATGATGACCCACAAGTGTAGGGGATCGCAACAGTTTTCGCGGGTAGTATTACCCAATTTATTGATTCGACACAAGGGGAGACAAAGAATACTTGCAAGCCTTAACAACTGAGTTGTCAGTTCAGCTGCACCTGGAAATAGTTCTTGCTCACAGAATTTTATCAGTAGCAATAGTTTGTAGTAGCAACAACAAAGCAATAGCAACAGTAACTTCAATAGTGAACAGTGGCAAAAGTAACAGTAACGGTAACAGTAGGATTTGAGTGCGGTAGGCATAGCGATGGATGGAGAGCATTGCACGGACGAGTCAAAACATGTAACTTCAAAGAACTAGGGCATTGCAGATAACTAATAGTAAGCATCCAAGTACTAAAAAATCCTAGGCATGTGCTCCAAATATAGTCATACGTGCTCGCAATGAGAACTTGCACAACATATTCTGTCCAGCCAGCCCGTGGCAGCGGGGCCTCTAGGGAACTACTGGCAATTAAGGTTCTCCTTTTAATAGAGCACCGGAGCAAAGCATTAACACTCTGTGAATACATGTGATCCTGACACCACAGCCATCCCCCCGGTTGTCCCAATTATTGTTAATTTGGGGCCTTTGGATCACAACAATGATATGTGTACACAATTTGCAGATAAGATCATAAACAATACTATCATAATGATTCAATAATAAGTTCAGATCTGAGATTATGGCACTCGGGCCCTAGTGACAAGCATTAAGCACAACAAGTTGCAACAAAGTCAAATAGCACTAACAGAGATACTAGGCACTATGCCCCTAACAGATCTTATTCGATTACATGATAGAACTCATCCAATCCCTACCATCCCCAAGCCTACAGCGGGGGATTACTCACTCATGGATGAGGGAAACATCGGTGGTTGATGGAGATGCGTTGGTGATGACGATGGCGATGATCCTCTCTAAATTCCACGTCCCGGCAGGGTGCCAGCACGGAGTTTCTGGATCCAAATCTTGGTTTCTGGTGGCGGTGGCGGAGCATAACTCTTTCTGGAAAACTATCAAACCCCCCTCGGTTTTTAAGTCGAAGGGAAATTTATAGACGCAGAGGGAGGCCGAGAAGCTTCCTGGGGTGTCCAAACCTCCCCTAGGCGCGGGGTCAGTGGGCCCGCGCCTGGGGTGGGTCTGGGCCCCCCAGGCCTCCCCTCTGTCTCCCCTTCTGGCTCCGTGGATCTTCTGGTGAAATATAATTTTTGGCATATTTTCTGGGATTTTTCCTGATAGTTCATTTTCTGCACAAAAACAAGACACCAAGGTAATTCTGCTGAAAACAGCGTCAGTCCGTGTTATTTGTATCCAAATCACACAAGTATAGAGGAAAAACAATAGCAAAGTGTTCAAGAAGGTAGATACGTTTTGGACGTATCAACTCCCCCCAAGCTTAGCTTATTGCTTGTCCTCAAGCAATTCAGTTCAAAACTGAGTGCGATACAAGAACTTTCACGAACACTTTGCTTCATATGATGTAAATATTCTTAGCACAAGAGTAGATGCTTAGGAAATTCATAATAAGAACTATGCAACTAAGACTACTCAATAGTCATTGCAAGCTACAAAGAGAAACCAACTCAATAATAATTAGTAGCATGAAACATAAACATAAGCAACATTGCAATGCTCATAATAAGGTGTATCTCGCTTGCCTTTGTTTGAAGAGCACAATATAAATGTTGAATCACCTCTAAAGTTCACATGAAGACTAGAGATAAAGATATCAGAGATACAAGCATCAAAGTCATGACATAATTAACCAAGTTTTGGAACAAACACAAGAATGACAACTATGCTCTAAAGAAGGTGCTCATATAATAAGTGGTGACTCAACAAAGTTGTGAAAACAGTTTTGTGAAGGTTTGAAAGGCTTCCCAATGCTGAAAGGAAGGTAGTCATTAGCTTTGGGCTCTCATTGCCCCTATCATAGGCATTTTCATGTGGTTAAGGTAAAAGTGAGGTCCACTCTAAATCATATGCTTGACATACCATAGACTGGAAATCCCAAGTCTTACGAGGGTCGCTCCTCATGCTACTGAACTTTGGTCACCTGAAAGTTCTTGTCATTCTAAATACATGCATATCATCGAGAACCGCCAACTTGGTACCCCTTGCACATGGTACAGGACCTTTCCCATAACCAAAATGACAAGGCAAGAAGACAATGAGCATCTCAGCAATCTTTTTATTTACCATATGCATAACTTTTTATTGACGATGCTTCATAGATGCTCATTACAGTGATGCTGCAAGTTTCCACCATGATTAGGCATGGCTTAGGCTAGCGGCCCAGGCGTTTCTCTAACACAATGTATAAAATCCATGAGAACTAACAACTTCCCCTTTTATTTCACATCGTTGACATCCGTAAACAAAAGAGCAAAGTATCAACTGGATAGAATTATCCAAAAAGTGTTGAAAGCGTTCCCCGTGACAGCACGGTTGTGATGACTCCCAGTATATAATAAGCAAGCATATAACTTTCATGGACTAGTCACAATGGTTCAGAATCATGAAGCACAAGGAATAAAGTGTGCCATCAAGTTCGTGAGAGCTTTACTAACTAACTTTCTCAAAACAAACAAATATTTTATTCTGGAAGAAAACACGGCATATAGAATATGCACTGAAGTAGCAAATGATGCTAATAGGTAGATATGGTGGACACAGCTGGAAATATTGGTTTTGGGGAGTTGGAAGCACAGGTAGAGCACATACTCAGTGCAAGTGAAGTCTATCAATAGATAGGGAGCGACAAACGAGAGAGAAATACCTGTCATAATCATGCTTGCAACAAAACATGATTAATTATGGCATGAAAGTGATACAAGAACTCTGGGACAAAATAAATCATCGAGGCTTACTCACTATTGATTAGTCATATGCATGCATGAGCATGTGACAAGTCGATTCACATGAACAGTCAGAGGAGGGTACCACAATATCATACCAAAGTATGAATAAAACAATGCAAGCAAACATTCATATGACATGCTACAAACTATTAACAAGCTGGAGCTAATCATAGCCAAGCAAGAACTACTAAGCATCCATAATGACATACACCTTACACAAACAGGCTAAGCATGCTCACAATGATGAGTATATGTACAAAAATGAAACAAATAGAGTTCGTTACCAGCCTCTTACCACACCTCAAGTTGTCTTAATCTTCATTATTGCCCTTCACGTGTGTGACTTGAATAATTAACATGAAAACCAATATCACTTGGGGACGACTGAACCCTGCGAAGAACTCATAAAACAAAAGAAGAACAACAAATATTTTTGGTGTTTTCTATTTTTTAGAAACAAGCAAACAAAGAAAAACCAAACAAAAAGAAAGCAAACCAAACAAAGCAAAATCTTTTTCGATTTTTCTTTTAAGGCAAACCAAAGCAAAGAAACAAAGAAACAAGCCAAGAGAAACAACGAAAATATTTTTGGTATTTTTGGGTTTTTAGAAAGAAACAACAGAAACCAAAAAAAAGAAAGCCAAACAATGAATATACAAGAACTGACCGAACATGATATATACATGAGTGTGATGCCGGTGTAACTCCCCCCAAGCGTAGGCTTTTGGCCTAAGCGGGGCTCAATAACGCAAATAGTAACCCCATGCTGGTGGGTCATCATAAGAATGATCATAGTCAGGCACCTGTGATGAAGAAGAAGAAGACGCGCCCCAATGAAATGAGGGATGCTGGTATGAAGACTCTCCCAAGTTGGAGGGCTGAACCGAATTGTCTTCGGCATCCTCTTCAACATTATCTTCTTGCTGGGAGAGTTCCCCAACATATGTCTCAACCTCCTCCTCTGTAAGTGACCATCCTTGCCTTTTATCAATGTTAAACAAAGTAGGTGTAGGCAAATAAACTATTTTCTCACTCCTATCTTTTCTCCGACCTTGCTGGACAAAAGATAGTTCATAAGGCAAACTTCTCACATTAGACCCCAAAGAAACAAAACCATGCTGAATCATGGATTCAATATCAAGCCTCTCTATGAATAACTGAAAATATGAATAATGAGTCTCTAAACCATGGAAAGCTAGCAACCTAGAAGCAATGAGACCTCCACACATTCCACCCTAGCCTATGGAGTGTTCTTTGACTATAATAGTTGTGTAACTTCTGCTGATAGGCTGTAGATCTCTGTTTAGCAACGACGCGTACTTCTTCGATTATATCGAGATCATCTTGCCGATAAAATTCTGCATCTTCATCGATATACGCTTTGACTTGTGGAGCTTGATGGATCAGATCACTCGGATGAACTGCTTCTGCACCATAGACCAAGAAGAAAGGAGTATAGCCGGTTGACCTGTTAGGAGTTGTACATATGCTCCATATCACAGACGGTATTTTCTTCCGTCCAAGACACCGCATCCCGACGAAGCGGTTCCTCGAGACGAGGTAGGATTCCTTGTAGAATAAGTCCATTAGTTCTTTCGACTTGTCCATTGGCTTGTAGATGTGCGACTGATGCAATATCAGGTCCGATCCCTTGCTCTTCGCAACTTGTTAAGGGTTTAGCCTCAATCCATTTTGTGAATTTATCCACCATCACTAGTAGGTGAGTGAATCCAAATTTTGCCGTGCGATACGGCCCTACCATATCAATCCCCCAGACCACAAATTTCCATATAATGGGGATTGTTCACAGTTGTTCAGCCAGAACATGTGCCTGATGAGTGTACTTGTAGCAGCCTTTGCATGTTTTGACCAGTTTATCGGCATCTGCCTTAGCTATAAGCCAAAAGAATCCGTGTCGAAAAGCTTTTGGCACTAAGGATCTGGATGCAGCATGGTGACCACACTCACCTTTGTGGATTTCTCTTAGGATTTCCACTCCTTCTTTCGAAGTAATACATCTCTGAAACACGCTAGAAAGACTCCGCTTATAGAGCTCACAATTTATTATAGTGTATGGTTTTGCTCTTCGGACAATATGTCGGCTCAAAACTTCGTCTTCGGGAAGTTTTCCATCTATCAGGAAATCCAGATAGGGTTTTGTCCAGATGGGAATTACAGCCTGAACTGCTATTAAAGGTGAGTCGGATGTCGTCGGATAGTCCTCATCAACTCTGACTATGGAGGAGACCCTTAAATGCTCTAGAAAAGATCCATCCGGTACTTGTTTTCGTGCAGAGCCTATCCTTGATAGGGCATCTGCTTGCTCATTTTCTGCTCGAGGGATGTGTTGAACCTCAAACCCTCAAACGATTTCGATAATTCATCCAGAACATCTTTGTATGCTGCCATGTGCCTGTTTCCGTTGCAGATGTCGGATACTTGTTGAGCAACTAAATCTGAGTCTCCATAACACAAGAGTCTTGATATGCCAATGTTTTTGGCCATGCGTATTCCATGCAGCAGTGCTTCGTACTCGGCAATATTATTTGTTTCCTTGAAGTGTATTTGCAACACATAGAACATCTTATCTCCTTGGGGTGATTTGAGCACCACGCCAACCCCTGAGCCTCCTCGTGCTTTTGATACGTCAAACTGAAGGGTCCAAAATTCCGAGTTTGGACGGCATGTGTTTTCTGCCGTTTCTGTCCAATCAACGACAAAGTCGGCGAGAATTTGGGATTTTATTGATGTATGTGGTTTGTACTCAATGTCGGAAGCTACAAGCTCTATTCCCCACTTTGTGACACATCCTGTGGCGTCGCGGTTGTTGAATATATCTCACAGAGGAGCCGTGGTCACTACTGTTATCTTGTGCTCTTGAAAATAGTGACGTAGCTTTCTGGATGCAAAGAACACTCCATAGGCTAGCTTTTGATGATGTGGATACCATTGTTTTGATTCTTTTAGGACCTCATTTAGATAATAAGATGGCCTCTGCACCTTATGCTCGTGGCCTTCTTCCTCGCGCTCACTATTGTTACCACGCTTATGACCTTGTTGGTCGCTGCAATGTAGAGTAACATAGGTTCCTGAGGTTCTGGCGCTACGAGAACTGGCAGATTTAAAAGCAGATCTTTCATACTTTGCAGGGCAGTTTCGGCTTCTAGAGTCTAGACAAATTTGTCGGTTTTCTTCAAGAGTTTGTATAAAGGTGCGGATCTTTCAATGAGCCGGCTGACAAACCGACTCATGGTTGCAATGCAACCAGTGAGGCGTTGTACGTCCTTCAAGCGAGTCGGCCTGGTAATTTTTAAGATAGCCTTGATTTTGTCCTTCTTCACCTCGATGACTAGCTCAGAGACGATGAAACCTAATAATTTTCTGGCTAGAATTCCAAAGAAAGACTTCTTCGGATTTAGCATCATGTTGAATTTTCATAGACTAGCAAACGTTTCGTCCAAGTCAGAAATTAAAGTTTCCTTCTTTTTGGACATAAATGCTATGTCGTCTACATATACGTGGACGTTGCGCCCAATTTGGTCGTTGAGACAACATTGCATGGTACGTTGATATGTTGCTCCTGCGTTCTTAAGCCAAAAGGCATAATTTGTAGCGGAAGGTTTCGAAAGGAGTGAAGAAAGATGTCTTAATTCGATCCGACTTTTTCATTGGTATTTGGTGATATCCGGAATATGCGTCGAGAAAATAGAGTATTTCCGACCCTGCCGTTGAGTCGATAACTTGATCGATTCTTGGCAAAGGAAACATATCTTTTGGGCATGCCTTGTTCAAAGCGGTATAATCAACACACATCCTTAAATCAATGGTGTCCTTTTTAGGGACGAGTACATGATTTGCCACCAAATCTGTATGGATGACCTTTGTTATGAAATCCGCTAACTCTAAGCAGGATAATTCCTTAGCTATTGCTTTATTCTTTTCATCACCAAACCGTTGTAAGGACTGTTTGACGGGTTTAGCGTCTGGATACACATTAAGAGAGTGCTCAGCAAGTTCCCTAGGTACTTCGGTCATGTCAGATGGCTGCCATGCAAAGATATCGCTATTAGCTTAAAAGGAGCTAGAAAAAATCGCTTTCCTATGTGTGGCATAAGCCTACGCCTATGTTCATCATCTTGGAGGGATCGTCTTCCTTCAGCGACGTCTTCTTCGTCTCTTATGATGCCTTGAACTGCAAAATTGGCTTCAGCACCTTGTTCTTTGTAGTGGGAATCTCGGACGGATTGATGGTCTTCTGGATCTCCTGGTACTACTGGGCGTGTAGCACGGCTTCGGCGAAAGAATCAGATCCTTCGTCGCACTCTTGCGCCTTCCTCGGATTTCCTCGTACGGTGATTATGCCCTTTGGACCTGAAACTTTCATCATGTTGTAGATGTAACACGAATGGGCCATGAACGCCCAGTAAGCCCGACGCCCGAAGATGGCGTGGTAAGCACTTTTGAATGGTACCACCTCGAAGGAGAGTGGCTTGGTCCGGTAATTATCTTGGGTTCCGAATGTCACATCTAGGGTAATCTCACCCCCAGAGAATTTCCTTGTCTTCCTAGTACAATGCCATGGAAATTTACACTGATGTAACTCAACTGGCTCTCGTGTAGCTTCATGCGGTGGAGTGTCTTGATGTAGAGGATATTGATACTGCTCCCACCATCCATGAGTGTTTTTGAGAACTCATAGCCATCAATAAGAGGAGAGACGACTAGAGGGTACTTTCCCCGACGATGTGTTTTCCTCGGGTGATCTGAACGATCAAAGGTGATAGTCACCTCTGACCAATCAAGGAATTGGGGGACATCCGGAACCGTGGCATTGAGCTCGTGAATAACCGCCTTCTTGTCCTTAGCTGGTTGGGATCCAAGGAAGCAGACATATGCGTCTTTCTTAGTCAGAAAAGTCTTTTTTCCATCCGTCTTGGGTTCTGCGCTAGCTTCCGCCTTTTCCATGTCAGAATCTTCCTTGGGCTCCTTTCCTTTCTCGAAATTTTTCTTTCCTTTTTGTCGCTTGGCTCTGTAGCCAGCGGATTTGTCTTTCTTGATGTCGTCATTGAAACGACACTCGGCATTTGTATGGGTAAATCCTACGTTACTATCCAAGTGATGGGCACAGGGATTATTGGCTATGTCAGCCCAGGTATAGGTTCTTCCGGGTTGTTGGTCTCATTTTCCCTGGATTCGGGAAGTTCCTCGGCCTCTACCACGGCCGCCTCCGCGCCCTCCTCGTCCTCTAGATCCGAACGTTGCGTTGACAGCTGCGTTGTTTGGAGCTAGATTTTCGTCTGAGGTGTTCTTGCGCTTCTGAGTTTGCTTTGGCTGTTTGGCCGCATCGGGATTGGCCAGAATATTTAGCAGCCCTTATGAATCATCATCGGGGTCAGCATACTTGCTTTCCGTCTCTATCATTTCTTCCAAATCTGTGACATGGTCACGCTTCAGCCTGTGACGTAAAATTCCGACTGGATGTCCTGCAATAAAATCTTCTATCGCAGTTTGCTCATTTACTCCTTCGCAGGAGTTATTTGTATCTATCCATCGTCCGAGGTAATCCCGAAAAGTTTCTCCAGGTCTTTGGGTGCAACACTGCAAGTCTTTGACTGTGCAGGGCCTCCCATATGTTCCCTCAATGTTTGAAAAGAACGCACTTTGCATATCATACCAGTTATGAATTGAATTCTCTGGCAGTTCATTGAGCCCTGATCGAGTCGTCTTCCTCAATATCAGTGGGAGATATCGGACTGCAACCAGGTTTTTTCCTCCTTTGGTGATACAGCAAGACTGGAAAAAATGCTGGAGCCAAGTATTTGACCGAGTTGCACCGTCATAGGGGCTGAATGTGCTTGGCGATGCCAAAGTAAACCAGAAATTTTGTCTGACGTATTCGTGGACCAAAGCACTTGGGTCCCAGATACACATCTTCTTCCTCATACCGCTGCGCTTCTATATTTGATTCGATGTGATGACGAGTGTCGTTTGGCGAGAGAGATCTACACCTTGCAGGCTCGCGACTTCTGTGCGGTGGAGTCGGATTTCCGCTTCTTCTCTTACCGTTGCTGCCCCCACCCCTTCGGCTTTCGTGGCTACGGCGTGATCCTTCATGGTCGCCGTTGGGAGGCGATGGTGGCCCTGGTTGATTATTTCCGGCTGGGTTTCTTGGTGTTGGTGGTGGAGCCTCATTATGCTGACTCTGATGCCTATTTCTTCAGGCATTGTCCCTACTAAATTTAGGACGATCCGGATCATCTCTTCATCCGGCGTTGCCAGCCGGACGGCTTGGTGGTGGCATCCTTAGCCGATCTTGCTCCTCTCGCTGGCGGCATATTTCCGGGTCTTCTCTATAGCAATTATTTTGCCGGTGATGGTCCTGATGAGGAACCATTTCCCTGATGGCCTCTTCGGCCGCAGCTGTAATAACTCTTGCCCAGTCACGTGCCGGTCAGCGAGAGTGGCTGTTGGAGCTAGTCCTAGAATTTTCTTCTTCCCCAGGGGATGATAGCACTGAGCCGTATCCCTGCGGAGCCTTACATCAGCGCTTTGGTCAGTACCAGTGTGGCAAAACTCGGATTTTGAGGCCAGCTTGCCACTGAATGACGCAGCCGTGTTCTGCTGCTTTAATCCTTTGTCCAGCAATGCAACGCATTTTTGGACCTGCTATGGAGACAGATTGTTGGCGAGGATGGCTCGAGCTGCAGCAGTGTTTTCCACCAACGTGTTGTAGACTCGGATCTTATCTCCATCTTTTCTGTCAAATATATCTTTGTTGATATCCGCATTCTTGTTTGCAAGAAACGGACCTCTCCTTGTTTTGTTTGGATGTCGCTTGAAATCTGACTGATATCTGGCAGGATCACTGTCTAACTGCTGTCTCAACGAGGCATGCGGCCTCTTCAAGCAGAAAGAAGCGATGCTTTTCCAGGTCTTCAGCCCTTTTCTCCAGCGCCTTCGGCGTAAGATCCGAAGCCATTGGGATTGGAATTGTGAGAGCATCTCCATAGATTTTGCGTGCACCCTTGGTGACGACGTGTCCATCCACAGGAGGATCCATCTTGGTGGGATTAATCGGATCTCTGTCCTGATTCTCCATCTGTATCTCTTCATCAAATTTTTCTTCGTTGGTTTCCTTGACGTCCGGCTCTGTCAGAGTCAGATTCTTGTTCTTCTTCTTCTTTGACCGCCAGTAGATTTAACATGCGTACCAGTGGCAAAGACGGCTTTTGGTCCGGTACCGGGGGATAAGCTTCCGTCGGTACTTTCCTTCATGGTTGGATTGTAGACCTTGGAGGAATCTCCGGTGTCCACGTCATCCTGCGAGGTGTAGCTTTCATCCATGCTATCATATGGACTAGGAGGAGTTTCCGGCTCACCTGGCGTTTGTCTAGAGACGTGTTGTTGCTCGTACTCCTCTATCTCCTTGTCAAAGTCTCGAAGTTCCTGCGACGTGATTGACTCCGTTGGGGAGCTAGGTAAGTCAGCGTTTTCTTCGATTGCGTCTAGGACCAAGTCGCTACCAGCTCCAGCATCGACAAAATCGGATCCAGTGCTTATGTGGTACACGAAATAGTGCTCATCTTGTTCATGTTTTTGAGGTACTTGTATAACTTGGTTTTCGCTTCGACGTCAGCAAATCTGGATCCGTAGAGGATGTACTACTCGTCTGTGTATCCTATCTCGCTAGAGAGATCGGATCTGACTTCTTCTTCCACCTCTTCTTTCGCTATTGGAGTGGGTTGGGTGGGTTTGATTTTCTCCGAGACCCTAAACTCTTCCTCCTATGCGGACAAAGTAGATCCGTATTTTTCTTCCGCCAAGGTCATCACCTATAGGGTGGGTTGGGCGGTTTCAGCGAAACCGAGATAAATATCGATCTCGCCAATTGACATGATTGTGTAGGTCGTCACGGGTTTTGAAGCCGGAATCCAAGTCTCATCGAGGAGGTTGAGAGGGACATCACTTGGGTAGACCACGTGACCCATGACGATTGTTTTTCTGATTCCTGCACGCGCAAATTCTGCCTGGAACGATGCTCTAAAGGTCACCTGCCCCATGGTGGGCGCCAGCTGCCGTTGGAATGTCAGATGTTCCACGTGCGGTGAGCATAAGTTTACCCAGGTTCCGATCCGACTGTGGTGATCGGATCCTACTCCTTCTAGAAACCCAGTAATATATCGGCGTAAGCCGTTTGTTACAATGGATTACAAGAGAGCTTCGGCTATGCGTGTTGGTTGTGGTTGTCTATCGAGTTGTGTTGCCCTAAAGGCTCCCATAGGGTCGGTTTGTATAGTCACCGGGGCCTAGGGTTACAGGGAGAGATATATCCGGCTACGTTATAGAGTCGGTAACTATGTACATCTTGGACTACAATTAGTACTATCGGCCTAACTCTGTAACTCTTCTGGGCCTTATCGTAGCCGGAACTGGCTCCTCTTCTTTCTCTGACTGGGCCGCCTGTGAAGCAAATATCTAACCCGTTGGTGGGCCACCCTGGTCAGCGAGTCCTGTGGGTATACCCAGAAAGTATATCCCCAACAACCACTACTAGGAAAACGGCTATAGGTAATCCACACTTCTGTGGCGCACTTTCTAGTGGTGCCCCACGGGTAAAATAGGCGTGGCGCATTGCCCGCAGGTGCCCCTACGGCTAACTGTCGTAAGCGTGGCGCACATGGGGGTGGTGCGCCACGGCTATGTGTGGGCCAGGGCACATGTGGCCACAGCACACATACCCGTAGCGCACTAGGTCAAGGTGCGCTACGGATGTGTCACTTATCCGTAGGGCACCTTGACCTAGTGCGCTACGGGCATGTGTGCTGCAGCAGCTGGGTCAACTTAGCCGTAGGGCACTCTGCCCTAGTGCCCTACGGCTAAGTGGCATGCACCAACTCCACCCCCCCCTCGGTGGATCGCGTTTTTAGGTTTTGCAAAAAATAAAATAAAATAATAAACACTTCAAAAAAATAAAATCCTTTCATCTTTAGGTACATAAGTGGTATAGTTTCTAGGAAAATTAACAAACATGAGTTTCCACTTTTTCTGCAAAAAAAAAGTCATGCCACGGTAAAATGGCCGTAACTTTTGCATACGATGTCGAAAAAAATCGTATAATATTATACCAAAATGATGAGAACGAGATTTCACATCCGCTCGCAACCACCCCCCGTCGTTTAGCAACTTTTTAGATTTTAAAAATTTGAAAACAGTAAAAAGTTACGGTCAAATGACCGATTTTCCTGGAGAAATCAAATAGAGGGCAACTTACCCATAGCGCACCACCACCTAGTGCACTACGAGTAAGTTGGGCAGGATTCAAAATTTGAACCCCCCCCCAGCCCACCTACCCCTTTTCTTTTCCCTCCCGTTCTATCCTTTTCCTTTTCCTCCCTTCTCCTTTCCTCCTCCTTCTTCTTCTCCTCCTCCTCCTTCTCCTTATCCTTCTCATTTTTCTCCTCCTCCTCCTTCTCGTTCTCCTTCTACTTCTCCTTCTCCTCCTCTTCCTTCCTCCTCCTTGCAGTGAAGATGGTGACGGCAGCCTGCTCCTTCCAGTGAGGACGACGATGGCGGCCTCCTTCTTCTCCTCCTCTTCCTCCTCCTCTTCTCCTCCTCCTTGCAGTTCCGACGAAGACGAGGCCTCTCCGACGAGGCGACGAGGAAGAGGCGACGACGACGACCTGCACCGACGAGCGACGTCACTGATGGCGAGATCCAGATCTGCCGCTTTTTTTTAATTTTGAAATTTGTATCCGTGGCGCACATCACGTAGTGCGCCACGATTATCATTTCATACGCGTGGAGCACCTGGACTACTTTCCGTGGCGCACTGGCATGTGCGCCACACGTATCTCAACACAACCGTGGTGCACCAAGCAGTGCGCCACGGCTAGGAGATAGCCGTAGCATGAGGCTCGTGGTGCACTGCTAGTGCGCCACGGATGGCCTTTTCAGGTGCGCCACGAACAGGCGTTTTCCTAGTAGTGAACCATAGCACGGTTCCATCGTGCGTGAGGAAGTTGTTCAGAAATACGCGATGGCGGGTACGTAGAGTTGGGTGCGGATCCTATCAGGGGCGCCAGGAGCATCTCATAGTCTAGTGACATAAAAATTGTGCTACATCGTAAAATATCTACGTACTGGGAGTGTTTTCACGTAACAAATCACAAAATGCGCCCTATGTCAGCATCAGGAAGTGTCGAATGCATCCCTGTCGACATTGAGTTGAACGTTTCAGCATGTTGTGTCCGTGCAACAGTTGCGCGCGTCATGACAACCCCTTGAACACGCGAGGAGTATCTCGTAGTTATAAGCACGCACGCACGCTGGACGTGCAGCCCGGAATTAGTTCCTCCCTCGTAGTCCCACCCTGGCCCCTTTATCCAAGGAATACTAGGCGGCGTGGACCGAAGCCCCCGCTGAACCATCCATCTCATTAAAGCCAGTCCGATCGATTACCATCGTGTGGACTGTGGGGTTTTATTCCCTGGTTCTTTGAGTCACACTTCTTTGAGAAGGAAGCAACATAGGCTATCAATTAAAAATGAATGGTGGATGTAGGTTGAGATACCACCGGAGTAAACGGTGGCCTTGTATAAGACTGTACCACATACTGGACTCTTTGACTATTCTCCCCCACCCATCACTTTCTTCTTCCTCCTGCCCCCACCTTCCTCCATCGGCATTAGCCATGGCTCCCCCGGAGGAGAGGCGGGTCGAACATGCGCGCGGCGAGAAATGAGAGAGCTCGCCACCTTTGACTTCCTACTCAACCAGCTGCTCATTCCCCCCTCCTTGCAAAGAGGCCCAATTCTCCTAGAAATGGCGCTAAATGTTCTAGCAGGCTGGGACTCCTCCTGCTCCCTGTTCAGTCTTCTTCTTATTCTTCTTCTCTGTTTCTTCTTCTTGTATGTATACTTCTTATTCTTCTTCTTATTACTATGCTACATATTCCATGGCGGCCATGGAACCTGGAACCAGCACGATGGCGGTGGCGGAGCTCAATGTTCCATTAGGTCAGGGCTCCTCCCGCTACAGTATTCTTCTTCTTCTCTTTCTTCATCTCTTCTTCTTCTTCTATGTCTACTTCTTATTCTTCTTCTCTGTGTTTCTTCTTATTCTATGTCTACTTCTTATTACTATGCTTCATATTCCAGGGAGGTCGTGGACCCTGAAACCAGCATGATGGCGGCGGCAGTGCTCAATTTTCCAGCCGGCCAGGGCTCCTCCCAGTATAGTCATCTTATTCTCTTCCTTATTCTTCTTCTTCTATGTCTAATTCTTATTCCATTAGGCCAAAGCTCCTCCCAGTATTGTCTTCTTCTTTTTCTTCTTTGTTTTCTTCTTCTATGTCTACTTCTTATTATTCTTCTTACTTTGCTACATATTCCATGGAGGTCGTGGACCCTGAAACAAGAACGATGGCGGCGGAGTTGCAAGACCTGTTCGACCATGTTCCCCGGCTCAGCGAGGGAGGAAATCCCAACACTTTTTACCACTAATAATGCCGCTCACATGAATTTCATTTTATTTTTGAGATCCTAAATGTGGAAATATTAGATCATGTCTGCCTGCAAGTAGCCTCCAAGTAGGGACCACACTCAATCTTCCTAGACACATTAGGGTTTTTGTGACTTGAATATTGTGCTTCCCTTGAACATGCAGTACAATTATAGAGTACCTATTTTAAATAACATGAACAATTTAGCAAGGGAAGGCCGATTGGTGTGACAAGGTGGCCACGATCAATGACAAGATAGACAACCAAATGTAGGGTGCACGCTCCCTAACCCAGGATAATGATACCCTTCGAAGGCATTTGTCTCTGCAGAAGGAGATCACGCTTGATTTTTCACTTAACATCAAGAGGCTCGAAGCAGAGCGCGACGAGCTGTAGAGGGTGATCGATGAGCTGAAGAAGTTGATCGCACACAACTTGTCCAAACAAGACCTGGCCATCAAGAAAATTACAAAGCTCATGTGTGACAAGAAGAATATCCAGAATAGATGCATCCTCCCGCTGGACGAAGCCACCGAGACACGTAGAGAACGCATCATCGAAGCAAAGGCTATCATCGAAGCCTACAATGATAGAGACTATTGCCTTGATTCATTGAGACGGATGAAGGAGGACATGGTTCGAGGTCTCACTATGCCCAATATTCCAAACTTGGAGAACGAGGAGCTAACGACAATGCCCAAGTCAGATTCCGAGTAGAGGGGGGCAGGAATCTCAGTTCATGCTCCGCTGCTTTTGTAATTTATATATGTCATGCAATTAAGGAATCTTAGAGAAACTCCTTATTTCTCTATTTATCTTACATGCCTGTCAACTGAAATATGGGTTTGTATTCTCATGAATGTTCATCATCCTTTCTTTCCATTATGTATTTGAGCTTGGAATTAGATTATGACTATGCCTCTACTATTTGGTTGCACTGGAAAAACCCACGGCACCCTTTGTTGGATATAGTCTCACGTTGCTTTGAAATTAAAATTAGGACTGTGCCACTGTTTGTGGATATGCTAAATGGGTACCACCATTGCATGTCTCTAATCCGGATAATCCGGGTGGACCATAGACAGTAGCAAGGCCCATGGCCTAATGGGCGGCCCATTTAGATGGATCTAGAAGGGAGGCCCATGCTGGATTATAATGGAAGGCTACAGAGGAGTCACCAGCGTACTCGTAGCCTTGAAGTGCAAGACATGTTAGACTAGTTGTATACCGTGTAGGACTTTGTAACCTGTCTGGCTAGGACTTTGCTTGTAACCCTAGGATCTAGAGACTATATAAGCCGGACCTAGAGGAGCCTTTAGGGAATGATACAACTCATACCTCGCACAATTAACCAGTCCCTGTAACTCGGAGTATTGCCATTATAGTGATATATAGCAGGAGTAGGATTCCGCCATCCTCATGGGATCTGAACCTGGGTAAGCTATGTTACCTCGTACCCGCCAACCTTCCGCCTTACCCCACGTCTCTAAACACGCATTGTGAGGACCCCTCCATCAAGTACTCATCGGCAATACCACGACAATTGGCGCCCACCATGGGGAAAGAGGCGCTTCACGCTCTACAATGGGCGAGGTCAAAGCTCTTTGCGGGAATCGGCGAAACTATAGCCATCAGCCGTGTTCTCTTCTCCGGCAATGTTCCGATCGTCCCTCCCAACAATTTCTGGATCCCGGCGAAGACGAACGCCACCCGCTGCTCGATCGTTCCAATCAGGGACATCCACCTCTTCATGGGCGAAACCGACTCAGGCACTAGTTCCCTAGAAGTCGGAGGATCGTCAAGGCCCGCAGAGACCGCCTACGGGCAGGATACGTTCGCGGAAGGATCGAAGTCGGATATCTCTTTGGAGTTTGCCGGCTTAGATCGGAAAAATTCAAGGCCCGCCCAAAACGCCCCTCTGCAAGATATAATGGTTGAAGATCGCTGCAAATCCGTCGGCTTTGCCCGTGCGTCTGGAAAGAAGAGATCCTAGTTCGTCGGTGTGGTTACTATCTTCGATCTGGCGTGCTGCGTTCAGAGAGAGGGTGAAAAAACCTGTGATTATCTCGCCAGGTGGCTCCGTATACGGCCGATCTGGAACATTACACCAATGATCATGCTATTTATCACTTTGTGGAAGGGCTGGACCGTGGTACACTTCTCCGGCCTACGGTAAGATGGCAACATGCCTCGGGATGCCTGGGCATGGTTGACACCGTCAACAACTATGCGGCTGCTGAAGCAGAAGCTCAGGCAGTGCTCACAGCCGTACCCGGCACTCTGCCGCCTCAGCCACCGCCACCACCGCCTCCAGTCAACGTCCCTGTAGCTTCAGCATCTTCGTCCTTCTTCGAGGAAGCCCCCGCACCCTCCGACTCCGTTTTGGACGCGCTCTATGCCGACATTAGCCTGGACTCAGAGGAGATGGATATCAACCTGGAGGAACTCGACTCTGCTATGCAGGAGATGGAGGAGGACATCAAACGAGAGGAGCAGGCCGACAAGGCCATCACATCCCAAGAGTTGTTCATCGCCATTGGGAGCGTGATGGAAGAAGACCAACCCGCACAAGCTCCTCCTAAGGCGCTGGAAAAGGGGAAGGGATCTGCTGATGCTGCCGACAATGATCGCACAAAGGCCATGCCTCCTCCTCCTAACCCAGTGCAGCAGCCGCAGGAACTCAACACCGGTCCGAGTAATCCCAACACCGCAAATCTGCCACCTCCAGCATCTACGTCTACGGCTGCCCAAATAACTCGAGCCCATGACTGTGGCTCATAGATCTAATGTAGTCCAACTTGATGCAAAATGCCAGCTGCTACTGGAGGAAGCGCTGGCCATCGTAGAGCAAGGCTCATAGCTAGATCAAGATCTGTCCAAGGCTCAAAAGTCAATCAAGAAAGCTAGAGCCATGGAGGCCAAGTACAAGACTTTGCTCAAGTAGCAGAAGGCTAAGAAAGCTCCATCTCGCGTCATCAACGATCCTGGTGTACGACACAACCTAGGATGGGCTCCCCCGAAGGCGCCACAAGACAAACCATACATTGACAGCGAAGGCAGGCATGTCATGCCCACTTCTATCCTCAACTTATCCATCGCCAAGAACTTACTGGAGCATGATAGATCACCCGCAACTGTGGAATAGGTCTATGACCTTGTAGAGAAGGCGGTCAAACAACAGGAAAAGGCCAACTCTCAGAGGCTCGAGTCTGACCCAGCATATTTCCACCAAGGGAGAGATCTCCTCATGATGTCGGGTCCTAGGCGGGTTCATCAGAGCAAAGACGGAGGTATGCACGCAACAGGAAGGATGCTATCCCCATATCCTCCGACCACGGAGGCAAAGCTCATCCTCGTTGCCCATCTCCAATGCCCAGATCTCCCCGGGTCGCGAACACCCAAAGGGTCAACATCGTAGGAGCATGCCTCCGCCAAGGCGCCCTTAGGGCGCCACCATTATTCGCGACAATGCAGAGAATCCCTGTCACGATGGATAGCACAACCAAGGACACAAGAGCAGGTCACGACATGACCCTCCGTGTTCGACAAGCAACCGTGAAAGACGCGAGGCATCGCGGGAGGGTAATAGCAAGAAGGCTAACACACCGCCACCTCCGCCTCCATCACCACCTAGCAACCACATGGAAGAGGAGGCCTGCGTCGTTCACGCAGCCCATCCCCTGATGGCAAGAAGGAAAGACCAAGCCTGGAGCCATACGATGCACGCTCACGTCTGGACAAGATTCACGAGGCCCGGGAAGGACAGTACCTGGGACCACGTTGCTTTGGACCTATAATACATGTCGTGGGAATGACCACGGCAGATGCTGCAATCGGCAGTGAGTAGTAGAACATGGGGCAAGGGCGGCCGGCCATCTGCGGTGCGAGATGAGGGCTAAGACACAAGGATTTACCCAGGTTCGCCCCCCCGGAGGGTAAAGACATACTCCTGCTAGTTTGTCTTATGGTGAGAGTACAATGGGGAGAGCTCGGCGGCTAGGAAGCGAGTCGCTTGGGTGTATGATGGAACGTATCCTCTATGCGTCCTCTAGGGAGGTTATATAGACTCACCTCTCTAGGGTTTACAGATCTAAACCGAATCAGTTAAGGTTTCAGCGATTCTTTAACCTAATCCGACTGGGCCTATCTATGCTTCTGGTCCTTCAACTTCCAGTCGCTTGAGTCCACGCCAGATGTTGATCGAGTCGCCGTCCGCAGGCCCACTCGCTGGTACCTGGGCCAGTAGGAAACGTCCTGCTGGGTATACCCCGGTAGGCATATCCCCATCAGTAGTCCCCGAGGCCGTCGTCGATTGGTCGCAGGCGGCAATCAGAGTATATGGGTCCAATGCGGGCGCCCAGTCGAATAGACGGCGGACTCCTGAATAAAGGAAAAACTAGTTATTCTAGTCGCAATAATGGCGACCAATCGGGTCGCAGCTCGGCGAACGGGTCGGCGAATACTCATTCACTGTTATAGTGACCGGGTCGACGAATCGTCGAGTCGCGCGGAGCGACGAGTCGAATGGATGAAGTTGGACCGTCAAGCGGGGTCAAAACTAGCCGTTGGGGTAATCCAACGGTAACTTCGGCGTAATTACCGCATAGTAACGGCTCCCGAAATTGGCGGGTAGCAACCGCTATATAAGGAGAATGACAGGCAAACGGGGAAACACTCCTTCGTCCTTCCTCCGATCTTTCCCATCTCCGCATCGCGATCCAACCAATCAAGAGAGTCCCGACCTCCGCGAACTTCCAACCAATGGCCCCCTCCACCAAACCATGGGGCAGATCCAAGTGTACCAGGGCGCTACTGGAGTCCTTCGAGGAGGCCGGGATCCTGCGCGCTGGCAGATGGCGCATCCCCGCGGCCGGAGAAGTGACTCTGGACCCGCGCGAGGGAGAATTCATCAGCTTCACCAGCCACCTGGAGCGGGGGCTGGGGTTTCCCACTTCCCTCTTCTTTCGGCGTTTCTGGGCCTACTACGGGATCCAGCCTTCGGACCTAGGCCCACATAGTATCGAGCAGCCCGCCATTTTCGTGGCGTTCTGCGAGTGCCATCTGGGCTGCAGGCCCTACTTCCCCTTGTGGCAAGATCTATTCCATGGGAGGATCAGCCGCGAAGAATCAGGCGGCCCGATGTTGGTTGCGGGTGGCCTGACATTCCAGCTGAAGTCGAAGGCGTCGTTCTTCGACCTGATGTTGCCCGCCAATGCGGCAAACGAATGGAAGAAATCCTGGTTCTACGTCACCGAGTCGACTCCATACGGCGAGGTGGCGCTTCCAAGGTACTCCGTCGACCGGCCCGAACCGCGTCGGCTCCAGGTCGGCAAGCTCCCGCTAGATCAGCGGATGGTTGTCAACGAAATGTTGCAAACCATCCGCGGTCTAAAGAAGAAGGGCCTCCAGACCATTAATCTCTACAACTGCTGGTTCGGGCGGCGGCTCGTGCCCTTGGCGCGCCGCGACCATTACATGTACGAGTACATGGGTAAGGACGATCCGACGAAGTCTTCCTTCGCCGAGTGGCATCTTGACGACTCCACCCTGGCCCTGAAGAAAATTACACAGGCGGTGTATCTGGACGCGAAGGACGGGGTCGCCCCTTATACTGCAAGGCTCCCAGCTCCGACGGTAAGCCGTTATTTCGCCACCACTCGTACTCACAGATGATGCATTCGCGGTTGTGCTGATGTTGTCTCATGTTTGTTGTAGTTTTTCCAAGTGGTGGAAGGCTGGCTCCCACCCGCAGACGACAAAAACTCTAGCTCGTTCGTCCAGGACGGGAGCGAGTCGCTGTCCGCCAAAGGCGACGTCGGGAGCGACAATGGTGATGATGACGACGACGACAAAGACGAGCCCGCGGAAGACGCCGCCCCAACAGTTCGCAAGACTCGCGGGCAACACCAGCGCGAGCTCGAAGCGAGTAGAAGCCTCGAGCCTCACGATGATGATGACAACGAGCTTTCCAAGCACACCTCACATTGTGAGGCCACGCCGTCGATTAAGAAGAAGAAGGAGAAGAAGAAGAAGGAAGCGAAGGCTCCTTTTAAGAGGAAGACGAAGCCAGCAAAGCAGACGTCTCCACCCCGATCTACGACCAGTTCTGACGCCACCAGCTCGGCTAAGGGCGAGGCGGTGCGCACGATCGTGGCGCCAGACGCTTCAGCCCCCCCTGGATGAGGTGCCTCTAGCGGAGCTGCCACCTCCATTCGCCCTAGTCTCTGGGTTGGGAGCTACTCCGGCCGCAGCAGCTTCGCCTCCCAGGGAAGCTCCCGCAGCCGTCGTCGCGGAGGCTCCTGCTACAGCCTCGTCTTCGAAGAAACCCTCTATGTCTTGGGCACACGGTGTATTCGAGATGGGCCTCAGTCGGAAGTTGGGGCCCGAGCTGGAAAAACCTGCCAGCATCCGCACCGGTCTGCGATTCATACCAGTCGCCAAGTAAGTCATGTTCATCTGCCTGTCTTCCGATCTAGTCGGACAGTCTTATTCATATCGTTGTTTCACAAGACTAGAGTTAAAAAGATTGTCCACCCTTCTATGGCCAAAGTTCCGCCAGTCGTCACCGAGGAGGACCCCTCACGGAAGAGGAAAACCGATGAAGTCGCTGCTCCCCCTGATGGTGCTAAGAGGGCGAAAGGTGATGACATCGTCACGGTTTCTAATGACACGGCGGTTGCTCCGAGCGAACCTCCGACTACGGCGGAGGTGGCCTCGAAGACCAAGGAGGCTGTTGCCTCGCCTGAAGTGGCCGAGCCGGCTCCTAGTGGTGCTGCGGCGTCCGCTGCAACTTTCCCTCGCTTCATGGCCAAGGCGGCCGCGACGAGTGGCGCGGCACGAACGAGCCGGACGCCTGGGGTCGCCGAGACGGAGGTCGAGCAGCGTCGCGGCCACACTCCGGTCATGCTTGCGTCTGTGGACACGCTGCAACTTCACGGCATGCTGGGCGCAGCCATTCAGGTATTTCCAGTCCCCGAGGATCGGGCCACTGAATTTCAGTGGTCGGATGCTTAATGTTTTTGTAGTGTCTAGTCTCCGAGTGCCTAGTCGCTGAATTTCAGCGGGTGGGCACTTAGGATTTCCAATGTCCAGTCCCCGAGTGCCTAGTCGGTGAATTTCAGCGGGTGGGCACTTAGGATTTTCAATGTCCAGCCCCCGAGTGCCTAGTCGCTGAATTTCAGCGGGTGGGCACTTAGGATTTTCAATGTTGTTGACGGTTTAGTTTGTGCACAGGGCCTGCAGCGCTAATAGGCCGATCGGCTTGCAGCAAAGTGTAGCATGGAGAAGGAACTCGTTGCCGTCCAGGAGACGAAAAAGGGACTCCAAGAGATTGCAACCGAGGCGGAGGAGGTCTGTCGGGGCCTTGTCTCGGCGGGTGACCTGACGGCGGCTCAATCTGCTTTGAGTACGGCCGAGAAGCGAATCGCTGATCTGGAGCGTGAGCTCAGGGAAGCTAAGGCGGAGGCGACCTCGGCGGAGGGGCGAGCGAGAGCTGCTGTTACGGCTGCCGCTGAAGAGCGGAAGGTGTCTGACGCACTCGTCGTTGGGCTGCAGAACGACTTCTCCTCGCTTCAAAGCTTCATAACGGGCCTCTGCCGTCCGCTAATTGGTAAACCTTTCTTCCCCTGCCTGCAACAGCTGCGTTGTGGAGTCATTGGTGTACTCACTGCCGGCTTCTGTCCACAAGCCAGATTATTGACGGCTCGGAGGAGGCGCAGTCATACGAGACGCGGCAGTGTGTGACCACTCTGGTCGACTCGGCCGCGTTGTCTGCGGCTTGCATTAGAGCGTATCTTCAGGAGATATCTCCCACAGAAGAGATTCCCAGCGACCTCGTCGAGGTGTGGCGTTATCTGGAGAAGGCTCCGTCAGTCGTCGAATTCATGACGCGGTCGGCTTTACGGCGCGGGGTGGGGACGGCGCTCAGCCTTGGGCTTGCCCATTTCCCGGAGGACTTCGACCTTGATGATGTGACGAGTGGCTACCCCTCGTCGACGAGCTCTGTGGAGATTGCCGAGGTGTTGAAGCTGACGGACCGGGCCGCGGTGTATTCCGATCGCGTTTGGGCGATGGGCGACCTCCTCCCCTATCAGGAGACGACTGTCTCCCCCAACGATCCCGAGCCGAAGCATCTGGACTTCAAACTCGAGCAGCTGTTCCGTGCAGCGATGGCGGGTGAGTTGACGACGTACCCGTCGAACCTGTACGTGCCCTTCTTTCGCAACCGCAGGGGTGGCGGCGAGTCGACGTCGAAACCTGCGGAGTAGAAGCATTGTGCCCAGGGGCGTTAGTAACAAATAGCCATTGGACTTTATCTTGTATTTTGGAACGACTTTGTTATGCTATAACGGAAATTCGTGTTGTTTTGTGAATTGTTCCTGATTTTGAATGTTGATTGGACGAGTCCCCGAGCGTGTCCGCCCTTTTTATGGGGTTCACCTCGTTTGTTATGTGTTTGCGATTTTGAATGTTTTGTCAATTGTTTCGCTATTGAGGTCGACTCGCCAAAGCTTGGAGAGCCAGTCGCAGGGCGACTCCCGTGGGTGCTCTTTACTTGACTGTTTTCTCGTGCGCGAAGGAGGTCGGGTAGCCGAGTCCCCGAGCGTGGTACTTGGTGGTTCTAGTCGCAGCTCCAAGGTAGGTGAGGACTAAGCGCATTAGAGTAAGCGTGTCACTCCTGCCTGACCCGAAGGATCAGTCGCATGGCGAGTCCTCGGCACGCTCTCATACTGGGCGTTTTTCCCTAGCCGCTCATATTTGACTGGACGTCAGTCCCCGAGCGTGGTACTTGGCCGTTCAAGTCGCTGTGCCGAGGATGCGGATGACTTTGGTTGCTGTGAGGAGCCAGGGAAGTTGTCTTGGCTCGGTAAGCCAGTTGGGCTAGGCGACTCCAATGGGGCTTCGGGTTGGCATTTTTCGTGGACGTTACAAGGCCTGGGGTCTCCCAGTGCCCTTGTAACGCACTACTTGGCTGTGCCGGTCGCTTTACCAAAGGTTGACTTCTGCGAATAGCTTAACGCTGTTATTACGAGTGCGAGTGGCACAAGGCATGGAGAGTAGACGCAATTTGCGGTAACCGATCTATTTTATTTCATAGCAGGTGGAAGGTACATGTATGGAGTTCTAGGAGTAGAACTTCCGTATGAGGTTTACATTCCATGGTCGCTTGACGTCGAGTTTCCCGTCTCCTCGGACATCGTTGAGGTAGTAGGTGTCGTTTCCTAGGACTCGCCCGATGGCGAATGGTCCCTCCCAGGGGGGGGGAGAGCTTGTCCATGCCCTTCTTGTCCTGGATGAGGCGTAGTACCAGGTCGCCTTCCTGGAAAGTGCGAGTCCTTACTCGCCGGCTATGGTAGCGGCGGAGCCCTTGCTGGTAGATGGCGGTGCGGGAGCGAGCTAGGTCGTGTGCCTCGTCGAGCTGGTCGACTCCGTCTGGTCGTGCGAGTTAGTTTGCAGCCTCCATGTAGTTGACCACCCTTGGCAAGTTGTGCTTGAGGTCGGTGGGCATGACTGCCTCAACGCCGTACACCATGAAGAAGGGTGTAAATCCTGTCGACCTATTGACGGAGGTGCGAATGCCCCAAATTACGGAGGGTAGATCCTCAACCCAGCACCCAGCGGTGCGCTCGAGTGGTACTTGGAGCCGTGGCTTCAGGCCATGGAGGATGCTCTGATTGGCTCGTTCCACCTGGCCATTGGACTCCGGGTGGGCTACTGAGGCGAGGTCGAGTCGGATGTGATGTTCCTCGCAGAACTCGGCCATGGCTCCTTTGGCGAAGTTGGTGTCGTTGTCCGTGATGATGCTGTTTGGGAACCCGTAGCAATAGATGAGCTCGCGTAGGAACTTGGTGGCGGTCTTCCCGTCGCATTTGCGGACTGGCTTGGCCTCCACCCATTTTGTGAATTTGTCGACTGCGACCAGGAGGTGGGTGAAGCCGGAGGGGGCCTTCTTGAAAGGGCCTACCATGTACATGCCCCACACGGCGAACGGCCAGGTGATGGGGATTGTCTTGAGCGCCGAGCTGGGCACGTGGGTCTGGTTGGCGTACTTCTGGCATCCGACGCACCACTGGACAATGTCGATAGCGTCTGCGTGTGCGGTGGGCCAGTAGAAGCCGTGTCACATAGCCTTTGCGACTAGAGAGCGGGCGTCGGCGTGGTGGCCGCAGTCGCCGGAGTGAATGTCTTGGAGGATTTTGCGTCCTTCAGCGTGTTGAACGCAGCGTTGCAACACGTCGGTCACGCTGCGCTTGTGGAGCTCATCGTTGATGATGACGAAGGATTTGCAGCAGTGTGCTATCATCCGTTCATCTGTTTCATCCGCTGGCAGGGTGCCTCCCTCCAAGTAGGCAGTGTACGGCGCGGTCCATTCATCTGGCTCGGCAATAAGTGCGACCAGGGCTGCGTCTAGTTGCAGTGGGATTCCGATGTCGATCTCCCTTGGGGGAGAGACGGAAGGCTTGGTGATGGTGTCGAGGAAGATGCTAGCGGGTGGTGCGAGTTGAGCCGAGCCGATGCGAGAGAGTGTGTCGGCCTCCTCGTTCTTCCGCCTGTCAATCCACTCGATGGAGTAGCCTGCAAAGTGTCCACCCTGCTGGTCCACTGCTTGGCGGTATGCCGCCATGGTGGGGGAGATGGCGTCGTAGGTGCCAGTGACTTGCCCGGCGACAAGGTCGGAGTCTCCGTAGCAGCGCAGGCGGTTGATGTTCATTTTCTTGGCAGCTCGCATGCCGTGGAGTAGAGCCTCATACTCGGCCATGTTGTTGGTGTAGGGGGTGAAGTCGAGGCAGGGGACGTAGCGGATCTTGTCGCCCTTTGGAGAAGTTAGCACGATCCCTGCTCCAGTAATGGAGGTATGGCAGCTTTTCTGGCTGCTGGGCCTCTTCCCAGTCGGCGATGAACTCCGCGAGAGCCTGCGACTTGATCGCTTTGCGCAGCTCGTACTTGATGTTGTGGACGCCGATCTCGATGGCCCACTCGGCGACTCACCCGGTCGCCTCAACGTTGCGGATGATGTCCTGCAATGGTGCTGAGGAGACGACCGTTATCGGGTGCTCCTGGAAGTAGTGTGGCAGTCGCCACTCTGCTCTGAAGACCGCGTATACCAGTTTATGGTATTGCGGGTAGCGCTGGCGCGACTCAGTGAGGACTTCGCTGATGTAGTACACTGGTCGCTGCACCGGGCGCTCCTTTCCTTCCTCTGGTCGCTCGACGACCATTACGGCACTGACAACGCGTTAGGAAGCCGCGACGTAGACCAGCATGGGTTCCTTGTCGACGGGGGCGGCGAGTAGCGGTGCTGCGAGTAGCACCTTATTGAGCTCGCGGAGCGCATCATCCGCCTCCTTGTCCCACTAGAAGGTGGGATTCTTGCGCATCAGGCAGTAGAGGGGCATCGCCTTTTCTCCCAATCGGGGGATGAAGCGACTGAAAGCCGCGACTCGCCCGGCCAGCTTCTGGACGTCGCGCAGGCACTCGGCTTTGCCGAGTCGAGCGATCGTGTCGATCTTGGTGGGATTCTCCTCGATCCCGCGCTTGGAGACGACGTATCCTAGTAGCTGCCCAGCTGGTACACCGAAGGTGCATTTGCCTGGGTTTAGCTTTATCTTGTATTTCCTTAGGTTGGCGAATGTTTCCGCCAGGTCAACGAGTAGGTCGCTCTGGCGAGCGGACTTCACCACCACGTCGTCGATGTAGACGTGGATATTGCGGCTAATTTGGCTCGCAAGGCACTCCTGCATGCACCGCTGGTAGGTCTCCCCGGCATTCTTGAGGCCGAAGGTCATGGTAGTGTAGCAGAAGGCTCCGAATGGCGTGATGAATGTCGTCTTCTCTTCATCCTAAACGGACATTTTGATTTGGTTGTACCCAGAGTAGGCGTCGAGGAAGCATAGCGACTCCGAGCCCGCGGTGGAATCGATGATTTGGTCGATCCGCGAGAGGACGAATTGCTCCTTCGGGCAGTTGCTGTTTAAGTTTGTGTAATCGATACACATCCTCCAGGTCCCATTTTTCTTCTCGACCAGGACTGGGTTTGCCATCCACTTGGAGTACTTGATTGGCCGGATGAAGCCTGCAGCGAGTAGACGCTGCACCTCCTCGGCGATGGCTCAGCGGCGCTCTTCATTGGAGGGCCGCAGCGACTGTTTGACAGGTCGCACTTTGGGGTCGGCATTGAGTTTGTGCTCAGCGAGTTCCCTAGGGACACCAGGCATGTAAGAGGGTTTCCATGCGAAGATGTCCCTATTATCACGGAGGAACTCGATGAGCGCGCCTTCCTATGCTGGGCTCATGCCCGTCCCGATCGTCACCGTCTGGCTGGAGTCGCCTGGGACCAGCTCGACGGTGCGGGTATGCGTCGTTGCCTCGAAGGCTGTAGGGTTGCCGCCCTCCGAGTTGGGCTTCTTGAGTATGGTGGGGTCGTCGTTGTTGACCCCGCTCGCGTACTTGGCGAGCTCGTCGGCGTGGTTGGCCTCTTCCGCGATGACGGCGTTGGCGAGTTCGGCTCCTTTGGCCTCGCACTCGGCGGCCATGTCAGGGTCGCCGTGGATGGTGATGACACCGCACGGACCGGGGAGCTTCATCGCGTTGTACGCGTAGTGCGGCGCTACCATGAACTTGGCGAACGCCTCGCGCCCCAGGACGCAGTGGTAGGTTCTGTCGAAGGGCACCAGCTCAAAGACGATCCGCTCGGTGCGGAAGTTTGCTGGTGTGCCGAAGGTGACTGGCAGCGTGACCTTGCCGATCGGTTACGCCTTCCGACCGGGGACGATGTCGTGGAACGTGGTGTAGGTCGTCTCGATCGTCGACTACGGGAGCTGCAGTCGCCTAAAGGTGTCCAGGTACAAGATGTTGATGGAGCTTCCGCCGTCCATCAATGTCTTGGGGAGCCAGTAGTCTCCCACCTTGGGCTTGACCACCAGGGCAACTCGGCCTAGGTACTCGATTCGTGGCGAGTGGTCGTGGCGGCTCCAAGTGATTGGTTGCTCCGACCAGTTGAGGAACTGGGGGACGTCCACCTGGGCCACCGCGTTGACGGCGACGGCATGGGCGATGACCTTCTCCTCGCGCTTCGTGTTGAAGCCTATGAAGGTGTGGAGCGAGCTGGCCACACTGCCGAATTTTCCGCCGTTTGGCGGGTTTTTGTCAGGGTCTTCCCGCACGCGTCGTGCCTTCGCGATCTCCTTGTGCATAGCGGGCTTTTCCTTCCCTGCTGTGAAATACACAAGGTTGGTTAAGAAGGGACGCGGGGTCGAACCTCGGCTTCGCCTTGTAGTTGCCACCATCGCGGCGGAAGCTCTTCGGCTCGCGCTGCGCGTATCCAGCGTTGGCGACGAAGTCGACTCGCCCGTCACTGCGGCGCTTGCCGATGAGGCGAGTTTTGCTATAGCGTAGATCGGATCGTCTTCCGTTGTCGTTGCCGCTCGTGCGGCGTTGTCCTCCCGACTCGTCGTCGGTTTCTTGGTTTGGGTCTTCCTCCGCGTACCTTTTGGCGATCTCCAGGAGATCCGGTATGTTGTCGAGTGTGCGGTACGCTCATTTGAGCTTGGCGACCAGGGGCTCGTATCAACACGAGGTCTTGAAGCAGTGGATCGCGGTGTCTAGGTGGATGCCGACTGCGTTGTACCACAGTTCTTGCCACCGTTTGATCCAGTTGCGGGTCGACTCGCAAGGTCTGTGGACGCATCGTTCCAGGTCCTCGATGGTGGTGGCGCGGGTGTATGAACCCTCGAAGTGCCTGACGAAGGCGTCGCGCATATGTTCCCAGCAGTCGATGCTATCCGCGGGAACAGTGTTAATCCACTGCCTGCACGCTCCCTCCATCATCAGGGGAAGGTAGCGGGCGGCTAGTAGATCAATGTGGCCGGCGATCCCCATCACCATGAGGTAGGTATCCAGCCACATGGAGGGATCATACGAGCGGCCGTACTTCTCTATTTCCTTCGGTGCCTTGAAGTTCACCGGGTATCTCTCGCCTCGGATCATCTGTCCGAAGCACCCGGGCCCGAGTCGGCTTAGCGACCCCCTCGGCTCACCATCACGGCGGCTGGTGAGGGTATGCCGCAGGTCGTCGGGCTGGCGTGCGCGCTAGCTCTGGTTGTTGATGATGTGGGTGCGGGCGTCGACGGGTTTACTGTTGGCGGCGACGAAGTTGGTCGCCGGCCAGGGGTCGTTGGTGGAGAGTGCCGCGTTCACGGGTCGGTGTTGGAGCTGTAGTCGTTCGGGTGGCGGTCAGTTGAGCGTGTTTGCCGCCATGGGGCGGCCGCTTGAGGCCGCTCTGCTGTCGGATCAACACGAGTACATCCGACCCTATGAGTCGATGCCTGCGTTTTGTTGCTCGACCTCTTTTGCGAGCAGGGCCTTGGAGTACTGGATCTGCAGGGCGCCTTCACCAGTGGCTGCGATGTTGTCGACTGTTGCTCGGCCCGCGACGAGGTTGTCCATTGGGGTGGAGAACAGCGGTAGGCCGTTCGCGTCTCGCTCCCGTGAGGAGACCACGATCCTCGGCTGGTCCCTGGGTGGTGCGCAGTTGGGTGGTGGCGGGCGCCATTGGCCGTTGACCCCGGTGGGGGCCTAGTGCTTCCTCCTGCGCTGTCACCTGCTCGAGGCAAAAAATTTCGCACTCGGCTTGTTCCTTGCGTACTGCTTCCGCCAGCTTCAGGCGGAGTTCCCCGACGTCCGTTGCCGTCACATTGGGAGGGATCGGCGTGGAGAATGGATCTTCCGGCGGGTCGGCGCCAGTCGCCATGTAGGCCGTGGCGTGGCGGCCGGTTTCGTTGCGGAGCTCGGCGGAGTTATCCGACCCGGAGTCAAAGTCTAAGATCCCAAGGATAGAGGGATCCTCGAAGTCTCCGACGTTGGAGATCTGGGTCATGGAGCCCGCGGGTGACGCGGCGACAATGGACCCGGCAAGTGACGCCGGGGTCGCCGAATCGGCGTCGTCGTTGAGGGCAGCGTCTTCCGTGGCCGCGGTGGTTTCGTCCACATTGCTGTAGGATTACGACAACAGAGGCGAGGCGGTGGATCGTGCGGACCTGGATCTCAGAGATCCGGTCGCGTGGGTGCGACTCGTGGATGCGAGCCGAGTCCTCCAAGACAATGACGTTGGTGAGGCCGACGAAGAGGCTGATCGTGCCGACCGGCAGGATCATGCTATGCGTGACGGGTCGCGCCACCGGGACGTAGCTGCTCGTCAAGATCTGGAGCATCTCACCGATCGCGACCATGCGGCTGGTGGCGATCGTCTCGTTGATGGGCAGATTGGATCTCGCCGCAGAACACCGGCCTGACCGGCCAGCCCCCACGGTGGGCGCCACTGTCGTGGGAATGACCACGGCAGATGTTGCTATCGACAGCGAGTAGTAGAACATGGGGCAAGGGCGGCCAGCCATCTGCGGTGCGAGATGAGGGTTGAGACACAAGGATTTACCCAGGTTCGGCCCCCCGGAGGGTAAAGACCTACTCCTTCTAGTTTATATTATGGTGAGAGCACAATGGGGCGAGCTCGGCGGCGAGACAGCGAGTCACTTGGGTGTATGATGGAACGTATCCTCTATGCGTCCTCTAGGGAGGTTTATATAGACTCACCTCCCTAGGGTTTACAGATCTCAATCGAATCAGTTAAGGTTTCAGCGATTCTTTAACCTAATCTGACTGGGCCTATCTACGCTTCTGGGCCTTCAACTTCTAGTCGCTTGAGTCCACACCAGATCTTGATCTAGTCGCCGTCCTGCAGGCGCACTCGCTGGCACTTGGGCCAGTAGGAAACGTCCTGCTGGGTATACCCCGGTAGGCATATCCCCATCAATACGGACCACGACTTACCCTAAGGGTTTCCGGATTGACAAGACGATGAAGCCCTATGAAGGCACCGCCAAACCAGCTACGTGGTTGTAGGATTACGACAACATGGTGGAGATCGCCGGGGGAAACCCCAATGTTGCCACTGATGTTGACGGGCACGGCCCGCCAATGGGTTAATGACTTGCCGGAAAAGTCCATCTGCAATTGGTTGGACATGCAAGAAGCGTTCACCAAAAACTTCGAGGGTACGTACAAGCTTCCCTGCATAATTGGCGATCTACAGCGGTGCGTGCAAGAGAAAGACGAGACATCTTGAGCCTACCTCTCACGCTGGCTGGATATGAAGAATTCTTGCGCAAGAGTGCACGATCAGACCGCTATGTCCGCCTACATTAACGGTTTGGAAAAGGGTACATTGCTCCGACATAAGTTGAAGCGTCTGTAGGACAATCACAAACTAGATCTCAGTCAGATGATCTCTCTCGCTAGTGAGTTCGTGGCTGCTGACGATGATGCTCGCGGCTCCTTGCTGGCAATGGCCTTCCCAACCCAAGCCAAGAGTAATAACAGCACCAAGCGGAAGAGTCCGCCAGAAGAAAATCCAGCCACCGACATGGTCATGATGTTTTTTGCAGGACGAGCTGATGGCGGACAGCGTGGAAGACCCGATGCCATTACGTACGAGGATTACCATGACATGCCATGCCTTTTACACCTCGATGACAATGGCAAATCCACTAACACCAATTGCCATTGCAAGTTTGTCAACGACCTCAAGGAAAACCCGGAGTCCATCTACAAACGAAGCCGGAAGAACAGACCGCGAGGCAAGGGAAAAGGGAAAAAGAAGAAAGAGGAGTCCAAGGATTCAAGTTACATGGATGAGGATGTTGACCCCAAGAATACCGACAAGGGTGATGGCAAAGGCAAGAACCCCTTTGAGAATAAGGCCGCCGTCTACCACACTTTTCTTGGCACCCCAACTGTCCGGGCACAGAAAACCTCGATGAGGATATTGATGGCCACCCTACCCCCAGTTCCCCAGTACCTGCGCTGGTCGGAAGTTACAATCACTTAGGACAGGAAGGATTACCTAGAAATCATCCCAACGGAGAACTAATAAGCCATGGTCATCAACCCTTTGATTGACGGCAGCGAGTTCACCAAATGCATGGTCGACAGTGGAAGCAGCATCAACATCATGTACCTGAATACACTACACAAGATGAACTTGACGGAGACCAACCTAAGGCGGACCAACACCGTTAGGCTGTCAGGTGGGATCCCGCCTAAATACCACTTCTAATTCATTTCTTAAAATCTAGTGTAAATTTTTTCTGAAAATTTAAACTAGAATTTGACAAATTAACTAGAAGTGGGATTTAGGTGGGATCCCACCTGACACCCTAAACACCGTGTTCCATGGCGTAGTTCCTCGTCAGGAGGCTCGGTCTCTTGGGTGTATCACTCTTCCGGTCGTTTTTGGCAACGTTAACAATTACCGCCAAGAGCGCATGACCTTTGAAGTGGTCCCCTTCAAGAGCGTGCACCGCATCATATTCAGACGCGACATCTTCCATGCCTTAATGGACAAGCCATGCTTCGTCTACAACAAGCTCAAGATACCTAGACCAAACGGTGTCATCACCCTATCCGGAAGCTTTACAAAGACAAGGGACTGCGATATTGGAGAAGCAAACTTTGCAGAAGCTGTCCTCTATAGCAAAGAGCTCAAGGAAATCCAGAGCAAGGTCAATGCCTCAGAGATGCCAGCATCGAAGAACCAGATTTCTGAATCCGATCCCGCCTTCATGGCCGCCATCTAGACCAGTTAGGTGGAACTTGTGGTAGGCGATGCCTCCAAGACCGTCACCATTGGGAAGAATCTGGACCCTAAAGAGGAAAGCGCGCTCGTCGAGTTCCTCCGTGAGAATAGGGACATCTGTGCCTGGCAACCTGCCGACATGAAATGTGTACCTAGGGAACTTTCGGAGCAAAACTTGAATATTTATCCAAAATGCAAACCGGTGAAACAACATCTACGACGCTTCGGAGACGAGAAGAGACGCTCCATAGGCAAAGAGATAGCTAGGTTACTTAAGGCTAGTTTTATCCGAGAAGTCCTTCACACCCGATGGGTGGCCAATCCTGTACTTGTCCCCAAAAAGGAAACCAAAGAATTAAGTATGTGCGTTGATTACACCGGCTTGAACAAAGAGTGTTTGAAAGATCCGTTTGCTTTTCCTCGCATTGACCAAGTCATTGACTCGATGGATGGCTCGGAACTTCTGTGTTTTCTAGATGCATACTCAGGATACCACCAGATAAAAATGACGAAGTCAGACCAATTGGAAACTTCGTTCACCACCCCTTACGACACGTTTTGCTATGTCAAGATGCCCTTTCGGCTGAAAAACGCAGGTGCTACGTAGCAGCGGACTATGCAGCATTGCCTACACGATCAAATTGGTCAGAACGTTCACGCCTATGTGGACGATATAACACTGATGTCTAAAAAGTCAAACAACTTAATCTCTGACTTAAAAGAAACCTTTGATTATCTCCGGAAAATATAACATGATGCTTAACCCAAAGAAGTGCGTTTTCGGGGTTCCAGCGGGCAAACTATTGGGCTTCATCGTTTCCCAGCTTGGAATCGAGGTAAACCCATACAAGGCCATCCTAAACATAAACCGTCCGACATGCCAGAAAGACATCCAATGGATCATAGGCTGCATTGCAGCAGTAAGCCGGTTCATCAACCAACTTGGAGAGAAGTCTCTGATGCTATACAAGTTGCTGAGGAGGGTGGAAAAATTTACATGGACGGACGAAGCAGATGCTGCTCTTAATAAGCTAAAGGACATACTTTCTTCCGCACCTGTACTCGCAGCACCCGAGCCTATGGAGCCTATGTTGATATACATGGTGGACACCAACTGGATAATTAGCATCGTCGTCGTGGTGGAGTGCAAAGAACCAACGCATGAGTACGGAGTGCGACAACCAGTTTACTACGTAAGCGAGGTCTTGACAGAGTCCAAGCAGCATTACCCGCACTACCAGAAGCTAGCTTATGAAGTGTTCCTTGCTTCTCGGAAGCTAAGGCACTATTTCCAGGAGCACCCTATCACAGTTGTGAGCAAAGCTCCACTATCCGACATCATCAATAATAACGAGGCTACATAAAGGGTTACGAAGTGGGGCATTGATCTATAAAGTCATAGGTCTTGGCGGATTTTATTGCAGATTGAATGGAGATGCCGGATGCTACCCCTGTACCAGAGCCAGAATACTGGGTGATGCACTTTGACAAATCAAAGCTCCTCAACGGCTCGGGGGCTGGTGTATTGCTACAGTCACCAACAGGGGAAAATTTGCATTACGTTCTACCGATCCACTTTGAGGCTACAAATAACATGGCAGAATATGAAGCAGTCATTCACGGACTTCGCCTAGCCAAGGATATTGGCAACAAGCGCATAGTTTGTTGTGGAGATTCCGACTTGGTTGCCTAGCAGGTGGCTGGCACCTAGAATGTGCGCAACCCTATGATGGTGACATATCGATACGAAGTAGACGAGATAGCCAAGTGATTCGGGGGCTACAAAGTCAAGTATGTCAAGAGGGAGGAAAATGAGGCAGCTGATGTGCTGTCAAAGCTTGTATCAGGGCGCAAACCAATTCTTCCTGGCGTTTATCTAGAGCCTCAACAGACACGATCCGTGAAGGGAGTGGACCACGAGAACCCGGATAGAGTTGACTCTTTTGTTCATGTAGTAACAAGGTCCCTCCGTCTTGGACAAAACCGTTCATGGAATATCTCGTACACGGAACTTTGCCCATTTACGAGGTCGAAAGTAGGAAAATAGTACGTCGAGCAAAGAGCTATACCATAATGAATGGACATCTCTATAAAATTAGCACCACTAGTGTATACCTAAAGTGTGTTTCCCAGCAAGAAGGTATTGAAATCCTTCGTGAGATCCATCTCGGAGATTGCGGGCATCACGCCGCTCCTCGATCGTTGGTCTCCAAAGCCTTCCGGCAAGGATTCTACTGGCTGACCGCGAAGGCGGACACCGACAAACTGGTTGAGACATGTATGGGATGCCAGTACTATGCCCGACAACCACATGTACCAGCTCAAGAATTGCGAACAATACCAATAACTTGGTCATTTGTAGTTTGGGGGCTAGACATGTTTGGTCCATTACAGAGGGCACCTTGTGGGTTTACGCATCTGCTAGTAGCAGTTGATAAATTCACCAAATGTATAGAAGCTAAACCCATTATAAAGCTTGATGGGGCAACTTCCTTTAGGTTTGTCCGAGATCTAGTGGTGAGATTTGGTCTCCCACATAGCATTATCACCGACAATGGCAGCAACTTGTCACTCGGAGAAGTGGAAGCCTATTGTTGTGAGAAGGGCATCCGACTTGACTTGGGATCTATGGCATGATGACCCACAAGTGTAGGGGATCGCAACAGTCTTCGCGGGTAGTATTACCCAATTTGTTGATTCGACACAAGGGGAGACAAAGAATACTTGCAAGCCTTAACAACTGAGTTGTCAGTTCAGCTGCACCTGGAAATAGTTCTTGCTCACAGAAGTTTATCAGTAGCAACAACAAAGCAACAGCAACATTAACAGCAATAGTGAACAGTAGCAAAAATAACAGTAACGGTAACAATAGGATTTGAGTGCGGTAGGCATAGGGATGGATGGAGGGCGTTACACGGACGAGTCTAAACATGTAACTTCAAAGAACTAGGGCATTGCAGATAACTAATAGTAAGCATCCAAGTAGTAAACAATCCTAGGCATGTGCTCCAAATATAGTCATACGTGCTCGCAATGAGAACTTGCACAACATATTCTGTCCATCCATCCCATGGCAGCGGGGCCTCTAGGGAACTACTGGCAATTAAGGTTCTCCTTTTAATAGAGCACCGGAGCAAAGCATTAACACTCTGTGAATACATGTGATCCTCACACCATAGCCATCCCCTCCGGTTGAACCAATTATTGTCACTTTGGGGCCTTTGGATCCAGACAATGATATGTGTACACAACTTGCAGATAAGATCATAAACAATACTATCATAATGATTCAATAATAAGTTCATATCTGAGATTATGGCTCTCAGGCCCTAGTGACAAGCATTAAGCATAACAAGTTGCAACAAAGTCAAATAGCACTAACAGAGATACTAGGCACTATGCCCCTAACAGATCTTATTCGATTACATGATAGAACTCATCCAATCCCTACCATCCCCAAGCCTACAACGGGGTATTACTCACTCATGGATGAGGGAAACATCGGTGGTTGATGGAGATGCGTTGGTGATGACGATGGCGATGATCCTCTCCAAATTCCCCGTCCCGGCAGGTTGCCAGCACGGAGTTTCTGGATCCGAATCTTGGTTTCTGGTGGCGGCGGCGGAGCAGAACTCTTTCTGGAAAACTATCAAACCCCCCTCGATTTTTAGGTCGAAGGGAAACTTATAAACGCGGAGGGAGGCCGTGAAGCTGCCTGGGGTGTCCAGACCTCCCCCAGGCGCGGGGTCAGTGGGCCCGCGCCTGGGGTGGGTCTGGGCCCCCCAGGCCTCAACTCTGTCTCCCCTTCTGGCTTCATGGATCTTCTGGTGAAATATAATTTTTGGCATATTTTCCGGGATTTTTCCTGATAGTTCATTTTCTGCACAAAAACAAGACACCAAGGTAATTCTTCTGAAAACAACGTCAGTCTGTGTTAGTTGTATCCAAATCACACAAGTATAGAGGAGAAACAATAGCAAAGTGTTTGAGAAATTATATACGTTTTGGACGTATCAACTCCACCCAAGCTTAGCTTATTGCTTGTCCTCAAGCAATTCAATTGAAAACTGAGTGCGATACAAGAACTTTCACGAATACTTTGCTTCATATGATGTAAATATTCTTGGCACAGGAGTAGATGCTTAGACAATTCATAATAAGAAGTATGCAACTAAGACTACTCAATAGTCATTGCAAGCTACGGAGAGAAACCAACTCAATAATAATAAGTAGCATGAAACATAAACATAAGCAACATTGCAATGCTCATAATAAGGTATGATAGAGTGGTATCTCACTTTCCTTTGTTTGAAGAGCACAATATAAATGTTGAGGCACCTCTAAAGTTCACATGAAGACTAGAGATAAAGATATCAGAGATACAAGCATCAAAGTCATGACATAATTAACCAAGTTTTGGAACAAACACAAGAATGACAACTACGCTCTCAAGACGGTGCTCATATAATAAGTGGTGACTCAACAAAGTTGTGAAAACAGTTTTATGAAGGTTTGAAAGGCTTCCCAATGCTGAAAGGAAGGTAGTCATTAGCTTTGGGCTCTCATTGCCCCTATCATAGGCATCTTCATGTGGTTAAGGTGAAAGTGAGGTCCACTCTGAATCATATGCTTGACAGAGCATATACTGGAAATCCCAAGTCCCTTGAGTACGAGGGTCGCTCCTCATGCTACTCAACTTTGGTCACCTGAAAGTTCTTGTCATTGTAAATACATGCATATCATCGAGAACCGCCAACGGGATACCCCTTGCACATGGTACAGGAGCTTTCCCATCACCAAAATGACAAGGCAGGCAAACAATGAGCATCTCAGCAATCTTTTTATTTACCATATGCATAACTTTTTATTGAGGACGCTTCATAGATGCTCATTACAGTGATGCTGCAAGTTTCCACCATGATTAGGCATGGCTTTGGCTATGGCCCAGGCGTTTCTCTAACACAATATATAAAATCCATGAGAACTAACAACTTCCCCTTTTATTTCACATCGTTGACATTCGTAAACAAAAGCAAAGTATCATCTGGATAGAATTATCCAAAAAGTGTTGAAAGCATTCCCCGTGACAGCACGGTTCTGATGACTCCCAGTATATAATAAGCAAGAATATAACTTTCATGGACTAGTCACAATGGTTCAGGATCATGAAGCACAAGGAATAAAGTGTGCCAACAAGTTCGTGAGAGCTTTACTAACTAACTTTCTCAAAACAGACAAATATTTTATTTTGGAAGAAAACACGGCATATAGAATATGCACTGAAGTAGCAAATGATGCTAATAGTTAGATATGGTGGACACAGGTGGCAATATTGGTTTTGGGGAGTTGGAAGCACAGGTAGAGCACATACTCAGTGCAAGTGAAGGCTAGCAATAGAGAAGGAGTGACCAACAAGAGAGCAATACCTGTCATAATCATGCTTGCAACAAAACATCACTAATTATGGCATGAAAGTGATACAAGAACTCTGGGGCAAAATGAATCATCGAGGCTTACTGAATATTGATTAGTCATATGCATGCATGATGAGGAGTGTACCACAATATCATACCAAAGTATGAATAAAACAATGCAAGCAAACATTCATATGACATGCTACAAACTATTAGCAAGTTGGAGCTAATCATAGCCAAGCAAGAACTACTAAGCATTCATAATGACATACACCTTACACAAACAGGCTAAGCATGCTCACAATGATGAGTATATGTACAAAAATGAAACAAATAGAGTTCGTTACCAGCCTCTTACCACACCTCAAGTTGTCTTAATCTTCATTATTGCCCTTCACGTGTGTGACTTGAATAATTAACATGAAAACCAATATCACTGGGGACGACTAAACCCTGCGAAGAACTCATAAAACAAAAGAAGAACAACAAATATTTTTGGTGTTTTCGATTTTTTAGAAACAAGCAAACAAAGAAAAACCAAACAAAAAGAAAGCAAACCAAACAAAGCAAAATCTTTTTGGATTTTTATTTTAATGCAAACCAAAGCAAAGAAACAAAGAAACAAGCCAAGAGAAACAACGAAAATATTTTTGGTATTTTTGGGTTTTTAGAAAGAAGCAACAAAAATGAAGAAAAAGAAAGCGAAACAATGAATATACAAGACTGACCGAACATGATATATAGATGAGTGTGATGCCGGTGTAACTCCCCCCAAGCGTAGGCTTTTGGCCTAAGCGGGGCTCAATAACGCGAATAGTAACCCCATGCTGGTGGGTCATCATAAGAATGATCATATTCAGGCACCTGTGATGAAGAAGAAGAATACGTGCCCCAATCAAATGAGGGATGCTGGTATGAAGACTCTCCCAAGTTGGAGGGCTGAACCAAATTGTCTTTGGCATCCTATTCAACATTCTCTTCTTGCTGGGAGAGTTCCCCAACATATGTGTCAACCTCCTCCTCCGTAAGTGACCATCCTTGCCTTTTATCAATGTTAAACAAAGTAGGTGCAGGCAAATAAACTATTTTCTCACTCCTACCTTTTCTCCGACCTTGCTGGACAAATGATAGTTCATAAGGCAAACTTCTCACATTAGACCCCAAAGAAACAAAACCATGCTGAATCATGCATTCAATATCAAGCCTCTCTATGAAAAACTGAAAATTTGAATAACGAGTCTCTAAACCATGGAAAGCTAGCAACCTAGAAGCAATGAGACCTCCACACATTCCACCCTTCTCACGGTTGGTGGTGAGATGGTGAGCTATCAAAGCACCCAAACTATAGGAACTATTCCTATTCAGAGCAGCTGCAATAAAAGCTAGATAAAAAAAAGACAACTTTCTAGCAGTCTTTCTAGCAAGAACACACTTGGTAATGAAATAGAAAAGTATCTAATAGCCGGGAGCTGGATGTTCCGAATTTTACCACTTTCCTTTGAGAATTCGAAACCTTGTCAAATCTCGGCATACAAATCAAAAAGTGACTTGCCTCTCCTTGATCTCCTCACAAGATTCCCACTGAGGTATTCTACACTACTAGGAAAATGGCTATAGGTAATCAGCATATCCATGGCTCACATGGTTGAAGTGCCCCACGGCTAAAACAGGCATGGCTCACCTATGGGCAGTGCCCTACTAGTAACTAGAACAACAGTGGCGCACATGACCATAGTGTGCCAAAGATATGTGTGGGCCAGGGCCCTGTTGGTCGCACGCCAAACATCCGTAGCGCACATAGGGTAGGTGCGCTACGGTTGTTAGTGTCAACCATGGCGCACATGGAGGGGGTGCGCTACCGTTTTTTCCTGCAGAAAAAAAATAGAGGGCGACTTACCCGTAGCGCACCACCTAGTGCGCCACGGATAAGCTTGGGCGGGATTCAAATTTCGAATCCTCACCCCACCCACCTACCCCTTTTCTTTTCCCTCCCCTTCTCTCCTTATCCTTTTCCTCCCTTCTCATTTCCTTCTTCTCCTCCTTCTCCTTCTCTTTCTCTTTCTCCTTTTCCTTCTCCTCCTCTTCCTCCTCCTTGCAGTGAAGATGGAGACGGCGGCCTCCTCCTTGCAGTTCCGACGACGAGACGGCGGGATCCTTCTTCTCCTCCTCTTCCTCCTCCTCCTTGTAGTTCCGATGACGACTAGGCCTCCTCCTCTTCTTCTCCTCCTCCTCTTCTTCTCCTCTTCCTCCTTTTCCTCCTCTTCTTCTCCTCCTCCTCCTCTTCTTCTCCTCCTCTTCCTCCTATTCTCCTCCTCCTCCTTGCAGTTCCGACGATGACGACGAGGTGACGACGAGGAGGTGACGACGAGGAGGCGACGACGGCGACCTGCACCGACGCGCGACGGCACTGACGATGAGATCCAGATCTTTTTCTTTTTTTTTAATTTTGAAATTTATATCCGTGGCGCATAGCACCTAGTGCGCCATGGTTATCGTTTCATACGCGTGGCGCACCTGGACTACTTTCCGTGGCGCACTGGCATGTGCGCCATGCCTATCTCGACACAACCGTGTCGCACCAGGTAGTGTGTCACGGCTAGGAGATAGCCGTAGCGCGAGGCCCGTGGCGCACTGCTAGTGTGCCACAGATGGCCTTTTCAGGTGCGCCACGAACAGGCGTTTTCCTAGTAGTGGTAATTGTTGCACAGAAATCAGCGAAAGGCAGGTTGACAGACATATTATATATTTTTAAATGGACCATGGGATTAGAAGTATACCAAGTGAACCGGAAGTCCTGCATAAAATCCATGGTTAACTTAACATATTGGATTGGTTCACCTTCAACAAAGTGCTCCAACCCTGCATTTGTAACCAAAGTTTGAAAATCTTGGAGAATCCCCACGGCTCTCATAAATTCATAGCATGGATATATGGAAGGAAAAATTGCCTCCTCATGATGAACCTTAGTTGGCTCATGCACCATCAAGTCATATTGATTCAGTGAATAAGCACTCATCTTCTTTGCTGAAATTTTTAGACAACCATCAAACCAAGTGATTTCTATGTTGATAAATGATGAGCAACTACTATAGGAACTTGCTAGAGGAATACACATGCATCAAAACAAAGTTTCTAAGCATAGAACAAGCATGTAAGCTCAAAAAACATGTCACCTACAGTAGCAAAATACTAAAGATATAATCTACCAATCACAAATCTAATTGGACAAGTGGAGGAGGCACTTACCAAGGAACAATCCCTCCAAAAATCAGCACTTGAGATGGGCTGAACAAGGAGATCGAAATTCGCGAGCAAGAACAGCAAGAACTCGAGCTTGAGCAAGATTACCGTTGTTTTTCATGAGAGAGAAAGAAGGCGGCTTTGAGGAGGCAGCCTGGAGGGGCCCAAGTGGGCCATACCCCCCCCCTAGGCACCACCAGTGGTGGGCCCACGCCTACCATAGGTGTGGGGCCTAGGGGTGGCCCCTTGGGTCACCTCTCGTACCTCTCTTCCCCTTTTTTTCAAGGAAAATTTTATTTTGAAATTTCTGGGATTTTTCGGGAAACTTTATTTTTTGCCAATTTTCAAGGTATGAAAATTGATTTTCTCGTAGAAACAGTTTTTCAGAAGAATCAAAATAAAACCAAAAGCCAAACTACAGGAACTCTAAGAAACTCAAATAAGCAAACAACTAGCAAAACTAAAGCTAAAGCAAAGACTAGGAAGGAGAAGGGAAAACGAAAGCACGTATAACCATAGTGGAAACATTATTTTGTTCATTAAAATCCTTTTGTTAACAAGGTTGATCAAGTCTTGTTATCAAAACAATCTTAAATGATACAAAACTTTATATTCCACAAGGTTATTATGTTATCTCATACTGGATAGCAGTGGTCCCAATCATAATAGTTTCAAAATTTTGTTGTGGAATGGGACAATATATTTCTCGAACCTTGATGCCTTCAATATTTTCAATAGAATTCAGGCAATAGCTTCTGACAACCTTCTTAGGGAAATAGACAGTGTGCTCTTTATCATCAATATTGAATATTACTTTTCCTTGATTACAATTGATGACAGCACCTGTAGTATTAAGAAAAGGTCTCCCAATAATAATAGACATATTATCATCTTCAGGCATTTCAAGCACAACAAAATCAGTTAAAACCATGAAATGATGAGCAACTTGAACAGGAACATCCTCACATATACCAACAGGAACAGTAGTTGACTTATCTTCCATTTGCAAAGATATATATCAGTTGGTATCAAATTTTCTAGCCGGAGTCTCTTATAGAGAGAAAAAGGCATAACACTAAATCCAGCTCCCAAATCACATAAAGCAGTTCTAACATAATTATTCTTAATGGAGAAAGGAATAGTTGGTATACCTAGATCACCAATTTTCTTTGGAACTTTACAATTGAAGGAGTAATTAGCAAGCAAAGTAGAAATCTCTTCATTAGGAATCTTCCTTTTATTAGAGACAATATCCTTCATATACTGTGAATAAGGAGGCAATTTAATAGCATCAGTCAAAGGAATTTGCATAAATAAAGGTTTCATAGACTCACAAAACTTGTTGTAGTGTTCTTCCTCCTTTGACTTGTGTTTCTTACCTGGAAAAGGCATAGGTTTCTACACCCAAGGTTCTCTCTCTTTGCCATGTTTATTAGCAATAAAATCTTCCTTTGTGTACCTAGTGTTCTTAGTGCGTTTCTCAAGTTCTTCCTCAACTTCCTACTTATCAAGAGTCTCGTCATTATTACCACTCTCAGTTTCAGCATTAGAGACATATATACTATTAGGATCTACAGCAGGTTCAAGTGGTTCCTCAACTTTCTTATGTTTCTTTTTCTTCCTCTTACGAGGACTACCACTATCCTCACCTTGTTTGGAATCCTGTTCTATTCTTTTAGGGTGTCCTTCAGGATATAAAGGATCTTGAGTAGCTGCACCACTCCTAGTTTTAATTCCATAAGCATGTTTATTTCCTGAAGCATTAACTAGCATGTCCTTTTGTACTTTAGCAAGTTGATCAAGTTGAGTTTGAACCATTTGAAAGTGTCTACAAAGCATTTTAATATCATTAGAAGTTCTTTCCACAATATCTTTCAACTCATGGATAGCTCTAGAGTTTTCCAAAAAATGATTCTGAACTTGTTTATTAAAATTACCTTGTTTAACAATAAAAATGTCAAGTTCCTCTAAGCATTCATCAGGAGGCTTACCATAAGGATTATCACCTTCATCAAAGTGTTGGAGAGAGTGCACCTCAATAGTAGATGAGTGGGGAATTGGCTTACATAATTCTTCTGTAGGAGGTAGATTCGTCACATCTTCAGCTCTAATACCTTTCTCCTTTAGACACTTTTTAGCTTCCTTCATCACTTCATCATTTAATGTAATAACTCCCCTCTTCTTTGTTGTTGGGGTTGGAACCAGTTTAGGAGTAATAGGCTCAGGTGTATTCAGCTCAGTTGAAGTCCAATCATTATAATTCTTGCTTATCTGGTTCATTAATTCTTCAGCATCTGTAGGAGTCCTTTTCCTGAAAACACAATTAGCAAAGCTATCTATGTAGGTTCTAGAATCATCAGGTAGTCCGTTATAATAAATATCAAGCAACTCATTCTTAGGTAATGGACATCTAGGATATGCATGAATCAAGGAACAAAATCTTTTCCATGACTCAGGCAATTTCTCTTCTTCTTCCTATTTAAAATCAAAAAGTCTCTGCAAAGCAGCATGTCTAGCATTGGGAGGAAAATATTTATGGAAGAAAGAAGCAATCAAGCAATCAGGGATATCAATGGAACCAGGAGGTAATCTATTAAACCAAGCCCTAGCTTCTCCTTTTAGTGAAAAAGGGAAGATCTTAGCAACAAAGTACTTGTGCATTTTAAAATCATCAGAGAACAAAGCACTCATAGTATAAAGCTCATTCATATGAGCCACAACACTCTCATTTTCAGTACCACAAAAAGGTTATTTCTCAACAATATCTAAATAAGCTAAATCAGGAGAGAAATCATAATCTTTATCATTAATATCTATGGGAGAGGTGGCAAACTTAGGATCATAGGATTTCTTGGGTATAATAGTATGTCTAGCAAGGAGACTGTTAATAGCACTAGCACCATGTGTATTTCGGCACTCTTCAACAAATTCATCAGTGAGCTCTATGTAACCATCATTAACATCAAAACTCTCACTACATTCAAGTGAGCTAACAGGTGTAACAGTGTCTTCACTAGGAGTTTTGGTATTTCCTAGACTAGCCATAGTAGCATCTAGAAAAGGACCTAATGAACCACTCGCATCAAGCACAGTAGAAGTAACATCATGAGTATCAAAAGTAGTTTTAGATTCAGCAGTAGTAGTAGTGTGTGTAGCATGAGTATGTGGTGGTGGTGTGACAATCTTACTTATAACAGACGGTGAATCAAGAGCAACATAGGTGTTTAGGACTGTACCTCTTCTTGTAGTGGATGGTAAAATAGGGAACATTCCATCACGAGACTTCCCCAGGATGAAAGGAGTAGTAGTGAACAATAATAGATCCAAGTGAACTTACAAATAAAGCTATGCTCCCCGGCAACGGCGCCAGAAAATAGTCTTGATGAACCACAAGTGTAGGGGATCGCAACAGTCTTCGCGGGTAGTATTACCCAATTTATTGATTCGACACAAGGGGAGACAAAGAATACTTGAAAGCCTTAACAACTGAGTTGTCAATTCAGCTGCACCTGGAAATAGTTCTTTCTCACCGAAGTTTATCAGTAGCAACAACAAAGCAACAGCAACAGTGAACAGTAGCAAAAGTAATAGTAACGATAACAGTAGGATTCGAGTGCGGTAGGCGTAGGGATGGATGGACGGGCGTTGCATGGACGAGTCTAAAGATGTAACTTCAAAGAACTAGGGCATTGCAGATAAATAATAATAAGCATCCAAGTACTAAACAATCCTAGGTATGTGCTCCAAATATAGTCATACGTGCTTGCAATGAGAACTTGCACAACATCTTCTGTCCAGCTAGCCCGTGGCAGCAGGGCCTCTTAGGAACTACTGGAAATTAAGGTGCTCCTTTTAATAGAGCACCGGAGCAAAGCATTAACACTCCGTGAACACATGTGATCCTCACACCACAGCCATCCCCTCCGGTTGTCCCAATTATTGTCACTTTGGGGCCTTTGGATCTGGACAATGATATGTGTACACAACTTGCAGATAAGATCGTAAACAATACTATCATAATGATTCAATAATAAGTTCAGATCTAGGATCATGGCACTCGGGCCCTAGTGACAACCATTAAGCACAACAAGTTGCAACAAAGTCAAATAGCACTAATAGAGATACTAGGCACTATGCCCCTAACAGATCTTATTCGATTACATGATAGAACTCATCCAATCCCTACCATCCCCAAGCCTACAACGGGGGATTACTCACTCATGGACGAGGGAAACATCGGTGGTTGATGGAGATGCGTTGGTGATGACGATGGAGATGATCCTCTCCAAATTCCCTGTCCCGACAGGGTGCCAGAATGGAGTTTCTGGGCCCCCCAGGCCTCCCCTCTGTCTCCCCTTCTGGCTCCGTGGATCTTCTGGTGAAATATAATTTTTGGCATATTTTTCGGGATTTTTCCTGATAGTTCATTTTCTGCACAAAAACAAGACACCAAGGTAATTCTGCTGAAAACAGCGTCAGTCCGTGTTATTTGTATCCAAATCACACAAGTATAGAGGAAAAACAATCGCAAAGTGTTCGAGAAAGTAGATACGTTTTGGACGTATCATGGCACATCCACAGTCCAATGGGCAAGTCGAGCAAGCCAATGGATTAATTCTGCAGGGAATCAAGCCTGGGAGGAGGAATTACCATCTGTTTTGTGGATTTTACGAACTACACCTAACAGATCCACCAGCTACACCCCTTATTTCATGCTATATGGAGCAGAAGCCATCCCGCCTTCCGACATCCTCCACGACTCACCAAGAGTTGCCGCCTACGACGAAGATGACGCTGAAGAAGCTAGACGCCTAGATGTGGACCTTCTCGAGGAAGAGTGCGTCTTGGAATGCCAAAGATCCACCATCTACCAGCAGAAGCTACGCAACTACCATAGTCGCCGCGTTCGGCATTGCTCATTTAAAGAGGGGGATTTGGTGCTCCGACTTATGCAGAAGAAGTCACAAAAATTTTCCCCGCCATTGGAAGGACCGTTCATCATTAGTAAGGAGCTACTCAATGGGTCTTACTATCTCGTTGACAATCGTGAACTAGAGGATAGACCAAACGAGGATCATAAGCGAAAGCAACGTGACCCGGATGATGACTACCCAGATCATAAGCGAAAGCAACGTGACTGGAGGCGCTACTCAATGGAACATAGCACAGCTAGGTCCTTTTTACACTTAGCATATTTTTGTCTACTGTGTACCTCTTATATGATTAATGAGATAAAGCTCTTTGGTTCACTTATATCCTTGAGTCTTTTACCTCCTTTAGTGTTCACTTTTGGATCGTATAAAACCTTTATGCACAATTTTTGCATTTGCACTTGTGAAAATTCCTCCTACGGGTGTTAGCTTAAGTTTTCTGGTCTACACGTTCTTTGTTGTTTTTATGTGGATTCTGGAGTAGTGACTTTCTGCACTCAAAGTCGGCGATTTTGTGCTTAGGTTATTAACGGTGCCATTGGGCATCATCGCCTGAGCGCATAGTTCCGACTACGGGTCTTCCGACTCACGAAAAGTCAAGCATAAAAACCAGAGTAATGGATAAGCCAACACTTCCTTAAAAAAATATATACATACTGGAACTAGTAAATAAGTAGCAGGAAACATATAGCTATTGTTTCCACCTTAAGGATAACCTATAGTTTTTCCGCATACATACACCTAGAGGAAACAAATATTACATAGGTGTTTTTCATTTCTCTGGCGCAGGAGATTTCGAAGTAATGTCATCAATAGCAGGAGAGTCCTCTTGGTCATCAATGAAGTCGGTAGACTTCAGGGACTCGGAGGAGCTAGACTGGTCGGCGTCAATGACCTCAGGAGGTACAAAGGTGTTTGCGTCCACCAACTTGGCAATCCTGGTGTCATAGCCGGCGAGCGATGACCAGATAGCTTCGTGATCGATCTTCTGGCTTTCATCGTATATGTCAGGCAAGCCGGAGGTTACCGTGTTGATGTCGGCATCATCATAATGATCCTTGAACATTGCCAGTGACATCCTCGCACCATCCCGTGCACATGAAGCTCTCCAGCTTACTATACTCTCGGGGGCTTGACGCATGATCTCTGAGTACTTCATGATGCAGTCCACCACTTTGATGTTGATGTTCAAGGGCTTGGCAATTTCCTTTTCTTGGGTGATGGCGGTCCTGATGAAGATGCCAACAAGAACCATACATTCCTTTGGCGGAGGAGGATTATTGGTTAAACCAATAGGAGCTGCATTTCCTGCCAAGCAATGGAGTACATGAGTTCAACAATACGACAAAAAGTTCAGAGTACCTGTCCTACATAAGTACAAGACGGAGATAGCTTACCTAAGATGCTATTCTCAGCTTGATGGAGAATCTCCGCCATGGAGTCCCGTTCTTGTCGAAGGACCTTGTAAGCGTCAAGGTTGCGCGTATTCTGCTCGGTGGCAGCTTTGTTCTGCTCCTTGAGGATTGCAATTTCCTCCTTCAGGCGGTTGAACTCCGTCTTGGCGGACTCCTGCATGGATTTCATAGCATCCTCGTGCATCTTCAAAGATTCAGCCCTCTCCTGCTTAAGGATTTTGTTCTCGCTATCCAGCAGTTGTATGTGCTTGGATTGCTCGAAAATATCCTTCACCTTGGCAATATCTTCTACATGTCGGAGAAATGAAATAGCACAAGACCAAGATTGAGTGCGAAATTGAAAAGAAAAACAGACTCTTTCTCTTGGTGATTTGATCCTTCAAGAAGGAAGTTTTACCCTTTTCAGCTTCGAGATCAGCATGCATCTTGTGGAACTTTTCGTTGGCGACACCCCTCCGAAAAAGATCAATGTTACTTAGTCTACTTGGAGCATTGATGACCCACAAGTATAGGGGATCGCAACAGTCTTCGAGGGTAGTATTACCCAATTTATTGATTCGAAACAAGGGAAGCCAAAGAATAATTGCAAGCCTTAACAACTGAGTTGTCAATTGAGCTGCACCTGGAAATAGTTCTTTATCAAAGAAGTTTATCAGTAGCAAAAGTTTGATAGTAGCAATAGAAAAGTAACACCAACATTAGAACAAGAGCAATAGTAACAGTAGCAGCAAATAGTAGGATATGAGCGCGCTAGGCATAGGGATGGATGGACGAGTCTAAACATGTAACTCCAAGATCTAGGGAAATTGCAGATAAATAAGAATAAGCATCCAAGTACTAAACAATCATAGGCATGTTCTCCATATATAGCCATGCATGCTCGCAATGCGAACTTGCACAACATCTATTGTCCTGCCAGCCCGTTGCAGCGGGGCCTCAAGGGAACTACTGGCAATTAAGGTGCTCATTTTTATAGAGCACCGAAGCAAAGCATTAACACTCCATGAACAATTTGATCCTCACATCACAGCCATACCCTCAGGTTGTCCCAATTTATGTCACTTCGGGGCCTTTGGATCCAGACAATGATATGTGTACAATAACTTGCGGATAAGATCGCAATCAATACTATCATAATGATTCAATAATAAGTTCAGATCTGAGATCATGGCACTCGGGCCCTAGTGACAAGAATTAAGAACAATAAGTTCCATCAAAGTCAAATAGCACTAATATAGATACTAGGCACCATGCCCTAACAATCTTATTCGATTACATGATAGAACTCATCCAATCCCTACCATCCCCATAGCCTACAACGGGGAATTACTCACACATGGATGAGGGAAACATGGATGGTTGATGGAGAGGCGTTGGTGATGACGATGGCGATGATCCTCTCCAAATTCCCCGTCCCGGCAGGGTGCCATAACGGAGTTTCTGGTTCGTAATCGTGGTTTCTGGTGGTGGCGGTGTAGCGGAACTCTTTCTAGAAAAATTTTGGACCCCCAATCGGTTTTTAGGTCAAGAGGCATCTTATAGACAAAGAGGGAGGCCGAGGGGGTGCCTGAGGCGGCTGTACCCCCAGGCGCAGGGTGGGCCCACCCGCGCGGCAGGGGGTGTGGGCCCCTCAGGCCTCCACTCTGTCTCGTACTCTGGCTTCGTGGACCTTCTAGTGAAATAGGATTTTTGGCATATTTTCTGGGATTTTTCCTGATAGTTGATTTTCTGCACAAAAACTAGACACCAAGGTAATTTTGCTGAAAACAGCGTCAGTCCATGATAGTTGTATCCAAATGACACAAGTTTGTAGGAGAAACAATAGGAAAAGTGTTCAGGAAAGTAGATATGCTTTGAACGTATCAACTCCCCCAAGCTTAGCTTATTGCTTGTCCTTAAGCAATTCAGTTGAAAACTGAGTGCGATACAAGATCTTTAACGAACACATTTGCTTCATATGATGTATATATTCTTAGCACGGGAGTAGATACTTAGACAATTCATAATAAGGAGTATGCAAATAAGTCTACTCAATAGTCATTGCAAGCTATAAAGAGAAACCAACTCAATAATAATAAGTAGTATGAAACATAAACATAAGCAACTTTGCAATGCTCATAAGAAGGTATGATAGAGTGGTATCTCTCTTGGCTTTGTTTGTAGAGAACAATATAAGTGCCAAGGCACCTCTGAAGTTCAAGTGAAGACTAGAAGTAAAGATATCAAAGATATAAGCATCAAAGTCATGACATAATTAACCAAGTTTTGAGATAAACACAAGAATGACAACTATGCTCTCAAGAAGGTGCTCATAGAATAAGTGGTGACTCAACAAGGAAGTGGAAAAGTTTTGAAAGGTTTGAAAGGCTTCCAAATGCTGAAAGTAACATACTCATTAGATTTGAGCTCTGATTTCCCCTATCATAGGAATCTTATATGGTAAAGGTGAAAGTGAGGTCCAATATGAGTTATGCTTGACAGACCATAAACTGGGAATCTCATGTCCCTTGAGTACGAGGGCCGCTCCTCATGCTACTCAACATTAGTTACCTGTAAGTTCTTGTCATTGTAAATACATGCGTATCATAGAGAACCGCCAACGGGGTACCCCTTGCACATGATACAGGAGTTCTCCCATAATCAAAATGACAAGCTAAGCAGAAAATGAGCATCTCAGCGATCTTTTCATTTTCATTTGCATAGATTTTTATTGAGGGTGCTTCATAGATTGCTCATTATGGTAATGCTGCAAGTTTTCACCATGATTAGGCATGGCTTAGGCTAGCGGCCCAGGCGTTTCTCTAACACATATATAGAACTCCATGAACTCAGAAGCTCCCCTTTTATTTCACACCGACGACATCCACAAACAAAAGAGCATGATATCAACTAGATATGTATCCGTAAGTGTTGAAAGCCTTCCCCGTGACAGCACGGTTCTGCTAACTCCCAGCCTATAATTCGCAAGAATATAACTTTCAAGGAAAGTCACAATAGTTCAGGTTTATTAAGTGTAAGGAATAAAGTGTGCCATCTAGTTCATGAGAGCTTTACTAACTAACTTTCTCAAAACAGTCAAACATTTTATTTGGAAGAAAATGAGGCACAATGAATATGCACTGAATTAGCAAATGATGCTAATATGTAGGTATGGTGGACACTGTTGGCAATATTGGTTTGGGAAATTGGATGCACAAGCAAATCTCATACTCAGTGCAAGTGAAGGCTAGCAATAGAGAGGGAGCGACAAACAAGAGAGCAATAACTGTCATAATCATGCTTGCAACAAAACATGACTAATTACGAAATGAAAGTGATACAAGAACTCTGAGGAAAAATAAATCATCGAGGCTTACTGACTATTGTTTAGACATATACATGCGTGAGCATGTGCCAAGTCCATTCACATGAAACATTCAAAGGAGGATACCACAATATCATACCAAAATATGAATAAAACAATGCGAGCAAACATTCATATGACATGTTACAAACTATTAGCAAGATGGATCTAATCACAAGAAAGCAAGAACTACTAAGCATCCATAAGTAACATACACCTTACATGAACAGACTAAGCATGCTCACAATGATGAGTATATGTACAAAAATGAAAACAAACAGAGTTCATTACCAGCCTCTTCCCACACCTCAAGTTGTCTTAATCATCATTCTTGCCCTTCAATTGTGTGGCTTGAATAATAACATGAAACCAAACTCCACTGAGGATGGCTGAACCCTACAAATATCTCACAAAACCAAAGAAGAAGAACAAATATTTTTGGTGTTTTTCGATTTTTTTAAAGCAAAAACAAACAAAGCAAAATCTTTTTGGTTTTTTCTTTAAGGCAAACCAAAACTAAAAAGAAAACAACCAAACCAAGAGAAACAACAGAAATATATTTGGTATTTTTGTGTTTTAAGAAATCAGAAACAAAAACCAAAATGAAAGCGAAACATGGATATACAAAGAACCGACGAAACATGATATATAGATGAATGTGATGTCGGTATACCTCCCCCCAAGCTTAGGCTTTTGGCCTAAGTGGGGCTCAACTCCATGGTGACCAAGAAGGTGCACCTCTGTAATACAACGAGGAGGTCCCTTTTTCGTAGTACGAGCTTGAGGACTCCCCTGTGTTGTGCATAGAGGGGTCGTATGAGGGCGCGTCCCCCTAATAGTCTCCATGGAATCCAAGAATGTGTAGCTTCTCGTCCATCTCCTCCTTGGAGCGTGACAAATGTCCCTGGGAAATACTGAACAAAGTGGTTTGGGGCAGAGGAATCTCTCTCTCTTCCCCATTAGTAAACAACTTTCTATAAACCAGGATCTCAAGGGTAGAGCCAGCAGTGACAAACTCATGCACTTTCATGGCAGAAAGATCAAGACTCTGAGGAGCCCAAACTATATCATTTGGATCAACAGCAAGGTCTAAAGCAGCAACAACACGTGCATCAATAATTCCCCCATAAATGGGTCCCTTAGCAGCTAAGTGACGAGCAATAAGAGAACCAAGATTGTACCTGGTTTTATTGTTGAGTGCAGCAGCTAGGAAGGCCAAATGATAGTTGGAAATATTGCTAGTGTTCTTCTTACCAAGAACACTAGTGGCAAGATAATAAGCAAAGTACCTGATAGCTGGGAGTTGAATATTTATTATCTCCCCCCGCTGGGCTCTACAGTTAACATCATTAGTTATCACGCGGTAAAGATCCAATAAATTAGCGGGCTGAGTTGGAATCTTCTTCACCATCCCGGTGACATGGTTATACCCCACGGGTACATGAACTTAGCATACCTGGTCCAGTCCAAGGAAGGCCCACAAGAATATACGCGGCCCATGAAGACTTTCGGGTGGCCCAAGCCCAGGATGTCTTCGGATCCTTGGAGAGCAAGACTAGAGTAGATAGAATATTCAAAGGGGCAAACCCTAAAACCTATAACCTAATCGGTCTGTATTCGGGACCTACCTACCTCTATATAAAGGCTAGGAGGGCACGATGAGGAGGGCACTTCATACCATCGCATACACACCTCCACGCCAGATTGCATCTCCACACTTTCGGTTCTGCCATAATCAATAGCAGACAAGCAGGAGTAGGGTTTTCCCTCCGGGGGCCTGAACCTGGGTAAAACTCGTGTCCCCGTGTTGCTTGTTTGCTAACCGTTCCGCAATCTCCAGCATCCCCATCATCTCCAAAACCCAAGATCATAACAATGGGCATTGGCGAGATTAAACCTCGTCAATTGGCGCCGTCTGTGGGAACTAGGGACGCTGATTGTGCGATCGTGACGGTCCCAACCAAAGCGATATACAAATCCTTGGTGATGGAGAGCCATCTCCTCTTCGGCGCTTTCGACTTCACCGCTCACTCGACAACCACTCTGAAGGACTTCGATCCCGTTGGCGACGGGCTCAAAATCCTGTTCGGGAGCTTCTGCTTCCAGGTGGGGCAGACCGGCACTCTCCGTCTCCCAGAGCGGGTGCCCCTGCCATCTATTAGGCCCGCTTCGTGGGCTCCGCATCCCGTGCTACGCACATCGCCATCGACAGATGAGTCCTATGACAGCTGCAGCTGCAACTCAGATCTGTGCGATCCACCATCGGGGGAAGGGACCTACGGTTCCGGATCCAAAAGCTACGGCAGCAGCAATCCGATCTACGAGCGCTACCAATGTGCCACAGTCATCCAGAGAGACGTGGATCAGGAGCACAACCCGCCACCCAACCCGCAGGGTAGAAACGTCGAGAACAGGTGAAACCAGTCCCCCCCCCCCCCGCCCAACAAGGAGGACACCGATCCCAATAGGGTAATCCACCTCAGCGAGGAAGGATGGGCTCAAGCACGCGAAGCCATGGCAGGCAACAAGATCCTTCCTGTGGGTGCCTCACGGGACCTACTGATGGCGTACCACCTGCTTCTCGTCGAAGAGCACAAGAAGCAGGTGAAGATGCAAGAAGTGCTTGATAAGCACAAGCAAGCCGCCTCGGAGTCCAGTGCGCGACGAGCTGCGCTCTCCGCCATGGGCGGCTCCAGCTCACACGGAAACCACGACAACAAGCACCATTCTCGCATGGAGAACATGGACCCCACTGCACGTCGCTAGGTGACTCGGACCCTCAACACGTCCTTCATCGAGATGGATGCCGACGACAACGTCATCCCGAAGAAGCCACCACATACCTCGCGTCCCATCCACCTCCAGTGGGGAACCCAAAAAGGGCCATGCACAAATCTGCACTAACCGGACTCACACTCAGTGGAGCTGCGCTCCACGGAGAAGCTCCTGCGGAGCCAAAAAAGAAGGTTGCGGTCAGGTTCAACCATAGTCCCACGCCTTCATCCGACGAGGAAGAGCACGACCTACCTCGAAGGAACAAGATCTCGTGACATCACAGCCGCGATTACGATGCCCGAAGCGAGCTCACCCAACGCAAGATCGACAAAGCACGTGCCAAGCGCGTATGCTCGTCCGAATCAGAAGAGGACGACGATGAAGGAGAACTTTGCGGAGCTCGATGCTTCAGCAGATCCGTCCGGCAGACACGGATGCCGTGGAACTTTAAACTTCCTTCGGACACTCCAAAGTTTGATGGCACACAAGACCCCAAGGCTTGGCTCAGCGACCACCTGTCGTCCGTCAAGCTACATGGCGGAAACAAGAACACCGCCCCGCAATGCCTTTAGCTGCAGCTGACAGGCGCAGCCTGGATCTGGCTCAGCAGCCTATCCTCGGGATCCTTCAGAAGCTGGGAGGAACTGGCATACAGTTTCATCCGAAACTTCAAGCGCACATCACTGAGGAGAGAGCCATCGACACCTTCAAGGACAGCGTCAAACGCCAGGACTTCAAGGAAGAACTTGGGCGCGTCAAGCCCAAGACACTCGAACACCTCATGGACATCGCCAACAGGTGGGCAGATGGGGAGGACTCCGTCCACCGAGCGCACTCGGAGGAGGAAGATGACTACGGCCGTCAACGTGAACGCCGTAGAAAGAGAAGATCGCGCGTCTAGGACGATCACGATGGACCCGACATGGTCTCGGCTGGCTACGCTGACTGCTGCAGCGAAGGCAACGGTAGCAGCGGCGGATACAGTGGAAACAACTTCCATGACGGAGGACGCCCAACGCAGTCATGGCAACGCCGTGGCCGCGACGATGGACCCTCATCATACAACAAGTTGTCGGGCCTGTGCACCATCCACTTCTACATCGACAAGCAGGATGGCAAGAAGAAGGCAAGCCACATGCTCAAAGACTGTCGTGTGTTCCAGAAACTCAGCGAGAGCATGTCCTCGATGAGGCAACAAGCCCCGAACCTTGGGTATGGGAACGCGCCCGCACCAGGTGACATCGCCCACGGAGCTCCTCCACCACCACCCGTGGGACCTTTGAATCATACAATCACACCTGCGTAGAACAACGGCGGAAACGGGTACCCCGTTCCAAAAGGATCACTGATGATCCAAAAAGTGCGCCCAACAAACAGGGTGCAAAAGAAAATCACCCGTCAGATCAATCTGGCTATGACCGCTCCACCCACCATCCCTGAGTACCTCTGCGATTCGGAGTCCTGCATCACGTTCAGCCGTTCGGATCACCCCTGCCAAGTCCCTCGCCCAGGTCATGCTGCCCTGGTGCTTGAGGTGCAGATCGGAGGGTTCGATATGAGCCGCGTCTTCATGGATGGCGGCAGCGGCATCAATCTGATGTTTTCCAGCACCTTAGCAACAATGCGGGTCCCGCTGTGCAGCCTGAAACAATCCGACACAACGTTCCACAACATCATCCCAGGGAAGGGCATATTCCCCCTAGGAAAGATATGGCTCGACGTCATCTTCGACAAGCCCGATAACTTTCGGTGCGAGTGACTCAAGTTTGAAGTGGTGGACTGGCCATCACAATACCACGCCATCCTCGGGCGCGTGGCATTCGCACGGTTCCTGGAAGTACCACACTACACGTACCTGCTACTCAAGATGCCAGGACCTAAGGGCGTCATCACGGTCCACGGGAGCTTTACCCGATCGGACCACTGCGAGAGGGACTTCATAAGGCTCCGAGAGGTGACATACAACGGGGCACCCCCAGTCGCAAGACAGAACGCACTTGACATGTCTTTCGACTCCACTGTCAACACAAAGAAGGTGCAAGTCCACACAACGGATGCCTCCAAGACGGAGCTGATCGCCAACGACCTCAGCCTCGCATAGGAAAGCACGCTCGTCGAATTCCTCCCTGAGCGATGGTAAATCTTCGCCTGGTGTCCTGTGGACATACCAGGAGTTCCCAGGGAATTCGCCGAGCACGCACTTAATGTATTTCTAGATGCCAAGCCCATCAAACAGTCCATCCGACGACTGTCCGAGCCACGGGATGAAGCCATCGGAGTCGAAGTCAACATACTACTTGACGCCAATTTCATCAGGGAGATCAAGGAAAGAGAGTGGCTCGCCAACACCGTGATGGTCCCCAAAAAGGACACGGACATCCTGCGGATGTGCGTGGACTTCACATCACTGAACAAGCACTGCCCGAAGGATCACTTCCCTCTTCCTTGGATCGATCAGATCATCGATTCGACTGCAGGATGCGAGAAGCTCTCCTTCCTCAAAGCCTAGTCAGGCTACAATAAGATCCGACTGAAGGTTGAAGATCAGGAGAAAACGACGTTTATCACGCCGTTCGGAGTGTTCTGCTACAACACAGTGCCCTTCAGGCTGAAGAACGCAGGCGCCACGTACCAACGGTGCATGCAGGCATGCCTGAAGGACCAGATCGGCCGCAACATCCAAGTCTATGTCGACGACATAGTAATCAAAACAAGGGAGGCAAAGACACTGATCGACGATCTCCGCGAGACGTTTGACAACCTTGATCGATACAAGATCAAGCTAAACCCAGAAAAGTGCGCCTTCGGCGTCCCATCTGGTCAACTACTAGGCTACTTCATCTCCTTGCGAGGGATCGAGGCGAACCCGAAGAAAATCCGAGCCATAATGGCCATGGAGAAGCCGAAGAACCTCAAAGGCATCCAGCAGCTCGCTGGGCGCATGACGGCGTTGAGCCGGTTCATGAGCCGCATGGGCGAAAAAGCCCTGCCTTTCTATCAGCTTCTACGCAAGGCAGACAAATTCGAATGGACTCCCGAAGAGGACGACGCATTCGAAGATCTGAAGCGTCTGCTCTCCACCTCGCCCTTCTTGGTCACGCCAAGGGAGCGCGAGCCTCTACTGCTATACATAGCAGCTACACACCAGGTGGTAAGCACTGTGCTCGTGGTCGAACGACCCGAAGATGGCAAGACCCATGGGGTCCCACGCCAATCTACTACCTCAGCGAGGTATTGACGCTGACAAAGCAGAGGTACCCTCACTATCAGAAACTCGCCTACGGCATGTTCATGACGGCTCGTCGGCTGAGACACTACTTCCAAGAGCATCAGGTGATGGTTGTCAACGAAGCACCCCTGAACAACATCCTGAACAACCCGGAGGCCACAGGACGTGTGGCCCTGTGGGGCATCTAGCTGTCACCTCTAGAAAAAGTCTATGAGAAGCGCCATGCGATCAAGTCCAAGGTCCTACTGGATTTCCTAGTCCACTGGATGGAGCTGCAGCTGCCGGACACTCCGGACATGACGCAGTCATGGACAATGTACTTACATGGCTCCAAGCGCGAATCTGGGGTCATACTGACCTCGCCGCAGGGCGACAAGATGAAGTACGTCCTCCGGATGAAATTTCAAGCTTCCAACAACGAAGCCGAATACGAGGCCCTCATCCACGACATGAGAATGGCCAAGTTCTGCGGCGCGACGCGCCTGGTCATCTACGGCGACTTGAACCTAATCGTCCAGCAAACGATGAACGAGTGCGACGCACACGCTGCCAACATGATTGCGTACCGCGCACTCTACAACGCACTCGAAGGAGACTTTGATGGTTGCAAGCTTCGGCATGTTTGGAGAGAAAGTAATGAAGAGGCCGACAGACTCGCCAACATCGGCTCCACCTGCGCATGGGTGCCACTAGGTGTGTTCCTCGAATAGATCTGCGTGCCATCCATCAAAAGGAAATTCCCCAAGGGATCACCCGAAGAAGCAGAACACTCGGGGGCTGCGCTACCCGAAGGACAGGAAGGACCAGAAAAGCTCGACACAAAGGTCGAAGTGGTCAACCTGATGCACACTACTAGGAAACAGGCCGTTAGTGGCGCACCAGAAATGCCCATCCGTGGCGCACTAGCAGTGCGCCACGGGCCTTGCGCTACGGCTATCTCTCAGCCGTGGCGCACTGCCTAGTGCGCCATGGTTGTGTAGAGATAGGCGTAGCGCACCTCCTAGTGCACCACAGAAGTTTGGCATGGTGCGCTACCCCTCGGATCTTCTGTGTCGCACTACCTAGTGCGCCACCAAACTTCCATAGTGCGCTTTAGGTGTAGTGCGCCACAGAAGGTAGACCATGTGCTCCAAAGATGTATTTTTTGTTTTTTTTTTTAATTTCCGAGCCAGATTATATGCAATACAGATTATATACAATATTACAGCAGATATACACACACAGATACAAGATATACAATTATATATATAAATACTCAATATGAAAAACAAGATTGAAACAAATACATATAGATAAGTCTCATACATGAATACATAGTCTAAGTTACATTGTTTCGATCATGTTACAAAGTAGTAGTTGGTACATGCTAATACATGTGTCGATCGAACAAGTTAGAGCTCGGAAGCTCGCCTAGACATCTAAACTAGCTAGCTAGACACAAACGCGGGATAAATAACCAAAGAAGATAAGCATGATCACCGCCGCGACGAAGGTGTAGGTCTTCATCCAGTTCCTTGTCCTAACTCCCGCTAGATAGCGCGTGTATCTAGCTTTCGCCGCCGCCATAGTGTTGTACCCTTTGTAGCTATTGCCGCTGAAACGGTGCACCTGTCTCCGGCAGTCTTCCCAATCATCGTAGACTCCGGGAATCCGTCCCTTGTACACGACGTACCACGTCATCTATAAGTTGACAATAATAATTAACCGACTATTGAAAAAAACATATATAATTAAAGTCGCATATGAAGATACACTTATAGAAAGTACTCCTAAATCAAAAAGACCAAACTCAGAAAGCATGCCTCATATATAACTAGGTTGTTCGACACAGGAATATGCTACGATGGAACTGTTCGCCAAGTAGGATGCACAACACCTGGACCTGTGCATAGCACAAGGCGAACAATCCCATCGCAGCACATTCACATATTGTGTGCCACGACATTTCAATCATCGGCATTATTCTCGAAAAAGACCAAAGTAACTCAAAAAGCATGCCTCATATATATACATAGGTCGTTGGACACAGGAATATGCTACGATGGAACCGTACGCCAAGTAGGATGCACAACACCTGGACTTGTGCATAGCACAAGGAGTACAATCCCATCGTAGCACATTCACATATATAGTGTGCTACGACATTTCAATCATCGGCATTATTCTCGAAAAAGACCAAAGTAGCTCGAAAAGAATGCCTCATATATAACTAGCTAGGTCGTTGGACACAGGAATATGCTATGACGGAACAGTTAGCCAAGTAGGATGCACAATTCCTGGACTTGTGGATATCACAAGGCTAACTATCCCGTCATAGCACATTCACATATATATTGTGCCACGACATTTCAATCATCGGCATATTCTCAAAAAAGACAAAAATAACTCGAAAAGAATGCCTCATATATATACATAGGTCGTTGGACACAGGAATATGCTACGATGGAACGGTGAGCCAAGTAGGATGCACAAGACCTGGACTTGTGCATATCACAAGGCTCACAGTCCCATCGTAGCACATTCACATTTATAGCGTGCCACGACTTTCAATCATCGGCATTATTCTCGAAAAAAGAGTAAAGAAAAAAAGAAGGACCAAATTAAGCAAAGGACCAAAGAGTAAGCAAAAAAACCAAGCATTGATTGATATATAATAATAATAAGCAAAATAAGTTCACTTGTCGTCCACACACACACACAAAGGTCATCTATAGTTTGTAACTACAACTAGGCCAACATCAAGCCTTCTGGCTCGGCTTAGGGAACGGGAGGACGCCTTGTCTCGTCATGAACTTCGTATAGTCACCCTGCATCTCTAGGCGATCTTCTATGTCACGGTTATTCGGGATATTTCCTCCGTAGAAGATCCCCCCCGAAGTCATGACATCACGAAAGATGATTGCCCCAAACTGCTGCTGGATGCGATACATATCTTGTCTAATATCCGAATCATTGATCTTGGCCTTTGCTTCGGCCCACTGTTTGAGATGATCTGGCAGCGTAGAATTCTGCTGGTCAAGTAGGAACGCCCTCATGTGATGGAGTGCGTAGTAGGCTTCCTTCTTACTGTTTTCCGGCTGCTTCACGCAGGGGAACTCCGTTACGTGGTTGAAGACGTGCCTGCCGAACTTGACCTTCTTACGCACGAAGCTGGTGCCTTCCGTCGAGGCAAAGCCAGTGAGAGCATCATCCAGAACTTCCTTAATCTTGTCGTAGTTTTTCTTTTTTTCTAGACTCCCCGAGTCAAAATACGTGGAGTGAGAATGCTTCGGCGATAAGGAGATGAGCGTGCAGTGTTCATCTCTGCGCAAAAAATTCAAATGGAATGTGTTGGAAAAAGAATGATGATGATCTAATAAAGCCAATCGACGGTGGAGAGCGAATAACGACTTACTCGGGAAAGTAAGGCACGAGAATGTATTCCTTTGTCTTGTTCGCCACGAGGATTCTTTTTAGGTACGAGGCCACGATACGTCGTTCGGCGGGGGAACCCAAGCAGCCATCACGCATGTAGTAGGGGTCCACTATAGCGATGCCCGGTGTGTTCTCTCTAATGATCTGCATGGCCAGGCTGAGAGAAAAGAGACGGACCATGGTATAGTGCAGCAGGTATAGTGGAACATATTGAAGATGTCCTCGAACCGCAGGAAGAACAGATCCGCGGGGGCAGTGTCGACGAAGCCCAAGCCTAGTGGCACCTTAACCACGAATACCGGGTGCGAGGGATCTTTCTCCGATAGAAGGCGTCTCTCTATCGTCAGCACGCCGTCATGCACACTCTACAGTTCCGAACTGGCGAGCTTCCGCAAATTCTTAGGTAGCATGGGCTCACCCGCCACATGAATCCTCCACATAATTCCCTCGGGTCTTGGTGGCCCGTCCTGAAACCTGATTGGATTTGCAGTTGTTGACGCCAACGGCTGGCTCGAGCTGCTAGATTTTCTTTTCCTGCCCTTTTTTCCTTTTGGAGAGCGGGCAGGCACTGCAATCTGAGCACCGGCCGCCCTATGTAGTGTGTCAGGGCTTAGAATAAAGGGCCGGTTGGTTGTATCAGATGGCTCTGTAAAGGCGCAAGCTGGAGGCGTCTCCTGAGAACCAAACAGACGCTTGGTGATAGTGGCTTTCTCTATGGGGCTACCAGCTAGGTCTTCTTCGTTGCCAAACTGAGTGCTGAAGAAGTGATAATTCCAGTCTTCGTCATCCTCGGCCGGATCCTGCGCCATGTGCATATCATCAACATGATCATCCGATCCACCGCGTGGAGGTGACGGCGAGGGCGGTAAGGGGGCCTTGCCACCGCTTGTCGCTGGCACGACAGGCGGTGCTGTTGTCTGTGGCGTGATGGCCCCCGCCATCCCCAAACGGATCATGCTCTTTGGCCATAGCAAGAATAAGCCGAAGCAACTTCTGAGGACATACGGCTCTTCTTCATCCGCTCCTGGGGGTTGAATGGGAGGTTCCAGGTCGTCGCAGCCCCTTAGCATCCGACTAATTTTAACCCTGTGCACGCTATCTGGCATCGGCTTTGAGTGGAACGTGCGCTGCAAGGGTTGAACGATGGTACCCTTGGCAACATCCCTCAGCTCGTTGTTCACGTAGCATAAGAGAGTGCAAGGAACATCCGTCTGCGGAAAACATGTACGGCGTCGTCAGAGCGAGATGCCATAAGAGTAATATATAGATGGCATGAAATAAGGCGGTAATTAAAGCAATTTGTTTACGGTGATGGCGTCGAGATCGGCTAATGTCGACGCACCGCATACGGCGACGGGGGTGCAAGAGACGGAAGGGCTGCTTGATGGCGCGGTGCTGGCCGCCGGTGTATTCTCCCTACCGACGGGTGCTTGGAGCTCCGGTGCCGCCGCGACGATGGCAGGGGGCACCAACATGTACTCCGGTGCCGCTGTGATGGCAGGGGGAGTCACCAACACTTGCGGCACCGCGGTGCTAGCGGGCGGAGTCACGAACACGTAGTTCGCATGATTCGTCGGCGCCGCGTTGTTCGAGTACCTGCTGACCATGCTTGCAATCGGGCATGGCCCTACTCGACCACCCGCACTCCAGTTCGCTATTGACTCCACCAAGGTAGGCAAGAAGGACGTGAGGGTGATTGCCAGGTTGTCTTGGACGATCTGCGGGATGTGCGCCACTTGTGCCTTAAGTTCTTGAACCTCTCGGTTTTCCTCCTCGCTCCTTCCCAACGGCGCCACATGCGTCCTCGGCGGTGGACCAAAATGATCCACCCAATTCTTACCCCCGAGGCCGGCCAGACGGCCAGCCGACGACGGCTTCTTCGTAACCGGCTCTATTTTCTTGGCCCGGTTCATCGCCCTGTTAAAAGGGTTATCCCACCGGGTGGCCGCCGTCGACCCCTGGGATGAGGAACCCTGGGATCCATGACTAGCAACAATTTCCTCCTCCTGCAGAAGAAGTAATAGTGAATCATTGAGATCACCGATTAGATTGCAATCGTGTTGATCCGCGGTAATTATATTATACTTACCACAATTTCCTCGAATTCCTTCACCGCAGGATTCGCGGTGAGTTGTTTGGTTTTTGGGTCCACATGGTAACGGGCCCTGATGAAGTTTCGAACCTGCCCGGGTTCGAATTTGGCAAAGGGGTTTTCTATCCCCTTGGATCTATACTCTTCGTCCTCCTTATTCCATTTGGCCTCCGCGGTTCTATATCCACCAGATCCGAGATGGTGATGACCTATATTCATCGCCTGCAGCACCTTTCCCCGATTACTATTGGCCAGGGCTCTTTCGGATTCACACCTCTCCTTGAACTCCTGGAACTGATCTTCGGTGATCTGCGGGTCAATCTTCTGGATCTCCTCGAGACTTTTGCCTTCTTTATAGATCTTCTTCTTTATCCGGGTTCTCCAGCTGGCCAGGGCGATGCTCATATTTGTGAGGGCGGATTTGTTTACTTCGTTCCCATGATAATTTGTGTTCTGATACTTAGCGGGGAACTTGTATCTTGCGTGCAGCTTCTCGAAGAGGAGTGTGCGCAAGTGGCCATTATCTTTATGCCGGAGATTCTCGGTGTTGATCGAGATGGTTGTCCGGGTGATCGCCGCCACTTGCCCACCGTACCCTTTGACGACAAGGGCGGGCTCCAAAGGAACCCCTGATGGGCTCACTTCGGTAATTTCCTCCCTGACCGTGCCGACCGTGTTCGGGCGCCGGTCCTTCGGCTTCTTCTTCTTAGGAGGGTTGCTACCACTCCCTGTGCCCTCGCCGCCATCAGTGGTTTCATCGTCCGCCGTTCCTTCGGCTTCTTCCTCCGCGTCTTCCATCTCATCATCCTCGCTCTCCGAAGGATGGTATTCTTCATCGTCTTCTAGACGCTGGGCCGCCTCCCAGAATGTCAATTGTTTATTCGGAGGTCTGAGTTCTCCTTCAGCGCTGATGCGCTTAGAACATCCAGCCTCGTCGTTGTCACACATCTTTGCACTAATAAAAAACAAATAATTGGTTAAATGCACGGAAAAATCCGGCATGACCTTTGCTAATTTTCTTAAACTAGGAGTGCCCGATTTCTGCCAAAACGGAAGTTAATCAAAATTCCGGCAAAAATCGGGACTCATTTCATACAAGAACCTGCATATATATGGCCAGCATAGCTAGCACACAATAAATGGCCATCATAGCCAGCACAACCAGAAAACAATAAATGGCCAACACAGCCAGCACATAATCTGGTCACATAGGATAATCTGGCCAACAAAGCCAGCACATAAACATCTAGGTAGAAAACACATTGGTTAAGAATGCATCAACATGCCCAGCCACATCAAGCAATGGGCATTTACAGTTATCATCTAGATTCACCAGGCACCGAGCATATGATGGAAAGAAAATAACTAAAGCATGCTAGGTCTCTTGAAAAAAGAAAATAACACATATGAGCATACACAGCAGCAACTAAAACCCAAGCATACATGTTCTACAACCCAACTGATGTTCTACCAGAGGCATGCCTCCCTTCTGCATAGTTGTAGCTGTGTGTGCTGACAATAGAAGGCTATTTGCAAGATCTGGACTTCTGGAGCCTATGCAATAGTTTGATTAATTCAGTTCTGAAGGCCCTAGCTACTAACTCTGGTTATAATTGCATATGATCTATTCTTAAAATTTGGACTGAGAAGTTATAATTGCGGGTCCTGCAGTATGGTTTTTCTTGCTAGTATAAAGGAATCACTAAGTTGATAATTCTAATATCATAGCACCCAGTCTATCCTAGGCATAAGTTAGCTCTGGTCATAAGCATGCGTATCTATCACTCAAAACAGTAAATCAATAAGCTTAGCCTGATGGTTCCCTGGAAACTAAGTTCTGTTGCCAAAACTGAATATATGCTATGGTACTGTTGTTACTTTTCTGAACTGAATGGCCAAGTAATATAGTAGTAAGATCTTTTCTACTGAAAAACAGTTCCTTTTTTGAAAATAATGGTCCAGTGTAGTGAAATTGTGGTACCGACAGGCATTTGCTTTTTTGACAGTAGCAATCATGTGTTGTTCAGTTCCAGGTTCCAAAGCGCAGCCATCTATCTGACTAAAAGGATCATGTACTTTTTTATCTTTTTAACCACACAACACAAGAATGCAACAAGATCCTGATCTTTTAGTTCAGTTTATCTTTTTTGACAGTAGCAATCATGTGTTGTTCAGTTTTCAGAGGCAACAAACACAAATACTAGCAGCTAAGACCATGTACATGGACTAAATGACCAAATTACTCGCAAAAAAATGACCAAATTGGCACATCAACGGTCCATTTGGTTTCTCTGTCTTACACATACAAAGATATACATGCCTTCTTCACTTAACTAGCATTGCTCATCAGGTCACTAGCAGTATGTATATAGAAAGATATACATGCCATCTTTGTCAATAATTACAGATGCTTTCTCGAGGCAGCCTGCAAGAACCAAACTACATTTTTGTCTAACATTCTGCAAGCACTAGCACATTTTTGTCTAACATTCTGCAAACACCAAAGTACAATAGCCTAACCCTAACCAGATGCAATGGATTCAGGAAGAAAATGAATTGCAGCAGAATATTTCTGAAAAGGTGACTATGATTCAGTCATTAAATATAGCAAGCACTGCTCCCAGCTCTTGTGAAAATCAGGTGCAACCTCTAAGGAGAGAGAGGGGGAGAAGGATAGAGGGGAGGGGCAGAGCTCACCTCTGAGATTGCTCGAGGAGAGAGGGGGAGATGACGACGACGAGGGCTGGCGGACGAGGTAACGAGGGGGAGGGAGCGGCAGAGCGCCTTGCCCTCGGAGGAGCGGAGCCGACTCTGCAGGAACCTCGCCGCCACCGACCTCCTCCTCCACGGAACGAGCGCGCGGGCAAGGCGGCCTCCTCCTCCTCCTAGCGTGGAGGCCTCCTCTTCCTGGCGTGGCGGCCTCCTCCTCTTGGGATGCGGCGGCGGCGGCGCCTCGATGCGGGGATGGGGATGGGCCGGGATGGGGACGATGTGTCTGAGGACGACGATGGGAGGGCTGGCTCACGCGCGCAGTTGACTAGTCCAACCCACACACGCGTAGCGCACCCTGACCAAGTGCGCTACGGTTATCCGTAGCGCACTTGGCCAGGGTGCACTACGCGTGTGTGGGTTGGACTATCAGATAAGATGGCGGTCGTCCCACTAGTTAACACTAGTACTCTCTTACCCCACGACATGGACCTGAGTTGTACGATGTCCTCCACGACATGGACCAGCAGATGCACCATAATGTCGAAGAATGCGGGTGGGAAGTAGACCTCAAGCTCACATAGTATCACCACGATCTCCTCCTATAGCCTTCCGAGCTGATTCAAGCCAATCGAGTTCCTAGAGATGACGTCGAAAAACTTGCATAGGCCAAATAACGTTTCACGGACGTGCTCGTCCATTATCCCTCTTAGTGCGACCGGAAGTACCTGCGTCATTAGCATGGCACAGTCGTGAGACTTCATGCCACTGAACCTCTGCTTCGCCTCGTCTAGGTATCTGCTTATCTTTCCCGCATAGCCGTAAGGAAATTTGACTCCTAGAAGGCACTTGAAAAACTGTTTGATCTCATCCTGGCTTAGAGTGAAGCAAGAAGGAGGGCAGTAATATTCGTTCTTCTTGAACTTTTTACCCTTCCGACGACCTTGTGTCGTCTCCGACTCATGATCATCGTCATCTTCATGATCATCAGGAGTAGTGCGTCCTCCGTGAAGCTCCTTCCGGATACCCAAGCATATCAGGTCGTGCCTTGCTTTCGGACCATCTTTCGTCCTATCTGGCATGTTGATTATGGTGGCGACCAGACTCTCGCACACGTTTTTCATGATATGCATGATGTTGACGCTATGAGGCGTGCGGAGAAACTTCAAGTATGGCAACTCCCAGAAAACAGACCTTGTTTTCCATACCTTCATCAGCGGCTTGTCTTGTTGCTGCCTCTTTCGCTTCTTTCTAGGCTTAGGACAATCTTTCCAGTTTTTCAGCAACTCTTCCACTTCTTTGCTGCTCCTACGCTCTGGGATTCCTCGGGTCTCTGATTTGCCATCGAACAGGTCTCCACGTTTTCTCCATTGATCATTCTTGCCGGGCCACCCCCGGTGCGCCATGAACACGGTTTTCGATGACCCTGGATCTTTCTCTAGTTGGAGATAGCTTGTGTTATCCATGCACCTAACGCATGCGCAGAATCCTTGGATAACCTGCCTCAAGATATACCCGCAACCTGGATAGTCTTGCACCGTAGTGATCAACGCGGCTCTCATAGTGAAATAATCTTGTGCGACGGCGTCGTAAGTATTGGCTCCAGATTCCCATAACGTGGCTAGCTCCTCTTTCAACAGCCCGAGATACAGATTGATGTCGGTACCAGGTTGTTTCGGCCCTTGAATTAGCATACTCATTTGTATGTACTTCTTCTTCATGCACAACCATGGAGGGAGGTTGTACATCCATACAAACACGGGCCAAGTGCTGTGCGTGCTGCTCTGGCTACCGAACGGATTGAGTCCATCGGTGCTCGCACCAAGCCTGATGTTCCTCGAATCTCCACCGAATTCTGGGAATTCGAGGTCCAATGCTTTCCACTGGCTAGCATCTGAAGGGTGCGTCAGCAGCTCATCCTTTTCGGGGTCATCATTATCTCCTGGCTTCTTCCTTTCTGCATGCCATCGCATGAGCTTCGCTTCCTTAGGGTCCGCGAAATAGCGCTGCAGACGAGGAGTGATAGGAAAGTACCATACCACTTTTCGAGGTGCTTTCTTCCCTTTCTTGTATCGACTCACGCCGCACACCGGACATGTGGTTTTCTCCGCGTCCTCGCCCCGATAAATGATGCAATCGTTGATGCATACGTGATATCTAACGTGCGGTAGATCGAGAGGACAGACGATTTTCTTGGCATCCTCGATACTAGTTGGACATGTGTTCCCCTCCGGGAGACGATCGTGCCAGAATGCCATCATATCGTCGAAGCTTGCGTCGCTCAATTTGTGCTTTGCCTTCATCTCCATAGCCTTGAGCGTTACATTCAACCGGGTATCATCGGGCCTGCATCCTTCATACAATGGAGTAACCGTGTCTTTCTCAAGTTGCGCAAGCTTGGCTTTCTCTCTAGCGGCAGCCCTGGCGTTACTCGTCTGCTTGAGAAGCAGCTCTTGCACATAAGGGTCCTGCACCCAGCCTGACGTTGTTCCATCGTCGTCTGCTCCTCCGGCATCTAGATCATCATCATCCCGGTCTGCTTCCGCACCTTCACCATCTCCAGGAGACTCTTCATCATCTCGCCCGTTCTCGCCGTGATGATGATCATCGTCATGTTGGCCACCTTCTTCACCGTCTCCATCATCTACGTCATCGCTTATCCAACGAGTGTATCCATCCATGAAACCATGGCGGAGCAGGTGCGCCTGCAGATTCCCGGAATCTGGGTCGATCCCCCATTTTAGTTTGCATCTTCTGCACGGACATCTTATATCTGTCTTGTTATTTCGTATCATGTCGGTCGTCGCACATTTCAAAAATCTAGCCACAATGCCTTCGCTCATTATGCGGACCATTTTTGCCTGCACGATGTACACGGTACAATTTTGAAGTCTATTAGAACCACATAATGAATGCATGCATGCAATGGTTGATAGAAAATTTCGGCATGACCTATCCTAAAATTAGGACCTTTGCGAAATGCCAAAGTCTTGACAAAATGGAAATGAATCAACATTTTGGCAAAACAAATGGCAACTTGTTCACATACAAACACAAGAGAGAGAGAGAGAGACCGATCCATACACACATGAACATATCATTATCCTCTCCATACACACATGCATGAGCATCATCGATACTCTCCATATACACACACATATGACCATCGATCCTCTCCACATACACACATCATGAGCATCGATCATCTACATACATATGAGCACATCATCCATATACACATGAACACATCCTTACATGGACAACTTACCGAGATGAGAGACCGATCGCGAGAAAGATGGAAAGGAGAGGTGCGCGCGTCGACTGGAGAAGGATAGATGAGAGACCGGACCTCCTCTATTACTTATGTAACATCCAAAGCAAGTTTTACATGCTAAAAATGGTGAATGTGTGGATAAATTGAGGTGGGAAGGAGAAGATCCCGACTAGATCTAAGGAGGAATAAGAAGGGGAAAGTGAAGTGTGGGGTGGTGGATGTGGTCACACATGTGCACATAAAGTGCTGCCCTAAAGAAATCGACACATCCGTGGCGCACACGGCCCTAGTGCGCCACAGGGAGTACAAACATCTGTGGCGCACTATGCCACGTGCGCCACAAATGCTCCTACTCCCTGTGGCGCACTAGGCCGAGTGCGCCACAGAAGTTTGTGGCCGTTTCAGAGCAGAGGGGGGCATGCGCTTAGGCGTAGCGCACCAGCCCCATGTGCGCCACAGATGACCCTAACAACCGTGGCGCACCTGACTGTAGTGCGCTACAGATGTTTGGCGTGCGGCCAACAGGGCCCTGGCCCACACACATCTGTGGCGCACTATAGTCATGTGCGCCACAGTTGTTCTAGTTATTAGTAGGGCACTGCCCACAGGTGAGCCACGCCTGTTTTAGCCGTGGGGCACTTCAACCATGTGAGCCACGGATGTGCTGATTACCTATAGCCGTTTTCCCAGTAGTGGCAGGTCATGGCAGTCGAAGAAACATGGACACAACCATACTTCCGATATCTGATAGACGGGGAGCTGCCTGAAAGCCCCACAGATGCCCGGCGCATATCTCGACGGTCCAAGGCCTTCACCATCATCAATGGTGACCTGTACAATCCCAGCATTTTGGGTGTACTCCAAAGGTGCGTCACCATAGGTGACGGCAAAACTATCCTCCAAGACATCCACAAGGGCATCTGCGGCCATCATGCGGGCATCCGCGCCCATGTCGCCAAAGCTCTACGAGCTGGATGATACTGGCCAACGGCCATGAACGATGCCAAGGATCATCCAAAGATGCAACGGGTGCCAGAGGTTCGCAGAAAAACCACACGCACGAGGATCGGAGCTCAGGCCCATACCCCTGGCCTGGCCCTTCGCCCAATGGGTCCTCGACATGATCAGCAAACTCCCCAAGTCCTCGAAAGGAGGCCACGAATACCTCCTGGTCGCAGTCGACAAATTCACCAAGTGGATCGAGGCCATGCCCGTTACTAACCAAAAGGGCAAAACGGTCGTGAAATTCTTCTAATCCATAGTCTACAGGTTCGGTGTGCCGCACAGCATCATCACCGATAACGGGTCGAACTTCATCCCCAAAGAATTCCAGGACTTCTGCGAAGACCTCGGAATCAACATAACATACGCCTCCATGGCACACCCGCAAACGAACAGGCAGGTCGAAAACGACAACGGCCTCGTCGGCGGCGGCATCAAGAAGCGCCTAATGATCCCACTCCAGCGACTCGCAGGAGTCTGGACATAACAGCTACCCTCCGTCCTTTGGAGCCTGCGCACGACGCCAAACAGCTCAAGTGGCTACACGCCCTTCTTCATGGTGCATGGAGCCGAAGCCGTGCTGTCTGCAGAAATACGCCATAAGGCCCCACGGGTTGTCGCCTACATCGAAGCCGAATCGACGGCCGCACTCGAAGACGTCGTCGACACACTCGACGAGGCACGTGACATATCCGCGGCTCGATCAGCGGTCTACCAACAGAGCATCCACAACTATCAAAGCCGTCGGCTGCGCCCAAGGTCCTTCGTCGAAGGAGACCTAGTCTTACGACTCAAGAAAGAGCGATCGAAGAAGCTCGAGTCACCCTGGGAAGGACCCTACGTCATCACTGAAGTCATCCCAGGAGGCGCCTATCGCCTCAAGCACATGGAGTCTGAAGTCGCATACTCCAACCCATGGATCGTCACACAACTGCGACGCTTCTACCCCTAGCTACCCCCCCTCCTTTTACTTTAAATAAGGCTATTCAGTCAAGGCTACTCAGTCGAACAATGTACCTCCTCAGTATGATATGAATAAAGCTAAGTGTCTCGCCCCAAAAATTTATCTATTATTCGCATTTTCTTCATGTTACAACACACTCGGGGGTTCTCCTCACCTCACGACTTTGTCGACCGAGGATAACGCGTGTACGCCTGAGTAGCTGATCACGTCAGGCTAACGAAAAGGGCACGCATACAAACAAAGCACCATGTGCTAAAAACAATCAATCCTTATAGCAAGGGGCATACACGCCCAGTCAAATACATACAAGTTTTACATCTATCTTTTTATAGGTCCTACCTATTCTGAAGAATCACCTGCGCACTATGCTCAAAGAGATCTACAATTTGTTTGGCATACTGCCTTACAGTCGCATAATGCGGACGCATGTCCCACATGCCACCATCCGGCCTTAGAGGCGGCCCAGCCGCCACAACAGCAAGATCTACATCAGGGCAATGCAGCCGCACGAGGGAAAGCGTAGCCTTCACCCCTACAACCAACTGATGCCGCACCAGCTCCCTGACATGATGCACATCTCGAAGCTTTGCTAGCAGGCCCCAGAGAGTCGACGGTGCCACATCCAGGGAAAACATCACGTGCAGAATTGACGCCAAAGAAGTCTTCACTTGCCGCAGCACTCGCGACACCTGGTGAACACGATCCTGCACAGTCACAAGGACCATAGCACGATCAAGGTCCATCCATAAAAAGTCGCCGGCCTCCATGTCTTACTGGGTCAGGCAGTTGATCCGAACAGCAAGACCCTCTTTTTCCTCCCTAGGAACAAGGTTAGCACCTGCAACACCTGCAAAGTAAGATGACAAGCCAACAGGCGCATACAAAAAATGAGCAACAGCTCGAAGAAACTCACATTGAAGCTGTTCGGCCAAACGACACAACTCCCCCATCAGATACTCCTCTCTGGCGGCGCCTCGCTCCGCCTTCGATTTCCAAACATCCGCGTGGCCTCGAACACCAAGCAATTCTTTCTCAAGACTACGGATGCGGTCATGAAGAAATACAAGTTGCGATGCATCATCAAAGGATGGCCGCAGCTGCGGCGCAGACGAAGTATCAATGGGATCATCACCCGAAGGTCCCTAGAGGAAAAGAAGGCAGGGATATGAACAAACACACGAATGAACAAACAGCTCGGAGATTCATTATATGGAGCAAAATCCACTGCGTGGCATAAGGAGTGTTTATAAATACATTACAACAAAAGAGATGAAAGCTATCCTACAACTACAAGACCTAAGAAGCTGCATACTGAGTGGCCTCGGAGCCGGATTGCGTGCTCTTGGCCTCCCCCTGCTGCCTCACCGCGTACTCCGCCAGCAGGTCAATCAACTTCGGCACATAGCGTTTACAACGGGCAGCGTAGAGGTCAAAGGCTACCTCGGATCCTTCGGGAGCCGTCGACATCTGGGAGGTGACCTGATGGAGATCCAGCTCCGCTCCAGATGCCATGGCCATCGCCAGCCCCATGGATGCACCGATGCCCTTCTGTTTGCGCTTGTATGCCGCAGGCGCCTCGGCCCACAGCGCATCCGCCAACAAGTCGACATCCTCGAGGGCGACACCCTTGGGGACGAGCTCCTTGTAGAAGAGCCGGAGAACCTCCTTGGCCTTGGCAAGCGATCGACCACGGTACTGCAGTAGTCTTCGACCGCCGCAGTGGCATCATCCAGAGCACTTCCGTGCTACAGGGCACCACGGTCAAACTCGATGCCCGCCATCAGCATAAACGGAAGAGGCAAAGTGAAAACCAAACAAAACTAGAGAGACAAGGAAGCCGAAAAGGAACAAGTAACAAACAAAACTACTCACCCAAAATAGCCTTGGCAGCAGCCATCAGCTTGTCGACAACCTCCTTCTCGCGCGAGGACGCAGCAGTGGCGAGCTGCTCCTCGCGGTACGTGGCCTCTCACTATAGGCGCTCCTTGTCCGCAGCCGCGTCGGCTAGCTCCTTCTCAAGGCGCTCCTTAGCACCAACGACATCTTCAACTTTTTTCTCCGCTCGCCCGAGGCTCTTTTTGAGAGCATCAAGCTCGCGGAGGGCAGTGTTATTCTCATCTGCAACAAAGAGCAAGAATGAGATTCATAAGTAAGCAAGCATCCGAAGAAGTAGAAGATCGATAAAAAAACACGAACCTTGAAGCCGCTGAAGGCTGGCCTCCAATGCCAGATGCTGCTTCACCAGCTGGTTGACACATTGAAGAAAAGGTTGCGAGAAGACGCAACTTGTCAGGAAAAAGGCTCGAGGATGCGCCCAAGGAAACGAGCAAAGCAAATAACGCATACGAAAAGCGCTCGGGGGCTCCCCCCGAGACACGCACAAAAAAGAGAGACATGATCAGAAGATCATCCGAAAGACGCTCGGGGGCTCCCCCCCGAGAAACGAACAAAAGGAAGACATGATCATGAGATCATCCAAAAAATGCTCGGGGGCTCCCCCCATGGCAAGAACAAAAGCACTTACATGATCAGACGGCGACTCCGAAGGTCCAGTTGTAGTCTTCTGGGAGACAATCACCCGAGCCTCCTGCGGAGAATGGTTCGGAGCAACGCCCCCAGAGGTGGCCACCGTCTGAGAAGGAGGAGGTGCAACCTTATAGTCCCCTACCATCTCTCGAGCACCATCACTGAACAAGCCATCGGAGGAGTGGCTACAAAAGAAAACATCAGTCAAATACAAGCAAGCGAAAATGAAAGAGAGAAAAAAAGCAACTGAAGATACTTACAAGTCCATATCGCTCAAGTTGAATACAGGCAAGGCCCTCTTGCCCTTCTTATCTTCCTTCTTCTCTTCCTTCTTCTCTTCCTTCTTCTCTTCCTTCTTCTCTTCCTTCTTCCGCTTCGCCGGCAGCTGCGGCGCCATAGCCCGCATGGGCACGGCCGGAATAGGAGAGGAAGAGCCACCATCACCTCCACTATGACGCACAAGGCATGGAGGGTTCCTAGGCGCCGGTGGAGTCGAGGCATCCGACGATTCGCTCGAGCTCCGTGTCCGCTTTCGAGTCTGCTCCTCGCTCAACTCAAAGGTTTGTTCAGCCGACGACCGCGCCGAAGGGAGCTCAGACATGGAGTCCACTCCTTCATTGTTCGGTGCATCCGAAAAACGTTAGGGTAGTGGAGGCTTCATGCAAGGTACCTTGAACTCCTACACAAAAGAAAACAAACTCTTAGAATAAACGAACTCCAAGAAGACGCATTCGAAAAAAGCGCTACGCGCACGTCCCATATTTACACCTGTAGCACCGGTCGAGAGGCCCTGAATGGAAGGGTCAGCAGCTACCCGGAATGTCCTCGTCAGCTTTAAACTTCAGCAGCGGCCGGAGGATTCCATCGACGTCCTCCTTGGAGAGCTCTCCAGTCGAAACCCTTGTCGGATCGTCGCAACCAGAATAAAGGAACATCGGGTGCGCTCTAGCCTGGAGCGACTGCACCCGACGTTGGAGGAAGGTGCGGATGATATCCACACCGTTCACCTCTTTATCCGGAATCACCTGAAGATCCTCCACCCGACGATAGAGCTCCTCTATCTCCGCCACCTCACCATCCAAGATGTGGTTCTTCCAGGACCTCTTCGGCTAGATTTTCTGGGAGGGTCGAAAGGAGCAAGGACAAAATTTTGCCCGTCCACTGTGGACTTGCGGATGTAAAACCATCGCCTCCGCCAGTATTGGACGGACTCAGACATAGAAAAAGAAAAGAAGAGAAAGTTGGATTTAAGGGAAATGATGCAGCCGCTGATGGGATAAACTCCATCGCAGCCATATTGCCTTTTCACGGAATAGAGCTTCCGAAAGAGGCCAAAGTGCGGCTCTATACCGAGCCAGCACTCGCAGAAGGTGATGAAGCAGGCAATGTGAAGAACAGAATTCGGCGAAAGATGATGGAGTTGGATGCCATAGAATAAAAGCAATCCACGGAGAAAATCGTGGATTGGGAGAGAAAGGCCCCGAAGGATAAAAGCGACAAACATGACCCGAAACCCAGCGGGTGGACGAGGAATTACCTCGACGCCGGGAATCTTGACGGCCTTCTTGTCCTGCGGGATCAGACCCCGCTCACGGAGCTTGCGAAGATTGCCCTCGCGCCTCTCTGACCGCCGCTAGCCACCATCGGTGACGCGAGTAGCGGCGGTACCCTTCTTGCCGCCAGCAGCAGCACTGGTACCAACTGCGGTGGAGGCCTTCTTTGATTTCCCCATTGCAGTACGGCGACGACGATGGTGTGAACGCAGGAACGAAGATGGGAAGGATCAAAGAACTTCCAGCGCGCGGCGAGGAAATCTCAAGAAGGTGGGAGAAGTGAAACAAGAATGGCTGGAGTGAAAACAAACAAATTTTCCCCCAATGATTATAAGGACGAAGAAGATGCACGATGACCGTTCATCGGGAAGCCCTAGAGCCAACACGAAAATCCAACCGTCCACATGTCAGCACGGCAGCGAACCGTCGCTCGCACGTCGTCCACTACGCACGAAAACATAGGCGACGCCATAATAATATCCACGTCGTGCGTGACTAGTCAATTCAAAGTTCTAAGGTGGGACCCACGTTCGCCCAGTCACGTCATCTTTGGCGTCGCAGACGCTTGAGGTTACCAATCGTCAGCACTGACGTCATCAAAGCTAAACTAGCAACGGTTACAAATCTTCGACTACAAGGCTAAAAGTACTAACTCGAATCTACGATTCGAGTAACTACTCGGGGGCTACTCCTATCAGGAGCGCTGGCCGCGCACCCGAAATATGATCAAGGTACTACACCACTGAACTATTCTTCGAGTCCTACGTCGAGTCTACGACTCCACTACGGAGTCGGGGGCTACTCCCATAGGGAGGATGGATTCAAGCATCTGAAAAATTTGTGTCCTACAGACCTAAAAGTCAACAAAGACTGAATTAAAAGTCTCTGCTCGAGTCTACGACTCGAACAAACACTCGGGGGCTACTCCTATAGGGAGCGCTGGTCGCGCACCCTATGAATTCTTCGACTGCGATCCTTCGGATTAGCATGCAAAAACTTTTTCGGCAACTTTGCCCCAGTTAATGCTAAGTGAGTAACATCCTCCTTGGACACCAGAAACACCTCCGCGATGATAAACATTCGGATGCTGGGTCTGCGACGCAAAGGTAAGACCTACAGATACCATCCGATGGCCTGGTAATGCATACGACTGCGCTCTGCTAGTAAAAATCCGTGCCAGCAGGTGCGATGGAAATCCCGACGGACGCGTTGGGTGCATCATTCGAAAATCACTGGTATTCCTCTCCTGTAAGTCCTCAACGGCCTGAGTCGAATTATGCCAGCATTTGTTCCGGGTTCGAGTCGAGGGACTCGAATCTGAAGAAGATCGTGTTGTTTTGTCCTAAGACAGTTAACTAGCTCTGATCCGTCGGGAGAGTCAGGCACACGTGTAACTACCTCGGTGAATTACGCTCCTAGATACAAGCCTGGATGAGCGGTAGTGGTTGAAATAGTACGGTGGGGCCCCAAAAGCCACTCACGGGTAGACCTTTCGGCCGTCCCAACCACTACCATCTCAACGGGACCTGTACGGGCGGCGTAATCGGCAGGCGAAGGGATCAAATACATACACAAATGAGTATGTATGCAAGCCACCATACAAGAGTACATCAGAGCCATACCATCTAGAAAGAAAGGAAATATAGCAACGCCATACGGCAAGATTCAAATGACCTAGATAGATCTAATATTTTAGGATACTTCCTCATACAACACACATCAGAGTATCATGCGGAAGCGACAAACAAGTCCGAGTACGGATAAGAAGCAAATCGGCATAAGATGCCATAGAAATAAGCACATCCCAACCACAGATCTCACGGATCCCCGTTCCCGGAATCTCTACACCGAACGATCGTTGCCCACATCATCGGCATCTTCCACCCAGTATCCGTCCTGTGAGGGTACCTGTTCATCTGAACCAATAATTTATCGTGTGAGACCCTAAGGGTACTCAGCAAGTCTTAATGCCTCTAAAGGGGACACAACCTGGGGTGACGCAATTGCAGCGAAAGATAAACCCTAGCAGTTCTACAGATAAACGCTAACCATCTGCCTAACCAATGATAGACGGATGTCCGTGAATTAAGAACAACAGTTATAATGGTAATCTCATCAGATCCATCCTCCTCCCTGCTTACCAACAAGGAAGCGGACGAACAACCCCCCCATCCGTTGGCAATTTTATTAACCATTCCATGAGTGTTACACTATTTACTAGTCAAATTACTTAGTCAGATTAAAGCGGTACTTTAGTTATGCTTGTCTATGATCGAGAAACTGTGCTCCAAGTCGTCCATATCCGCGGACACGGCTTTCAGAAAGTTTTACCCGGCCGGGGTGCACCAATAGCAACACACGCTCGATCAACCTCGGAAAAACCAAATCAAAACCCAACGAGGCCTTCACGACTGAACAATCACAGGATTCAGAAATATTTCAGGGGGCCACCCCTTAAAGTAGAACCCGCAACGAAGTTAGCTGACTTCGAGACGGACTTAAGGTTTGTGGGGCCGGCGGTAAACGACTGGGAACCCGAAAGTGTGGCTGGGCTTGTCGATACCACGTAAACGGGTCACAATTCCTAAACAGTACAGTGTGCTCCTCGCACAAACGTAAATACATAAGTAGCATGGCATAAGTACAGGATCGTAAATAAAACCTCAAACTAGTTTGTGGCCCCTAGAAATATGACTGAATCAAGCTCTGGCTCAGGGGGGTCCCATATACCTCCCGGATGTGGATAGCGCGATAAATCAAGGAACAGGAATCAAGTACTCGGGGTCTTACGGGACACAAGTGAGCAGGAAAAACCAAATATCATATGTTGCTCACCGGTGCCACTTTCATTAGTTATCCCATGACTACTCAGGTTATGTTGTTTAGGTACCTCGTTATCCAACAGACTCTCACATACCCTACCCATGCTGTTCTACGACTCGCATGGCTCAAACAACTCCTGTAGTAATGGCTCATGGGATGGAGGAACAAGCTTGGTGGGGTTTGAAAGTAATGGCTATGCATACTTGGGATTCAATTTAATGCAATCGCGACTCAATGATGCAAGAATAAGATAGAGGCAATAGGTACTGTATGTATGCAAGCATGTGGAAGTGCTTGCCTGGCAACTCAGTTGAAGCGAGGGACGGATCTGGGTAGTGCTCCTGGTTCTCTTGATATAACCCCTGCTCAGTGTCTATCCGAGAAAACCCAAACAAACAAGGCCAACATGAATATAGAGCACAAGCACATGAATAATATGCGTCAAGCAAACAATCATGCCATGATGAATGATGCACAATTTACATGGCAATAAGGTAGCATGGCATGGTGAGGTGTGGAAGACAAGTAATAACATTTTAATGGGGTTTTGGATCACATTTTGTTGTCATAACAAATGCTGTTTGCTATTTATTTATATGATGCATGCTGCAATTGAAGTCATGGATAGCATAAACAGAAAGGTCTCGTCGAGCTGATCATTTTAGACATATCATTTGTTAAATTTGGAATTATAAATCAAAAGTTATTAATTAATTAAGTTCTAGTGGCGATTGTTGTAATTTACTTCAACTTGGAATTTTAGTTGTACAAAAGGCAATTTGAATGGCATATTTGAAATCCTCACATTTTTCTGGTTCAGAAACATATAGTATTATTTGGAATAATATTTGAAAAGTTATTTAAAAACTGATTTGAATTTGAATTTGAATTAACTGAATTAGATTTGAAATTATCAGACAACTGAATTACGTTTTTCACTCACCTACAGCTAGCTCCAGTCGCTGACAGATGGGCCAGGCGACAGAGGGTCCACACGCGCAGCCAAGCTTCTGCCACCGCGGCTCTGGCTAGCCCAGGAGACAGACAGGTGGGCCGATGGGCTAGCAGGCCCACACGTCAGCGAGTGGACGCGAGGCGGCCACGCGGCGCAGCGGGAGGGACCGCGGGTTGGTTTGCGAGGAGCTGGGGAGCCTTTTTGCAAAAAGCTCACAGGCGCTGGTAGGTGGGGCCGGTGGCTGCGGGTTTTAGGCGGGAAAAAGGGGGAGGGCCTATCTGCAAAAGCGTGTGGGGCTGCTGCTGCGCGCGGCAGACGCCGTGCTGCCGGCGGCGCGGTGCTGGCAACTTCCGGCGACGATGGCGAAGAGACCACTGGGAGAAACGCGTCGCGGCCAAAACGAAAAAGGAAGAGGGGTCAACGGCCTACAAGATTGGTTTGGGATGCTTGCGTGAAGGAGGACCGTAGCGCGCGGGGCAGGGCGTGGAAAATCGCCGGATCTACTGCTGCCGCGGCTGCTGTCGCCAGAGCGCTCGACGAAAAGCGGTGGCGATGCACGGCGAGAGGGGGAGGGAGACGATGTCTAGGGGGGTAAGGAGCTCACCAGCGACCGTACGGTGCAGCTAGCGGGCTCGGGGTGGCGAGGATCGGCGAGGGGGCAGCTGGTCGGGGCGTCCTGGCGGTCACGGGCACGGCGGCGGCGGGGCTCCTCCGGCGAGGTCCAGCGGGCTCCGGCGCGTCAGGGCGAAGCAGAGGAAGCCGACGCCGCTCCTGGTACTCCTGGCTCGCCTCGGGGAGCTCTGGAGCGAAGGGACGCTGGGGGGCCGCCGTTAGGGTTAGACGGCAAGGTGGAGAGGATGCTCGCTGGAGAGGAAGAAGGGAGGCATGGGGGAGGAAGAGAGGCCTGGGGGGATCTGGGGGAAGGCTAGGGTGAGGGGGAAGGATAAGATCGCCAGGGGGCAGGTAGGAGCGTGGGAGCTTGCGTGGGGGAGGGGCAGGTCGCTTTTGCACCTCACGTGCATGGGCGGCCAGGGGGAAGCTGGGCACGGCTATGGCCAGGTGGGGCCAGGGGAACTGCAGGTGGGCCAGGGGAGGAGCTAGAGTGGGGACACGTCGGCAGAGAGGGAGAGAGCCGAGAGAGGGAGAGGCATGGGCTCGGTCTAGGGTTAGGTTTGGGTGGGGGGTAGCTAGGGCATGGTGACCATGTGGACATGCTAGATTAGGTTTAGGGGTGGGTTAGCTAGAGAGGAGAGGGAGAGAGGGTACTTTGGGTTGTGATTAGAATGGGTGTGGTGTAGGTTTTTAGCTAGGATGGTTATGGGGCATGGGGTAGGTTTAGGGTTTTGCTTAGAGGGGGGGATGGTAGATTAGGGTTTTGGAGAGAGAGAGAGAGACAGAGAGAGAGAGAGAGAGATGTGGTGATGGGGTTTTCTTTGATCCATGCATGCTCCAATTAAAGACCAAGCAAGATCAAAAGAAAATAGGTAGGGAGAAGGATGGGGTTTAGGCTTATGCCCACACATGATCACATGTGTATGCATGGAGAAAGGTGATGAGGTTTTAGCTATAGGAGGATAGAGAGGTAGATGATATGGTGAAGAAAACTACAAGCCAAAACAAGATTTAAAACAAAGGAGAGAATCCATGCAAGCAAAGCCAAATAACATTTCAAGATCAAGAAAAAGGTGGCACTTGCATGGCCCATGCAAACAATAGTTGCCATGTAGTTATATTGTGAAAACAACATTAATTTATGTGGCATTATTCCTTGCATTCCCAAAAGGTGGGCAAAGGCCAAGCAAAAGATCATGGGTGGAATCCAACCAACCAACATGAGCTAGAGATAACTCAATAAAATGCCAAGCTCATATTTAGTTGGATGGTGGAACTAAAAGGTGATGAAAGAAAGGTGGTGGAGTTATTAAGAGATATGGCCCCAAATCAACTTGGGCATTTAACAATGTATTAAGAACCCAATACAATATCAAGAGGCAAATACAATTAATAATGCACATGAGATAAGAACCAAAGCAAAGAGGGGTTTTGTATGATGCTCAAATGCAAGGTGACATGATGACATGAGCATGATATGATGATGATGCAACAATTATATGTTGGAAGTGGCCCTTTTTATTATTATAACAGGTAGCATTACAGGTGTTAGACAACTGGGATGCTACAACTCTCCCCCACTAAACAGGAATCTCGCCCCGAGATTCTAGGAAAAAGAAGAAGACACAAAGAGAGAAGGATGGTTGACACAGAGTTCATCTTCACGCTCCCATGTGGCTTCATCAACAGAATGGTGTGACCACTGCACCTTGTAGAACTTGATGGACTTGTTGCGAGTCCTTCTTTCTGCGGTCTCAAGGATTTTGGTGGGGTGTTCTTGATAAGACAAGTCTTCTTGGAGATCGATTAGCTCATGATCCACGGTCCTTCCGGGATCTTTGAAGCACTTCTTGAGCTGAGAGATGTGGAAAACATCATGGACTTTGAGTTTTTCCGGAAGCTCAAGTGCATAAGCAACTTCTCCTCTTCTACCACGAATCTTGAAAGGACCGATGTACCTAGGAGCCAACTTTCCTTTGATACCGAAGCGGTGTGTTCCTCTCATGGGAGTGACACGAAGGTAGACGAGATCACCAGGGGCATATACCATATCCGTGTGCTTCCTGTCATAGTTGCTCTTCTGACGACTTTGAGAAATTTTCAGGTTCTCCAGAATGATATGCACCTTCTCCTCTCCTTGGGTTACAATGTCAGGGCCAAACCAGATTCTTTCTCCTGCACCTGACCAACCAATCGGAGTTCTGCACTTGCGACCATAGAGAGCCTCAAATGGTGCCATCTTCAGACTCTTCTGGAAGCTGTTGTTGTAGGAGAATTCAGCATAAGGAAGACATTCCTCCCACTTCATGCCAAAAGAGATGATGCAAGCACGAAGCATATCCTCCAGAATCTGATTGATTCTTTCCACTTGTCCTTGCGACTGAGGGTGGTAAGCAGTGCTGAAGTTCAACTTTGTCCCCAAAGCCTTTTGGAAACTCTCCCAGAACTTTGATGTGAAGATGCTCCCACGGTCTGAACTGATCTCAAGCGGAACCCCATACAGAGAGACAATTCTGTTGATATAGAGCTCAGCCAACTGAATTCCAGAAATTGTTTCTTTGACTGGGAAGAAATGAGCCACTTTAGAAAGCCTGTCGATGACAACAAAAATTGCATTGTTGCCCTTCTGCGACCTTGGAAAGCCAGTGATGAAGTCCATCTCTACTTTCTCCCATTTCCATTCCGGTGGTTTCAATGGATGTAGAAGACCGAATGGTTTCTGATGGACAGCCTTGACTCTGCGGCAGACATCACATTCTGAGACATACTTTGCACAATACCGTTTCAACCCAGGCCACCAGTATTGTGTTTTCAAGTCCATGTACATCTTTGTGCTGCCAGGATGGATAGAAAGAACCAAATCATGCGCCTCCTTGAGAACTTGCTCTCTTAGACCCAGGTAGTTTGGAACAAACATCCGGTGGTCGAATAAAAGCGTGCCTTGATCATCGACGTGGAAGGACTCATACTTGAAAGCCCAAGTTTAGAGATGATCTTTCTGGTGTGCGGATCACCAAGCTGACGAGAGCGAATCTTTTCTTCCAAGAGAGGAGTAGCCAGAAGGTTCAGGAGATGCCCTTGTTCCACAATTTCCAGGTTGAGCTGACGGAATTCCTCGCACAAGAGAGGTTGCTGCTCTTCCACCATGAGGTTGTTGACATAAGCTTTACGGCTAAGAGCATCAGCCATAACATTCGCTTTGCCCGGTGTGTAGTTGATGGTCACATCAAAGTCATTGATTGCTTCAATCCATCTCCTCTGCCGAAGGTTGAGATCAGGCTGTGTGAAGATATACTTGAAACTCTTGTGGTCAGAGAAGATCTCACAACGGTTACCAAGCAAGTAGTGCCTCCATAGCTTCAAAGCAAAGATAACTGCTGCTAGCTCGAGGTCATGTGTGGGATAGTTGATCTCATGCGTCTTCAACTGACGAGAGGCATAAGCAACCACCTGTTTCTCTTGCATAAGGACCGCACCCAATCCTTGCAAAGAGGCGTCGCAGAATATCTGGAAAGGCTTAGATGTATCCGGAGGAACCAAGACTGGTGTGGAAGTGAGCTTCTCTTTGAGTGTCTCAAAACTTTCTTGACACGCAGGAGTCCACAGGTATTTCTTGCCTTTCTTGAGGAGATCGGTAAGAGGCTTCGCTATCTTCGAGAAGTTTTGAACAAAGCGACGGCAATAGCTAGCCAAACCAAGAAAACTCCGCACTTCTTTGACATTAGCAGGTGGAAGCCATTCAACAATTGTCTTCACGGTTTCTGGGTTGACTGCAATGCCCTTGGCAGAGATAACATGACCCAGGTATGTTACTTCAGGCAGCCAAAACTCACACTTTGAGAACTTTGCATACAAGCGGTTCTCACAAAGCTTGTTTAGGACACACCGCAGGTGTTCTTCATGCTCCTCCTTAGACTTGGAATAGACCAGAATGTCATCCAGATATACCACAACAAACTTATCCAGTTACTCCATGAAAACAGAGTTCATCAGCCTCGAGAAGGTAGCAGGTGCGTTGGTGAGACCGAAAGACATGACCGTGTACTCATACAGGCCATAGCGTGTGGTGAAAGCTGTTTTGGGCACATCTTCTTTGCGAATCTTGATTTGGTGATAACCACTTCTCAAGTCCAGCTTAGAGAACACCACAGCTCCTGCTAGCTGATCAAAAAGATCATTTATCCGTGGGAGAGGATATTTGTTCTTGATTGTTTTAGCATTGAGAGCCCGATAGTCAACACAAAGTCTATCAGTCCTGTCACGCTTCTTCACAAAGATTGTTGGGCTACCCCAAGAAGAAGTACTGTGTTGAATGAAACCCAACTTCTCTTGTTCATCAAGTTGTCGTTTGAGTTCAGCCAACTCAGAAGGACCCATTTTATAAGGCCGCTTGGAGATAGGAGCCGTTCCAGGTTCAAGCTCAATCACGAATTCAACCTCGCGATCCGGAGGCATACCCGGCAACTCTTCAGGAAAGACATCTGGGAACTCACAAACCACTGGTACACTCTGAATAGCTTCCATAGCATCGTCATTCAGAGCCGCCAAGGAAAAGAGCTGGACAGCAGGAGACAAACTTGGAGAAAAGACTATATGGCCTTCAGGAATCTTCAGAGACACTGAGCATTCAGCACAATCAATCACAGCTGCATTTGCTGTCAACCAATCCATGCCCAAGATGACATCAATGTCAGAGTTGCCTAGAAGAATTAAAGAAGCCAGGAATGAAGAACCACCAATCTCAATCTGATTGCCATGACTGATATGAGCAGCCCTCATGTTTGAACCAGGAGATAGCACCACCAGACGACGTGATAAAGGAACCCTATCCAGGTTATGCTCTTGTGCAAACTTATGCGAGACAAAAGAATGCGATGCACCAGAATCAAAGAGAACTCGTGCAGGGACTGAGTTAACGGGAAGCATACCCATCACAACTCCAGGTGCGAGCTCAGCTTGAGCGGCGTTGACGCAGTTGGCACGAACAACCGCAGACCCGGGCTTGGTGTTGATGTTGAGAGCCCGAGTCGGTGGTGCACGAACCGAAGGAGAGCTTGTTGCAGATCTTGGCGGGGGTGGAGGGAGATCTTTGTTCTTCATCGGACAGTTCCAGTTGGGATGTCCATGATCTCCACATGTGAAACAAGCACCATGTGGACGTGGAGCAGAGTAGCCAGGGACTCCGCCAGGCGCTCCCGGGTAGTTGTTGTTGTAGCCCCTGGGAGCCGCAGTGGTGAAGTTTGGTGGCCTTGACGCGTAACTTGCAGGTCTTGGTGGAGCCGGGAGCGACGGTGGGGTGTTAGGAACCCAGACACGCCGCTTAGAAGGAGCTGCCATAACTGCAGAGCTTGATGCATCCCTGTTGTGTTTCTTGGACTCCTCAAACATTTGCCTGCTTGCCTCCTCTTGCAGTGCTGTGTGTTGGAGTTCCAGGAAAGTTGCCGGCCTTGCATGAGTAATCGCATACTTGATCGATGCATTGAGCCCTTGCCTGAACCTCTTCTGCTTCTTCTTGTCATCAGATACCTCATCACCACCATAATGAGAGAGATTCATGAAGTTCCTGATGTAGGTGTTGACGTTATCATTTCCTTGCTTCAGGTTGAGAAAAGCCTCCTTCATCCTTTCCATAACAATCTCTGAGAGAAACTGCTCCTTGAACGCTCCAGTGAACCTTTCCCAAGTTGGCTGGAAACCAGTGCAGCTTGCCTTCAAGTAGTTTTCCCACCAAAGAGCTACATCTCCCTTCAGAAGGTGAGTAGCACACTTGACCCACTCCTGTTCCGGAACATCAGCAGTCTCGAGCAACCTTGACATCTCACGCAGCAAATCATCCGCGTCTAGTGGGCGATCAGACACATCAAACTGACGAGGGTTGAATATCAGGAAGCTCTTGATGTCTCCTCGCTTGGGAGGTGGAGGGAGTGGAGCAAACTCATTTCTCCTGACACTCTCCTCAAAGCGCTGCTGGTTCTCTTGCATTGCTGCCAAATCATTAGCGATGTTTGACAGTGCGGAGCCCAGTTCCGGAAGTATGTCCTCATCAGTCCGGCGTGGTGGAGCCATCCTGTCATTGATATAAAACTCAAGTCAGTACTATAATGGAGAATGATAATAATCCAAAATAGTACCAAGATGGAATTAACCAAGATTAAAGGATACAATTTACTGAGATGATATTAAAATATCAACAAAGTTCATAGCACCTAAAAGATATTAAGCATATCGCACACGACTGAAAAGGAGTGTGGTACACAAATATATCAAAGAAAAATTTTCCACAAATTTCGGCATTAGAATACCAATAGATGCGCAAAATTACTTAACGAATCAAGATTAGTGACTCTACCGATTCAATATACAAAAGAGAATGATCAAAGTAGTGGTATGGTCGCGACTCCATCCCGCACTCAAATCATTACTCCGCACATGAACAAGTGGAACACATATCCTAACCCCTTCTTGTCACGACGAAACCTAAAGATGGTTAACTACGGAACGAACACCCCAAACAAGATAGCGTCGGATACAAAGAGGAAGATAGATTGCGTCGGTTTGTAAAAGCCTGTCGGTCTAGAATGTACCAATAGTTGATACCCAAAGGCAGATAAGATAACAACTTGGATGCAACAGATAGACAAGGGATTACACACACATACACACACACAGCCTATGGTACTACGGAAACCCAGAACACGTGAATCCTAGTTTGAATTTTTAGAAGAGGAGTGAAAACGTTGCACTTCCTTACCAGAAAAGGGTGGGTGGGAGGATAAGAAGAAAAGTGGAAGCAGTCCTACTCTCGCGTTTTGTTTTTCCCTAATATACATAACTACCAAAATATTTGCTAGACTGACAACAATCGTTTGGCTGAAACCCTGAAGGTCGGGATGGCTCTGATACCAATTGTAACTACCTCGGTGAATTACGCTCCTAGATACAAGCCTGGATGAGCGGTAGTGGTTGAAATAGTACGGTGGGGCCCCAAAAGCCACTCACGGGTAGACCTTTCGGCCGCCCAACCACTACCATCTCAACGGGACCTGTACGGGCGGCGTAATCGGCAGGCGAAGGGATCAAATACATACACAAATGAGTATGTATGCAAGCCACCATACAAGAGTATATCAGAGCCATACCATCTAGAAAGAAAGGAAATATAGCAACGCCATACGGCAAGATTCAAATGACCTAGATAGATCTAATATTTTAGGATACTTCCTCATACAACACACATCAGAGTATCATGCGGAAGCGACAAACAAGTCTAAGTACGGATAAGAAGCAAATCGGCATAAGATGCCATAGAAATAAGCACATCCCAACCACAGATCTCACGGATCCCCGTTCCCGGAATCTCTACACCGAACGATCGTTGCCCACATCATCGGCATCTTCCACCCAGTATCCGTCCTGTGAGGGTACCTGTTCATCTGAACCAATAATTTATCGTGTGAGACCCTAAGGGTACTCAACAAGTCTTAATGCCTCTAAAGGGGACACAACCTGGGGTGACGCAATTGCAGCGAAAGATAAACCCTAGCAGTTCTACAGATAAACGCTAACCATCCGCCTAACCAATGATAGACGGATGTCCGTGAATTAAGAACAACAGTTATAATGGTAATCTCATCAGATCCATCCTCCTCCCTGCTTACCAACAAGGAAGCGGACGAACAACCCCCCCCATCCGTTGGCAATTTTATTAACCATTCCATGAGTGTTACACTATTTACTAGTCAAATTACTTAGTCAGATTAAAGCGGTACTTTAGTTATGCTTGTCTATGATCGAGAAACTGTGCTCCAAGTCGTCCATATCCGCGGACACGGCTTTCAGAAAGTTTTACCCGGCCGGGGTGCACCAATAGCAACACACGCTCGATCAACCTCGGAAAAACCAAATCAAAACCCAACGAGGCCTTCACGACTGAACAATCACAGGATTCAGAAATATTTCAGGGGGCCACCCCTTAAAGTAGAACCCGCAACGAAGTTAGCTGACTTCGAGACGGACTTAAGGTTTGTGGGGCCGGCGGTAAACGACTGGGAACCCGAAAGTGTGGCTGGGCTTGTCGATACCACGTAAACGGGTCACAATTCCTAAACAGTACAGTGTGCTCCTCGCACAAACGTAAATACATAAGTAGCATGGCATAAGTACAGGATCGTAAATAAAACCTCAAACTAGTTTGTGGCCCCTAGAAATATGACTGAATCAAGCTCTGGCTCAGGGGGGTCCCATATACCTCCCGGATGTGGATAGCGCGATAAATCAAGGAACAGGAATCAAGTACTCCGGGTCTTACGGGACACAAGTGAGCAGGAAAAACCAAATAGCATATGTTGCTCACCGGTGCCACTTTCATTAGTTATCCCATGACTACTCAGGTTATGTTGTTTAGGTACCTCGTTATCCAACAGACTCTCACATACCCTACCCATGCTGTTCTACGACTCGCATGGCTCAAACAACTCCTGTAGTAATGGCTCATGGGATGGAGGAACAAGCTTGGTGGGGTTTGAAAGTAATGGCTATGCATACTTGGGATTCAATTTAATGCAATCGCGACTCAATGATGCAAGAATAAGATAGAGGCAATAGGTACTGTATGTATGCAAGCATGTGGAAGTGCTTGCCTGGCAACTCAGTTGAAGCGAGGGACGGATCTGGGTAGTGCTCCTGGTTCTCTTGATATAACCCCTGCTCAGTGTCTATCCGAGAAAACCCAAACAAACAAGGCCAACATGAATATAGAGCACAAGCACATGAATAATATGCGTCAAGCAAACAATCATGCCATGATGAATGATGCACAATTTACATGGCAATAAGGTAGCATGGCATGGTGAGGTGTGGAAGACAAGTAATAACATTTTAATGGGGTTTTGGATCACATTTTGTTGTCATAACAAATGCTGTTTGCTATTTATTTATATGATGCATGCTGCAATTGAAGTCATGGATAGCATAAACAGAAAGGTCTCGTCGAGCTGATCATTTTAGACATATCATTTGTTAAATTTGGAATTATAAATCAAAAGTTATTAATTAATTAAGTTCTAGTGGCAATTGTTGTAATTTACTTCAACTTGGAATTTTAATTGTACAAAAGGCAATTTGAATGGAATATTTGAAATCCTCACATTTTTCTGGTTCAGAAACATATATTGTTTGTATTATTTGGAATAATATTTGAAAAGTTATTTAAAAACTGATTTGAATTTGAATTTGAATTAACTGAATTAGATTTGAAATTATCAGACAACTGAATTACGTTTTTCACTCACCTACAGCTAGCTCCAGTCGCTGACAGATGGGCCAGGCGACAGAGGGTCCACGCGCGCAGCCAAGCTTCTGCCACCGCGGCTCTGGCTAGCCCAGGAGACAGACAGGTGGGCCGGTGGGCTAGCAGGCCCACACGTCAGCGAGTGGACGCGAGGCGGCCACGCGGCGCAGCGGGAGGGACCGCGGGTTGGTTTGCGAGGAGCTGGGGAGCCTTTTTGCAAAAATCTCACAGGCGCTGGTAGGTGGGGCCGGTGGCTGCGGGTTTTAGGCGGGAAAAAGGGGGAGGGCCTATCTGCAAAAGCATGCGGGGATGCTGCTGCGCGCGGCAGACGCCGTGCTGCCGGCGGCGCGGTGCTGGCAACTTCCGGCGACGATGGTGACGAGACCACTGGGAGAAACGCGTCGCGGCCAAAACGAAAAAGGAAGAGGGGTCAACGGCCTACAAGATTGGTTTGGGATGCTTGCGCGAAGGAGGACCGTAGCGCGCGGGGCAGGGCGTGGAAAATCGCCGGATCTACTGCTGCCGTGGCTGCTGTCGCCAGAGCGCGACGCGCGGAGCGCGCGCAGAGCGCTCGACGAAAAGCGGCGGCGATGCACGGCGAGAGGGGGAGGGAGACGATGTCTAGGGGGGTAAGGAGCTCACCAGCGACCGTACGGTGCAGCTAGCGGGCTCGGGGTGGCGAGGATCGGCGAGGGGGCAGCTGGTCGGGGCGTCCTGGCTGTCACGGGCACGGCGGCGGCGGGGCTCCTCCGGCGAGGTCCAGCGGGCTCCGGCGCGTCAGGGCGAAGCAGAGGAAGCCGACGCCGCTCCTGGTACTCCTGGCTCGCCTCGGGGAGCTCTGGAGCGAAGGGACGCTGGGGGGCCGCCGTTAGGGTTAGACGGCAAGGTGGAGAGGATGCTCGCTGGAGAGGAAGAAGGGAGGCATGGGGGAGGAAGAGAGGCCTGGGGGGATCTGGGGGAAGGCTAGGGTGAGGGGGGAAGGATAAGATCGCCAGGGGGCAGGTAGGAGCGTGGGAGCTTGCGTGGGGGAGGGGCAGGTCGCTTTTGCACCTCATGTGCATGGGCGGCCAGGGGGAAGATGTGCACGGCTACGGCCAGGTGGGGCCAGGGGAACTGCAGGTGGGCCAGGGGAGGAGCTAGAGTGGGGACACGCCGGCAGAGAGGGAGAGAGCCGAGAGAGGGAGAGGCATGGGCTCGGTCTAGGGTTAGGTTTGGGTGGGGGGTAGCTAGGGCATGGTGACCATGTGGACATGCTAGATTAGGTTTAGGGGTGGGTTAGCTAGAGAGGAGAGGGAGAGAGGGTACTTTGGGTTGTGATTAGAATGGGTGTGGTGTAGGTTTTTAGCTAGGATGGTTATGGGGCATGGGGTAGGTTTAGGGTTTTGCTTAGAGGGGGGATGGTATATTAGGGTTTTGGAGAGAGAGAGAGAGAGAGAGATGTGGTGATGGGGTTTTCTTTGATCCATGCATGCTCCAATTAAAGACCAAGCAAGATCAAAAGAAAAGAGGTAGGGAGAAGGATGGGGTTTAGGCTTATGCCCACACATGATCACATGTGTATGCATGCAGAAAGGTTATGAGGTTTTAGCTATAGGAGGATAGAGAGGTAGATGATATGGTGAAGAAAACTACAAGCCAAAACAAGATTTAAAACAAAGGAGAGATGATCCATGCAAGCAAAGCCAAATAACATTCCAAGATCAAGAAAAAGGTGGCACTTGCATGGCCCATGCAAACAATAGTTGCCATGTAGTTATATTGTGAAAACAACATTAATTTATGTGGCATTATTCCTTGCATTCCCAAAAGGTGGGCAAAGGCCAAGCAAAAGATCATGGGTGGAATCCAACCAACCAACATGAGCTAGAGATAACTCAATAAAATGCCAAGCTCATATTTAGTTGGATGGTGGAACTAAAAGGTGATGAAAGAAAGGTGGTGGAGTTATTAAGAGATATGCCCCCAAATCAACTTGGGCATTTAACAATGTATTAAGAACCCAATACAATATCAAGAGGCAAATACAATTAATAATGCACATGAGATAAGAACCAAAGCAAAGAGGGGTTTTGTATGATGCTCAAATGCAAGGTGACATGATGACATGAGCATGATATGATGATGATGCAACAATTATATGTTGGAAGTGGCCCTTTTTATTATTATAACAGGTAGCATTACAGGTGTTAGACAACTGGGATGCTACAACACGCATCAACAATCCCTACACAGTAAATCATTCTTTGATAAACAGAAAACAACTGCACCCGAAAAGATTGAAGAGTCCTCAGCCTAATCTACGATTCGACTGAACACTCGGGGGCTAGTGACATAGTTATACCCCACAGGTACATGACCTTAGCATACCTGGTCCAGTCCAAGGAAGGCCTACAAGAATATACGCGGCCCATGAGGAATTTCGGGTGGCTCAAGCCCAGGATGTCTTCGGATCCTTGGAGAGCAATACTAGATTAGATAGAATATTCAAAGGGGCAAACCCTAAAACCTGCCGACTCGGTCTGTGTCCGGGACCTGCCTACCTCTATATAAATTCTAGGAGGGCACGACTAGGAGGGCACTTCATACCATCGCATACACACCTCCAAGCCAGATTGCATTTGCGCACCCATGTAACTTTCGGTTCCGCCGTAATCAAGAGAAGACAAGCAGGAGTAGGATTTTCCCTCCGGGGGCCTGAACCTGGGTAAAACTCGTGTCCCCGTGTTGCTTGTTTGCTAACTGTTGCGTGATCTCCAGCATCCCCATCTTATCCAAAACCCAAGCTCATAACAATGGGCATTGACGAGATTAAACCTCGTCACCCTGCTATGCCAATACCCAGGATCTCACAAAATTTATTCATTGTCATCGAGTAAGGCCTGTTATAAATTTTGAAAGACGCATCTGGTTTGAACATACTGTTAGAAAAATAGAAAGTCTCCACAAAGGTTTTAGTGAGCGTAGCATTCTACACACTCTCATCCTGCATATAACTCGTTAGACCAACCTTCCGAACCAAGGTTAGAAAATCATTGAGAATCCCAGCAGCCTGTAAAAAGGTAGGACAAGGAAAGGTGGAAGGGTGTGCATCCCCTCATCTCCCTCGTCGCCAAATCGTGGTGTAATGTGATCCTCATTATATGAGGGACTATCTCGGGAGCATGATCTTGAAGGCCTTGCATCACTCAAATATTTCACCAAAGGTGTGGTTGTCCATGACACCTTTTTCTGAAATTTTTAGACAATCATCAAACCAAGTGATTTCCAAGATGATAAATGATGAAAAACTACTATAGGAACTTGCTAGAGGGATACACATGAATCAAAATGAAATCTCTAAGCATAGAACAAGCATGCAAGAACACACAACCTAACACCTATAGCAGCAAAATACTCAAAATACAATCTACCAATCACATCTAATTGGACAAGCGGAGGAGGCACATACAAAGGAGCAATCCCTCCAAAAATCGGCAGCAAAGATGGGATGAGCAAGGAGATCGAAAATCGGGAGGAAGAACAACAAGAACTCGAGCTTGAGAAAGTTTTCTGGTGTTTTTTGGGAGAGAGAAAGAAGGTGGTTGGGAGGAGGCATCTTGGAGGGCCACAGGTGGGCCACACCCAGGCTAGGCGCCACCTGGGGCTGGCCGCACCACCAGGGGTTGTGTTGGCCTGGTGGGTCCCCCTAGGTCACTCCAGGTGTCCCTTTGCCCCTTTTTTCGAGGAAAAATTTATTATGAATTTTCTGGGATTTTTCTGGAAACTTTATTTTGGGCCAATTTTCAGGGTATGAAAATTGATTTTCTCGCAGAAAAGATTTTTTTAGAAGAAGCAAAAACAAACCAAAACCAAACTATAGAAGTTCTAAGACACATTAACAAGCAAACAACTAGCAAAGCTAAAGCTAACAAGAGGAAGAGCAAAGACTAGGAAGGATAAAAATAAAAGTAAGCAAGTATAACCACTGCGAAAACAGTGTTTTGTTCATTAAAATCCCTTTGTTAACAAGGTTGATCAAGTCTTGTTACAAAATCAATCGTATATGAAACAAAACTTTGCATTCCACAAAGTGATTATGTTACCGCAAACTTGATAGCAATGGTCCCAATCATAATAGTTTCAAAACTTTCTTGTGGAATGGGACAATATATTTCTCCAACCTTGATGCTCTCAACATTTTCAATGGAATTCAAGTAATAGATCTTAGCAACTTCTTTGGGAAATAGACAATATGCACTTTGTCATTAATATTAAAAGTTACTTTTCCTTGATTACAATTGATGATAGCACCTGCAGTATTAAGAAAATGTCTCCCAAGAATAATAAACATATTATCATCTTCAGGCATTTCAAGCATAAAAAATCAGTTAAAACCAAGCAATTATGAGCCACCTAAACAGGAACATCCTCACATATACCAACAGGAATAGTAGTTGACTTATCAGCCATTTGCAAAGATATATCAGTTGGTATCAACTTTTCTAGCTGGATACTCTTGTAGAGAGAAGAAGGCATAACACTAACTCCATCTCCCAAATCACATAAAGCAGTTCTAACATAATTGTTCTTAATGGAGCAAGGGATAGTTGGTATACCTGGATCACCAAGTTTCTTTGGAACCTTACCATTGAAGTAATAATTAGCAAGCAAAGTAGAAATTTCCTCATTAGGAATCTTCCTTTTATTAGAGACAATATCCTTCATATACTTTGAATAAGGAGGCAATTTAATAGCAGCAGTCAAAGGAATTTGCAAAAATAAAGGTTTCATCCACTCACAAAACTTGTTGTAGTGTTTTTCCTCCTTTGACTTGTGTTTCTTATTTGGAAAAGGCATAGGTTTCTGCACCCAAGGTTCTCTCTCACTACCATGTTTATTAGCAATAAAATCTTCCTTAGTGTACCTAGTGTTCTTAGTGTCTTTCTCAGGTTCTTCCTCAACTTCCTCCTTATCAAGACCATCATTTTTATCAATACCGCTCTCAGTTTCAGCATGAGAGACAAATATACTATTAGGATCTACGGCAGATTCAAGTGGTTCCTCAACTATTTTATGTTTCTTTTGCTTTCTCTTACGAGAACTATCACTACTTTCACCTTGTTGAGAATTCTGCTCAATTTTTTTAGTGTGTCCTTCAGGATATAAAGGATCTTGAGTAGCTATACCACTCCTAGTTCTAATTCCATAAGCATGTTTATCTCCTGAAGCATTAACTAGCATATCCTTTTGTACCTTATCAAGTTGATCAATTTGAGTTTGAACCATTTGAAAGTGTTTACAAAGCATTTTAATATCATTAGCAGTTCTTTCTACAATATATTTCAACTCATTAATAGCTCTAGAGTTTTCCAATAAATGATTCAGAACTTGTCTATTAAAATTACCTTGTATAACAATAAATGTGTCAACTTTCTCTAAGCATTGATCAGGAGGCTTACCATAGGGAATGACACCTTCATCAAAATGGAGAGAGTGTACCTCAATAGTAGATCAGTGGGGAATTGGCTTGCATAATTCTTCTATAGGAGGTAGATTTTTCACATCTTCAACTCTAATACATTTCTCCTTTAGACATGTAACATCCAAATTTTTCTATTTTGGATATTAAAATAAACAAAATAAGTTGATTGAATTGTATGGCCTTGTTGAAATTTCGGACGAAAAGAAATCTTGAGGATTTGTTCAAAATTTCCTAAACCGCAATTGAAAACATGGATTAACATGACTATCCTATTGGTTGGGAAATTATTATACAAATCCATAATATTTACAAGATAGGTGATAACATGACCGGTTCATTTTTATTTCGTTTTTAATATGGTTCTTCTATGTTCTATAATTAAACATATTATTTTGTTATTTCTAAAAATTGTTTGAGATGATTTGAGGCATTATAGAATCCAAAAAAATGTATTTTATAAAAAATATACATAAGTAGCCATATAGGTCAAAGTACACGAAAGTATATTGTACATTTAATTTCTAGAATAAAAATAGATTAGTGGGTCCAATATGACTACTCAGAAGTTTTGTAACTTTTCTAAATTTGGGTGACATAAATTTTCAAGTAATATCAGACCTCTAATCACAAATAAAATAGAATAAAAGAAATAACAAAAGAAACAGAAAATAAAAGGTGACACGTATGTTTAACCAGGCCACCTTTACAATCACACGACCGCAATGGCCCAAGCGACCGAACTAGAGCAGACCATCGTGACACATCTTCCTCCTGTCTCCTAATTATTTTTTTTTCTCGCCCAAGCGACCGAACTAGAGCAGACCATCGTGACACATCTTCCTCCTGTCTCCTAATTCTTTTTTTTCTCTTTCTTTCCTCTGAAACCTGGCCCACCTGTCATCTTGTTCATTTGGTCAGGAGTTCTACAGAAACATGAGTTCATCTGCTACCTGCAAAATCTTGATAAAATCTCTCTGATTCGATTGATTTTCTTGCCCCCCAAGCCCACGAAAACTACCCATTAATATCATCTCCCTCAGCTGGATGAATTTTTGTCGAAACTATAACTTCTGTTCTACATAATCGTCTGATCTTATTTCACCGGTTTTGCTCCGTCTGAAGCTCGAACAGGGACGTTTCCATCCACTATGGCAGCTCCCAGACCTTCTTTTCTCCTCTGTTTTCTTTTCCCCATGTTTTACCGCATAATATCAATCTCGTTTTGCCCTCTGCAGCGCACCGCCGGAGCCGCCGAAGCTCGCCGATGCCACACCGCTCCGTCCGCATGTCAACGCTGTTCCGGAAGAAGAACCGTGACACCGAAGACATGAGGAGGATGGCAGCTGACTGCCGCATCTCATCCACGTCTCCGCCTTTGCCGAAGACCACTGGAACACCGCCAACCTTCACCACCCAACCACGTCGAAGCATCACTGGAGCCGCGCCTATCGGTTCAGAACAAGCTGCCGCTGGATCCTTAGCCAACGAGGATGTACCCAAGTTCTCCATCAACCCCCACACGTCTTCGAGCGAGTTTTCAAGACGGAGCAACAACGCCGTGTCCATGTCCGTCCGGCCGATCGTCGCGGTCGTCTTCTTCATACCTGTGTCTTACGTGCTGATATGCCCCGTTAGATCTTTTTTTATTGTATCAATTTTATTTTGGTTCAGATTGGATCAGATTAGCCTGAAGCCTGTCTCATGTTTTATTTTTCTCTCTCACACGACATACGACATAAGATAAGTACTGTGCTATTTCAGTCAAATTCGAGGTTCTATTATCTTTTGATCTACACCTTTGTTTTAGTTAATTTTTTTGTGTTGGGTTCAAAACAAAATTATAAATCCAATAGATCCATAATTTACAACATTTAAATATTTTAAATCTATTTGAATTCAAATTAAAATTTGAACCATCTGTTGACCGTAACTTGATGCCCGTAGGTCATGTTTAGGTGGTTCTTTTGGAAAATTGATCCTTGTAACATACTCTATCCTTGAGACCATTATAATATACTATTAGCCGAAATAACTATGTAGTTACTAATATTTGCATATTTGTGACATCATTGTTGTGTTTGCTATTTTTGCAATTGTTTGATTGAAGCTACTTTGTTCTCGCGTTAGATTGTTCGGAGAGTACGATTGCTGCGAGGAATTCAATCATAAGACATATCATTAACATAAGATAAGTTACACCTTTGTTCATATCCTTGTCCCAGTCTTACTACTATGCTTGTTTTGATCCTCGAAATAGTAGTATGCATGTGTAGGATGTTTTCACTAGAAGATAAATATTTTACAAGTGCTATATCGTTTTGTTGTATGCAATGAGTAGCTCTATACTTAGAGATATTTCCACTCCCACTAGGTTCTCCTGAATTTTCTAAGTATTATGTTTGTGCCATGCTATGTATATGCAAAAACCAATGGGGGTTCGAAAGACATTTTTCTAAATATAAGAGCTCTGTGTATGAGCGCAAGTTTTTCTCCACAAATCTACTTCAAAACAAATATATGTTTTTCTTTAGGCGAAGTGGTATGTCTAGATCGACTAGTAGGGGAAGTAACCTGGATTGTCTCTGCTTGTGTCCTCCACAGCCCAGGATCAAAGAAGTCTGCCATGATTCAGAATTCATAAGCTTTCAGTGCAACCACAATACATATGGGCTCTGTCTTGGCATAGTACTGTAACACCCTCAGAATCGGACCTATGCAAGTTTGAGCAAAATTCGCCAAACCCGCATAGAAACGATTCAAAGGTGCCCACCGGACACTTTCGTGCGGGTGGAAAACGAAGTAATAACATTACACAACAGTCCTCGATGGGACCCACAGAACAGATATATATACATCAGCGACTCAATGAGTCAAGAATACAGATGTACGGTACAAAGATCCAAATCACCTTGAAAGAGGGAGCGTCCGACTACGGACAAGATGCAAATGGGGCTAAGAGCCCTGAAGAACAACCAATGGCGTCCATAACCCTGCCCAGGCCAAGCCGGAAGGGTAACCCTGCTAACGGCGTCGATCTCAAAACCTGCTTAAACAAAAGGGGTGCCGACAAAGGGCAAAGGAAAAAGAGGAGCGTCAGTACTGAGGCCAGTACACGGCGAGGCTAGAATTCGGCGGTCCTCGCCTACATAGGTATGGTGGACTGAAGCGGCAGCGGCAGCATGCACTAAACAACCTATAGAGACTCGATACAACTGGCGGCAATCAGAGAGGGGTAAGAAGGACCTATCCGGATCCAACCTGAAGCTAACACCAAACAAACCCATCCTGGTGTTTCCCCCTCGAGACCAAACGAGGAAGTCAACCGAGGAACTCACACCGTTGGCAGTTTTACTTATTCAGTTGTCGTTGCAGCAATTACTAGTCAGGTATAGATAATCATCCTGATAAAATAAGCAGTGGGCACTTTTAGTTAATCATTCCGTTATAGTGGCAACACTTACTAGTCAGATACAATTAGCATGAGATAACCCAAAACCCAGCAGTTGTTGGTACTTTTATTCAGCCATTCCGTTGTAGTTGCAATACTTACTAGTCAGATACAATTGTCGCAAGCGACAACCAAACAAGCAATTGTGGGCAGTATTAATTAGCCATTCCATTATAGTGAAGCTGATTACTAGTCATTATAAGTCAAATTTATAGCAGTAAACTTTAGTTATGCTTGTCTATGATCGAGAAACTGTGCTCCAAGTCGTCCATATCCGCGGACACGGCTTTCAGAAAGTTTTACCCGGCCGGGGTGCACCAATAGCAACACACACTCGATCAACCTCGGAAAAACCAAATCAAAACCCAACGAGGCCTTCACGACAAAGCAATCACAAGATTCAGAAATATTTCAGGGGGCCACCCCTTGGAGTACACCCGCAACGAAGTAAGCTAGCTCCGAGACGGACCCCAAAGTTTGTGGGGCCGGCGGTAAACGACAGCAGATCCCAAACGGGGACTGTCGATACCACGTAAACGGGTCACAAGTCCTAAACAGTACAGTGTGCTCCTCGCACAATCGTAAATAAAGCAGTAAAACATGGCATAAGTACAGGATAGTAATAAAGCCCCAAACTAGTTCGTGGCCCCAAGAAATAAGACGGAATCAAGCTCTGGCTCAGGGGGGGTCCCATATACCTCCCGGATGTGGATAGCGCGATAAATCAAGGAACAGGTATCAAGTACTCGGGGTCTTACGGGACACAAGTGGGTGTTCGGAAACCAAATATTATCTATCACCCACCGATGCCTCTGCTTATTTCAATTTTAGTTGTTAAACAGGAATTAAAGTGAACAATAAGTAAAACTAGGATCATCTCCAACATCAACATGCGGCAAAGCATCAGCAACGGTGGCATATGACGACACACATCCGCACTTGAGCAAGCAACTATGACGCGCAAGTCCAACTATCTACCAAACCACAGGTAATAGGATGTGTCCAAGGCAATATAGGGCTGCACGGTATATCACAGGTACGGAAACTAAAGCATCGCAACACAGATAGCAATAGATCAACAGGAGGGAGTAAAGACTATAAAATTAAGATAGGTAGAAAGGGGGAGATGCTCGCCTGAAACATTGTTGAAGGTTCATCCGAAGATCGGGGCGAAGCTCACATCAACTCAACGGCCTTATCCGCGAAGAAGCAAAACACTAGAAGGAACACCGGATGCAATATTTAATACACGGCAGAAGATCGGCATGATGCATGTGTGATGTATGGCATGGCAAGGTGCGATGCAATTAGGTCAAGATTAAGCGGAACCGGGGTCCCGACCAATAATTAGGCGGTTCAAGTTGTTTAAAACCCCCGCAATTTAAATGTTGTTTTAACATGGCAAGAGTTAGTACCGGGTTCGCTACACCAATTTAAATGAGGCCGATATGAGACTAGATTTGCCCGCATATGGGCCCCATATTTAATTATAAGGTGAATCGGCATAAGGCCCCCAAACCACAGATATGCATGCAAGGATGGCAATTCAATATGCAACAAGTTGTTATTATGGTATAGAATAGGGTTCCGGGAAAAGGGTTCACACATTAGGGTTCTCGACGGACTTGGGGTTCCGGGGTTCGACAGGGTCCGGGGGTCGGCGGATCTGGGGTTCGGGGTTCGTCGGAGCGGTCTCGCGGGAACGTTCTCGGACTCCGGGGTTAGGGTCTTGGCGCAACCGGGAAGCAGGGCTTGGTTGGCGTCGGGGGCGCATCGGGGTCCGCCCTGGTCGGTGCCGTTCTTGTCGCATTCGCGGTCTTCGGGTCATGTTGTCGATCATGGCGTTCTGAAAGCAATACTCGGCGTTTCGTGAGGGAGAACATGGCATGTCGAGCTCGATCTCCGGGGTCCGGGAAGAAGCTCCTGGCGCTTCATGTCGACGTTCTTGGCGTTCGGGTTCGGACTTGGGACCCGGGAAGGCGTTCTTGATGTCCGTGTCGAAGGCCTTCGGGTACCACAATTTCTCGGTGTGGTTTTCCTCAGGTCGATGAAGATCTTGACGAGAGCTCTTCGGGGTTTCCGGTTCCGGGAAGCCGATCTCAGGGCTTCGGCTTCGAGAAGATCTTGTGGTTGCCATGTCCAACACCCAAGCGGACACCGGATCGAACACCTTACTGGCAGGACACGCATGGGGTTCGTCTAGGTGGGGCCAGGCCGACGCAGCAGGAGGGTCGTTGCCAGGCGGGCCACGCGGGGCTGGACGCGGCAGAGGAGGCGGTGACCGGCGCTGCAGGCGACGGCGCGGAAGCGGCGGGCGCGGCGGTCGGAGGTGGCCGGCGCCGGCGGCGCGGAGCTGCGGAGGACGGCGATGGACGAGCCACGCGGCTCCGTGGCCGGAGGTGGGGAGGCTCCTGGCAGCGGACGCGCGCCCAGGCTCGCAGGCGGAGGAGGACGGCGGTGCGGGGCCGGCGCTGGCGAGCGGCCGCGGGCGGCGGGGCACGGAGGCAGGCGGAGCGCGCGGGCGAACGGCGGGCTCGGGCGAGGCGGCGCCGGCGGGGGGAGTAGCACGCGTGGCGGCGGAGCGAGGTAGGCGCGCGGCCGGAGGAGGCCACGGCCGGGGCGCTGCGGTGGTGGGCGGAGCGGCGCTCGCGTCCGGCGAGGCGGGGCGCGCTCGGGGGCGGGGAAGGCGACGGGTGGCTCCGGCGGCGAGCTTGGGCCGGACTGGCGGACGCGGCGGCTCTGCGAGGGTGGCCGGGAGGAGGGCATGGCGGCGCGGGCTTGAGCGGGGCCAGCGACGGCGAGCCGGAGGGCCGGAGGGGATGCGGCTTGGCGGTGGCGGCGAGGCCGCGGGAGGAGGCGGCGGCGGCCGTGAGGGAGGTTGCGTGGTGGGGGAGGCTGGACTGGGAAGAGGGCGCGGCGTGGTAGGCCAAGGCGGGGTGGCGGGGTGCTCGCTGGGCGAGGGGGGGGCGCGGCTGCGGCCGGTGGCCGGCGCCGGGCGGGTCGGACGCGAGCGCAGAGAGAGAGAGAGGGAGCTTGCGAGGGGTGGGGAGCGGGGACGCGCCAGGGAGAGAGGCCGCGTGGGGCCGGGTGGGGCCATGCGGTGTGTGGTGGAAGTGGGATCTGGTGGGGGGAAAAGCTGTGTGGTGTGCTGGCCGGCTGCGCGCGCGTGTGCGTGTGTTTGGTGTGTGGCGTGTGTGTGTGCCCAGGGGGAGGTTAGGTGGAACAGGGAGTGAGGGCAGGTGTGGGACCCGGGGCATAGAGAGAGAGGAGAGGGAGGGTAGAGAGGCTGCGGGTGAGAAAAGAGAGAGAGAGGTGGGAAAAGAGGTGGATAGCTGAGGTGGCAGGGTGGGTAGGTTTTGGGTGAGAGGGTGAGGTGGCGAGCTGAGAGGGTGGGTAGTATAGGTTTTGGTGGGACTAGGATTTAGGGTTGGGCAGTTTTAGTTCTGTGTTTGTTTGATCCTCTTTAATTTAAAACAGAACCATTTTGCAAATGGTTTTTAGGTGAAACAAAATATCCGATACACTCGGGGTTTTGCCTTTTAAAAATAAAGAGGGGTATTGTATAACCAAAATTAGGCTTTTCAAATAATGCAGACAAACAATGCATGATTATGACGATGCAATGCACAAATTCAACGCGATTTTCTAGTAGTGGTTTTGCGGGATGCCACAATTCGACACCACTAACAATGGATCTCGCCCTCGAGATCCGCCTCATGGTACCGGAAGGAAAGGTCGGCGGTCTGCGTCTTCTCGCTTCGTGTAGATCTTCGCGACACCACTAACAAGAGGTCGTTGTCCCTGATCGTCGAGAGAGCACTCCGGAAACAAAAAGGTCGAAGGTAGAGGCATCAGCAAATTAAGCCACCTCTAGCTTCCGTGGAAGGAGTAGAATTGCATCGATCCACCATTGAATATACATAAGCGAATGATAACAGTAGTGGTATGGTCGCGACTCCATCCCGCACTCAAAGCATTACCCTGTACACGAATAGACAGATTATGCAACCAACCCTCGGATTCAGACTGAAGATCTCGACAAGCGAGATTCGGATCAAAGGGGTGATGCAGACTCTGCATCGGATCTGGCGTAGATGATGTCGTCGCGTCGGGAAACACCGGATAGCACAAACAAGGAACAAAGAATGGTGATACCGTAGACAGATTCATCAGGCAGCTTGAACACCAGATGTGGCAACACCGTTATCAAAAGAGGAAGCGAAACCCTGAAGGTACGACGGAAACCCAACCACGAGAATTCCTAGACTCGAAGAAAGAGAGGAGAGCGGATTCAGAACACGTCGAGATAAGAGGAGAATAGCAGAGGGGTAAGGAGTAAAATCAGACCTAATCAGAACTATCCAACCGATTTTGCAAAAATAGTTTTGACACTCTACTTCGGCCGTTAGCTAGGTTATCCTACAGGCTGGACTTGTGGGGTATCGCAACTGCTGAGCTCTGATACCACTCTGTAACACCCTCAGAATCGGACCTATGCAAGTTTGAGCAAAATTCGCCAAACCCGCATAGAAACGATTCAAAGGTGCCCACCAGGCACTTTCGTGCGGGTGGAAAACGAAGTAATAACATTACACAACAGTCCTCGATGGGACCCACAGAACAGATATATATACATCAGCGACTCAATGAGTCAAGAATACAGATGTACGGTACAAAGATCCAAATCACCTTGAAAGAGGGAGCGTCCGACTACGGACAAGATGCAAATGGGGCTAAGAGCCCTGAAGAACAACCAATGGCGTCCATAACCCTGCCCAGGCCAAGCCGGAAGGGTAACCCTGCTAACGGCGTCGATCTCAAAACCTGCTTAAACAAAAGGGGTGCCGACAAAGGGCAAAGGAAAAAGAGGAGCGTCAGTACTGAGGCCAGTACACGGCGAGGCTAGAATTCGGCGGTCCTCGCCTACATAGGTATGGTGGACTGAAGCGGCAGCGGCAGCATGCACTAAACAACCTATAGAGACTCGATACAACTGGCGGCAATCAGAGAGGGGTAAGAAGGACCTATCCGGATCCAACCTGAAGCTAACACCAAACAAACCCATCCTGGTGTTTCCCCCTCGAGACCAAACGAGGAAGTCAACCGAGGAACTCACACCGTTGGCAGTTTTACTTATTCAGTTGTCGTTGCAGCAATTACTAGTCAGGTATAGATAATCATCCTGATAAAATAAGCAGTGGGCACTTTTAGTTAATCATTCCGTTATAGTGGCAACACTTACTAGTCAGATACAATTAGCATGAGATAACCCAAAACCCAGCAGTTGTTGGTACTTTTATTCAGCCATTCCGTTGTAGTTGCAATACTTACTAGTCAGATACAATTGTCGCAAGCGACAACCAAACAAGCAATTGTGGGCAGTATTAATTAGCCATTCCATTATAGTGAAGCTGATTACTAGTCATTATAAGTCAAATTTATAGCAGTAAACTTTAGTTATGCTTGTCTATGATCGAGAAACTGTGCTCCAAGTCGTCCATATCCGCGGACACGGCTTTCAGAAAGTTTTACCCGGCCGGGGTGCACCAATAGCAACACACACTCGATCAACCTCGGAAAAACCAAATCAAAACCCAACGAGGCCTTCACGACAAAGCAATCACAAGATTCAGAAATATTTCAGGGGGCCACCCCTTGGAGTACACCCGCAACGAAGTAAGATAGCTCCGAGACGGACCCCAAAGTTTGTGGGGCCGGCGGTAAACGACAGCAGATCCCCAAACGGGGACTGTCGATACCACGTAAACGGGTCACAAGTCCTAAACAGTACAGTGTGCTCCTCGCACAATCGTAAATAAAGCAGTAAAACATGGCATAAGTACAGGATAGTAATAAAGCCCCAAACTAGTTCGTGGCCCCAAGAAATAAGACGGAATCAAGCTCTGGCTCAGGGGGGTCCCATATACCTCCCGGATGTGGATAGCGCGATAAATCAAGGAACATGTATCAAGTACTCGGGGTCTTACTGGACACAAGTGGGCGTTCGGAAACCAAATATTATCTATCACCCACTGATGCCTCTGCTTATTTCAATTTTAGTTGTTAAACATGAATTAAAGTGAACAATAAGTAAAACTAGGATCATCTCCAACATCAACATGCGGCAAAGCATCAGCAACTGTGGCATATGACGACACACATCCGCACTTGAGCAAGCAACTACGACGCGCAAGTCCAACTATCTACCAAACCACAGGTAATAGGATGTGTCCAAGGCAATATAGGGCTGCACGGTATATCACAGGTACGGAAACTAAAGCATCGCAACACAGATAGCAATAGATCAACAGGAGGGAGTAAAGACTATAAAATTAAGATAGGTAGAAAGGGGGAGATGCTCGCCTGAAACATTGTCGAAGGTTCATCCGAAGATCGGGGCGAAGCTCACATCAACTCAACGGCCTTATCCGCGAAGAAGCAAAACACTAGAAGGAACACCGGATGCAATATTTAATACACGACAGAAGATCGGCATGATGCATGTGTGATGTATGGCATGGAAAGGTGCGATGCAATTAGGTCAAGATTAAGCGGAACCGGGGTCCCGACCATTAATTAGGCGGTTCAAGTTGTTTAAAACCCCCGCAATTTAAATGTTGTTTTAACATGGCAAGAGTTAGTACCGGGTTCGCTACACCAATTTAAATGAGGCCGATATGAGACTAGATTTGCCCGCATATGGGCCCCATATTTAATTATAAGGTGAATCGGCATAAGGCCCCCAAACCACAGATATGCATGCAAGGATGGCAATTCAATATGCAACAAGTTGTTATTATGGTATAGAATAGGGTTCCGGGAAAAGGGTTCACACATTAGGGTTCTCGACGGACTTGGGGTTCCGGGGTTCGACAGGGTCCGGGGGTCGGCGGATCTGGGGTTCCGGGTTCGTCGGAGCGGTCTCGCGGGAACGTTCTCGGACTCCGGGGTTAGGGTATTGGCGCAACCGGGAAGCAGGGCTTGGTTGGCGTCGGGGGCACATCGGGGTCCGCCCTGGTCGGTGCCGTTCTTGTCGCATTCGCGGTCTTCGGGTCATGTTGTCGATCATGGCGTTCTGAAAGCAATACTCGGCGTTTCGTGAGGGAGAACATGGCATGTCGAGCTCGATCTCCGGGGTCCGGGAAGAAGCTCCTGGCGCTTCATGTCGACGTTCTTGGCGTTCGGGTTCGGACTTGGGACCCGGGAAGGCGTTCTTGATGTCCGTGTCGAAGGCCTTCGGGTACCACAATTTCTCGGTGTGGTTTTCCTCAGGTCGATGAAGATCTTGACGAGAGCTCTTCGGGGTTTCCGGTTCCGGGAAGCCGATCTCAGGGCTTCGGCTTCGAGAAGATCTTGTGGTTGCCATGTCCAACACCCAAGCGGACACCGGATCGAACACCTTACTGGCAGGACACGCATGGGGTTCGTCTAGGTGGGGCCAGGCCGACGCAGCAGGAGGGTCGTTGCCAGGCGGGCCACGCGGGGCTGGACGCGGCAGAGGAGGCGGTGACCGGAGCTGCAGGCGACGGCGCGGAAGCGGCGGGCGCGGCGGTCGGAGGTGGCCGGCGCCGGCGGCGCGGAGCTGCGGAGGACGGCGATGGACGAGCCGCGCGGCGCCGTGGCCGGAGGTGGGGAGGCTCCTGGCAGCGGACGCGCGCCCAGGCTCGCAGGCGGAGGAGGACGGCGGTGCGGGGCCGGCGCTGGCGAGCGGCCGCGGGCGGCGGGGCACGGAGGCAGGCGGAGCGCGCGGGCGGACGGCGGGCTCGGGCGAGGCGGCGCCGGCGGGGGGAGTAGCACGCGTGGCGGCGGAGCGAGGTAGGCGCGCGGCCGGAGGAGGCCACGGCCGGGGCGCTGCGGTGGTGGGCGGAGCGGCGCTCGCGTCCGGCGAGGCGGGGCGCGCTCGGGGGCGGGGAAGGCGACGGGTGGCTCCGGCGGCGAGCTTGGGCCGGACTGGCGGACGCGGCGGCTCTGCGAGGGTGGCCGGGAGGAGGGCATGGCGGCGCGGGCTTGAGCGGGGCCAGCGACGGCGAGCCGGAGGGCCGGAGGGGATGCGGCTTGGCGGTGGCGGCGAGGCCGCGGGAGGAGGCGGCGGCGGCCGTGAGGGAGGTTGCGTGGTGGGGGAGGCTGGACTGGGAAGAGGGCGCGGCGTGGTAGGCCAAGGCGGGGTGGCGGGGTGCTCGCTGGGCGAGGGGGGGGCGCGGCTGCGGCCGGTGGCCGGCGCCGGGCGGGTCGGACGCGAGCGCAGAGAGAGAGATAGGGAGCTTGCGAGGGGTGGGGAGCGGGGACGCGCCAGGGAGAGAGGCCGCGTGGGGCCGGGTGGGGCCATGCGGTGTGTGGTGGGAGTGGGATCTGGTGGGGGGAAAAGCTGTGTGGTGTGCTGGCCGGCTGCGCGCGCGTGTGCGTGTGTTTGGTGTGTGGCGTGTGTGTGTGCCCAGGGGGAGGTTAGGTGGAACAGGGAGTGAGGGCAGGTGTGGGACCCGGGGCATAGAGAGAGAGGAGAGGGATGGTAGAGAGGCTGCGGGTGAGAAAAGAGAGAGGGAGAGGTGGGAAAAGAGGTGGATAGCTGAGGTGGCAGGGTGGGTAGGTTTTGGGTGAGAGGGTGAGGTGGCGAGCTGAGAGTGGTGGGTAGGATAGGTTTTGGTGGGACTAGGATTTAGGGTTGGGCAGTTTTAGTTCTGTGTTTGTTTGATCCTCTTTAATTTAAAACAGAACCATTTTGCAAATGGTTTTTAGGTGAAACAAAATATCCGATACACTCGGGGTTTTGCCTTTTAAAAATAAAGAGGGGTATTGTATAACCAAAATTGGGCTTTTCAAATAATGCAGACAAACAATGCATGATTATGACGATGCAATGCACAAATTCAACGCGATTTTCTAGTAGTGGTTTTGCGGGATGCCACAAGTACTTGGTGGGAAACTTCACCTAAGTACCACAGTTTTGGCTCCCGTGGAACCACGTAGAGGGGCTACTAAGGGAAAGCTTCGTCATGGTCTTGTTTGTAAAAGGACTTGATTGTGGATTGTGGATAAAATGTACCAACTCTCGAGAGTATCAACCTGATCGATCAGCCGTGTTCACGGAAACAGAACAACTTTGAGTATCTGAAGGATGGAGCCTCTGAAGGATCTTCCTCTCTCTTTTCTAAAAAAAGTTTTGAAACCCCATGGAGTTAGTAATATCGCCAATGGGAAGGATTTTGGGACTTGGTGAGTAATATCCAAGTGTTTGGTTGTTTGGACACTTGGTGAGTAATATCCTCGTGTGCCATTCGACCCTATTTTACTTATCAAATGTTTACAAAGTAGGATAAAAGATTTTCTCTCTTCTTTTTGACTTAAGAAAATTTGGCTTTATGCAAATGAACCTCAAGCCTATGCATGTAGGGATAGCCTAGTATTTTCCTTCGTGGTGTAATTTTCCAATACATTCAAAGTATTGACCCAACTTGTTGGTTGCACGTTTTATGTGCAGAATTTGGAGATCGTTGAAAGGTGTGCTAGGTTCGCTGGTCTTCACTCAACCTGCCTGTGGCATTGATGGGACTTCAAGTTTTATAGTTTTCGCTTATGTTGTAATAATGTAAACTCTGGATTATTTGATTCATGTAATAAAGACTTGTGTTTTACATGATATTAAATCGACTATGAGTGCTAGATATTGATCCAGTGACTAGCATGTTAATCACATGGACTTAGGATCTTTCTCGATCTGAGGTCACTACAAGACATTTCTTAGCTTCCTTCATCACTTCATCATTTAATACAATTACTCCCCTCTTCTTTGGTGTTGGTGTTGGAACTAGTTCAGGCACAACTGGTTCAGGAGTAATAGGCTCAGGTGTATTTAGCTTAGTTGAAGTCCAATCTATAGGGTTTGTAGCATAGAAAACAAAAAAAAAATCCTACGATGGGAACAACTATGTACCAAGATCTATCTATTAGATACAAGCAACACGTGGATATACATCCATAGAATACATACCATCGAAGACCGAATAGCATTAACGAGGTTGTACTCGTGGATGATGTAGTCGAACGCTTGCCGATATCAAGATCGAGAAGAAGTCCATCCGGTCCAGCACCATCCAGTCCAGCACCGCAAAGCAGTGGTGCATCCGTGATCGCACACACGTCAGGGTACCCTGACAACCTCCGTCCCCTCGCTCTAGCGAAGCAGCGGAAGCAACAAATCCTTCCAGAAAAATCCACCGGGAACATGTATCTCGCTGATACGAGACCATGGGGAAATTCTAAAGGGAGGAGAGAGATCCTTCGCAAGGAGGAGAGGGGGGCCTTTTTTAGGGAGAGGGGGGTTACCCCAAGGGGCATGGCACCCATCCATGGTGACTTCCCCCACCTCTTCCACATTCATATGGGTGGAGCTCCCACTCAAAATGAAAAGCCTCCACTCCCATTAAAAAATCATGTACTCAAAAATCCACTCACATGCATTAAATTTCCACCAAATTTAATGCAAGATCTCATTTAAATAAAACTCTTTTATTTATTTATTCAGAATTTTGTTAATTAATATAATTAACAAACATTAACATAAAACCCCTTGCTAGTATTCAATTTCATATGCAGAACCAGTTTCGGCAATTTCAACCGAAACAGTTTTGTTGTCTATTAAAAAAATTCCCGCGCTTTACTTTTTCTTTCTCTGGCATATTATTTGCTCCAAATATTGTCGGTATCCCTTAAGTGTGTCACCCAACGGTTCACAAATAATGTAGACATGATCAAGACCCCTCTCTGATAAATAATCAGCAGCAGGTCCTGGAAATCCGTACTGACTCCCACATATTCAACGATGACTTCTGTGATCGTGTGAACCTTATACGCATGTAACTCAATCCCTTTGTCTCGCGATATATTACATGTCCGAGATTCGATCATCGGTATCCCCATACCAGGTTTTATCTCGTTACCTACATGGACTCTTTTCTCGTTCCCGTGATATAACATTCTAGTGATCAAATCAATTGCTTGCAAGCTAATTAATGTGATATCACCGAGAGGGCCCAGAGTATATCTCTCTATCATCAGGATGGACAAATTCCACTCTTGATCCATGAGCCTCAACATAACACCTTCATAGCACTGAACCCATCTTTATAGTCACCCTGTTACGGTGTGACATTTGATGTTATCAAGATACTCTTCCGGTGTTGGCGATTGACATGATCTCATGGTCTAAGGACTAAATTACTTTGTATGATGTTATAGAAATATTAACACAATTACCTTGATCGTAATGCTATACTTTGGATGAATGTTCATCACATCATTCCAACAATGTTGTGACCTCATTAATCAAATAGCTAGTTTATAAGAGAGGCATAACTAGGAACTTCCTGTTGTTTATTAAACACACATGTATTAACATTTCCGTATTAATACAATTATAGCATGCAAAATAAAAATTTATCATAAATAAGGAATATGATAATAACCACTTTATTATTGCCTCTCGGACATATTCCCTTCACAATCATCATAATTCTTGCTTATTGTAGCCATTTATTCTTCAGCATCTGTAGGAGTTCTTTTCCTGAAAACACGGTCAGCAAAACTATCTAGGTATGTCCTAGAGTCATCAGTTAGTCCATTATAATAAATATCAAGAAGCTCATTTTTAGGTAATAGACATCCAGGATGTGCATGAATCAAGGCACATAACCTTGTCCATGAGTCAGGCAATTTCTCTTCTTCTCCCTGTTTAAAATCGAAAAGTCTCTAGAAAGCAGCATGTCTAGCACTAGAAGGAAAATATTTCCGGAAGAAAGAAGCAATCAAACAATCAGGGTTATCAATGGAACTAGGAGGTAATCTATTAAACCAAGCCTTAACTTCTCCTTTCAGTGAAAAAGGAAAGATCTTAGGAACAAAGTACTTGCGCATCTTAAAATTATCAGAGAATAAAGCACTCGTAGTGGAAAGCTCATTCATATGAGCTACATCACTCTCATTTTCAGTCCCACAAAAAGGTTCTTTCTCAACAATGTCTAAATAGGATAAATCAAGAGAAAAATCATAATCTTCATCTTTAATATCTATGGGAGAGTTGGCAAACTTAGGATCAGAGGACAGTTTAGAAATAATGGTACGTCTCTCAAGGAGACTCTTAATAGCACTAGCACCATGTGTGTTTTGGCACTCTTCAATAAATTCATCAGTGAACTCAATGTAACCATCATTAATATCGTATCTCTCTCTAGACTCAAGTGAGCTAACAGGTGTAACCGTCTCTTCACTAGGAGTTTCAGTATTTACTAGACCAGCAATAGTAGCATCTAGGAAAGGACCTAATGAACCACTCGCATAAAGCACAGTAGAAGTAACATCATGAGTATCAGAAGCAGTTTCAGATTCAGCGATATTAGCAGTGTGTGTAGCATGAGTATGTGGTGGTGGTGTAACAAGCTTACTTATAACATACGGTGAATCAAGAGCAGCTGAGGTTTTTAGGATTGTAGCTCTTCTTGTAGTCGATGGTAAAATAGGAAACTTTCCATCACGAGACTTACCCATGATGAAAGGAGTAGCAGTGAACAATAATAGATCCAAGTGAACTTACAAATAAAGTTATGCTCCCCGGCAATGGCGCCAGAAAATTGTTTTGATGACCCACAAGTATAGGGGATCGCAACAGTCTTCGAGGGTAGTATTACCCAATTTATTGATTCGACACAAGGGGAGCCAAACAATACTTGCAAGCCTTGACAACTGAGTTGTCAATTTAGCTGCACCTGGAAATAGTTCTTGCTCACAGAAGTTTATCAATAGCAACAGTTTAATAGTAGCAATAGCAAAGTACAGCAGTAGTAGAACAAGAGCGATAGTAACAGTAGCAGCAAACAGTAGGATATGAGCGCGGTAGGCATAGGGATGGATGGACGGGCATTGTATGGACGACTCTAAACATGTAACTTCAAGATCTAGGACAATTGCAGATAAAATAAGAATAAGCATCCAAGTACTAAAGAATCATAGGCATGTGCTCCATATATAGTCATGTGTGCTCGCAATGAGAACTTGCACAACATCTTTTGTCCTGCCATCCCGTTGTAGCGGGGCCTCAAGGGAACTACTGGCAATTAAGGTGCTCCTTTTAATAGAGCACCGGAGAAAAGCATTAACACACCGTGAACACATGTGATCCTCACATCATAGACATCCCCTCGGGTTGTCCCAATTTCTGTCACTTCGGGGCCTTTGGATCCGGATAATTATATGTGTACACAACTTGCAGATAAGATCACAAACAATACTATCATAATGATTCAATAATAAGTTTAGATATGAGATCATGGCACTCGGGCTCTAGTGACAAGAATGAAGCACAACAAGTTGCAACAAAGTCAAATACACTAATAGAGATACTAGGCACGACACCCTAACAATATTATTCGATTACATGATAGAACTCATCCAATCCCTACCATCCCCATAGCCTACAGTGGGGGATTACTAACACATGGATGAGGGAAACATGGATGGTTGATGGAGAGGCGTTGGTGATGATGATGGCGATGATCCTCTACAAATTCCCTGTGCCGTCAGGGTGCCAGAATGGAGTTCCTAGTTCTGAATCGCGGTTTCTGGTGGTGGCAGCGCAACGGAACTCTTTCTAGAAAAACGTCGAACCCCCACTCGGTTTTTAGGTCAAGAGGCATCTTATAGGCGAAGACGGAGGCCGAGGGGGTGCCTGAGGCGGTTGCACCCCCCAGGCGTGGGGTGGGCCCACCCGGCGGCAGGGGGTGTGGGCCCCTCAGGCCTCCTCTCCGTCTCGTACTGTGGCTCCGTGGACCTTCTGGTGAAATAGGATTTTTGGCATATTTTTCGGGATTTTTCCTGATAGTTGATTTTCTGCAAAAAAAACTAGACACCAAGGTAATTCTGCTGAAAACAGCGTTAGTCCGTGTTAGTTGTATCCAAATCACACAAGTTTGGAGGATAAACAATAGCAAAAGTGTTTGGGAAAGTAGATACGTTTTGGACGTATCAAGCATCTAGCCGGATAAGTATCCTCCTAGAGGCTTGGGGGATATAGTACGAGTTTTTTAACACGGCAATATGCTTAGTCTTTCTTTAAGTATCTAGTAGGAACTAGTTCTATTTCAACTAGAGGCTTGGGGGCTACAATATTGAAAATTACAAACACTACGTATGCTACTCTAGAAGTATCTAGTCGAAATAATTCATTCAAACTACATATTTGGGGGCTATAGTGTGAAGTTTCTGGCTTAGTCACTCTTAGAGCATTCAGACCCAAAGACCTATGGTCTTCCGTCTAAATCCTCGGGGGCTACAGTGGGATACTACATATGAAATACAAAAGGCATGTAAAACTTAAAAGTGCAATAATCTTGAGGTTGCTGGCGCTCTCGGCGAATATCTTGCCAAAAGCAAGGCCGTTTACGTGCAGAATCTCCGCATGCTTGAGCAGCTCCTCAAGAACATGCGTGGGAGTATTCGGCACTGCCCCAAGAGCCAGAGCTGAGCTACTCGGTGCAAGCACCGGGTAGATGATCTTTGGGAGCTCTGATGACATCCTGGGTGCAACGGCTCCGCCTACGGCAAAAGTTTCGCCTTCCACCATTGCCTTACCAGTGGAGGACATGCTTTCTTGTGTCGCCTGCTCACCGACAACAAACAAGAGCTAGGACAATGTCTGGGACCTCCTGAGAAGGAGCTGGGTCCACTTCCATGGCGGAAGGTTCAGACATTACCTTTGTTGGAGAGCTTGTCGGTGCGGTAGAATGCTGGACGCTCGGAGTTGGAGGGGCGATGGCGGGAGATGACTGACTAAATATTTCCTTGATGTTTTCAGAATCCCCTAATGTTTTGCAGGACTTCTTTAAACTCATACTGGCCTTCTTCCTGAAACATGCAAAATGTATAAGTATAGGAATAAGACGAGAAAGAGACAATGTCAGATGTTAAGAAGCTTACGCAACGGTTGGTGCCTTGGTAAAAGGGATACCGGTAATTCTTATTTTCTCTGCCTCCAGGGAGGCGATGGATCTCTTGGAGGCTCCATCCTTCGTCTTATTTTTTTGCCTCCGATCGCAGCGTCAGAGGTGGAGCTCTTCCGCTTTCACACCAACTGGACATCATCGTCGGACACGACGGTGACTTCCTTCATCTTGGGATTGTAGACTTGGGAATCCATGCTACCTTCGTCTAGTTCCTTCGGCTGTTAAGTGAATCCCGAAGTGTTATACGCAAAGGTTAAGGCTATATGGAAGAACTGGAGTATATGTCGTACACAGAAAATAAACAAGTACCTCTAGGCACTTGCCGCCCTCAAACATGTCATAGGTGATGGTGAAGCCACGCTTCCTGTCCTTCACCTTGACTATGTCTTTGAGGTGAATCTTGATGGAGTCACTCGAAAAGTTGGCCTTGGAGATGCGGAGGCTATCCTTCCTATCCTTGGAGTATTCATGCATAAGCTTCATGTAGTGGTGTAGAGGCTGAATCCGCCTGATGAACCAGCACATGGCTAGGTCCAACTCGGTCAGACCCGTCTCTACAAACCACTCGATCCGCCTTATAGTGCAGGAGGCTTCATCGTCGGAAGGGAGGAGGGCTTGGGATCTCCATGTCGGGGCTTCAGCAGCTGCTCCATCGACAAAGTCCGGGTACATTCTTTCTTGGACATCTAGAGGGATATCTGGGCTGTAGAAATACGTCCTCTGCCAGTTCTTGCAGGACTCGTGGCCTACGATGTCGGGGAACCGCCGGCCAGGCCGGATCTTGAAGCTAATGGTTCCACAATTTCTAAGCTCATCCTTGCTCACTATGGCTTCCCTCTTAACGGTGAATAAGTAGATGAAAAGATGTAACCTATGCCTAATCCCTAGGAAATCCTCACAAAGCATCGTGTACCTAGGGCATACATTTTTAGGTGAGATTGTCAGTATATATTTGGGAAACAAGAATGTGTACCTAGGGCATAGTCAATTTCTTCCAAAAACAACATCACGTAAGAAAGAGAGGATAACATTTCAGAGATGAGGCAGATAACCGAATGAATCCTAACCGCCCTATTGGGGATGTTATATGATATGGTCAAGGATTTAAAAGTGATCTTTGGAAAGGGTCCTAGCGTAAAATCTATTCTGAATGATGTTGACGGACACGTACCCATGTGGAAGAAGATGTCTATATTTTGGGAGCTACCCTATTGGAAAATCCTAGAGGTTCACTATGCAATCTACGTGATGCACGTGACGAAAAATCTTTGCGTGAACCTGCTAAACTTCTTGGGCGTGTATGAGAAGACAAAAGATACACCGGATGCACGGCAGGACCAGAAATGTATCCACGAAGGAAATAACCTGAATCCAGAGAAGTGTCAAGGTACTGCCAGCTACACTCTTATCAAAGAAGAGAAGGAGATCTTTTTTGAAGTCCTGAGTAGCATCAAGGTCCCGTTTGGCTTCTCGTCGAATATAAAGGGAATAATAAACATGTCAGAGAAAAAGTTTCAAAACCTAAAGTATCATGACAGCCACGTGATTATGACACAATTACTTTCGGTTGCATTAAGGGGGCTTCTGCCGGGGAATGTTCGAGTACCCATTGTGAAGCTAGGTGTGTTCCTCAATGCAATTTCTCAGAAGGTGATCAATCCACTAACTCTACAAAATTTACAGAAGGATGTGGTGCAATGTCTAGTCAGCTTCGAGTTGGTGTTCCCACCATCCTTCTTCAATATTATGACGCATCTCCTCGTTCACCTGGTCGAAGAGATTGGAATTCTCGGTCCTGTATTTCTACACAACATGTTCCCCTTTGAGAGATTCATGGGAGTCTTCATTAAATACGTTCATAACCATGCTAGGCCAGAAGGAGGCATCTCCAAGGGCTATGGAACAGAGGAGGTCATTGAGTTTTATATTGACTTTATTTCTGACCTTAAGCCGATCAGTGTTTCTGAATCGCGCTACGAGGGGAGACTGGATGGAAAAGGCACGCTAGGAAAGAAACCAACAATGTGTATGGACGGACATTCTTTCACTCAAGAACACTACACAGTTCTACATAATTCCAGCTTGGTGGCTCCGTATATAGTGGAACACAAGAATATTTTACGCTCGGAATACCCGGAGCAACGTGAAGATTGGATTGATTGAGAACACATGAAGACTTTCAGAGGTTGGTTGCAAACACGTCTCATTAATTGCACTGATGAAGAACATCTAAACTTGTTGGCCAAGCAACCATCTTTGACTATATCGACTTTTCAAGGGTACGAGATAAATGGGAATATATTTTACACGATCGCCCAAGATAAAAAGAGCACCAACCAAAACAGTGGTGTCCTCTTTTATGCAGCATAGGACAATGGGAAGAAGGTCACATATTATGGGTACATAGAGGAGATATGGGAACTTTACTGTGGACCTACTTTCAAGGTCCCTTTGTTCCGATACAAATGGTTCAACCTAAAAGACATGGTAAATGTAGACCCGTGTTACGGAATGACTACAGTGGATCTCAAGAATCTAGGGTACGACACCGAACCATTCGTCCTAGCCAGTGAAGTGGCTCAGTTTTTTTATGTGAAGGACAAGTCTACCAAACCAAAAAAAAGAAAAGAAAGGCAAGAGGACACATCATACGATGAGCCAAAGTGCCACATAGTTCTTTCAGGAAAAAGAAACATCGTGGGAGTAGAGGACAAGACAGACATGTCAGAAGATTATAATAAGTTTGATAATATTCCACCCTTCAAGGTGAAAACTGATCCAAGCATTGTGTTAAATAATGAAGATTGTCCATGGTTGCGTCGCAATCAGAAGAAAGGGAAACACATGACGAAAACTCAGAAGACTAGATAGGGATGTTGTTGGTGATGTGTAATAATGTATTAAACCTTTCTCCGTGAACATTATTCGTTCTTCCAAAAGGATCTTTCTGTTGAGGGGAAACCTCGGGGATGGCCCGGTCTTTCACGAAACTCCGTGGTTTGCGGTGGAATTGAAGGGAGAAGAGTGGGAGGTTCGACTATCGTGACCCGATGCCAGCGACGACGATGTCGGCGACTACGACAACTACAGTGGCGACGTTTATTGGGCTAGGCACGAGTATAACTGAATCACTCCAACATTCGAAAACAAGTTGGCCGATTGTAACTTAATCTGGCCATGTATCTTAATTTTCAGTTGAGATATGTACTTTAATTCCAGTTCAATAGTAAAAATATTTTATTCCCGCCCATTATTTCCCGCCCGTTTCCTCCGTCATTTGGCCCGAGGTAAGATTATCAAGGAAATAAAGCGCCATTATAAAAAAAAGAAAGTCTAACCAACTACTTGGTTCATTTTGTGCCGGATTAGGTAGCGTTCTCTAGAGGGTACTTCGCCAACAAATGCGTGCATCCTTTTTCAAATGTGGTGCTGCCCACGGGCGCAGCGTGCCGTCGCGCCAATCCTGACTAGTAATATTAAGAAACGCAGTACAAAGCTCACCAAAACAACATTCGACTTCGTATTTTACCATCTTACGGATGAACATAATTTGAAAAATGCGTGCAAATATGTCATATATATAGTATATATGAACATTTAAAACAGAAACAAAAACCTTTGGTACCAGTTGTTGGAGAGAACCGGTACAAAATGTATATTTTATACCGGTTGTTGAATAGAACCGGTACAAAAGGTCTTGAACACCTTTTCTTCCCTGCAGCCGCTCTAAATCGACGCCACCCTCTATCCAAATCGACGCCCCCTCCCCCCCCGCAGTCCACCGCCGTCGCCGCAGCCACGCCCCCGGGATCCCCGGCGCAACTCCCCGGCGCCAAGCTGCCGCCGCTCCCCCCGCTCGCCGGCAAGCAGGTGAGTCCTCTCGCCTCCTCCCCTTGTCCCTTCTCCCGGTTAAGGCGGTAGTCGGCGCCGTGGGACGGGGCTTTCCTGCGCCCCTTCCGTGCGACGATCTGTGCGCCCGCGTCCATCCAATGGCCTCTCTCTTTCCTCCCTTAATAATCCCCTTCTTCTCTTAGCAAAAATACTCCAAATCAAGAAATTAAGTTGTAGTAGAAAGAAGGAATTGGAAGGGTTTGAGAGCCATGCCTTGCAGGCGACGCCGTCGGCCACTAGTGGAAAAAGGGCCATCCGTTCGTGCCCCCTCAGAGCATTAGTCCCGGTTGCGCCACCAACCAGGACTAATGCTGGCACGCGTCCCAGTTCGAGCGGGCACGGGGCCAGGAGGCATGCGTCCTGGTTGGTAAGGGGGCATACGTCCCGGTTGGAGCCACCAACTGGGACTAAAGGTTTGGCCACAACCACGTGGCGTGGCGCACACCTTTAGTCCCTGTTGCTGGCTCCAACCGGGACGTATTCTCCCGCCCTCTATAAATGCAACGCCCCAGCCCCCTCTGCCTCCACTATGTTTTTTCTCTTGGTGGAAGGTGTGAGGGGTGTGCTAGTTTTTTCTCTTATATGCATGCATTGAAGGTGTTTGATGAAATGTTTGAGTGAATAATCTCGTTCAATTTCTCATAGAACAAAAATATAGAAGGTGTCTGAGACGCACTTGAGCTTTCTCCTCTTTATTTCCCTCGATCGAGGTTAGCAATCTTATCTTTTCTCTGTCATTGATACAATTCATGTGTCGATGTGAAGTGGTTATTTCACTATTTATGATGTCCTGTTTTTTGATAAACTTACTTATATGATGCAGATGAACGGTCGGGAATGGATGTACGGTGACCGGCGCGTAGCCGGGTATATGAAAGGCATGGTTAAATTTATCGATGTGGCTATGGCAAACAAAGAGAATGGTTCTATACGTTGTCCATGTGTTCAATGTCGGAACAAAAAGGAGTACTCTTCCTTGAAAATCATTCGCGGCCACCTGATTCTGAAAGGTTTCATGCCCAACTATAATTGCTGGACCAAGCACGGGGAAAGAAGGGTTATGATGGAAGATGGTGAAGAAGAAGATGATGATAACAACTATCATCATATGTTTCCTGAATACAGTGATACTGCAATGGAAGACAATGGATAGGAATGAGGTGAAGAACGGGCATCAGATGAGCCGGCTGATGAACTTGGTAGGGTCATTTCTGATACAAAGCGAGACTGTGAAACAGAAAATGAGAAGTTGAAGTTAGAGGGCATGTTAGAAGATCACAAAAAATTGTTGTACCCAAATTGTGAAGATGGCAGCACAAAGCTCGGTACCACACTGGAATTGTTGCGATGGAAGGCAGAGTGTGGTCTAACTGACTCCTCATTTGAAAAGATGCTGAAAATAATGAAGCCGAAGTTTCCAAAACATAACGAACTTCCCGAGAGTACCTACGAAGCAAAGAAGACTCTCTGTCCTCTGGGATTAGATGTGCAAAAGATACATGCATGCATTAATGACTGCATCCTCTACCGCGGTAAGGAGTATGAGAATTTAGATAAATGCCCGGTATGCAATGCGTTGCGGTATAAGATCATACGAGATGACCCTGGTGATGTTGAGGGAGAGCCCCTCCGGAAGAGGGTTCCTGCTAAGGTTATGTGGTATGATCCTATAATACCAAGGTTGAAACGCATGTTCAGAAACAAAGAGCATGCTAGGTTGTTGCGATGGCACAAAGAAGACCGTAAGAAAAACGGGAAGTTGATACACCCTGCTGATGGGTCACAGTGGAGAAAAATCGAGAGAGACTTCCCAGACTTTGCAGGTGACGCAAGGAACTTATGGTTTGGTCTAAGTACGGATGGCATGAATCCTTTTGGGGAGCAGAGCTGCAGTCACAGCACCTGGCCCGTGACTCTATGTATCTACAACCTGCCTCCTTGGTTGTGCATGAAGCGTAAGTTCATTATGATGCCAGTGCTCATCCAAGGCCCGAAGCAACCGGGCAATGACATTGATGTGTACCTTAGGCCATTAGTTGAAGAACTCTTATAGTTGTGGGGCAAACCAGGTGTACGTACGTGGGATGAGAACAAACAGGAGCCATTTGATCTACGAGGGTTGTTATTCGTAACCATCAATGATTGGCCTGCTCTTAGTAACCTTTCAGGACAGACAAACAAGGGATATAAGGCATGCACCCACTGTTTATATAAGACTGAAGGTACATATTTTCATAAATGCAAGAAGTTTGTGTACCCGGCGAATCGACGATTTCTTCCGACCAATCATCCCGTAAGAAAGAAGGCAAGCATTTCAAAGGTGAGGCAGATCACCGGAAGAAGCCTGAACTCCCTTCTGGTGATGATGTATTTGGTATGGTCAAGGACATAGAAGTAATCTTTGGAAAGGGTCCCGGCGGTCAATCAGTTCCGAACGACGTCGCTACAAGACACGCACCCATGTGGAAGAAGAAATCTATATTTTGGGAGCTGCCATATTGGAAAGTCCTGTGTGTCCGCTCTTTAATCGACGTGACGCACGTGACGAAGAATCTTTGCGTGAACCTGCTAGGATTCCTAGGCGTGTATGGGAAGACAAAAGATACACCTGAAGCACGGGAGGACCAACAAATTATGAAAGACCCAAAGAACATGCATACACATAACAAGACGGATAAAGGGCGTCACTTAAGTCGTGGCAGCTATGCTCTTACCAAAGCAGAGAAGGAAATCTTTTTTGAAGTCCTTTACAGTATCAAGGTGCCGTCGGGCTTCTCATCTAATATAAAGGGGATAATAAATATGGCAGAGAAAAAGTTCCAAAACCTGAAGTCACATGACTGTCACGTGATTATGACGCAGTTGCTTCCGATTGCATTGAGGGGGCTTCTACCGGAAAATGTTCGAGTACCCATTGTGAAGCTGTGTGCATTCCTCAATGCAATATCTCAGAAGGTAATCAATCCAGATATTCTTCCAAGGTTACAGAAGGATGTGGTACAATGTCTTGTTAGTTTTGAATTGGTGTTCCCACCATCCTTCTTCAATATTATGACGCATCTCCTGGTTCATCTAGTGGAAGAGATTGCCATTCTCGGTCCGGTATTTCTGCACAATATGTTCCCCTTTGAAAGGTTCATGGGAGTCTTAAAGAAATATGTTCATAACCGTGCTAGACCAGAAGGAAGCATCTCCAAGGGATATGGAACAGAGAAGGTCATTGAGTTTTGTGTTGACTTTATTCCTGACCTTAACCGATTGGTGTTTCTGACTCGCGGCATGAGGGAAGACTAAGTGGAAAAGGCACGCTGGGAAAGAAAGCAATGATATGTAGGGACGGGGATTCTTTCACTAAAGCACACTATGCAGTTCTACATAATTCCACCTTGGCAGCTCCGTATATCGAGGAACACAAGAATATTGTACGCTCCAAAAACCCGGGGAAGCCTGAATCATGGATTACAGATGAACACATGAAGTATTTCGGTGGTTGGATGCGGACACATCTCTTGAATGAACCCACTGTTGGAGATCAGCTATACTTGTTGGCCGCGTCACCATCTTCTACTGTATTGAATTTCCAAGGGTACAAAATAAATGGGAATACATTCTACACGATCGCCCAAGATAAAAAGAGAACCAACCAAAATAGTGGTGTCCGCTTTGATGCAATAGACGAGAATGGACAAAAGGACACATATTATGGTTACATAGAGGAGATATGGGAACTAGACTATGGAGTCTCTTTTAAGGTCCCTTTGTTTCGCTGCAAATGGGTCAACCTGAATGGGGAAGGGGTAAAGATAGACCAGTTGTACGGAATGACAACAGTGGATCTCAACAATCTTGGTTATAGAGATGAACCATTCGTCCTAGCCAATGATGTGTCTCAGGTTTTCTATGTGAAGGACATGTCCTCCAGACCGAAAAAAGAAAAAATATGCAAACGAATACATCATATGATGAGCCAAAGCGTCACATAGTTCTTTCAGGGAAAAGAAACATCATGGGAATCAAGGACAAGACAGACATGTCAGAAGATTATAATAAGTTTGATGAAATTCCGCCCTTCACAGTGAAAACTGACCCAAGCATTCCGTTAAGTAAAGAAGATGCTCCATGGTTACGTCTGAAGCGATCATAAGGAAGGACATATGCCAAGAAGTTCATGCTCATATTATGTAACTCTAGTTCATGTCTTTCGCGGTTTGTGGCTTGACCGAAGGATATCTTTCGCGGTTTGTGGCCTTTAGTACCGGTTTTGTAGTCTGAGTTTTTAATATTAATAAATGTCTTAAGTGTTAGTCCCGTTTTGTGGCTAGACCGGGACTATGAAGAAGTTGTCTCGATTTGTACTTACCATTAAGATCTGATCTCCAAACGCGCGCAGTCACATATTAGGGAGTGCCTCTATTACCAGTTTCTTGGAGATGCCGGAGGACTGGGATCTGGCGGCATCTCCCTGAAACTGGTCGTACTGGTGTCCCTGCTCTCGAAAACCATCTTGCAGCTTGTAACTTCTCTAACTAGATCAATACGCCTCAGAGCTAACTAATTTCACATATTAGGGAGTGCCTCTATGACCAGTTTCTCGGAGATGCCGGAGGACTGGGCCCCGTCGGCATCTCCCTGAAAGTGGCCATAGTGGTGTCCCTGCTCTATAAAACCATCTTGCAGCTTGTAACTTCTCTAACTAGATCAATACTCCTCGGAGCTAACTAATTTCACATATTAGGGAGTGCCTCTATGACCAGTTTCTCGGAGATGCCGGAGGACTGGGCTCCGTCGGCATCTTCCTGAAACTGGCCGCGGTGGTGTCCCTGCTCTTGAAAACCATCTTGGAGATGCCTCAAACTGGCTGGAGGACTGGACTCACAAGGATGCCTATTTATATTACAAGCATCTCTGCATAGTGTCGACACTTACGAAATAATGTCGACACTCACCCCTATCATTAGTGTTGACTCGTGTTTTGTCCCGGTTGGTGTCTCCAACCGGGACTACAGGTTGATCTTTAGTCCCGGTTGGTGACACCATCCGGGACAAGGTACACGCCGCACGATATAATGTCGACATAATGTTGTGCCCATATTATGCATGTGTCGCACCACATAATGTCCCGGTTGGTGACACCATCCTTTTTGTCGCACGGAAAAGACCTTTTCCATTTTCCGAGCGCAAAAAACGGGTCGTTTTGTGAAGTAACCACCAAAATGCCGTTTCAGAATGCTACCGTCCCATTTTCCTAAAATACTAGACCACCTTACATGGACTATCTCCCAACAGGGACATCTCAAACCTTTTCGTCCATCCCGGGTAAAAAGGACAAATGTCTGCCGAATCGGAAGGAAGTGGGTCCGGTTTGTACTACAGGTACATGATCTATCGGCCGTGGTTTTTTGAAAAAATCATTTTTAGACTCGCAATATGTGGTTTCTTCAGAGATCCAATGCAAGTTCTAACAATGCTCGTCCCCTATCTTCATGCACACCGGTTCGACCACAGTTAGAAATTCAGATAATTCAAAACGGGCATAATAAATTCAAAAAAAATCCGAACAATGAAAATCCTTCGCGTGGTGTCATACTATGTTACATAGTTGAAAGGAAAAATACCAGACTTGGTATATTGATCATGTTTCGAAAAAACCTTCACAAAATGACCTATCATGTTCGAGGTTTCATGGCTTTCGGTCCAAATGACCGATGTTATGTGCTGAATCACGGCATAGTTTGTGATGTTGTGCCCATATTATGCATTTGTGTGGACATTGGTATGGAGAACAATGTTGCAGGAGGAAGTTTTCCTTTTTGTCGCATGGAAAAGCCCTTTTCCATTTTTCGAGCGCAAAAAACGGGTCGTTTTGTGAAGTAACCACCAAAATGCCGTTTCAGAATGCTACCGTCCCATTTTCCTAAAATACTAGACCACCTTACATGGACTATCTCCCAACAGGGACATCTCAAACCTTTTCGTCCATCCCGGGTAAAAAGGACAAATGTCTGCCGAATCGGTAGGAAGTGGGTCCGGTTTGTACTACAGGTACATGATCTGTCGCCCGTGATTTTTTGAAAAAAATCATTTTTAGACTAGCAATATTGCAGGAGGAAGTTTTCCTTTTTGTCGCACGGAAAAGCCCTTTTCCATTTTCCGACACTCACCCCTATTATTAGTGCTGACTCGTGTTTTGTCCCGGTTGGTGTCTCCAACCGGGACTAAAGGTTCATCTTTAGTCCCGGTTGGTGACACCATCCGGGACAAGGTACATGCCGCAAGACATAATGTCGACACGCCATTTTTCCCGCCATTTTTCCCGCCATTTTTCTTCCCGCCATTTTTTCCTGCCATTTCTTCTCTCCAGTTCTTCACTATATATATATGTAGGGTTGGCCTCCATTGTCATTGCACATCTCTAGACTCATATCTGCAACCTCATCACTCTTTCCCATGGCTTCCACCGTAGCACTAACTCCCAAGGAGGCAGAGGCGCTTTGCGCCTTGAACTACCCCTGCTCGCCAGGCTACTGTGTCCCCGTCGGCTGGATGCTGAGCGCCGGAGGCGTGCCGGTTCCTCCTGTCCCTCTAGGTGTGGCGCGTCGGATGGCCATCACGAACCACTACTACTTCGAGCTCACGCCGGAGAAGCGGAGGAATCCCAGATGGTATCCCGACTATTTCCCGACTTGGGAAGCCTTCTTTGTGGTCTAACTGACTCCTCATTTGAAAAGATGCTGAAAATAATGAAGCCGAAGTTTCCAAAACATAACGAACTTCCCGAGAGTACCTACGAAGCAAAGAAGACTCTCTGTCCTCTGGGATTAGATGTGCAAAGATACATGCATGCATTAATGACTGCATCCTCTACCGTGGTAAGGAGTATGAGAATTTAGATAAATGCCCGGTATGCAATGCGTTGCGGTATAAGATCATACGAGATGACCCTGGTGATGTTGAGGGAGAGCCCCTCCGGAAGAGGGTTCCTGCTAAGGTTATGTGGTATGATCCTATAATACCAAGGTTGAAACGCATGTTCAGAAACAAAGAGCATGCTAGGTTGTTGTGATGGCACAAAGAAGACCTTAAGAAAAACGGGAAGTTGATACACCCTGCTGATGGGTCACAGTGGAGAAAAATCGAGAGAGACTTCCCAGACATTGCAGGTGACGCAAGGAACTTATGGTTTGGTCTAAGTACAGATGGCATGAATCCTTTTGGGGAGCAGAGCTGCAGTCACAGCACCTGGCCCGTGACTCTATGTATCTACAACCTGCCTCCTTGGTTGTGCATGAAGCGTAAGTTCATTATGATGCCAGTGCTCATCCAAGGCCCGAAGCAACCGGGCAACGACATTGATGTGTACCTTAGGCCATTAGTTGAAGAACTCTTATAGTTGTGGGGCAAACCAGGTGTACGTACGTGGGATGAGAACAAACAGGAGCCATTTGATCTATGAGGGTTGTTATTCGTAACCATCAATGATTGGCCTGCTCTTAGTAACCTTTCAGGACAGACAAACAAGGGATATAAGGCATGCACCCACTGTTTAGATAAGACTGAAGGTACATATTTTCATAAATGCAAGAAGGTTGTGTACCTGGCGAATCGACGATTTCTTCCGACCAATCATCCCGTAAGAAAGAAAGGCAAGCATTTCAAAGGTGAGGCAGATCACCGGAAGAAGCCTGAACTCCCTTCTGGTGATGATGTATTTGGTATGGTCAAGGACATAGAAGTAATCTTTTGAAAGGGTCCCGGCGGTCAATCAGTTCCGAACGAAGTCACTACAGGACACGCACCCATGTGGAAGAAGAAATCTATATTTTGGGAGCTGCCATAGTGGAAAGTCCTGTGTGTCCGCTCTTTAATCGACGTGACGCACGTGACGAAGAATCTTTGCGTGAACCTGCTAGGATTCCTAGGCGTGTATGGGAAGACAAAAGATACACCTGAAGCACGGGAGGACCAACAAATTATGAAAGACCCAAAGAACATGCATACACATAACAAGACGGATAAAGGGCGTCACTTAAGTCGTGGCAGCTATGCTCTTACCAAAGCAGAGAAGGAAATCTTTTTTGAAGTCCTTTACAGTATCAAGGTGCCGTCGGGCTTCTCATCTAATATAAAGGGGATAATAAATATGGCAGAGAAAAAGTTCCAAAACCTGAAGTCACATGACTGTCACGTGATTATGACGCAGTTGCTTCCGATTGCATTGAGGGGGCTTCTACCGGAAAATGTTCGAGTACCCATTGTGAAGCTGTGTGCATTCCTCAATGCAATATCTCAGAAGGTAATCAATCCAGATATTCTTCCAAGGTTACAGAAGGATGTGGTACAATGTCTTGTTAGTTTTGAATTGGTGTTCCCACCATCCTTCTTCAATATTATGACGCATCTCCTGGTTCATCTAGTGGAAGAGATTGCCATTCTCGGTCCGGTATTTCTGCACAATATGTCCCCCTTTGAAAGGTTCATGGGAGTCTTAAAGAAATATGTTCATAACCGTGCTAGACCAGAAGGAAGCATCTCCAAGGGATATGGAACAGAGAAGGTCATTGAGTTTTGTGTTGACTTTATTCCTGACCTTAACCGATTGGTGTTTCTGACTCGCGGCATGAGGGAAGACTAAGTGGAAAAGGCACGCTGGGAAAGAAAGCAATGATATGTAGGGACGGGGATTCTTTCACTAAAGCACACTATGCAGTTCTACATAATTCCACCTTGGCAGCTCCGTATATCGAGGAACACAAGAATATTGTACGCTCCAAAAACCCGGGGAAGCCTGAATCATGGATTACAGATGAACACATGAAGTATTTTGGTGGTTGGATGCGGACACATCTCTTGAATGACACCACTGTTGGAGATCAGCTATACTTGTTGGCCGCGTCACCATCTTATACTGTATTGAATTTCCAAGGGTACAAAATAAATGGGAATACATTCTACACGATCGCCCAAGATAAAAAGAGAACCAACCAAAATAGTGGTGTCCGCTTTGATGCAATAGACGAGAATGGACAAAAGGACACATATTATGGTTACATAGAGGAGATATGGGAACTAGACTATGGAGTCTCTTTTAAGGTCCCTTTGTTTCGCTGCAAATGGGTCAACCTGAATGGGGAAGGGGTAAAGATAGACCAGTTGTACGGAATGACAACAGTGGATCTCAACAATCTTGGTTATAGAGATGAACCATTCGTCCTAGCCAATGATGTGTCTCAGGTTTTCTATGTGAAGGACATGTCCTCCAGACCGAAAAAAGAAAAAATATGCAAACGAATACATCATATGATGAGCCAAAGCGTCACATAGTTCTTTCAGGGAAAAGAAACATCATGGGAATCAAGGAAAAGACAGGCATGTCAGAAGATTATAATAAGTTTGATGAAATTCCGCCCTTCACAGTGAAAACTGACCCAAGCATTCCGTTAAGTAAAGAAGATGCTCCATGGTTACATCTGAAGCGATCATAAGGAAGGACATATGCCAAGAAGTTCATGCTCATATTATGTAACTCTAGTTCATGTCTTTCGCGGTTTGTGGCTTGACCGAAGGATATCTTTCGCGGTTTGTGGCCTTTAGTACCAGTTTTGTAGTCTGAGTTTTTAATATTAATAAATGTCTTAAGTGTTAGTCCCGTTTTGTGGCTGGACCGGGACTATGAAGAAGTTGTCCCGATTTGTACTTACCATTAAGATCTGATCTCCAAACGCGCGCAGTCACATATTAGGGAGTGCCTCCATTACCAGTTTCTTGGAGATGCTGGAGGACTGGGATCTGGCGGCATCTCCCTGAAACTGGTCGTACTGGTGTCCCTGCTCTCGAAAACCATCTTGCAGCTTGTAACTTCTCTAACTAGATCAATACGCCTCAGAGCTAACTAATTTCACATATTAGGGAGTGCCTCTATGACCAGTTTCTCGGAGATGCCGGAGGACTGGGCCCCGTCGGCATCTCCCTGAAACTGGCCATAGTGGTGTCCCTGCTCTATAAAACCATCTTGCAGCTTGTAACTTCTCTAACTAGATCAATACTCCTCGGAGCTAACTAATTTCACATATTAGGGAGTGCCTCTATGACCAGTTTCTTGGAGATGCCGGAGGACTGGGCTCCGTCGGCATCTTCCTGAAACTGGCCGCGGTGGTGTCCCTGCTCTCGAAAACCATCTTGGAGATGCCTCAAACTGGCTGGAGGACTGGACTCGCAAGGATGCCTATTTATAGTACAAGCATCTCTGCATAGTGTCGACACTTACGAAATAATGTCGACACTCACCCCTATCATTAGTGTTGACTCGTGTTTTGTCCCGGTTGGTGTCTCCAACCGGGACTACAGGTTGATCTTTAGTCCCGGTTGGTGACACCATCCGGGACAAGGTACACGCCGCACGATATAATGTCGACATAATGTTGTGCCCATATTATGCATGTGTCGCACCACATAATGTCCCGGTTGGTGACACCATCCTTTTTGTCGCACGGAAAAGACCTTTTCAATTTTCCGAGCGCAAAAAACGGGTCGTTTTGTGAAGTAACCACCAAAATGCCGTTTCAGAATGCTACCGTCCCATTTTCCTAAAATACTAGACCACCTTACATGGACTATCTCCCAACAGGGACATCTCAAACCTTTTCGTCCACCCCGGGTAAAAAGGACAAATGTCTGCCGAATCGGAAGGAAGTGGGTCCGGTTTGTACTACAGGTACATGATCTATCGGCCGTGGTTTTTTGAAAAAATCATTTTTAGACTCGCAATATGTGGTTTCTTCAGAGATCCAATGCAAGTTCTAACAATGCTCGTCCCCTATCTTCATGCACACCGGTTCGACCATAGTTAGAAATTCAGATAATTCAAAACGGGCATAATAAATTCAAAAAAAATCCGAACAATGAAAATCCTTCGCGTGGTGTCATACTATGTTACATAGTTGAAAGAAAAAATACCAGACTTGGTATATTGATCATGTTTCGAAAAAACCTTCACAAAATGACCTATCATGTTCGAGGTTTCATGGCTTTCGGTCCAAATGACCGATGTTATGTGCTGAATCACGGCATAGTTTGTGATATTGTGCCCATATTATGCATTTGTGTGGACATTGGTATGGAGAACAATGTTACAGGAGGAAGTTTTCCTTTTTGTCGCATGGAAAAACCCTTTTCCATTTTTCGAGCGCAAAAAACGGGTCGTTTTGTGAAGTAACCACCAAAATGCCGTTTCAGAATGCTACCGTCCCATTTTCCTAAAATACTAGACCACCTTACATGGACTATCTCCCAACAGGGACATCTCAAACCTTTTCGTCCATCCCGGGTAAAAAGGACAAATGTCTGCCGAATCGGTAGGAAGTGGGTCCGGTTTGTACTACAGGTACATGATCCGTCGCCCGTGATTTTTTGAAAAAAATCATTTTTAGACTAGCAATATTGCAGGAGGAAGTTTTCCTTTTTGTCGCACGGAAAAGCCCTTTTCCATTTTCCGACACTCACCCCTATTATTAGTGCTGACTCGTGTTTTGTCCCGGTTGGTGTCTCCAACCGGGACTAAAGGTTCATCTTTAGTCCCGGTTGGTGACACCATCCGGGACAAGGTACATGCCGCACGACATAATGTCAACACGCCATTTTTCCCGCCATTTTTTCCTGCCATTTCTTCTCTCTAGTTCTTCACTATATATATATGTAGGGTTGGCCTCCATTGTCATTGCACATCTCTAGACTCATATCTGCAACCTCATCACTCTTTCCCATGGCTTCCACCGTAGCACTAACTCCCAGGGAGGCAGAGGCGCTTTGCGCCTTGAACTACCCCTGCTCGTCGGGCTACTGTGTCCCCGTCGGCTGGATGCTGAGCGCCGGAGGCGTGCCGGTTCCTCTTGTCCCTCTAGGTGTGGCGCGTCGGATGGCCATCACGAACCACTACTACTTCGAGCTCACGCCGGAGAAGCGGAGGAATCCCAGATGGTATCCCGACTTGGGAAGCCTTCTTTGTGGATCGGCGTGAGAGGGCACTCGCCAGGCACGTGGAGGAGGGCCCACCTCCTCCGAACTTCAACGAGGCCAGTCGTCGGCTGTAGTGGCGCGGCTGGATTCTCCAGAGCGTTATGGCCTACGGCACGGCCGCCGACTCTAGCCCCCGCATGCGCTACCCTCAAGTCCAGCCCACTTGTACTCAACCTTCAAGGTTCAACTACGGCGACCCCAACGACGATAGCGACGACGACCGCGGCGAGTACGACGACTACAGTGGCGAGTATTACAGGTGTATGCAGGAGCATGACTGAATTATTCCAACATTGCAAAACAAGTTCGGTCGATTGTGGCTTAATCTGGCCATGTATCTTAATTTTCAGTTCTTCTATGTAACTTTGTGTTAGTTGTGTTATGTACTTTAATTCTAGTTCTATCCTAATCAAATTTTCTTTCCGCCCATTTTTTTCCGTCCTTTTTTTTCCGCCCATTAAAAACAGAAAATGGTTTTCAATTACTTATTCAAATCCAAACATTTTTTATGTTTAAAGTTTTTCTAAATTCCAAATTGATATAAAAAATATAAGTTAATTCATTTTTAATTGTAAATGCTTCATATTTTAAATGGTTACATTAATTATTTTTTAAAACAGAAAATGGTTTTGAATTATTTATTCAAATCCAAACACTTTTTATGTTTAAAGTTTTTCTAAATTCCAAATTAATATTCAAAAAATATAAGTTAATTCATTTTAAATGGTTACATTAAATATTTTTTAAAAATAGAAAATAGTTTTGGATTATTTATTCAAATCCATACACTTTTTATGTTTAAAGTTTTTCTAAATTCCAAATTGATATTAAAAAAAATAAGTTAATTCATTCTTAATTTTAAATGGTTACATTAATTATTTTTTAAAAATACAAAATGGTTTTGGATTATTTATTCAAATCCATACACTTTTTATGTTTAAAGTTTTTCTAAATTCCAAATTGATATTAAAAAATATAAGTTAATTCATTTTTAATTGTAAATGGTTCATATTTTAAATGGTTACATTAATTATTTTTTAAAACAGAAAATGGTCTTGAATTATTTATTCAAATCCAAACACTTTTTATGTTTAAAGTTTTTCTAAATTCCAAATTAATTATCATTTAAAAAACAATACAAATTTAAAGCCCAAAATAAAAAATAAGGCGGGAACAGAGAGAAAATACCTGAAAAAATTTGGAAACAGGGGAATATGTCCCGGTTGGAGCCACCAACCGGGACTAAAGACCCCCTGCGCGCGCCCCTTCAGCTGCTGAAAATTGGAGTATACGTCCCGGTTGGTGGCTCCAACCGGGACGTATGCCCCTTTAGTCCCGGTTGGAGCCACCAACCGGGACGTATACTCCCTCCCCTTTATAACTTCTCTTATTCTTCTCCATCTCACTCTTCTCTGCTTCTCTGTTTCATCGACGACGCCGCCAGGCTGCCCGCGCCCTCCGTCGTCGTCAACGCCTCCGCCTCCAGCCGCCACCTCCGCGCGCTCCATAGCGGCTCCTCCTCCTCCCGCGCGCCCGTCCCACCGACACACCTCCTCCTCCAGGGTCCACCGTCGGGCTCCGTCGTCCAGCCGCTCTAACACCGGCCACCGTACCTCATCCACCTACGCCCCTCCGGCCGTACCTCCTCCGACCGCACCTCATCCACCTCCGCTCCTCCGGCTGCACCTCCTCTGGCCTCTCCCTGTCCCCTTCCTCGAGTATGTCTCCTGCGCGCCCTTCCCTCTCTCTCTCCCCCAAATTTCCGCAAATTTGTAGTATTAGGTTGATTTGTGTTTGTAATGTAGATTGATTGGTGTTTGTAATGTAGATTGATATTGTTGTGTTGAAAGAATTTGCAATATATGTGAGTGATATTGTTGTGTTGAAAGAATTTTGCTAGTTTGCTTGTCCTAATTATGTCTAATAGTTATTCTAATAATTATGTAATTTGTCACAATTTGTTGTATAATGCATTTGATAATGGATGCTTTGGTATTTTTTGCTATTAATATAGATGGCTTACGCAAAGTTCTTCATGTGCATCACGTTGGGTATGTTGTGCAATCGGATTGTGGTGTTCAGATTGTGGACGTGGCAAATACTATAATATTTTTTCCCGACTAGTCCTAGTCTTAGACGGCGGTCGGCGGCTCGGGAAAAGGGGATGTCGGTGGCCGGTTCCACAGGACATGGGAGGCATGTAGGGACGCGTGGGGAGGCAGAAGCTCTATTTGCTCGGGATTCGGTTAGCGGCGCCGAGAAAGTACCGAGAAACATGGGATAGACGGTGGAATCGTGAAAGGTTAAGACACCGAATTGTCTTGGAAAAAGGGCCAACGTTTACTGTAGATATGCACCACATCTACAGTACCAAGCCGCCACCGCAGGTGCCGGCAACACACAGGCAAGGCACGGTGGCCCTCCCTGACAGCGCAGCGACGAGGGGAAGGTGAGGAGAGGGGGGAGGAGGCGGCGGCGATGGGAGTTTCCCTGTTCGCTCACGCCTGGGCGAGACATGGGAGAAGGGCTCGGTCTGGCTCGGTCGCACGTAAATCTTCCCATTAAATTGCATGCAAAGTGACCATATTTTTTATATATTATCATATTTTGTATTTGTATATGTATATGTATATGTATATTATCATATTTTGTACATACTATTTTTCGGCCCCGATGTCGGCCTCCACGCGCTGCCCCGCCGTCGCGCCTCCAGGTGCTCCTCGTCGACGCTCCAAGCCTCGCCGAGTTAGGGTTTGCGCCCCTCGGAACCCCGTTTAATTTGTCAAGCGTGCTTTAGGGTTACTTTTCAATACAATTTAACTTGTCATATCATCATACTTGCTTGATCATTGCATCGATGATTTAGGGTTTCCCTTTATTTTCGGTGTTTGGATTATTAGGTTTATTATTAGTTAGGTATTATTAGGTTTATTAATTAGTTTGGTATTATTAGTCTTCGACCCTATCTTAAAAACCCTATCTTAGAAATATATTAGGGTTTCTCTGAATTAAGGGTTTATATCTCTCAACACCGTACCTAACTTTCTCCTTTAGCCGCTTTGACTTATTCGTTTTTCCACCTATGCAGAAAATATGGACCCACACGTCAGAGACGGAGAAAAGGAAGAGTTGATCCAAGGTGTGATCCGTGGGGAAGAAAATTTAGACGTATCAACGTTTCTGAACAACTCCGGTGAGGGTGATCCTCTTTTTACCGGAATAGACGACTTGTTTGAGGTTGAAGGTGTTGCCTTCCACGAGGGAGAAGGCGATGCCTTGTGTAATCGAGAAGACGACCGCTCCGGCGAGGTGCATGTAATATAATCAATTCATTAATTAATCATTTGCTATCTATATAGAAATAGTAACGACGATCTTTCTTCTTTTAGCCCTCCGGATCGAAGGAATCTACTGAAAAGAGCAGACAAGGCCCAACCAAAAAGTTGCAAGACCATGAGAGGTTCAGGATCGAAGATGTCGCTGAAGATGGCAAACCGACGGCTCTCGAAGTTGTCGCCAACAAATTTGTGGCACAATGTGGAGTAATCGTTAGGGACTTAATCCCGATCACCATTAGAAATTGGAATAGGCCTACTAATGCGGATGAAGAGGGAACATGTTTATTTGTCCCTAACCACGCCAAAGATTTACTGTGGAAGAGGCTCATGGTTAATTTCAAACTAACGAAGATAGAGCTGGATCCAGTTGATGACGCCTTACAACATGGGAGATCCATGGAGGATAAGGTCAGGGAGTAGGTTTGAAGAAGATGGCCCAGTGTTTCACCAACTGGAAGAAAAGATTGCACCTTGACTATGTCGTGAAAGAGAAGACTCCTGATTTCAAGAATATTCAGTTTGAGAAGATAAAACCATTCTGGGCTGAGTTTGTGGAATACAGGACATCAGAAAAAGCTAAGAAAATGTCTGCAACGAATAAGCTGAATGCTGCTAACAAGAAGTATCACCATACTATGGGGCAAGGTGGCTACAGGGCTGGCATTCCTAAGTGGGAGAAACTTGAGAATGAACTGCGTGCTAAAAAGATCACCCTAGAGACAGACGATTGGGTAGAACATGCAAGGAATTGGTTTTACGGGCATGGGGGCACATTGGACTCGGAAGGGAGGTGTATATATAACATACGACATAAAGAATACCCCTTGCCAATCGAGAGGATGAGAAAAGCAGTAAAGGCTGTTAAAGATGGGGACTTCATTCCCGTTAGAGAGAATGATGAGCTCACACTCGCCCTTGGAAATAAGGAACATGATGGACGAACACAAGGCACAAGAGGCTCCCAACCATGGAGGACTGGGTTTCCCGAAGAGAGGAAGAAATATCCTGATAGAAGCCGTCATAGGAGAAAGGACAGGGCGGAAGTTGAAGCAGATAGTCAGAAAGAGCGAATGCATTTAATTGAAGAATGATTAAAGCAACAACAAGATGAAATTAACGCACTTAAAGAGCAAAGTACTACCGGCCCATCTTAGCAGCACACTGCATTCGATGCTACCGGCCTATCGAATATTCGAAAAAGCAGTGTGGCTTCCACCGAGGTCCCGGGTGATGACAATGGCGATGACGATGGTGCACCGACGATGGCTCCTGTTGGCTACCCAGTGGATGATATCACAGAGATGACACACTGCGATCTACATGTCAAAGTTGTGAACATATAAATGAAGGTGGCGGTCGGCTATGCCTTACCAATTGGACCCACACCAACTTACCACTATCGTCCGGTTCCAGAGGGCTATGCTATTGTCAGGGTGGATGAAATCATGCCCACCTTTGAAGTTTTGGATCTTCACTACCCTGCAGGTGAAGGGGATGTGACTGTACTGGGAGACGCAAAAAACGTCACCATTCTATGGACAAAGGAATGTATCGTGCTTCGAAATCACACGCCAAGGACATCTTCGCCGCCGCCTCACCCGTCTCCTCCGCGGCAGCCGTCTTCGTCGCCTCACCAATCTCCGGCGCAGCCATCGCCGCGGGAGCCATCGCCAGCGCCTCAGGATAAAAAGCGTAAGCCTACCGCTACTGTGCGTCGTGGTAAGCGATCACCGAAACATAAACAAGAGCCTCTTCCAAAAGTACCAAAGGTTCCTCCCAAGAGAGCTTATGACTGTACTGAAGAGGAGACTGCGGGGATCGTTGATGCGGAAACGACAGTGTTTTTCGCTAAGCTGAGGCGGCCAAAAGAGCCAGAGTTCCCCAGCACCAAAGAAGAAAAGGCCAAAGTGTTTAAAATGCTAAAGACTCTTCATCAACCCGAGCCAAAGCTGTCATTAGACTATGATCGTTCTATTCTCAAGTCACATGCGGCACAAAAAGCCTCGAAGAGCAGTACTGATGCAAGCGAGAAATCTGTTGCCCATCTCGGAGAACAAGGAAAACAGACTTGAGCCCCTCTCAAGGTGATTTCTCAAACCAATGTGGGGTCGAGCAAATATGGGGCCGAAGATCAGTATGATCTAGAGGTAGTTGCACAATACGTAGAAGCTGCCGCTGCTCAAGGTATGAGTATTGCCCAGTACTTATCCCAGTTAGAGTTCTTCCTCGTGAGTGAAGTAGCATACAAATACCAGTACGACAAACCTCTCGTCAAACCTGAGGAGGTAAACAATCTTCCAACAAAAATGCGAAGATTGCATAACTGGTACATGCATGCCACAAAGGCCGGGGCTAACTGGATAGTTCTGAGGGTTACAAAAAAGCATCACGGGAAAGAAAAGGATGACATGATATCCATTGAATTTGATGAACTATTTCAATTATTCAATCAAGACGCCTTGGACAAATCGATCATAAGTGCCTATTGTATGTAAGTACTAATTCTGTAATTAATTTAGTCTCCAGCTATCTCACTTTGTTTATTGCATGTATATAATCATAATGTAATATGCAGAATGAAGATTCTCGAATGCAGCAGAGGACAAATCTATGACATTGGCTTCATTGACCCCTATCGGGGTTCATGAAGCTAATCTCAAAATAAGCCCCCAGGATACGGAGGATAATATAGTACACGCGTTAAGGTTTCAAGAACCCAGAAGGGAAATACTTTTTCCTAACAACTTCGAGTGAGTGTTATTTTCTTGTATACACTTTCTATTTCGCTTACTCGATGTTAAGTATATAATTGATTAGTTATGCATTTGCAGCTTCCACTATATTCTGTTAATCATTCAACTTGACAAAGGGCGTGTACTAGTCATGGACTCGAAACATAAACCCCTTGAGACGTGGAAGGACATGCAGATGATTCTCCAGCGGTAATTCTAATAATTACGACACTATATCGGCAACGTTCGTGAATTTTATGATATCAAGTAATTAATAACTTCTTTTATTCGTTTTCTTCGCCGGGTAGCGCTTGGAAACGGTTCACTAACAAGGCTACGAGTGTTTGGAAAGAGGAGCTTACATTTCAACCACTAAATGTAAGCACCACTAGCTATATCTGCGCATCTCTTTGATTCTAGTTTTGATACAGTTATTATCATGCTTGATTATTATTTTGATTGAACTCTATTCTCGTAAAGTGCCTGACGCAGGGACCAGGTAACAATCTATGTGGATACTATGCTTGCGAGTTCATCCGGCAGACATGCGATGAGAAGGGCAGAAATTTAGAGCAACTCCACGTACGTAAACAATTTCTATAGTTTTTAATTACAAACAAATTGTGTTTAGTTTCATTCATATAGACTGACTCCTTTTTTAAATCAGATCGAACGTCTACGGGATGGTCTTCTGCCAAAGGATCGTGTACGAGCAATTCAGGAGGAATTGGCGGGATTCTTGGATGCAGAAGTCCTAAACCCAAAAGGGTAATACTATTCGGCTATGTATAGACAATAGGGATTGTAAAAATAGCAACTTTGAAGTAATTCGCCGGTAGCATCGAATAGCAACCACTAGTGCAGACTCCCCCCTCTAACACCGGTTGGGAGGGCCCTCTAACAGCGGTTGTAGAACCGCTGTTGAGGGTTCGGTGTTAGAGGGGGGCCCCCTTTAACACCGGTTCTTATACGAACCGGTGTTAAAGGGTGGCACACGTGGGGCTGCCGCAGGGCTCAAGCCCCCACTTTAACACCGGTTCGTAACACGAACCGGTGTTAAAGGTTCTCTGCCGCGGCAGGAAAACGGCCTAAATCTCTGCCGCGACAGGAAAATGACCTAAATCTCTGCCGCGGCAGGAAAATGGCCTAAATCTCTGCCGCGGCAGAATTCTGCCTCTGCCCCGTTCTGGGCGTATTTCTGCGGGAGGGGGGGGGAGGGGGAATCGATCGGGAGCGGTATACACATACATCGTCATCGGTACATACGAGTACATGTGTAATTAAGCAACTATTATTATACACAAACATCGTCATCGGCACATACATCGTCATCGGCACATACATCGTCATCGTTCATTTTGGTGGATATCTAAAGAGTTCTCCGCCAGGCGTGACGACTTCATCAAGTATGAACCCCGCCAGTTCCTCTTGAATGGCTCGTATGCGGTCAAATGGTAGGAGTTGGTCCCGCATCCGTTCGATCTGAATATATATATAGAATGGGGTAAATATATATATAAGAATAAAACTCAACACAAACATAGTACCCACATAAGTTATTGCCAGGTCCCTGATGCGCGCATATCGTGTTGCGAATGAACTCGCAAACATAGTACCCACATAAGTTATTGCTGGGTCCCTGATGCGCGCACTTTATGAGAATAGAGAGTTCAATCAAAATAATAATCAATAAAAGCATGATATAATGGAATTGGAAGCAGAATCAAAGAGATACGCAGACCTAGCTAGCTAGTATTACTTACATTTTGGTCTACAAATTTTAGTTCTTCTGACCATTCACCCACGGCCCTGCCCGTGAACCTTTTCCAAACCCTGTCTGGCAAAGAAAATGGATAAAGGAGTAATTAATTACTTGTTGTCACGAAAGTTGCCGACCTAGTGCGATAATATGATTGAAATTACCTCTGGAGCATCTCTCTAAAGTCTACCCATATCTCTTTTTCTTTTCGTAACGAGTCCATGACAAGGACTTTTCCTGAGTCGGGTTGAATGCCTATCAGAATAAAGTGGAACCTACGCACGCATAACTCATCATCAGTTACACTTAACATCGAGTAAGCCGAAACAGAATGTGTACAAGAGAGAGTGTAACAGTACTCACGAGAAGTTGTAAGGCAATAGTATTTCCATTTTGGTTTGTTGTCTCAGTAAATACTTTAGCAAGTAATCTTCTGTTTTCCCGGGTTTGGTTCTTACCACTTCTTCATGAACTCTATTTGGGTCAACGAACCCAATGTCAAAAGGGCCTCCTTTCATGCATTCCATAACCTTTTTCCTGCATAATAGTATATACATATATGGTGAGCATATATATATACATGCAATTAATGAAGTGGATGAGATGAGATATAAATTACAGAAATAGTACTTACACACAATAAAGGCTGATGGCACCTTTGTCGAGTTCCTTCTGATTGAATAGAAAATGCAAGTCTTGAATGTTGAAGTCGATCGCGTCGTCTCCGCACAAGAAAATCTGATCTCTTATATGCGCCGTGATCCATTCTTCCTTTCACGTCTTGCAGAAATCAAGGTACCACTTTTGCAATCTTCGCATCTTTGTTGGTAGATTCTTGAGCTCCTCTTTCTTGACGAGATTCTTCCCGTACTTCCATGGCTGTATGGGGTTGGCATCGCATTTGGGAAAGTTGTCTCCCATGAGGTTCAAGTAAACAATGTAAGTCATCCCCATCTCATTGGCCTTTCTTTGTAGCTCTGCCTCGTAATCATTTACGGGAGGAGCGTCCCGTGTGTCGAACACTTGGAGCGGGGCGCATGATTGGTTTTCCTGCTCTCCGAGCATGGGAACTGTTTTCTGGGGTGCCGCACGACTACTACTTTCAGTCTCCTCCCTACGGCGCCTTGCATCCCCCTTCAAAATCTGGCGCTCGTAGTCCGGCACAAGTGGGGTTTCAGGTTTCAAAAGATTATTGTAAAACTTATCCACCACCACCGGATCTATTTTCTCCTTTGGCTCGGCCCGTCTAGGTTCAAAGAATCTCTTGACCTCTTCTTCCGAGATCCTATTGGTCTCCTCGTCGCTGCGATTCCACGGTAAAACCGGCAATGGCTTGGCGGAAGGCTGCGGGACGTAGTTTTTTGAACTCTTTGGCGTACGATTTCCTGCGGATTTGTTTGTGGCAGTGCTAGTGATGCTCTTCGTGGCAGTGCTCTTCCGCTTACGCTGAGGAGATGGCTGAAGAACCGGAGATGGCTGACGGGCAGGAGATGGCTGGCGTGCCGGAGATGGCTAGCGCGCCGGAGATGGCTGCCGCGCAGGAGATGGCTGAAGCGCCGGAAATGGCTGCCGTGCAGGAGATAGCTGAAGCAGCTCAGACTGCTGACGCTGCGGAGACGGCGGGGGTGCCAGTGGACTCCAATTTGGAAGCACGATGTGTTCCTTCTTCCAAAGAATGGTTGGTTTCACTGCAAATTTGAGTTGAGTTTCCCCTTCACCTGTAGCATGGTCAAGTTGTGCTTCCTCATATTCCTTCACAACCTCATCCACCCCGACAATAGCATAGCCATGTGGAATCGGTCGGCAGTGGTAAGTTCCACCAGCTGCAAGAGGTAAGGCATAGCCGACAGCCACCTTAATGGATAAGCCCATTAATCTCACATGCATATCAGCGTGTTCGCTCTCCGTGATCTCATCCACGGGGTATCGAGGACCCGCCATTTCAAGCGTGGGCTGCACGTTCTCCGTGGAAGCCACGCTGCTTTTCCGCGCAGAGTCTGGGCCGCCGGCAGCTTCCAATGCAGGCTCTTCGTGCCGCTGAGATGGGACGGTAGCTTGATGGCTCTGTTGTGCATTCACTTGCGCCTGTAGCGCCACAAGTGCATGTTCTATCTCTGTCATCCGCTCTGTACGCTTTTTTTCTTTTCTGCCGCACCATCTGTAAGAGTCGCTCCACTCGGCAAACCCATCCTTCCACGTCATACCCCATGTGCCTCGTGCATGTCCAGGGTGTTCTTTTTTACCGATGCCGCGTGTGAGCTGGTAATTCTCTCTGTCGGGATGGAAGGTCCTGGCAGTTGTTTCCTCATATGCCGTGATGAGTTTAGTGACCGGTTTGGCAAGAAGGGTTGGGAAGATACACAATCCTGTTTCTAGGTCCAACCTTGCCCCGATTCCGTAGAACCAATTCTTTGCACGTAGGTCCCACGTATCTGTCTGGGGTGTGATCCCTCTAGCGCGCAGGGCCTTCTCAACTTCCTCCCACTTAGGCCTCTGAGATATATAGCCATCTGACCCCGTCCTCTGGTGATATTCCTTCTTTTGGGCATTAAGCGTATTGGTTTCTGACCTCTTTTTATCTATAGCACCTTTTTTATATGTCACAAATTCGGGCCAGTGAGGTCTTATCTTCGCATAATATGCGTCTTCGAAATTGGGAGTCTCGCCAGCTTTGAAAAATTTGTTCAATTTTGTCTTCCAGTTGCGGAAATCGTCAGCCATCTTCTTTAGAGTCCACTCTTTGACCTTTTCCTTTATAACCGGGTTGTTTTCATCCTCCTCTGGCGGAAGGGTGAAATTTACCAACAACGAATTCCAAAGCGTTTCTTTGGATCTTTCATCGACAAAGGCACCGTCGCCCTTCTTTGGCTTATTCCAATATTCAATTATGATTGGGATTTGGTCCCTAACAAGAACTCCAGCCTGACGTACAAATTTGTCTGCGGCCTTCTTGGGATCCATCGGCCTGCCATCAACACGGACTGCTTCGATCGTGAACTTTGCACGATCTTTCAACCGATGTCTCGCGCCTCGCTTGCTCTTTTTTGTAGAAGAAGATGGTTGTTGGCTGGTCGATCTAGAGGGCTAAAAGAAGAAAGAAGCGTTAATTAATACATGTAGAAGAAGATTGTTGTTGGAAGTCAGCAGAGGCTTAATCAATGCATATACCTCGCCGGACTTTGTAATCATTAAATTACGTTCACCGGAGTCTTCATCTTCTCCATGACTACTTGAGCTGTCATCATGTCCCTCCAAGTTCAGATATTGTGAGGTGTCCTCATCAATAATGTTCTCCATTATTTCTTCTTCTTCAAGGTTTCTACAAAGTGGATCCATAGTTTCTAAAACAATAATATTATCTAGAGTAAGAGAGTAAACATTCAAGTGGACTTGGATTAATACACAAATATACATATTATTCATACAAAAATACACAAATAAATACACAAATGAAATTAAAACCCTAAGGATGCTTGATCATTTTAAACGAGTTTCGAGGGGTCCAAACCCTAATCAGGATGATTCAGAGCTCCACAACGACACCCCCAAGAGGGTAACGTTGGCAGGATGAAAGTTTGTATACAAGTGTGGCGGGTTTGCGGACAATTATTTAGTCTCAGACAGCTACACCTACACGTAGTCCAATTTGTATACAAGTTTTAATCTATGCATGTAGTACAATTTATATTAGCCGGTGAAACTATGTTGCCCGCGAACCCGCCCCGCTTGACACCCTATCTATACTACTACTCCCTCCATAATTACATGCCATCTTAGTTTCGAGTTTCCCGATTTTGACCATCAAGTTCACCAACACTAAGTAAACAATATTATCGATGTTACAACATCAGAAACTTTACTCAAATATGAATACATGACTATATCTTTTATACATCACACATATTACCCACAATGTTCACCAAATGATGGTCAATATATTTGTGGACGGATGGAGTACAAATGTAGTATTTGAGATAAATATATGCCCATGGTTTATTTCTCTATTTCTAGATATTATACACAAAGTCTATTCATCTTGTTTTAATTTCATTTCTTTCAACAAAGTTTCACTACAAATAAGTAACAGAGACCTGTCAAAAAAAACAGAGAGACCCGCTCGTGCGGCCGCGCCAGGCCGCACCGGGGCGCCGGCCGCCGCCGACTGCCGGCCGTCTGCTTCCTCGAACTGCCGGCCGCCTGTGCTGCTTCCTCGAACGACGCAGAGGCGTGGACGGATTGGTGCCACCGCGCGAGCTCCACTAAAATCTGTCGGCCGGCGGCGCCACCGCACGTGCGAGCTCCACACCGCCGCCAAAGGGAGGAAACAGAGAGGGACGTAACAGAGGAAACAGAGCTCCTCACCACGAGAACGACGGCGTCGGTGGGGTTCTTGTAGGCTCCGGCGTCATAGTCGGCTTCGGTGGCGCGCGCACGGTGGCGGTGGCGTTGGCGGTCTTGGCGCGCGCGAGGGCGACTGCGGCTCCGGCGACCAACACGAGGGCGGCGACGGCGACGGCGAGGGCGGCGACGGCGAGGGCTGGACGGCGCCGGCGCGGCTGCTCTCTGCTCTCTGCTCTCTGCGCGCGGCGGCGGGTTCGATCTGCCTCTGGGGGGAAGAAAGGAAGGGGAAGGCGCATTTAATACCCCCCCCTTTAACACCGGTTCGTGGCTGGAACCGGTGTTAAAGGGGGGGAGAATTCGTTTCGCGCGCGCATTTAACACCCCCCCTTTAACACTGGTTCCAGCCCCGAACCGGTGTTAAAGGGGGGGTGCGCGCACGAAACGAAATAAATGCGCCCCCTTTAACACCGGTTCATGTCTGGAACTAGTGTTAAAGGGGGGCATTTATTTCATGCATTAAATGGGCATTTTTAATTCAAAAAATAGGATATGAATTTAGAAAATTCATATCTTTTTCATTTCAACTCAGAAAAATATGAATAATATATCATAATTTTCAGAAAAATAATATCTATCCATTCATGTAAAAACATTTTATATTTACTTTACATGAAAATTTTCAAAATGATTAAAACACTTACATATAAATTTTGACTATTCAATTCAAACAAAAATAAATTGTCAAATTCTAAAACTTTGAACATAAGAAATATTAAGCATCTAAAAAGGAATCTAACCCTATTTCATAAGAGCAAATCTTATTTTAATGTCACATCTTTTGTATTAACATTTTTGAATTGATTCGATATTTAAATGCCGCATCTTTTGTATACACTTGTATCTGACCAAGCCTCGCTCAACTTGCATTGGTTTTTTCATAAAATAGCATATTGTGAACCTAAAAATGATTTTTGTAAAAAATCATGAGCATCCTATCGTGTACCTGTAGTTCATATCTGACCCACTTCCTACCGATTCGGCAGGAATTTGTCTTTTTCACCAGAGATGGACGGAAAGGTTTCAGATCCCCCTGTTGGTACATTGTCCATATAAGGTGGTCTAGTATTTTTGTAAAATCTGTTGGTGGTTTTTTGAATTAGCCATTTGGTGGTTGCTTCACGAAACCATCCGTTTTTATGCTCGGAAAAGGGAAAATGCCTTTTTGGTGCGATAAAAAGGAAAACTTCCTCTTGCAACATTGTTTGCCATGCCATGATGCACATGTATGCACAATATGGCCATATTATCACAAACTATGCCTTGATTCTAGCCATAACATTGGTCATTTGACCCGAAAGACAAGAATCCTCGAATGAGATAGGTCATTTTGTGAAGGTTTTTTTGAGACATAATCAATATACCAAGTTTGAGATTTTTCCTTCTAACTATGTCACATAATATAAAACCACGCGAAGGTTTCGCACTGTTTCGATCTTTTTTTATTTTTTTATCCCCATTTTAAACTATCGACAAACATTGTCGAACAACGGGCATGAAGATTCTTAGCTCGGGGCCAAGCCTCGCTCAACTTGCATTGGTTTTTTGATAAAATAGCATATTGTGAACCTAAAAATGATTTTTGTAAAAAATCATGAGCATCGTATCATATACCTGTAGTTCATATCTGACCCACTTCCTACCGATTCGGCAGGAATTTATCTTTTTCACCAGAGGTGGACGGAAAGGTTTCAGATCCCCCAGTTGGTACATTGTCCATATAAGGTGGTCTAGTATTTTTGTAAAATCTGTTGGTGGTTTTTTGAATTATCCATTTGGTGGTTGCTTCACAAAACCGTCCGTTTTTTATGCTCGGAAAATGGAAAATGCCTTTTTGGTGCGATAAAAAGGAAAACTTCCTCTTGCAACATTGTTTGCCATGCCATGATGCACATGTATGCACAATATGGCCATATTATCACAAACTATGCCTTGATTCTAGCCATAACATTGGTCATTTGACCCGAAAGACAAGAATCCTCGAATGAGATAGGTCATTTTGTGAAGGTATTTTTGAGACATAATCAATATACCAAGTTTGAGATTTTTCCTTCTAACTATGTCACATAATATAACACCACGCGAAGGTTTCGCACTGTTTCAATCTTTTTTTATTTTTTATCCCCGTTTTAAACTATCGACAAACTTTGTCGAACAACGGGCATGAAGATTCTTAGCTCGGGGCCAAGCCTCTCTCAACTTGCATTGGTTTTTTGATAAAATAGCATATTGTGAACCTAAAAATGATTTTTTTTAAAAAATCATGAGCATCGTATCATGTACCTGTAGTTCATATCTGACCCACTTCCTGCCGATTCGGCAGGAATTTGTCTTTTCACCAGAGGTGGACGAAAAGGTTTCAGATCCCCCTGTTGGTACATTGTCCATATAAGGTGGTCTAGTATTTTTGTAAAATCTGTTGGTGGTTTTTTGAATTAGCCATTTGGTGGTTGCTTCACAAAACCATCCGTTTTTTATGCTCGAAAAATGGAAAATGCCTTTTTGGTGCGATAAAAAGGAGATAGAACTGGAATTAAAATACAGAATGCAACTAATAGTAAGTTACATAAAGCCAAACTGGAACTGAAAATTAAGATACATGGCCAGATTAAGTAACAATCGGCCGAACTTGTTTCGGAATGTTGGAGTGATTCAGTCATGCTCCTGCCTACACCTGTAATACTCGCCACTTTAGTCATCGTACTCGCCGCCGCCGTCATCGCTGTCGTCGTCGGGGTCGCCGTAATTGAACCTTGAAGGCTGAGTACGCGTGGGCTGGACTTGTGGGTAGCTCAGACGGGGGTTAGAGTCGGCGGCAGTGTCATAGGCCATGACGCTCTGGAGAGTCCGACCGCGCCACCATAGCCGACGGCCGACCTCGTTGAAGTTAGGAGGAGGTGGGCCGTCCTCCTCGTGCCTGGCGAGCGCCCTCTCACGCCGATCCACGAAAAAGGCATCCCAAGTAGGGAAATAGTCGGGATGCCATCTAGGATTCCTGCGCTGCTCCGGCGTGAGCTCGAAGTAGTAGCGGTTCGTGATGGCCATCCGGCGCGCCACACCTAGAGGGACAGGAGGAACCGGCACTCCTTCGGCGCTCAGCATCCAGCCGACGGGGACACAGTAGCCCGGCGGGCAGGGGTAGTTCGAGACACAAAGCGCCTCCGCCTCCCTGGGGGTTAGTGCTACGGTGGAAGCCATGGGAAAGAGTGATGAGGTTGCAGATATGAGTCTAGAGATGTGCAATGACAATGGAGGCCAACCCTACATATATATATAGTGAACTAGCGGGAAGAACTGGAGGGAAGAAGTGGCGGGAAGAAAAATGGCGGGAAAAAATGGCGGGAAGAAAAATGGCGGGAAAAAATGTTGGGACATTGTTCTAAAAATGGGACGGTTGGAGGGATTTCAGGCTGGGCCAGGCAGCACTAATGATAGGGGTGAGTGTCGACATTATGTCGTGCGGCGTGTACCTTGTCCCGGATGGTGTCACCAACCGGGACTAAAGATGAACCTTTAGTCTCAGTTGGAAACACCAACCGGGACAAAACACGAGTCAACACTAATAATAGGGGTGAGTGTCGACATTATTTCGTAAGTGTCGACACTATGTCGAGCTGCTTGTACTATAAATAGGCATCCTTGTGAGTCCAGTCCTCCAGCCAGTTTGAGGCATCTCCAAGATGGTTTTCGAGAGCAGGGACACCACTACGGCCAGTTTCAGGGAGATGCCGACGAAGCCCAGTCCTCCGGCATCTCCGAGAAACTGGTCATAGAGGCACTTCCTAATATGTGAAATTATTTAGCTCCCAGGTGTATTGATCTAGTTAGAGAAGTTACAAGATGCAAGATGGTTTTCGAGAGCAGGGACACCACTACGGCCAGTTTCAGGGAGATGCCGACGGAGCCCAGTACTCCGGCATCTCCAAGAAACTGGTCATAGAGGCACTCCCTAATATGTGACCGCGCGCGTTTGGAGATCAGATCTTAATGGTAAGTACGAATCGGGACAACTTCTTCTCATAGTCCCGGTCCATCCACAAAACAAGACTAACACTCAAGACATGTATTAATATTAAAAACATGAACTAGAGTTACATAATATGAGCATGAACTTCTTGGCATATGTCCTTCCTTATGATCGCTTCAGACGTAACCATGGAGCATCTTCTTTACTTAACGGAATGTTTGGGTCAGTTTTCACTGTGAAGGGTGGAATTTCATCAAACTTATTATAATCTTCTGACATGTCTGTCTTCTCCTCGATTCCCACGATGTTTCTTTTCCCTGAAAGAACTATGTGACGCTTTGGCTCATTATATGATGTATTCTTTTGCATATTTTTCCTTTTTTTTGGTCTGGAGGACATGTCCTTCACATAGAAAACCTGAGCCACATCATTGGCTAGGACGAATGGTTCGTCTAAGTTTTTGTCTACCTTCATAAGATTGTTGAGATCCACCGTTGTCATTCCGTACTTGTCTACCTCAACCCCTCCTGCTGTTAGCTTGACCCATTTGCATCGAAACAAGGGGACCGTAAAATTAGGTCCATAGTCAAGTTCCCATATCTCCTCTATGAACCCATAATACGTGGTCTTCTGCCCATTGTCTTCTGCTCCATCGAAGCGGACACCACTATTTTGGTTGGTGCTCTTTTTATCTTGGCCTATCGTGTAAAATGTATTCCCATTTATCTCGTACCCTTGGAAAGTACATACAGTCGAAGATGGTGTCATGGCCAACAAGTACAGCTGATCCCCAACAGTGGTGTTATTCGTGAGAAGTCTTTGCAACCAGCCGCCAAAACTCGCCATGTGTTCACTTATAATCCATTCATCAGACTGCCCCGGGTGTTTGAGGCGTATTAAATTCTTGTGTTCATTGATATACGGGGCAACCAAGATAGATCTTTGTAAAACCGTGTAGTGTGCTTGATTGAGAGAATGCCCGTCCCTACATATCATTGCTTTACATCCTAGGGTGCCTTTTCCACGCAGTCTCCCCTCATGTCGTGATTCTGGAACACCAATCGCCTTAAGGTCAGGAATAAAATCAACACAGAACTCAATGACCTCCTCTGTTACATAGCCCTTGGAGATGCTTCCTTCTAGCCTATGTAGCATCCCAATTGTCTAACAATTGAAATGCTACTTGGTCTAGTAATATAATGGCTACTTCCTATATATAATTGTTGCATCATAATTATATCATGCTCATGTCATCATGCCACCTTGCATTTGAGCATCATATAAAACCCTTTTTGTTTTGGATCTTCTCTCATATGAATTGTCAATTGTATTTGCCTCTTGATATTGTATTTGGTTTTTGATATATTGTTTAATGCCCAAGTTGAGTTGGGGGCATATCTCTTATTCCACTCCACCACCTTTCTTGTCATCACCCCATCATTCCACCATTCCACCATATATGAGCATTGCAACTTATTTGGTTTTACCTCTAGCTCATGTGGGTTGGGATGGATCCAATTCTATTTCCACATGCTCTCATATAAGCATCATGTTGTTTTCACATTATTGATATGTGGAGTCACCTTTGCATGCATTATGAGTAGTGCTCCTTTTTCCTAGCTTTCATATGGATCATCATGGATTTATGCTCATGTTGGGATATTTTTGGGACTATTAAACATCTAGTGGAACATACACACTAGCAAGACCCATTTCTATTCAAATATGGTCATCTCCATCTACTCCACATGGGGCATCCTTTCACTTCTTTTAGCTTGGCTTATTCCATATTTTTGGAATGCATATGTATAAATGCTATGGATATTTATTTTGTTTTCACAAGATGAAACCTAGCATTGATTATGTTGCATGGGCCATGCAAGAACCACCACATATCTATCCTTCTCTTCCACTCCTTTTGTTGATCTTGTTTGAGTTTGCTAAACCCTACACCTCATCCACCTATTCTTGTTTGATCTAGCTTGGTGCATGCAAGTAGCTAAACCCTAAGCACCCTACCCCATCTCTCATCTATCTCCATCCATACCCTCACCACCTTTTTATCTCACCATCTCTTTTTCTTGTCTAGATCTTGTTTGAGCTTGGCATGTTCTTGCTTGATCTTATCCAAAGAAAAACCTCTCCACCTAATCTCTCTCTTTAAACCCTAAGTCCACCCCCTCTCACTTTATCCTCTCCCCTAAACCCTAGTCCCTCTAGCTAACCCTAGTTCCCACCCTCTCTCTCTCTCTCTCGGCCTTCCTCCTCTCTCTGCCCTGCAGGCCCCACCTGACCACCCTGGACCCACCTAGCTGCCTCTCTCCAAGCCCTAACCCGAGCCATACCCCCTCTCTCCAAACCCTAGCCCTACCTAACCCGAAGCCTCCTCTTTCTCTCTTTGCCAAAAGGTGAAGCTACCCATGTGCCTCTCCCCTCTCCCCCTTATCACCTCAACCACCCCAGGAAAACCCCAGGGCAAGATCTGGATGCCAGGAACCCCATCTTCCTTCCACCTTCCTCCCTAGAAAGCCATGGCCACGCCATGAGCTCCACTAACCCTAGCCCCGGCCATCACAAGAGGAGGCGTTTGGAGTCGATCAGGAGGGAGTCTTGGGGTCGAGAAAGCTTGATCGCCGGCCTCTGCTTCCTCCCAGTAGCCATAGGACGGCCGTGCCTCGCCGGAGCAGCCTAGCGCCGCCGTGCACCGCCGCAGGCCGAGCTCCACGGTCGCGAGCCCGCCGCCAGATCCCCTCCACCTCAGAGCCGACGACCACGCCGGCGACACCGCGGTGAGCCCCTGCATCTCTTAGACATGCTCTCCACCTCCCTGTCTTTCTGCATCGCCGTCGCGCTCCGTCGGACAGCCTCCGTGCGCCGCCGCGCGTCGCGCTCTGGCAGACAGCAGCAACTGCAGCAGCCGTTCTGCCTCTTCTTCTCGCCGTGCCCCGCGCGCTGTAGCCCTCCTCCGTGCTAGATCCCTGAACAAAAGTTGTAGCCCGTGGATCCATCTTCGTTTTTCGTTTTTGGGTCGTCGCGTTTTGTCCAGCGTACGCGTCGCCATCGTCGCCGGAAGACGGCCATACTTTCACCGCCGGCAGCACCGCGTCCGTCAGCGCGCTGCAGCAGCCGCCGTCGTTTTGCAAAGAAACCCCTGTCCTTTTTCCCTCCTCAACCCGTAGTCCGCCGAGCCCACCAACCAGTCGCTGTGGAAACTTTGCTAAGAGCACCCCGCAGATATGATCTCCTCAACCCGCGCTCCCCGGATGGCACACGTGTCAGCGCCCGATAGCCGCGCGCGTGCGTGGCCCCCGCTCTGCCCCTGGCCCGCCTGTCATCCTCCCTGGGTAGAAATCCAGCGAGTAACAAAAGTCGAGAGCACCTTTTCTGAATTCAAATTCAATTTGTTTATATTCTGTTTAAATACAAACTAATTCATAACTTTCAAATGTTTTGGAATTTGAATTCAAACTCTATAAGAAATATGTTTTGTTTTTGAATGTTAATTCAAATCTTTAGTCAAATATTTTCAGAACTAATTCAAACTAGTCAAACCTTTGACTTTGACTCCATTTGACTCAATGTGACTTTAACATAAATTTAAATTCATAATTCCAAATAATACAAATAATATATGTTTACAAATCAGAAAAATGTGAGGAATTACAATATGCCCTCCAAAATATATTTTGAACACTTTAAATTTCAAGTTGATTTAAATTACAATAAAATGCCCTTTTTCCTTAATCAATTAATAACTTTTGTTTTATAACTCCAAATTTGACAAATGATATGTCTAAAATGATTAGCTCGACGAGACCTTTCTGTCAGGAAAATCCTTCTCTCGCTTCAACTGAGCTTCCAGGCAAGCACTACCACATGCTTGCATACATATAGTACCTATTGCCTCTATCTTATTCTTGCATCATTGAGTCGCGATCGCATTAAACTGAATCACAAGTACTGCATAGCCTTTACTTTTAAACCCCACCGAAGCTTGTTCCTCCATCCCATGAGCCATTACCACAAGAGTTGTTTGAGCCATGCGAGTCGTAGAACAGCATGTGTAGGGTATGTGAGTGTCTGATGGATAACGAGGTGCCTAAACAACTTAACCTGAGTAGTAATGGGATAACTAATGAAAGTGGCACCGGTGAGCAATATCTGCTATTTGGTTTTTCATGCCCACTTGTGTCCCGTAGGACCCCGAGTACTTGATTCCTGTTCCTTGAATATTCGCGCTATCCACATCCGGGAGGCTTATGGGACCCCCCTGAGCCAGAGCTTGATTCATTCTTATTTCTTGGGGCCACAAACTAGTTTGAGGTTTTATTTACTATCCTGTACTTATGCCATGCTTTACTGCTTTATTTAAAATTGTGCGAGGTACTGCACATGTACTGTTTAGGATCGGGACACGATTTCGCGGTATAGACAATCCCAGTCACACTTTCGGGTTCCCAATCGTTTACAGCCGTCCACCCAAACCTTGAGTCCGTCTCGGAGCCGGCCAGCTTCGTTGCGGGTATACTTAATGGGGTGGCCCCCTGAAATATTTCTGAATCTTGTGATTGCTTTGTCGTGAAAGCCTCGTTGGGTTTTGATTTGTTTTTTCCGAGGTTGATCGAGTGTGTGTTGCTATTTGTGCACCCCTGCAGGGTAAAACTTTCTGAAAGCCGTGTCCGCGGTTATGGACGACTTGGAGCACCGTTTCTCGATCATAGAAAAGTATAACTAAAGTACCGCCTTTAATTTGACTAAGTAACTGACTAGTAAATAGCGCAACACTCATGGAATGGATAATAAAACTGTCAATGGATGGGGGTTGTTTGTCTGCTTCCTCGTTGGTAAGCGAGGAGGAGGATGGATCTGTTAATATTACCGTTATAACTGTTGTCTTTAATTCACGGACATCCGTCTATCTTTGGTTAGGCAGATGGTTAGCGAGTATCTATAGAATTGTTAGGGTTTATCTTTTGGCTGCAATTGCGTCACCCCAGGTTGTGTCCCCTTTAGAGGCATAAAGACTTGCTGAGTACCCCTAGGGTCTCACACGATAAATTATTTGATTCAGATGAATAGGTACACTCACAAGATGGATACTGGGTGGAGGAGACGGACGATGTGGACAACGATCATTCGGTGTAGAGATTCCGGGAACGGGGATCCGTGAGATCTGTGGGCGGGATGTGTTTATTATGGGGCATCTTATGCCGATTTGCTTCTTATCCGTACTCGGATCTTGTTTGCCGCTTCCGCCTGATGCTCTGATGTTTGATGTATGAGGAGATATCCTAAACTATTATATCTATCTAGGATATTTGGATCTTGCCGTATGGCGTTGCAATATTTCTATTTCTTTTAGATGGAATGGCTCTGAGGACTGTTGTATGGTGGCTTGCATACATACTCATTTGTGTATGTAGTTGATCCCTTCGCCTGCCGATTACGCCGCCCGTTCTTGTCCCGATGTTTGGAGATGGTTAGGACGGCCGAAAGATTTACTTGTGAGTGGCATTTGGGCCCCACCGTACTATTTTAACCATTTCCGCTCGTCCAGGCTTGAAACTAGGAGTGTAATTCACCGAGGTAGTTACAATTGGTATCAGAGCCATCCCGACCTTCAGGGTCTCAGCCAAATGGTCGTTGTCAGTCTAGCAAATATTTTTGGTAGCTATGTATACTAGGGAAAAACCAAACGTGAGAGTAGGACTGCTTCCACTTTTCTTCTTACCCACCCACCCACCCTTTTCTGGTAAGGAAGTGTAACGTTTTCAATCCTCCCCTTAAAATTCAAACTAGGATTCACGTGTTCTGGGTTTCCGTAGTACCATAGGTTGTGTGTGTGTGTGTGTGTGTGTGTGTGTGTAATTCCTTGTCTATCTGTTGCATCCAAGTTGTTATCACAATCGGCCTCTTGGTTATGAACTGTTGGTACATTCCATACCGACAGGCTTTTGCAAACCGACGCGATCTATATGATTCGTTGTATACCTCCACGATCTGTCTTACTCTTTGTTATCCGACGTTATCTTGTTTGGGGGTGTTCGTTTCCGTAGTTACTAATCTTTAGGTTCATCGTGAGAAGAAGGTGTTGGGATATGTGTTCTACTTAATCATGTACGGAGTAATGATTTGAGTGCGGAATGGAGTCGCGACCATACCACTACTTTTATCATTCGCTCTTGTATATTGAATTGGTAGAGTCACTAATCTCGATTCGTTAAGTGTTTTTGCGCATCTATTGGTATTTTAATGCCGAAATGTGCGGAAAATTTTTCTTTGATATATCTGTGTACCACACTCCTTTTCAGTCATGTGCGATATGCTTAATATCTTCTAGGTGATTTGAACTTCGTTGATATTTTAATATCATCTTAGTAAATTGTATCATTTAATATTGGTTAATTCCATCTTGGTACTATTTTGGATTATTATTATTCTCCATTATAGTACTGACTTGTGTTTTATATCAATCACAGGATGGCACCACCACGCCGTTCTGAGGAGGACATACCACCTGAACTGGGGGCCGCGTTGTCAAGCATCGCCAATGCCTTGGCAGCAATGCAGCAGAACCAGCAGCGTTTCGAAGAAAGTGTCAGGAGGAATGAGTTTGCTCCGCTACCTCCACCTCCCAAGCGAGGAGACATCAAAAGCTTCCTGAAGTTCAACCCACGCCAATTTGATGTGTCCGATCAACCACTTGATGCTGATGATTGGTTGCGTGAGATGTCAAGGCTACTGACGACTGCTGATGTTCCTGAGCAAGAATGGGTAAACTGTGCAACTCACCTTCTGAAGGGAGATGCAGCTCTCTGGTGGGAGAATTACCTGAAGGCAAACTGCACTGGTTTTCATCCTACTTGGGGACAGTTCACTAGAGCCTTCAAAGAGCAGTACCTGTCAGAAATTGTCAAGGAGAGGATGAAGGAAGTGTTTCTCAACCTCAAGCAGGGCAATGATAATGTCAATACCTACATCAGGAACTTCATGAACCTTTCTCGTTATGGTGGCGATGAGATCTCTGATGACAAGAAGAAGCTAAAGAGGTTCCGGCAAGGGCTCAATGCATCGATTAAATATGCAATCACACATGCAAGGCCGGCGTCTTTTCTGGAACTTCAGCATACAGCTCTGCAGGAAGAAGCAAGTAGGGAAGTGTTTGAGGAGTCAAAGAAACACAACCGTGATGCAGCAAGCTCTTTAGCTATGTCAACTCCTTCTAAGCGTCGTGTCTGGGTTCCTAACACCCCACCGTCGCTCCCGGCTCCACCAAGACCTTCAAGCTTCGCGGCAAGGCCACCAAACTTCCTCACTGCTGCTCCCAGGGGATACAACCACCACTACCCTGGAAAGCCTGGTGGAGTCCCTGGCTACGTTGATCCACGTCCACCTGGTGCTTGTTACATTTGTGGAGACACTGGGCATCAAAACTGGAACTGTCCGATGAAAAACAAAGCTCTTCCTCCACCACCTCCAAGACCTGCGGCAAGCTCTCCTTTGGTTCGTGCACCACCACCTCGGGCTCTCAACATCAACACCAAGCCCGGGTCTACTGTAGCTCGTGCCAACTGTGTCAACGCCGCTCAAGCTGAGCATACACCTGGAGTTGTGATGGGTATGCTTTCCGTTAACTCAGTCCCTGCACGAGTTTTGTTTGATTCTGGTGCATCGCATTCGTTTGTTTCTCACAAGTTTGCAAATGAATATTAGTTAGCTATGGCTCCCCTCCTTAAGCGGTTAATGGTCCTATCTCCTGGTTCAAACATGAGGGCTGCTCATATCAGCCATGGCAATCAAATTGAGATTGGTGGCTCTTTGTTCTCGGCGTCCTTAATTGTTCTGGGCAATTCTGACATTGATGTCATCTTGGGCATGGATTGGTTGACATAAAATGCAGCTGTGATTGATTGTGCTGAACGCTCGGTTTCTCTGAAGATTCCTGAAGGCCATATAGTCTATTCTCCAAGTCTGACTCCTGCTATCCAGCTTTTCTCTTTGGCAGCTCTGAATGATGATGCTATGGAAGCTATTCAGAGTGTTGTGGTGGTCTGTGAGTTCCCAGATGTCTTTCCTGAAGAGTTGTCGGGTATGCCTCCGGATCGTGAGGTTGAGTTTGTAATTGAGCTTGAACCTGGAACGGCTCCTATCTCCAAGCGGCCTTATAAAATGGGTCCTGCTGAGTTGGCTGAACTCAAACGTCAGCTTGATGAACAAGAGAAGTTGGGTTTCATTCAAAACAGTACTTCTTATTGGGGTAGCCCAACAATCTTTTTGAAGAAGCGAGACAGGACTGATAGACTTTGTGTTGACTATCGGGCTCTCAATGCTAAAACCATCAAGAATAAATATCCCCTTCCGCGAATTAATGATCTCTTCGATCAGCTAGCTGGAGCTGTGGTGTTCTCTAAGCTTGACTTGAGAAGTGGTTATCACCAAATCAAGATTCGCAAGGAAGATGTTCCTAAAACAGCTTTCACCACCCGCTATGGCCTGTATTAGTACACGGTCATGTCCTTCGGTATCACCAACGCACCTGCCACCTTCTCGAGGCTTATGAACTTGGTTTTCATGGAGTATCTTGATAAGTTCGTTGTGGTCTATCTGGATGACATCCTAGTCTATTCTAAGTCAAAGTAAGAACATGAAGAACACCTTTGGTGTGTCCTAAACAAGCTTCGTGAGAACCTCCTGTATGCAAAGTTCTCCAAGTGTGAGTTTTGGCTGCCTCAAGTAACCTATCTTGGTCACATCATCTCTGCCAAGGGCATTGCAGTCAACCCGGAAACTGTAAAGACAATTGTTGAATGGCTTCCTCATGTTAATGTCAAAGAAGTGTGGAGTTTCCTTGGTTTGGCTAGTTATTGCCGTCGCTTCGTTCAGAACTTTTCGAAGATAGCGAAGCCTCTTACCGATCTCCTCAAGAAAGGCAAGAAATACCTTTGGACTCCTGCATGTCAAGCAAGCTTTGAGACACTCAAAGAGAAGCTCACTTCCACACCAGTCTTGGTTCCTCCGGATACATCTAAGACTTTCCAGATATTCTGTGACGCCTCTTTGCAAGGATTGGGTGCGGTCCTTATGCAAGAAAAACAAGTTGTTGCTTATGCCTCTCGACAGTTGAAGACGCATGAGATCAACTATCCTACACATGACCTCGAGCTCGCAACAGTTGTCTTTGCTTTGAAACTATGGAGGCATTACTTGCTGGGCAACCGTTGTGAAATCTTTTCTAATCACAAGAGTCTGAAGTATATCTTCACTCAGCCTGATCTCAACCTTCGACAGAGGAGGTGGATTGAAGCAATCAATGATTTTGATTTGACCATCAACTACACTCCGGGCAAAGCTAATGTCATGGCCGATGCTCTCAGCCGCAAAACTTATGTCAACAACCTCATGATGGAAGAACAACAGCCTCTCTTGTGCGAGGAATTCCATCAGCCCAACCTTGAAATTGTGGAACAAGGGTATCTCCTGAACCTTATGGCTACTCCTCTCTTGGAATAAAAGGTTCGCTCCTTTCAGCTTGGTGATCCGCACACCAGAAAGATCATCTCAAAACTTCACCTTCCGAAGTATGAGTCCTTCCACGTCGATGATCAAGGCACGCTTTTCTTTGAACACCGGATGTTTGTTCCGAACTACCCGGGTTTGAGAGAGCAAGTTCTCAAGGAGGCGCATGAATCTGTTCTTTCTATCCACCCTGGCAGCACAAAGATGTACATGGACTTGAAAACACAATATTGATGGACGGGATTGAAACGATATTGTGCCAAGTATGTCTCGGAGTGTGATGTCTGCCGCAGAGTTAAAGCTGTCCATCAGAAACCTTCCGGTCTTCTACAGCCATTGAAACCCCCGGAATGGAAATGGGAGAAAGTAGAGATGGACTTCATCACTGGTTTTCCAAGGTCGCAGAAGGGCAACAATGCAATCTTTGTTGTCATTGACACGCTTTCTAAAGTGGCTCACTTCTTCCCCGTCAAGGAAACAATTTCTGGAATTCAGTTGGCTGAGCTCTATATCAACATAATTGTCTCTCTGTATGGGGTTCTGCTTGAGATCAGTTTAGACCGTGGGAGCATCTTCACTTCCAAGTTCTGGGAAAGTTTCCAAAATGCTTTGGGAACAAAGTTGAACTTCAGCACAGCTTACCACCCTCAGTCGCAAGGACAAGTTGAAAGGATCAATCAGATTCTGGAGGATATGCTTCGTGCTTGCGTCATCTCTTTTGGCATGAAGTGGGAAGAATGTCTTCCTTATGCTGAATTCTCTTACTACAACAGCTTCCAGAAAAGTCTAAAGATGGCACCATTTGAGGCTCTCTATGGCCGCAAATGCAGAACTCCGATTGGTTGGTCGGGTGCAGGAGAAAGAATATGGTTTGGCCCTGACATTGTAACTTAAGCGGAGGAGAAGGTGCACATCATTCTTGAAAATCTGAAGATTGCTCAAAGTCGCCAGAAGAGCAATTATGATAGAAAGCACACGGACATGGAGTATGTCCCTGGTGATCTCGTTTACCTTCGTGTCACTCCCATGAAAGGCACGCACCGTTTTGGTATCAAAGGAAAGCTGGCCCTAGATACATCGGTCCTTTCAAAATTCGTGGAAGAAGAGGAGAAGTTGCTTACGCTCTTGAGCTCCCGGAAAAACTCAAGGTCCATCATGTTTTCCACATCTCTCAACTCAAGAAGTGCTTCAAGGATCCCGGCAGGACCGTGGATCATGAGCTAATCAATCTCCAAGAAGACCTGTCTTATCAAGAACACCCCACAAAAATCCTTGAGATCGCAGAAAGAAGGACTCGCAACAAGTACATCAAGTTCTGCAAGGTGCAGTGGTCGCACCATTCTGTTGATGAAGCCACTTGGGAACGTGAAGATGAGCTCCGTGCCAAGTATCCTGCCCTCTTTGTGTCTTCTTCTTCTTCCTAGAATCTCGGGGCGAGATTCCTGTTTAGTGGGGGAGAGTTGTAGCATCCCAATTGTCTAACAATTGTAATGCTACTTGGTCTAGTAATATAATGACTACTTCCTATATATAATTGTTGCATCATAATTATATCATGCTCATGTCATCATGCCACCTTACATTTGAGCATCATATAAAACCCTTTTTGTTTTGGATCTTCTCTCATATGCATTGTCAATTGTATTTGCCTCTTGATATTGTATTTGGTTTTTGATATATTGTTTAATGCCCAAGTTGAGTTGGGGGCATATCTCTTATTCCACTCCACCACCTTTCTTGTCATCACCCCATCATTCCACCATTCCACCATATATGAGCAATGCAACTTATTTGGTTTTACCTCTAGCTCATGTGGGTTGGGATGGATCCAATTCTATTTCCACATGCTCTCATATAAGCATCATGTTGTTTTCACATTATTGATATGTGGAGTCAACTTTGCATGCATTATGAGTAGTGCTCCTTTTTCCTAGCTTTCATATGGATCATCATGGATTTATGCTCATGTTGGGATATTTTTGGGACTATTAAACATCTAGTGGAACATACACACTAGCAAGACCCATTTCTATTCAAATATGGTCATCTCCATCTACTCCACATGGGGCATCCTTTCACTTCTTTTCGCTTGGCTTATTCCATATTTTTGGAATGCATATGTATAAATGCTATGGATATTTATTTTGTTTTCACAAGATGAAACCTAGCATTGATTATGTTGCATGGGCCATGCAAGAACCACCACATCTCTATCCTTCTCTTCCACTCCTTTTGTTGATCTTGTTTGAGTTTGCTAAACCCTACACCTCATCAACCTATTCTTGTTTGATCTAGCTTGGTGCATGCAAGTAGCTAAACCCTAAGCACACTACCCAATCTCTCATCTATCTCCATCCATACCCTCACCACCTTTTTATCTCACCATCTCTTTTTCTTGTCTAGATCTTGTTTGAGCTTGGCATGTTCTTGCTTGATCTTGTCCAAAGAAAAACCTCTCCACCTAATCTCTCTCTTTAAACCCTAAGTCCACCCCCTCTCACTTTATCCTATCCCCTAAACCCTAGTCCCTCTAGCTAACCCTAGTTCCCACCCTCTCTCTCTCTCGGCCTTCCTCCTCTCTCTGCCCTGCAGGCCCCACCTGACCACCCTGGACCCACCTAGCTGCCTCTCTCCAAGCCCTAACCTGAGCCATACCCCCTCTCTCCAAACCCTAGCCCTACCTAACCCGAAGCCTCCTCTTTCTCTCTTTGTCAAAAGGTGAAGCTACCCATGTGCCTCTCCCCTCTCCCCCTTATCACCTCAACCACCCCAGGAAAACCCCAGGGCAAGATCTGGACGCCAGGCACCCCATCTTCCTTCCACCTTCCTCCCTAGAAAGCCATGGCCACGCCATGAGCTCCACTAACCCTAGCCCCGGCCATCACAAGAGGAGGCATTTGGAGTCGAGAAGGAGGGAGTCTTGGGGTCGAGAAAGCTTGATCGCCGGCCTCTGCTTCCTCCCAGTAGCCACAAGACGGCCGTGCCTCGCCGGAGCAGCCTAGCGCCGTCGTGCACCGCCGCAGGCCGAGCTCCACGGTCGCGAGCCCGCCGCCAGATCCCCTCCACCTCAACGCCGACGACCACGCCGGCGACACCGCAGTGAGCCCCTGCATCTCTTAGACATGCTCTCCACCTCCCTGTCTTTCTGCATCGCCGTCGCGCTCCGTCGGGCAGCCTCCGTGCGCCGCCGTGCGTAGCGCTCTGGCAGACAGCAGCAGCTGCAGCAGCCGTTCTGCCTCTGCTTCTCGCCGTGCCCCGCGCGCTGTAGCCCTCCTCCGTGCTAGATCCCTGAACGAAAGTTGTAGCCCGTGGATCCATCTTCGTTTTTCATTTTCGGGTCGTCGCGTTTCGTCCAGCGTACGCGTCGCCATCGTCGCCGGAAGACGGCCAGACTTTCGCCGCCGGCAGCACCGCGTCCGTCAGCGCGCTGCAGCAGCCGCCGTCGTTTTGCAAAGAAACCCCTGGCGTTTTTTCCCGCCTCAACCCGCAGTCCACCGAGCCCACCAACCAGTCGCTGTGGAAACTTTGCTAAGAGCACCCCGCAGATCTGAACTCCTCAACCCGCGCTCCCCGGATAGCACACGTGTCAGCGCCCGATAGCCGTGCGCGTGCGTGGCCCCTGCTCTGCCCCTGGCCCGCCTGTCATCCTCCCTGGGTAGAAATCCAGCGAGTAACAAAAGTCCAGAGCACCTTTTCTGAATTCAAATTCAATTTGTTTATATTCTGTTTAAATACAAACTAATTCATAACTTTCAAATGTTTTGGAATTTGAATTCAAACTCTATATGAAATATGTTTTGTTTTTGAATGTTAATTCAAATATTTAGTCAAATATTTTCAGAACTAATTCAAACTAGTCAAACCTTTGACTTTGACTCCATTTGACTCAATTTGACTTTAACATAAATTTAAATTCATAATTCCAAATAATACAAATAATATATGTTTACAAATCAGAAAAATGTGAGGAATTCAAATATGCCCTCCAAAATATATTTTGAACATTTTAAATTTCAAGTTGATTTAAATTACAATAAAATGCCCTTTTTCCTTAATCAATTAATAACTTTTGTTTTATAACTCCAAATTTGACAAATGATATGTCTAAAATGATTAGCTCGACGAGACCTTTCTGTTTACGCATTCCATGTTCTGAATTGCAGCATGCATCATATAAATATAAAGTATACAGCAACTAATATGAGGTTGAAATGTGACCAAAACTCGTATTCCACATCTCATATAAAAGGCTTTAATCTTGTATTCCACATCTCACCCATGCCATGCTACTTTATTGACATGCAAATTGTGCATCATTCATCATGGCATGATTTTTTGCTTGTCGCATTTTATTCCTATGCTTGTGCACTTTATTTATGTTGGCCCTTGTTTGTTTGGTTCTTCTTCGAATAGACGCTGAGCAGGGGATATATCAAGAAACCCAGGAGCACTACCTAGATCCTTCTCTCGCTTCAACTGAGCTGCCAGGCAAGCACTACCACATGCTTGCATACATATAGTACCTATTGCCTCTATCTTATTCTTGCATCATTGAGTCGCGATCGCATTAAACTGAATCCCAAGTACTGCATAGCCTTTACTTTTAAACCCCACCGAAGCTTGTTCCTCCATCCCATGAGCCATTACCACAGGAGTTGTTTGAGCCATGCGAGTCATAGAACAGCATGTGTAGGGTATGTGAGTGTCTGATGGATAACGAGGTACCTAAACAACATAACCTGAGTAGTAATGGGATAACTAATGAAAGTGGCACCGGTGAGCAATATCTGCTATTTGGTTTTTGATGCTCACTTGTGTCCCGTAGGACCCCGAGTACTTGATTCCTGTTCCTTGAATATTCGCGCTATCCACATGGGAGGCTTATGGGACCCTCCTGAGCCAGAGCTTGATTCATTCTTATTTCTTGGGGCCACAAACTAGTTTGAGGTTTTATTTACTATCCTGTACTTATGCCATGCTTTACTACTTTATTTAAATTTGTGCGAGGTACTGCACCTGTACTGTTTAGGATCGGGACACGATTTCGCGGTATCGACAAGCCCAGTCACACTTTCGGGTTCCCAGTCGTTTACAGCCGTCCACCCAAACCTTGAGTCCGTCTCGGAGCCGGCCAGCTTCGTTGCGGGTATACTTAATGGGGTGGCCCCCTGAAATATTTCTGAATCTTGTGATTGCTTTGTCGTGAAAGCCTCATTGGGTTTTGATTTGGTTTTTCCGAGGTTGATCGAGTGTGTGTTGCTATTTGTGCACCCCTACAGGGTAAAACTTTCTGAAAGCCGTGTCCGCGGTTATGGACGACTTGGAGCACAGTTTCTCGATCATAGACAAGTATAACTAAACTACCGCCTTTAATTTGACTAAGTAACTGACTAGTAAATAGCGCAACACTCATGGAATGGATAATAAAACTGCCAACGGATGGGGGTTGTTCGTCCGCTTCCTCGTTGGTAAGCGAGGAGGAGGATGGATCTGTTAATATTACCGTTATAATTGTTGTCTTTAATTCACGAACATCCGTCTATCTTTGGTTAGGCGGATGGTTAGCGAGTATCTATAGAATTGTTAGGGTTTATCTTTTGGCTGCAATTGTGTCACCCCAGGTTGTGTCCCCTTTAGAGGCATAAAGACTTGCTGAGTACCCCTAGGGTCTCACACGATAAATTATTTGATTCAGATGAACAGGTACACTCACAAGATGGATACTGGGTGGAGGAGATGGACGATATGGACAACGATCATTCGGTGTAGAGATTCCGGGAATGGGGATCCGTGAGATCTGTGGGCATGATGTGTTTATTATGGGGCATCTTATGCCGATTTGCTTCTTATTCGTACTCGGATCTTGTTTGCTGCTTCCGCCTGATGATCTAATGTTTGATGTATGAGGAGATATCCTAAACTATTATATCTATCTAGGATATTTGGATCTTGCCGTATGGCGTTGCAATATTTCTATTTATTTTAGATGGAATGGCTCTGAGGACTGTTGTATGGTGGCTTGCATACATACTCATTTGTGTATGTAGTTGATCCCTTCGCCTGCCGATTACGCCGCCCGTTCTTGTCCCGATGTTTGGAAATGGTTAGGACGGCCGAAAGGTCTACCTGTAAGTGGCATTTGGGTCCCACCGTACTATTTTAACCATTTCCGCTCGTCCAAGCTTGAAACTAGGAGCGTAATTCACCGAGGTAGTTAAAATTGGTATCAGAGCCATCCCGACCTTCAGGGTCTCAGCCAAATGGTCGTTGTCAGTCTAGCAAATATTTTTGGTAGCTATGTATACTAGGGAAAAACCAAACGCGAGAGTAGGACTGCTTCCACTTTTCTTCTTACCCACCCACCCACCCTTTTCTGGTAAGGAAGTGTAATGTTTTCAATCCTCCCCTTAAAATTCAAACTAGGATTCACGTGTTATGGGTTTCTGTAGTACCATAGGTTGTGTGTGTGTGTGTGTGTGTAATTCCTTGTCTATCTGTTGCATCCAAGTTTTTATCACAATCGGCCTCTTGGTTATCAACTGTTGGTACATTCCATACCGACAGGCTTTTGCAAACCGACGCGATCTATCTGATTCGTTGTATACCGCCGCGATCTGTCTTACTCTTTGTTATCCGACGTTATCTTGTTTGGGGGTGTTCGTTTTCGTAGTTACTAATCTTTAGGTTCATTGTGAGAAGAAGGTGTTGGGATATGTGTTCTACTTAATCATGTACGGAGTAATGATTTGAGTGCGGAATGGAGTCACGACCATACCACTACTTTTATCATTCGCTCTTGTATATTGAATTGGTAGAGTCACTAATCTCGATTCGTTAAGTGATTTTGCGCATCTATTGGTATTTTAATGCCGAAATGTGCAGAAAATTTTTCTTTGATATATCTGTGTACCACACTCCTTTTCAGTCGTGTGCGATATGCTTAATATCTTCTAGGTGCTTTGAACTTCGTTGATATTTTAATATCATCTTAGTAAATTGTATCCTATAATATTGGTTAATTCCATCTTGGTACTATTTTGGATTATTATTATTCTCCATTATAGTACTGACTTGTGTTTTATATCAATCACAGGATGGCACCACCACGCCGTTCTGAGGAGGACATACCACCTGAACTGGGGGCCGCGTTGTCAAGCATCGCCAATGCCTTGGCAGCAATGCAGCAGAACCAGCAGCGTTTCGAAAAATGTGTCAGGAGGAATGAGTTTGCTCCGCTACCTCCACCTCCCAAGTGAGGAGACATCAAAAGCTTCCTGAAGTTCAACCCACGCCAATTTGATGTGTCCGATAAACCACTTGATGCTGATGATTGGTTGCGTGAGATGTCAAGGCTACTGACGACTGCTGATGTTCCTGAGCAAGAATGGGTAAACTGTGCCACTCACCTTCTGAAGGGATATGCAGCTCTCTGGTGGGAGAATTACCTGAAGGCAAACTGCACTGGTTTTAAGCCTACTTGGGAACAGTTCACTGGAGCCTTCAAAGAGCAGTACCTGTCAGAAATTGTCATGGAGAGGATGAAGGAAGTGTTTCTCAACCTCAAGCAGGGCAATGATAATGTCAATACCTACATCAGGAACTTCATGAACCTTTCTCGTTATGGTGGCGATGAGATCTCTCATGACAAGAAGAAGCAAAAGAGGTTCCGGCAAGGGCTCAATGCATCGATTAAATATGCAATCACACATGCAAGGCCGGCGTCTTTTCTAGAACTTCAGCATACAGCTCTGCAGGAACAAGCGAGTAGGCAAGTGTTTGAGGAGTCAAAGAAACAAAACCGTGATGCAGCAAGATCTTCAGCTATGTCAACTCCTTCTAATCGTCGTGGCTGGGTTCCTAACAACCCACCGTCGCTCCCGGCTCCACCAAGACCTTGAAGCTTCGTGGCAAGGCCACCAAACTTCCTCACTGCTGCTCCCAGGGGCTACAACCACCACTACCCTGGAAAGCCTGGCGGAGTCCCTGGCTACGTTGCTCCACGTCCACCTGGTGCTTGTTACATTTGTGGAGACACTGGGCATCAAAACTGGAACTGTCCGATGAAAAACAAAGCTCTTCCTCCACCACCTCCAAGACCTGCGGCAAGCTCTCCTTTGGTTCGTGCACCACCACCTCGGGCTCTCAACATCAACACCAAGCCCGGGTCTACTGTAGCTCGTGCCAACTGTGTCAACGCCGCTCAAGCTGAGCATACACCTGGAGTTGTGATGGGTATGCTTTCCGTTAACTCAGTCCCTGCACGAGTTTTGTTTGATTCTGGTGCATCGCATTCGTTTGTTTCTCACAAGTTTGCAAATGAATATTAGTTAGCTATGGCTCCTCTCCTTAAGCGGTTAATGGTCCTATCTCCTGGTTCAAACATGAGGGCTGCTCATATCAGCCATGGCAATCAAATTGAGATTGGTGGCTCTTTGTTCTCGGCGTCCTTAATTGTTCTGGGCAATTCTGACATTGATGTCATCTTGGGCATGGATTGGTTGACAGCAAATGCAGTTGTGATTGATTGTGCTGAACGCTCGGTTTCTCTGAAGATTCCTGAAGGCCATATAGTCTATTCTCCAAGTCTGACTCCTGCTATCCAGCTTTTCTCTTTGGAAGCTCTGAATGATGATGCTATGGAAGCTATTCAGAGTGTTCCGGTGGTCTGTGAGTTCCCAGATGTCTTTCCTGAAGAGTTGCCGGGTATGCCTCCGGATCGTGAGGTTGAGTTTGTAATTGATCTTGAACCTGGAACGGCTCCTATCTCCAAGCGGCCTTATATAATGGGTCCTGCTGAGTTGGCTGAACTCAAACGTCAGCTTGATGAACAAGAGAAGTTGGGTTTCATTCAAAACAGTACTTCTTATTGGGGTAGCCCAACAATCTTTGTGAAGAAGCGAGACAGGACTGATAGACTTTGTGTTGACTATCGGGCTCTCAATGCTAAAACCATCAAGAATAAATATCCCCTTCCGCGAATTAATGATCTCTTCGATCAGCTAGCTGGAGCTGTGGTGTTCTCTAAGCTTGACTTGAGAAGTGGTTATCACCAAATCAAGATTCGCAAGGAAGATGTTCCTAAAACAGCTTTCACCACCCGCTATGGCCTGTATGAGTACACGGTCATGTCCTTCGGTCTCACCAACGCACCTGCCACCTTCTCGAGGCTTATGAACTCGGTTTTCATGGAGTATCTTGATAAGTTCGTTGTGGTCTATCTGGATGACATCCTAGTCTATTCTAAGTCAAAGGAAGAACATGAAGAACACCTTCGGTGTGTCCTAAACAAGCTTCGTGAGAACCGCCTGTATGCAAAGTTCTCCAAGTGTGAGTTTTGGCTGCCTCAAGTAACCTATCTTGGTCACGTCATCTCTGCCAAGGGCATTGCAGTCAACCCGGAAACTGTAAAGACAATTGTTGAATGGCTTCCTCCTGTTAATGTCAAAGAAGTGTGGAGTTTCCTTGGTTTGGCTAGTTATTGTCGTCGCTTCGTTCAGAACTTTTCGAAGATAGCGAAGCCTCTTACCGATCTCCTCAAGAAAGGCAAGAAATACCTTTGGACTCCTGCATGTTAAGCAAGCTTTGAGACACTCAAAGAGAAGCTCACTTCCACACCAGTCTTGGTTCCTCCGGATACATCTAAGACTTTCCAGATATTCTGTGACGCCTCTTTGCAAGGATTGAGTGCGGTCCTTATGCAGGAAAAACAAGTTGTTGCTTATGCCTCTCGACAGTTGAAGACGCATGAGATCAACTATCCTACACATGACCTCGAGCTCGCAGCAGTTGTCTTTGCTTTGAAACTATGGAGGCATTACTTGTTGGGCAACCGTTGTGAAATCTTTTCTGATCACAAGAGTCTGAAGTATATCTTCTCTTAGCCTGATCTCAACCTTCGGCAGAGGAGGTGGATTGAAGCAATCAATGATTTTGATTTGACCATCAAATACACTCCGGGCAAAGCTAATGTCATGGCCGATGCTCTCAGCCGCAAAGCTTATGTCAACAACCTCATGATGGAAGAACAACAACCTCTCTTGTGCGAGGAATTCCGTCAGCTCAACCTTGAAATTGTGGAACAAGGGTATCTCCTGAACCTTCTGGCTACTCCTCTCTTGGAAGAAAAGGTTCGCTCCTTTCAGCTTGGTGATCCGCTCACCAGAAAGATCATCTCAAAACTTCACCTTCCGAAGTATGAGTCCTTCCACGTCGATGATCAAGGCACGCTTTTCTTTGAACACCGGATGTTTGTTCCGAACTACCCGGGTTTGAGAGAGCAAGTTCTCAAGGAGGCGCATGAATCTATTCTTTCTATCCACCCTGGCAGCACAAAGATGTACATGGACTTGAAAACACAATATTGGTGGACGGGATTGAAACGATATTGTGCCAAGTATGTCTCGGAGGGTTCTGCCAGACGTTTGAAATGCTTGCCTTTCTTTCTTACTGGATGCAAGTTCGGAAGAAATCGACGATACCCTAGGTACACAACTTTCTTACATTTGTGCTCGTAGGTCAAATGGCTCCCCTTTGTGCTCATCCCACATACGTACACCTGTTTTGGCCCACAGCTGTAAAAGTTCTTCAACTAATGGCCTTAGGTACACATCAATGTCGTTGCCGGGTTGCCTCGGGCCTTGGATGAGCACTGGCATCATAATGAACTTCCTCTTCATACACAACCAAGGAGGAAGGTTATAGATACATAGAGTCACAGGCCAGGTGCTGTGACTGCAGCTCTGCTCACCAAAAGGATTCATGCCGTCTGTACTTAGACCAAACCTTAAGTTCCTTGCGTCACGTGCGAAGTCCGGTACTCTCGCTCGACTTTTCTCCACTGTGACCCATCAATGGGGTGTCTCAACATCGCGTCTTTCTTACGGTCTTCCATGTGCCATCGCAACAACTTGGCATGCTCTTTATTTCTGAAGAGACGTTTTAACTATGGTATTATAGGAGCATATCACATAACCTTGGCGGGAACCTTCTTCCTAGGGGCCTCGCCCTCAACATCGCTAGGATCGTCTCTTCTGATCTTATACCGCAGTGCAGTGCATACCGGGCATGCCTCCAAATTCTCGTACTTCTCACCGCGGTAGAGGATGCATTCATTAATGCAGGCATGTATCTTCTGCACGTCTAATCCTAGAGGGCAGACAACCTTCATTTCTTGGTATGTACTGTCGGGCAACTCATTATTTCTTGGAAGAAGATTCTTCATTTTTACCAACAACTTTGAAAATGCGCTGTCAGTCCCACAGTTCTCTGACTTCCATTGCAGCAAATCCAGTGTGGTACCTAGCTTTTTATGGCCATCTTCACAAGTTGGATACAATAATGTTTTGTGATCCTTTAACATCTGCTCCAGCTTCTCCTTCTCGTTTTCAGTTTCACATTCTTCCTTTGCATCAGTAATGTCCCGACCAAGATCGTCATCAGCGGGCCCATCTGCTGCCTCTTGATCTTCATAATCTACCCCCGTTGCAGTATCATCATATTCAAGATACATATTATGATAGTTGTCATCATCCTCTTCTTATTTGTTGTCTTCCATCACAACCCCTTTTTCTCCGTGCTTGGTCCAACAATTATAGCTGGGCATGAAACCGGATCGAAGCAGGTGGGAGTGAATGGTTCTGGTATTTGAGTAGTCCTTCTTGTTCTGACAGTGAACACACGGACAACACATAAAACCATTGTGACCACGGTTTTCATTAGCCACAACGATGAAATTTTGGAGGCCCGTAATGTACTCGGAAGTGCGGCGGTCACCGTACATCCATTGCCGGTTCATCTGCATTAATATGTAGTATATATCAAAAATTAATAGGGAGATGACCATTTATATATATAGTACATCAATGACACATGAAAGGATAGTTGCCGACCTCGACCGAGAAGGAAAGAGCAACGAGAAAACTTATTTTAAGCTCTCGGGCATTTCATCGAACACCTCTTGTGCATATGAAAAAAACACAAACTAGCACTCTTCACACCCTCTTGCTAGGCTCCAAAATGAGATAGTGAAAAAATGGAAGAGTGGGGTGTGGGCTGCGGTGTCTTATATAGCCCCCCCTTTAACACCGGTTCAAGCCACGAACCGGTGTTAAAGGGGGCGGGGCTGCGCGGGCCACTATTGCAGGGTCCTTTAACACCGGTTCGTGGCACGAACCGGTGTTAAAGGGGGGATCCTTTTTTGCCGCACGGGCCACGCTGGTACGTCCCCCCCTTTAACACCGGTTCGTAGAAGAACCGGTGTTAAAGCCCTTTTCCAGGATCAACGAAAAGCCTCGTTTCTACTAGTGAACTTTTGTATGTAGTGCATGAACTCGATTTGTGTATTGAATGTAATATTGTCATGATGATCTTGTGTAATATAAGGTTCCTTCATTGATAAGTGCAAACCACTAAATAAACAATAAAACAACCTAAATGAATTCTCTGCCGTGGCACAAAAAGTGGCGAAAATGCTGCCGCGGCAACAAAATGTGCCAAAATGAATTCTCTGCCGTGGCAGAAAAATGGGCCAAATCTCTGCCGCGGCAGAAGGTTATTAGTCCCGGTTCGTGTTACGAACTGGGACTAATTCTCCACCCCCCTCGCCCTCTGCTGCTGCCATGCGTGCACCCATTTGTCCCGGTTGGTGGGGCAACCGGGACTACAGGTTAGGGCTTTAGTCCCGATTGCCCCGTCCCGGTTGGGCAACCGGGACTAAAGCCCCTTACCATCCGGGACCTATAGGGTTGTTTCCACTAGTGGGCCCGCTGTTGTGCATGCTCACCTAAGGGACGATGCGTGCTTGTGGCCCTATTGCCGGCCGCCGTGTCGGCGCCGGCTACCATCCGACAGCATGTAACGAGCTAGTAAAATCGCTAGAGCAGGTTTGTGCAAGTGGGAAACTCGTCGTAGGAGATGAGGGCGATGAACTGGAGCACGTACGCCTCTGGAATCTGAATTGTGTGACTGTTTCGGGCGCGCGATGTTCCGTTAATATTTTTTTCGACCGCGATATTTTTTGTCAAAAAAAGAGTGAAAGCTGAGGAAAGGAGGATCGTTGGATGGATGCGGGTGCACCGATCGTCGCACGATTTTCTTGGTTCAAATTCTAGCTCCCCGTGCCCAATTCTTGGTAATATTGCCAGATAATATTATGATTGGAGGCTAACAGTTTTTTTATTGCTTCAAGAGAATATTGCCGAACGATTTTATTGCTTCAAGTTGCTACTTTTTAATTTTTCTGTTGTAATTTGGCATTGTTATTTATGGACATCGGAGACTAATAATGTATGGTTGGAGGATAACCTATAATATTTGGCAAAAAAAAAACAAATATATGTCTAAATATTTATATACGTGTACATATATATTTTCCGGCAAAACTGTTCGATGTTTTTCCGCATAGAGATGTTGTTGCCAAAAGTAGAATATTTCTTCACTCAAACTTCAATACTATATCTAGAAAACTATAAAACAAGTTTCAAATTTGATCAGATTTTGCTCAAAAAACAACTGGCAGGGTTTTATGTGGAGGACATTGCAATCATATGTAGGACATTCAATACTATGATCTTGCTTGTTATCCATCTAGCAATATTTTATGATCATCACATGATGAATCAAATAATAGCACTTCATTTTTACTTATGTTACCAGCAAGGAGATATTAAACTATGCTTTGTCTTCTGTCTATCCAGATTTATTTTACACTTGGTAGTCATCATGTCTTTGAGTATGTTCACATCACAAAATTTTGTAGTGACATTGAGCTATGAAGCACGACCCCTTCATCCGATATGAGGAGCAATAAGACATTGTGCAAAAAATGATATATGAGAGTGCCCGTGGACGAGAACCCGATGGAGATGACGTTGATTCGGCTCACAATTTCTGAACAATGTCGGTGAGGGACTTGAGTCTGAATAAAGAAGAGACAACGAAGTGTCCTTATCAAACTCCGGCGAGGTGTATTTATATATTAAGGCTATGTTCATCAGTAGATGCATTGATATATTTGTATTGCACTTATTAACAAATCATTTTTCTTTTAGCCTTTTGGATCATCGAGCAAATGTGATAAAAGGCAACGAGGCCCGACACAATGTCTATCGGCGAGGCTAGGTTATCCCTCACCGCATTTAAGGATAATGGTGAACCGGTGGAACCCAAAGAGTACTTCTGTAAATTTATAAATCAAGCTGGAGTTCTTGTTAGGGACCATGTAACGATCAGCATTATAGAGTGGCATAAGCCAAAGAACGCGGGGGATGAAGCTAGTTATTTCAAAGATACCCTAATTTTTTTCTTTGGGACAGTCTACTGACACACTTCAACCTACCGGAAAACTTGACAGAAGGCCAGAAGACGAAAGTCAAGAAATGGACTCTTAAGAAGATGGCCAGACAAGACCTGTAAGAAAAAATTATGGGCCAAATATGAAGATGAAGATCCAGTATTCACTGGAAGTCTAGTGAAGATAGAAGCTCACTGGCCCGCATTTAAGACGTATAAGGAATCGTCTACTGTTGTGTCCCGATCAGTCACAAATACGAAAAATACTGCAACTAAGAAATATTTCCATAAATTGGGGTCAGTGGCTACAAGACTGCCATTCCAAAGTGGATAGCATTTGAAGCTAAACTGATGGATGCAAAGATCGTTCCACAGACAACTGGCCTAACCGGTCCAAGTTCTGGTTGTTCGCGCATGGGGCAGGGTTGGTCCCAAAGATAGGGCGGATCGTTGCAAAGGGAAAATGGAAGGAAAAAATTGCAAAATTCACGACGCTGCTTGTAGACGCAATAGAAAAAGTTAGAAAGGGAGAGTACATACCTGATAGAGAGAATGACGAGCTGACACTCGCTCTGGGGAATCCTAGACACTTTGGATGAATACGATCCCTCCTAGGTGTCACCACGAAGGAAGCGTGGCCAGAGTGCGCTGACAGTTATAGAAGCCGTTCAAGAAAGAAGAAGCAGGAGTTAGACCGGTTATCATAATTGGAACGTAAGGTGCATGCAGCTGCTTGAGAAAAATCAAATAGACTCAACTAGTCGGCAGAGGGCACCTGATCAGCAACTGTTTCTACATGATCCTCAAGCCGATGTCGCCCCATCTCAGCCAAGTAGCAGCATGGGTTCCTCGCATCTTGAAGGATGTGGAGCAAGCTACCCTGTGGTTTATGTCACGGAGAAGACATATTGCGAGCTACATGTGCCAATGAAGAACATGTCCATTAAGGTGGCGGTCGGCTATGTTTACCCAAATGAAGATGGAGCAACGCACCATCATATGCCCATTCCAGCTGGCTATGCTCGTGTCGGGGTGGATGACGTTGTGACAGGTTATGTGATGTCTATGCACTTCTATTCTTGTAGACAGTTGTTGGGCCTCCAAGTGCAGAGGTTTGTAGAACAGCAGCAAGTTTCCCTTAAGTGGATTACCCAAGGTTTATCGAACCTAGGGAGGAAGTGGTCAAAGGTATTCCCTCTCCAGCAATCCTGCAATCAAGATACAAGAAGTCTCTTGTGTCCCCAACACACCCAATACACTTGTCAGGTGGATAGGTGCACTAGTTCGGCCAAGAGATAGTGAAATACAAGTGGTAACGGTGCCAGAAAAGAGCTTGACGGTGAGGTAAAGACTAAAGGAAACAAGAAGGAAGCAAGCAAACATGCAACAAATCTAGTAGCAAATAGTGTTTCAATGTTTAGAAACAAGGCCTAGGGATCATAATTACACTAGTGAACACTCTCTCATATAAATATCCTCTCTTCATGATACTACTCTTAACTACTCTCCGGTTGGACACTCTAATCCATGGTAGGGCTATAACAGCACACCTCAAACCCTGTCTTCCCCAATATAGTTAACCCCACACTGTCACCTTGAGCGCTAGATGGTTCCAACAAACACCACAATTTCATAGAGACATCCAACTCCAAATATAACTCATAACAAATATTCAATCTAGCCAAAGTGACACACACGATATGCACGCTGTCACTTTCACACACGTGGGGAAAAGCATAGATCTATTAAAGCACAAAGAGTATTTATGTAGACTCAAACCTAAGTGCCACCATGGCGTGCAGGCTATCACTTTCACACACATGGGGACAGCAGAGATCTATTGAAGCACTTGAGTAGCAAGGTAGATCTACTTGGTTACAAAGCTCATGACCACAACAATATCATGCATAGAGAGAGATATGAACACATAGCTACCGGTAGAGCCCTTAGCCTCGAGGAAGAACTACTCCCTCCTCATCATGGGAATCAGCAACGGTGAGGGAGATGGCGATGGAGATCGATGGAGGTGGCTCCGGGGGCACTTCCCCGTACCGGCAGGGTGCCGGAATAGAGACTTTCTGTCAGCCGAATCTCCCCTTAGGTGGCGGCAGCGCTACAGAGATTTTCGTGTATTTCTTCTGGATTCCCTAGGGTTTTTGGGTCGGAAGCTTCTTATAGGCGTAGGAATCAAGGTCCATGGGGGTCCAGGGGGCCCACACCCACCCCCCCTTGGGCGCTTCTAGGTATTGCCCATGCCTGGGGGGTTTGGCCACCCTGTGGCGCCCCTCCGGCTCTGCTTCGTGGTTATGTGTTGCTCCGCGAAAAATAATAACTTTCTCTTTTGTCCCGTCCAATTCCGAGAATATTGATTTTCTGCCTTTGTAGAACCAAAAACAGTAGAAAACAGGCAACTGGCACTGTGGCAACTTGTTAATAGGTAAGTTCCAGAAAAGATATAAAAACACCTCAATGTATAGACAAAACAAAGCAAAGTAGATACAAAACAAGCATGGAGCATCAAAAATTATAGATATGTTTCCGACGTATCAAGCATCCCCAAGCTTAACTCATGCTCGTCCTCGAGTAGGTAAGTGATAAAAGAATAATGTTTGAGGTGGCATGCACCATCAAAACCAAGATCAAACCATTTGCAAGCATTAAAAGTTGGGATCAAAGAACTCTAAACATGTGCATGACAGATTGAGTTCTAATATTAGGTCATAGTAACTATGCATTCAACATGAAAGGCTACAAACAAACATCATGAATAACATGCATTGAAAAACATTTGTTTGTTTCACATACAGAAAACATAGCATAGTGGCAATCAGCTTGTCCCTCATAGAGTAGCAAATAAATGCATAGTACACATTCAAAGTTCACAAGGGTTACTCGAAACAAATAGCACCGGAAAAGTAATATCACAATATGCATCAATCAATAAGTTTTGGGACACTACACATAGAATGACAACTATGCTCTCTTAAAGGTGCCTAAAGGTAGAAGGTGGAGACTCAATAGTGGTGGAAGAAATGCCTTTTTGTAAAGGAAGCAGGGATTACAAGTTTCAAAATGAGCTTCCAAAAATTATGGTACTTGTTAGCTTTCATCCCTCATTGCCCCTATCATAAGAATCTTGAAGTGGTCAAGGTTAAAGTGACAAAGATGGAGTATATGCTTGACGAAGTATACGTTGGCAATCTCAAGTCCCTTGAATACGAGGGCCACACCTCATGCATACTCAACTTTGGGCCCAGGTAAGTTCTTGTCATTGTAAGTATTTGCATATCATTGAGAAACGCCAACGGGGTACCCCTTGCACATGGTACAGGAGCTTTCCCATAACCAAAATGACAAGGCAAGTAGACAATGAGCATCTCAACAATCTTTTTATTTACCATATGCATAGATTTTTATTGAGGATGCTACATAGATAGCTCATTATGGTGATGCTGCAAGTTTCCACCATGATTAGGCATGGCTTAGGCTAGCGGTCCATGCGTTTCTCTAAAAGAGGATACAAACTCCATGGACTTACAAGCTACCTTTTTATTTCACACCGGTGACATCCATAGACAAAAGAGCATGATATCAACTGAGTACAAAGTACAAGTGCAATGTTGAAAATGTTCCCCGTGACAGCACGACTCTGCTAATTCCAACATATAAGTGCAAGCATATACAACATAGATGACACAATGGTTCAAGTTTATTAGGGGCAAAGAATATAAAGTGTGCCATCAAGTTCGTGAGGGCTTTAATCACTAAGTTTCACATAACAAAATAGTTTTTAATTAGAAGATAGCTGAAAACAAGAATATACTTGTAATGGTGTAACACACCATGCGTAGGAATTTATGGTGGACACTTTGGAATAACTTGGTTTCTTGGGAGTTGGAAGCATGAGTAGAGCTTACTCACACAAGTGGAGGCTAGCAAAAGACTGGGAGCAACCAACTAAGAGAGCAATAATGGCCATAATCATGCAGTGCAACAAAGCATTACTAATCAAAGCATAGAGTGGTACTACAATTCAAGGACTAAATGATCATAGAGGCTAATGATGACTTGTGAGACTCATAACATGGTGTGAGAATGTGCCAAGTCAACCCAAACAAAGCATCAAAGGAGAATACCATAATATCATGCTTTTGGATGCTAAAACAACGCATAATTTCTTCAAGGCACACTAACAATCCCAATTGTTTGGAAAAAGACATACTACAGAAATAATCACTAAGCATAAGGTCAAAACAACATCTAGCATGACATGATAAAGTCTAAGTCATAGTCAAGAAGCTCCCTTTTGTACCACTTAAGCATGAAGCTTTCTACTCTTTCCAACACCAAACAACTTATTTGAAACAAATTACAAAGATAATAAGCAACAAAGATCAGTGATCTTGTCTCACAAATCCACAAAGAAGAACTAGAAAGTTCTAAGATAAAAGAACAAGAAAACTAAGGCTGGACGCCATGCTAGCAAAAGTGAACACTCACAAAACAATAAGAGTGAAAACTAGAGTGTTCTAGGCAATGAAAACAGAGTGTGTCTCTCTCCAAAAGAAGTGTGTTGTGATCTAACCAACTTACTCAAGCAAACTAAGAAAACAAAAACCAAAACGAAAACTAAGACGCTCCAAGAACAACACAACTGTGCATGAAACAATAAAAATGAAGTTTCTAGAAAGACCTGAGCTTTTTATTGATGAAGAAGGGGATGCCTTGGGCATCCCCAAGCTTTGACACTTGTACCTCTTGAATATTTCTTGGGGTGACATGGGGTGGCATCCCCAATCTTGAGCTTTTTTCCATTCTTCATCTCATTACATTGTTCTTTCTCTACACCTGAAAGTTTTCCTTCATACAAAACTTCACACAATCTTCATTAGCAACATTAGTGTATTCAAAAGATAATAGACCTTTGGGTAAAGCTTTGGAACAACAATAATTTTCACTAAAAACACATGCTATGGTAGAAACTCCTTAAAAAAGCTCAATTTCCCTAAAGAGAACTCAAAAAGGAATCAATAAGAAGCAAATGCAAATAATGCAGAAATCTGTCAAAATAGACCAGCATGTAGAAACCGATTTTTTTGAAGAACTTCTGTTGCTGACATCAAAAAGTGCTGAACTAACAAACGTTAGATAACATACTGGGGGATTTATTCGTCAATTTTCATGTCAATCCGACTTACAGAGACTCCTCACGAATATTTTTGGTGGAGGACAGAAATCTGTTTCGGGACAGCAACTCCCCAAATCTTACTTCCCTCTCATTAGAGGTCATTCTTGGCACAAAAAGCAAACAAAAAAAGGATAAGGAGAGGTCATTACTGAAGTAATAACTTCCAAGACTCAATAAAACTCTTGGTTTATCTCCCAAAAAGTACTTTTCTTTAACGCCTTTAAGTTAGGCTTGATAGTTTGAAAAGATTCTCACAAAAGAAATATGACTTGAAGTAAAAGAGAGCATCAAGAAGCAAATTCAAACACATTTAAGTCTAACCCACTTCCTATGCATAGGAATCTTGTAAAAAACAAGTCATGAAAGCACAAAGCAACAAACATAGGAAAGCAAAACAAGTGCAACTTCAAGACTTTCAACATAAAGAGGGGAAACTTAATATTGTTGAGATACATAAGACCATGTTTCCCTCTCTCATAATAACTTTCAGTAGCATCATGAATAAAATTAAGAATATAACTATCACATAAAACATTCTTATCATGAGCCACATGCATATAATAATTATTACTCTCCACATAAGCATAGTCATTCTTATTAATTGTAGTGGGAGAAAATCCAACAAAATAGCTACCATTATTATTCTCATCACCATAATCATCAAATATAGGAGGCATATTGTAATCAGAGAAAATTACAAAAAACCACCACATTTGGGGCTAGGGTTTCAAAAGACCACCAAAAATTAAATTTTTTTCAGAAAGCACCGGATTTGGGGCATGAGGTTGCAAATAGCACTGATCTGGTTTTGACGCTGCTCTAACGATGAATCTGACTGGTGGGACCCGACGGTCAGGCTGACGTGGCACATCTGGACAGTTGCCGGTAGATGGACGTTAACGGCGCGGTTGGAACCCTTGCTGCACGGGGGTTGGGCGGGCTGGGCGGCTCTTGCTGGGGCGTGGACGGGCAGGGCGCTGCTGGCCGGGGCTGAGGCGGGTGAGGCGGCGGCGGTGCTGGCTGGGGCGGGGCAGGACGCTGCTGGCCGGGGTCGAGGCGGTTCTAGATGGAGCGGCACGGGGAGGGGTGGCGGCGGTGCTGGCTGCGGCCGAGACGGCGCTGGACGGAGCGACACGGGGAAGGGCGGCGGCGGGGCTGGCTGGGGCCGAGACGGTGCTGGACTGGGGCGGGACAGGACGTTGCTGGACGGGCCGAAGCGGCACTGGACGGAGCGGGACTGGGCGGCGCGGAAGGTGGTGTGGCTGCGGTGGGGCGATGCCCGGCCGAGCGCGGCCGTGCGGGGCACTACTGGTTGTGGCATCCCGCAAAACCACTACTAGAAAATCGCGTTGTTTTTGTGCATTGCATCATCATGACCGCATGCTCATGTCATCATGCCACATTGCATTTGAGCATCGTCATCATCTTGCATTTGCTTGCATAAAACTATTTTTGGAAAAGCCTGGTTTTGTTTTCCAAACGCCCCGTCTTTAATTCAAAACCAAAACCGGGTCTCCGGAATATTTTGTTTTGACCAACTACGTTTTGCAAACGGTCCGTTTAACACAAATAAAATATTAAATTATTTTAGTGGGGGCAGTCGAACGGGCCGATTCGACCCGAACGACCACCCCCGGTTCAAATCGGCCCAACCATAATCCTAAAGCTACCCAAGCTAATCTACCCACAACCCCTCCACCTCACCCCACCCAATCCCCTCTCGCCACCTCACCTCTCTCCCTCCCCCCACCACTCACACGCTGCCACGTCACCCAGCCTCCTCTCTCTCTCCTCTCAACCCTGCCCACCACACACCCACACAGCACACAGGCACACCACACCTGATCCCCCCACCCGATCCTCAACCGCCTGGTCCCACAGGTCCCACCCTGTCGGCCCCTCCTCCCACCTCCCTCGCTCCAGCCTCCCCGCACGCCTCCTGCCCCGCTCCGTTCCCCCTCCTTGGCTTCTTCCTCCCTCTCGTCTGGCGCCGCCGCGCGGCCTCCCGCCTCACCGGCCCATCCTGCTCCCCTTCCCCTCCTCCTCCCTTCCGCCGCCGCCACCAGCAACCTCTGCGCCTCGCCTCCGCGCTCCCTCTCCGAGCCGCCACCGGCCGTCCTCGCCTCTTTCCCTCCTTCGCCGGCGCGCCCCTCCAGCGCCGCCCTTCTCCGTCGACCCCGGCCTCTTCTCTCCGCCCGGCCCTGCAGAGCCCCGTCGCTCCACCCCCAGACCCGAGCACGCCCGCGCGCTCCCCGCTCCGCTCCGGCCGCTTCCGCGCCGGCGCGCCCGGCCGCGTCCCCGCGCGAGGCCGCCTCCGCGTCCCCCGTCCTCCTCGCCTCTCCCTCGGCGCCGCCCCGCACGACCGCCGCCGCCGCGGCCCTCCTCGAGCGACCGGCCCCGCATGCCCCAACCTCCGCCCGCCGGCCGCGCCCCGACCCGCGGCTCCGTCCTCTGCATCCGCCGGCCCCGCGCCTTCCTCCTCGTCGCGGCCGCCCGTGCCGTCTCCGGCTTTCCGGCCCCGAGCTCGCGAGCGGACTCCGGTTGCGGTTCCTCTGTCTCCTTGCTCGTTTGCAGTTTCGCGCGTGCACCTAATCAGCCACATGTACCTGTTTGGAATGTGGTCCTTTTTCGGCAGATTTTTGTGACTTGCGGTTACCCTATGTCTTACCACCTTGATCTGTCTTATCCCAGCCAACGACGCTCTTTGTTCCCTTGGATGCATCTGGTTATACTAGATATGTGTTCTCTATGACAATACGAGTGCTCCTTCCCAGCTTCGAAGCCCGACCCCGCGGACCGACATGATCTCCGTCACGGCACGACACGAACTTCCCTCGGACACCAAGATCTTCCTCGCGGCGTCCGAAGACCCGAACCCTGTCGAATCCCTCTCGGTGAACGCCAAGGTCGCCTCGTGGACACCATGACCTCCTTCAAGGATCCGATGGCCGAGACCCCGGCGTGACAAGTACTCCTTCCCGGACCCGAACCCCGGTACCGGACATGTTCGCCATCGACCTCGAGAACGCCTACACGGAACGTCAAGGTCGCCTCACGGAATCCGAAGCGCGGAACCGACAAGATCTTCGTGACGACAAGACCGACACCAACCAGGGCGAGTCCGATGCCCCGACGCCAGACCAAGTGCTTCATCCCGAACGCCATGACCGTCAACATGACCCGAAGACCACGGATACGCCAAGCCTACCTCCGCTAACCGAGAACGTTCCATCGAACCCTGAACCCCAGACCTGGACCCTGAGACCGACCCCGAACCCCATCGAGCCCCAAGATCTGCCGAACCCTAATGTGTGAACCTCTTATCCGAGAACCCTATTTTATAATGTAATAACAACTTGTTGCATATAAAATTGTCATACTCGCATGCATATCATTGGTTTGGGGGCCTTTTGCCGAATTCACCGATAATTAGATATGGGGCCCATATGCGGGCAAATCTAGCCTTATATTGGCCTCATTTAAATTTGTGTAGCGAACCCGGTGCTATCTTCTGCCATGTTAAGACAACATTTAAATTTGCGGGGTAGATAAATAACTTGAACCATCTAATTAAGTGTTGGGACCCCCCGGTTCCGCTTAATATGACCTAATTGCATTGCACCTTGCCATGCCATGCATCATACATGCATCATGCCGATCTTTTGCCGTAGTATTAAATAGTGCATCCGGTGTTTGTGACAGTGTTTTGCTTCTTCGCGGATAAGGCCGTTGAGTTGATGCGAGTGTCGACCCGATCTTCGGTGGAACCTTCGACAATGTTTTCAGGCGAGCATCTCCCCCTTTCTACCTATCTTCCTTTTATAGTATTTATTCCCTCCCGTTGATCTATTGCTATCTGTGTTGCGATGCTCTAGTTTTCGTACCCGTGAAATCCCTTGCTGCCATATAATGCCTTGGACACATCCTATTACCTGTTGTTTGGTAGATAGTTGGACTTGCGCGTCGTAGTCGCTTGCTCAAGTGCTGATGCGTGTCGCCATGTACCACAGTTGTTGGAGTATTGCCACATGTTTGATGTTGGAGATGATCTCGGCTTTACTTATCGTTCACTTTAATTCCTGTTTAACAACTAAAATTGAAGTAAGTAAGCAGAGGCATCGGTGGGTGATAGATAATATTTGGTTTCCGACCGCCCACTTGTGTCCCGTAGGACCCCGAGTACTTGATACCTGTTCCTTGATTTATCGCGCTATCCACATATGGGGAATTATGGGCCCCTCTTAGCCAGAGCTTGATTCCGTCTTATTTCTTGGGGCCACAAACTAGATTGAGGTTTTATTTACTATCATGTACTTATGTCATGCTTTATTGCTTTATTTACGATTGTGCGAGGAGCACACTGTACTGTTTAGGATCGGGACACGTTTTCGCGGTGTCGACAAGCCCCGTTTGGGGATCCCAGTCGCTCACAGCCGTCCACCCAAACCTCGGGTCCGTCTCGGAGCTAGCTTACTTCGTTGCGGGTGTACTCCAAGGGGTGGCCCCCTGAAATATTTCTGAATCTTGTGATTGCTCTGTCGTGAAGACCTCGTTGGGTTTTGATTTGGTTTTTCCGAGGTTGATCGTGTGTGTGTTGCTATTTGTGCACCCCGGCCGGGTTAAAACTTTCTGAAAGACATGTCCGCGGTTATGGACGACTTGGAGCACAGTATCTCGATCATAGACAACTATAACTAAAGTTTACTGTTATAAATTGACTTGTATCTGATATGACTAGTAATCAGCTTCAACTACAACGGAATGGCTAAATAAAACTGCCAACAATTGCTTGCTTGAGTTGTCGCTTGTGACCATTGTACCGGACTAGTAAATATTGCAACTACAACGGAATGGCTAAATAAAAGTACCAACAACTGCTGGGTTTTGGGTTATCTCATGCTAATTGTATCTGATTAGTAAGTGTTGCAACTACAACGGAATGGTTAACTAAAAGTGCCCACTGCTTAATTTATCAGGATGATTATCTATACTTGGCTAGTAATTGCTGCAACGATAACCGAATAAATAAAAATGCCAACTGTGTGAGTTCCTCGGCCGACTTCCTCGATCGGTGTCGAGGGGGAAACACCAGGATGGGTTTGTTTGGTGGTAGTATCAGGTTGGTTCCGAATAGGTCTTTCTCATCCCTCTCTGATAACCGCCAGTTTTATCGAGTCTCTATAGGTTGTTTAGTGCATGCTGCCGCTGTCGCTCAGTCCACCATACCTATGTAGGCGAGGACCGCCGAATTCTAGCCTCGCCGTGTACTGGCCTCAGTACTGACGCTCCTTCTTTTTCCTTTGCCCTTTGTCGGCACCCTTTTTGTTTAAGCAGGTTTTGAGATCGACGTCGTTAGCAGGGTTACCCTTCCGGCTTGGCCTGGGCAGGGTTATGGACGCCATTGGTTATTCTTCAGGGCTCTTAGCCCCATTTGCATCTTGTCCGTAGCTGGACGCTCTATCGTTTTCAAGGTGATTTGGATCTTTGTATATTATATCTGTATTCTTGACTCGTTGAGTCGCTGTTATATATATCTGTTCTGTGGGTCCCATCGAGGACTGTTGTGTAATGTTATTACTTCGTTTTCCACCCGCACGAAAGTGCCTGGTGGGCACCTTTGAATCGTTTCTATGTGGGTTTGGCGGGTTTCACTAAAACTTGCATAGGGCCGATTCTGAGGGTGTTACAGAGTGGTATCAGAGCTCAGCAGTTGCGATTCCCCACAAGTCCAGCCTGTAGGATAACCTAGCTAACGGCCGAAGTAGAGTGTCAAAACTATTTTGAAAACTCGGTTAGATAGTTCTGATTAGGTCTGATTTTACTCCTTACCTCTCTGCTGCTCTCCTCTCATCTCTGCGTGTTTTGAATCCGCTCTCTTCTCTCTCTTCGAGTCCAGGATTTTCTCGCGGTTGGGTTTCCGTCGTACCTTCAGGGTTTCGCTTCCTCCTTGGATAACGGTGTTCTACCATCCGGTGTTCAAGCTGCCTGAGGAATCCGTCTGCTGTGGTATCATTCTTTGTTCCTTGTTTGTGCTTCCCGGTGTTTTCCGACGCGACGACATCCTCTATACCAGATCCGATGCAGAGTCTGCATCACTCCTTTGTATCTGAACCTCGCTTGTCGAGATCTTCAGTCTGATTCCGAGAGTTGATTGCATAATCCGCCTATTCGTGTGCAGAGTAATGGTTTGGGTGCGCGATGGACTGATCACCATCCGACTACTCTTATCATTCGCTCTTGTACATCGAATCAGTGGATCCAGCAGTTTTACTCCGTCCACGGAAGCTAGGGGTGGCTTTATTTGTTGATACCTCTACCTTAGACCTTTTGTTTCCGGAGTGTTCCCGCGACGATCACGGACACCGACCTCTTGTTAGTGGTGTCGCGAGGATCTACACGAAGTGAGAAGACGCAGATCGCCGACCTTCCTTCCGGTGCCATGAGGCGGATCTCGAGGGCGAGATCCATTGTTAGTGGTGTCGAATTGTGGCATCCCGCAAAACCACTACTAGAAAATCGCGTTGTTTTTGTGCATTGCATCATCATGACCGCATGCTCATGTCATCATGCCACATTGCATTTGAGCATCGTCATCATCTTGCATTTGCTTGCATAAAACTATTTTTGGAAAAGCCTGGTTTTGTTTTCCAAACGCCCCGTCTTTAATTCAAAACCAAAACCGGGTCTCCGGAATATTTTGTTTTGACCAACTACGTTTTGCAAACAGTCCGTTTAACACAAATAAAATATTAAATTATTTTAGTGGGGGCAGTCGAACGGGCCGATTCGACCCGAACGACCACCCCCGGTTCAAATCGGCCCAACCATAATCCTAAAGCTACCCAACCTAATCTACCCACAACCCCTCCACCTCACCCCACCCAATCCCCTCTCGCCACCTCACCTCTCTCCCTCCCCCCACCACTCACACGCTGCCACGTCACCCAGCCTCCTCTCTCTCTCCTCTCAACCCTGCCCACCACACACCCACACAGCACACACGCACACCACACCTGATCCCCCCACCCGATCCTCAACCGCCTGGTCCCATAGGTCCCACCCTGTCGGCCCCTCCTCCCACCTCCCTCGCTCCAGCCTCCCCGCACGCCTCCTGCCCCGCTCCGTTCCCCCTCCTTGGCTTCTTCCTCCCTCTCGTCTGGCGCCGCCGCGCGGCCTCCCGCCTCACCGGCCCATCCTGCTCCCCTTCCCCTCCTCCTCCCTTCCGCCGCCGCCACCAGCAACCTCTGCGCCTCGCCTCCGCGCTCCCTCTCTGAGCCGCCACCGGCCGTCCTCGCCTCTTCCCCTCCTTCGCCGGCGCGCCCCTCCAGCGCCGCCCTTCTCCGTCGACCACGGCCTCTTCTCTCCGCCCGGCCCTGCAGAGCCCCGTCGCTCCACCCCCAGACCCGAGCACGCCCGCGCGCTCCCCGCTCCGCTCCGGCCGCTTCCGTGCCGGCGCGCCTGGCCGCGTCCCCGCGCGAGGCCGCCTCCGCGTCGCCCCATCCTCCTCGCCTCTCCCTCGGCGCCGCCCCGCACGACCGCCGCCGCCGCGGCCCTCCTCGAGCGACCGGCCCCGCATGCCCCGACCTCCGCCCGCCGGCCGCGCCCCGACCCGCGGCTCCGTCCTCTGCATCCGCCGGCCCCGCGCCTTCCTCCTCGTCGCGGCCGCCCGTGCCGTCTCCGGCTTTCCGGCCCCGAGCTCGCGAGCGGACTCCGGTTGCGGTTCCTCTGTCTCCTTGCTCGTTTGCAGTTTCGCGCGTGCACCTAATCAGCCACATGTACCTGTTTGGAATGTGGTCCTTTTTCGGCAGGTTCTTGTGACTTGCGGTTACCCTATGTCTTACCACCTTGATCTGTCTTTTCCCAGCCAACGACGCTCTTTGTTCCCTTGGATGCATCTGGTTATACTAGATATGTGTTCTCTATGACAATACGAGTGCTCCTTCCCGGCTTCGAAGCCCGACCCCGCGGACCGACATGATCTTCGTCACGGCACGACACGAACTTCCCTCGGACACCAAGATCTTCCTCGCGGCGTCCGAAGACCTGAACCCTGTCGAATCCCTCTCGGTGAACGCCAAGGTCGCCTCGTGGACACCATGACCTCCTTAAAGGATCTGATGGCCGAGACCCCGGCGCGACAAGTACTCCTTCCCGGACCCGAACCCCGGTACCGGACAAGTTCGCCATCGACCTCGAGAACGCCTACACGGAACGTCAAGGTCGCCTCACGGAATCCGAAGCGCGGAACCGACAAGATCTTCGCAACGACAAGACCGACACCAACCAGGGCGAGTCCGATGCCCCGACGCCAGACCAAGTGCTTCATCTCGAACGCCATGACCGTCAACATGACCCGAAGACCACGGATACACCAAGACCTACCTCCGCTAACCGAGAACGTTCCGTCGAACCCTGAACCCCAGACCTGGACCCTGAGACCGACCCCGAACCCCATCGAGCCCCAAGATCTGCCGAACCCTAATGTGTGAACCTCTTATCCGAGAACCCTATTTTATAATGTAATAACAACTTGTTGCATATAAAATTGTCATACTCGCATGCATATCATTGGTTTGGGGGCCTTTTGCCGAATTCACCGATAATTAGATATGGGGCCCATATGCGGGCAAATGTAGCCTTATATTGGCCTCATTTAAATTTGTGTAGCGAACCCGGTGCTATCTTCTGCCATGTTAAGACAACATTTAAATTTGCGGGGTAGATAAATAACTTGAACCATCTAATTAAGTGTCGGGACCCCCGGTTCCGCTTAATATGACCTAATTGCATTGCACCTTGCCATGCCATGCATCATGCCGATCTTTTGCCGTAGTATTAAATAGTGCATCCGGTGTTTGTGATAGTGTTTTGCTTCTTCGCGGATAAGGCCGTTGAGTTGATGCGAGTGTCGACCCGATCTTCGGTGGAACCTTCGACAATGTTTTCAGGCGAGCATCTCCCCCTTTCTACCTATCTTCCTTTTATAGTATTTATTCCCTCCTGTTGATCTATTGCTATCTGTGTTGCGATGCTCTAGTTTCCGTACCCGTGAAATCCCTTGCAGCCATATAATGCCTTGGACACATCCTATTACCTGTTGTTTGGTAGATAGTTGGACTTGCGCGTCGTAGTCGCTTGCTCAAGTGCTGATGTGTGTCGCCATGTACCACAGTTGTTGGAGTATTGCCACATGTTTGATGTTGGAGATGATCTCGGCTTTACTTATCGTTCACTTTAATTCCTGTTTAACAACTAAAATTGAAGTAAGTAAGCAGAGGCATCGGTGGGTGATAGATAATATTTGGTTTCCGACCGCCCACTTGTGTCCCGTAGGACCCCGAGTACTTGATACCTGTTCCTTGATTTATCGCGCTATCCACATATGGGGAATTATGGGCCCCCCATAGCCAGAGCTTGATTCCGTCTTATTTCTTGGGGCCACAAACTAGTTTGAGGTTTTATTTACTATCCTGTACTTATGCCATGCTTTACTGCTTTATTTACGATTGTGCGAGGAGCACACTGTACTGTTTAGGATCGGGACACGTTTTCGCGGTGTCGACAAGCCCCGTTTGGGGTTCCCAGTCGCTCACAGCCGTCCACCCAAACCTCGGGTCCGTCTCGGAGTTAGCTTACTTCATTGCGGGTGTACTCCAAGGGGTGGCCCCATGAAATATTTCTGAATCTTGTGATTGCTCTGTCGTGAAGACCTCGTTGGGTTTTGATTTGGTTTTTCCGAGGTTGATCGTGTGTGTTGCTATTTGTGCACCCCGGCCGGGTTAAAACTTTCTGAAAGCCGTGTCCGCGGTTATGGACAACTTGGAGCACAGTATCTCGATCATAGACAACTATAACTAAAGTTTACTGTTATAAATTGACTTGTATCTGATATGACTAGTAATCAGCTTCAACTACAACGGAATGGCTAAATAAAACTGCCAACAATTGCTTGCTTGAGTTGTCGCTTGCGACCATTGTACCGGACTAGTAAATATTGCAACTACAACAGAATGGCTAAATAAAAGTACCAACAACTGCTGGGTTTTGGGTTATCTCATGCTAATTGTATCTGATTAGTAAGTGTCGCAACTACAACGGAATGGTTAACTAAAAGTGCCCACTGCTTAATTTATCAGGATGATTATCTATACTTGGCTAGTAATTGCTGCAACGATAACCGAATAAATAAAAATGCCAACTGTGTGAGTTCCTCGGCCGACTTCCTCGATCGGTGTCGAGGGGGAAACACCAGGATGGGTTTGTTTGGTGGTAGTATCAGGTTAGTTCCGAATAGGTCTTTCTCATCCCTCTCTGATAACCGCCAGTTGTATCGAGTCTCTATAGGTTGTTTAGTGCATGCTGCCGCTGCCGCTCAGTGCACCATACCTATGTAGGCGAGGACCGCCGAATTCTAGCCTTGCCGTGTACTGGCCTCAGTACTGACGCTCCTTCTTTTTCCTTTGCCCTTTGTCGGCACCCCTTTTGTTTAAGCAGGTTTTGAGATCGACGTCGTTAGCAGGGTTACCCTTCCGGCTTGGGCTGGGCAGGGTTATGGACGCCATTGGTTATTCTTCAGGGCTCTTAGCCCCATTTGCATCTTGTCCGTAGCTGGACGCTCTATCGTTTTCAAGGTGATTTGGATCTTTGTATATTATATCTGTATTCTTGACTCGTTGAGTCGCTGTTATATATATCTGTTCTGTGGGTCCCATCGAGGACTGTTGTGTAATGTTATTACTTCGTTTTCCACCCGCACGAAAGTGCCTGGTGTACACCTTTGAATCGTTTCTATGTGGGTTTGGTGGGTTTCTCTAAAACTTGCATAGGGCCGATACTGAGGGTGTTACACTGGTCGGGGACAGGGACAGGCGAGGCGGCGCTGGACGGAACAGAACTAGGCGGCGCGGCGGCGGTGAAACATGCGCAGCTAGGCGTGCAGGCGAGCGGGCGAACAGAGGCGGGCGTGCAGGCGAGCGAGCGCAGGCACATGCGAGCACGAGCTCTGACTAGAGACGACCTACGAGCATAGGGAGCTCCGGCCACAGGGCGGAGCTGGCCGGGGCCGAGGCGGGGCAGCGCGTCGCTGTTTGGTGCTGGCCGAAGCGGCACGGGGCGGGGTCGGAGCGGCGCCCTGCTAGCTGGTGCGGGGCCGGTGGGGGAGCGGCGCGGCGGCGGTGTACGGGTGGCGGCGAGGGCGATGTACATGGGATGGGAGCGGCGTGGCAGCAATGTACAGTTTTCACTATGCCGACCAGACCGTTAACGTCCGTCTACACATGACTGTCGAGATGTGCCACGTCAGCCTGACCATTGGGTCCCACCAGTCAGATTCATCATTAGAGTAGCGTCAAAACCAGATCAGTGCTATTTGCAACCTCATGCTCCAAATCCGGTGCTTTCTGAAAGAAATTTAATTTTTGGTGGTCTTTTGAAACCCTAGCCCCAAATGTGGTGGTTTTTTGTAATTTTCTCATTGTAATCATAATTGATTTTATCCTCAATAGTAGGTGGATTAAAAATATCATATTCATCATTATAATCATCATATATTGGGGTTTTGGTATCATCATAAGCAATAGAATATCTATCTTCCAAAGTTGGGGAACTAAAAAGATCATTTTCATAAAAACTAGCTTCCCCAAGTGTGTTCATTTGTCAACATATCATCATTGGAAGGGACATGAATAGCACTAATAGCACAACAACTATTAATATCATAATTTTCAGATTTGGTACCAAAGAGATTTTGAATATCAAAAGTGGTGTGCTTTTCCCAATCATGATCACTACTATATGTAACAGGCATAGGAACATCATCTAGTTTAGACTCATCAGCAAAAACTCTGATAGGAGCGACATGATTAGAGTAAGATACCGTTTCCTCTCTCCTTTTACTCATCCTCTTCTTCTTATTCTTCTTCTTCTTCATCATCTTCTTCTCCTCTTTAGGAGGGAGAGGCTTGAAAGTAAGCTTCTCCACATACCCTGTCTTATTGTTAGAGACAATAGAAGAAACTTTGGAGGATTCCTCCTTTTCATTAATAAGATCAAAACACATATCAGTCCTGTCATAGTTTGGTAAAGTATTGTAACATCCAAAAATATTAAACATGGATCATCAAATGCTAATCATCAAAATTAGGGTTAACAAAAACTTTCCTATCTAAAAATATGAGACCATTCATATGTATGTGTATTTAAAATTAGGATTCTTTTGAATTTCCATGGTTCTGTGTTTCTTTTCTTTTAAAATGATTCTTATGTGAAATAAACATCATCTAAATCATTCCCAAACTTTTCCCAAAGACAAACAACTCAAAATGAACAAAGGAAGTGAATGGTCACTTTGGCCAAATTAACTCTCATGCCTGCTTTGGCTATTCCTAGCACTAAAAACCTAACAGAAACATTTGTGGATCTTTGCACCCCTTGTTAGTACACATAATGAGGTACCAAGGACCACTTCGTGATCTTCCAAAAACATGCAAATGCTAAGTTTAAATGACAGTTTAAAATTGAATCCATCTCATATGGGAAGATCCCACTATTTAAAAAACCACTCCAAGCTCAATTTCAAAACCCAAGCAACCATAGAGTCTCCAGCACATGCCTAGCACACCCACCAAAAATGTTTTCAAAATTCAAAATTCAAGTTCTTGCGGCCATTTCATCAAACACCTTGCAGACTCAAATCAAACAAACAACAAACACTATTTTGAGTAGTGATTTGGCCAACCTTGTCCCCTCTCTAGCTCACAGAAAACCATAAGTAGATTGTCACATCCCAAGATTTTCCAAATCTCGTTATGTGAAAAATAAATGAATAAAATATAAATTTGTTGATTTTCAGGGTGAGAAGAAACTTTGATTCCAATTGGAAACTTTCAAAACCTATTTGGATCAAATAAAATCCTAAAGGGATTTAAAAAGATAAATAAACAATAAACTTAGAAATATTTAGAATTACTATTTTGGATCTTTTAATGAAAAGATTTGGTTTTCAAATGAAAAGGTAGAAATATAAATAAGGATTATTTTATAGAGCCAAATTAAACCTTGGCCAAGATTTTGAAATAAAATGTTTTGCTTTGATTAAAAGAGTAAAGGTTTATTTAAATAAAATTAAGGATTTATTAATATCCAAATTTTATTAAAATAAAGGTTTTACCATTTTAATTAAACACCAAAACTTGCTATTTTATTTTAAATAAGTTTTCCAACTATTATGTATTTTCAAATAAAACCTACTGAAGTGTTTTTGGTTTTATATTTAGATTTCAAAAATAAAGTTTTTAATAAAACAAATCCTATTTGAATTTAATAACTAGGGTCCATTTTATTTAATTAATAAATGGATCCTAAAAAGAATAAAAATATTATTTTATTTTGGGACTTAGAATTGTGTGGTTAAACATAACCAAAACTCAATGCAAAGTTTGGAGGAGTTTTGAATTGAATTATTGTTTGAATTGTTTGATTGAATTTCAAAACAGAAATTGAAATGGAAAAAGAAAAAGATTCAGAACAGAAAAAAAAATAGAGCAGGAGACGGCCCAACCCAACCTGGCCCACTAAGCCCAGCAGCCCAGCTCCTCTCTCTCCCGAAGAAAAACGTTTCGCACCTAGTTTTGAACCCACGCAGACGCTGACAGATGGACCCCCTCTCCCCTGCCTCTCCTCGCTGACGAGACGACCCCACAGCCATGTCCCCTTCTTCCCCACCCGCGGACTACGCCTCTCCCCTCGCCGTCCGTTGCAGGCGAATAAAGTTCGGCTTAATACGCGTTAACCACGCCATTAAACTACCCCGTGATCACGCATACTTAGTCGCTTGCCTCTCCTCCCCATTTCTCCTCTGTCGCCCCCCCCCCTTAGCACGCCCCCAGGCTGCTGAATTTTTCCCTCCACCTCCACTGTATCCGACGGCTTTCTCTGCCGATTCCCCCAGTATTCGCCACCCCTCGCCTCTTCGAGCACACAGACGTGACCTCCAGACCTTGGCGCATCTCCCTGCCTTCTCGGATCACTCGCGCGTGCTCTGTAGGCTCGGCAACGATGACGACCACCGTCGCCTCCGTCTGCTTCCTCTCCTGCGGAGCTTCTGGTAAGAACCTGACCGCGCCTTTCATTCCCCTTCACACACGCATCTTCGCCAGGACCGTGCGCATCTGACCCTGTCTTCCGTTTGTCCTAGTACGTGCTGGAGCATCACCGTCGACGATGCCCGAGCATACCCGTCGCCAGGAGCAACTCCGGCGAGACATTGTCCTCACCCCCGTGTGCCCCTGGCCTTGTGGAGACCACGTCGAGAATCAGCGCAGCCCTGCGAACCCGGTGAGCATATTCCCAGCCTCTCTCACTTACTGCTTCACCAGCACCGCCACCATCTGACCGCGCCGCCGCCAGCCACTGTCGATGCGCCCCCAGCCTTTGGTCAAACACACGTGGACCGTTGGATCTTCATCCTGTGGCGTAGACAGAACGACTTAAGCGAATGGGTATGGGAGTATCTGAGCCATGCGATTAACATTAGATCCAATGATCCTCAGTGAGTGATCCAGACGAAACGGTATCAGCAAATAGAAAGGCGCCACGTGGCTCAGGCTTCGATTTAAAACAGATTTGAATCAATTAGATTTGTGATATTGTAAATTGCACAACTTTAATTCTACATGTCCCAATTTTGCAAATTTTATATCAATGGATTCAGAAAAGCAAGCCCTAGCCAACCATGCAATTTGTTTAGTAAAAAGTTTCTATTAAATGGTTTGTTTTTGCAGAAACTTATGTATGCTTGTTTAGAATGTAAAAATTGTTCAAAATTTATTTTAGGGATAAAATCTTTTGCAAATTGTGTATTTTGAACCTACTGACCCTAGGAATCACTTTGTGGTTTCAAAAATATATTTAGTGTTGCAAAAGAATGATTCTTTGATTTAAAACCAATTCTAGTCAAATAAAAATATGGTTTATTTATTAAAAATGGTTTTGGAAGAGAACTTTTGGGAAATGTTTTGTTTCAAACTCTCTGACCCTAAACACAAGTTTTATGGTTTGAAAACATATTTTGTGAACCCTATAGATTAATGCCTTAGAAAAACATTTCTACACCACATAAAATGATACCTTGTTTTGAAAATGGTTTATGAAGTGAAATCGTTTGCAAATGACTTTGCCACTTTATAAAATGACCATTAGGTGTTTTCAAATGTTTAAGACCCATTAGGAACTACTTTTCCAAATAAGACAATCCTTGGCATGCTTGCATGCATTATCTTGTTTATATGATTTTATGTGATGTTTTGCTTGATTGGTAGATTGAAATATTGTTTGCTTGATTGATTTGTAGTGACTTGAAGTGTGTGAACATTGCAAAGATCAAGGAGTGAACCTATACTCTACCAAAAAGGAAAGTGATGCTTCATACTTTTGTCCCATTACTTTCACTATGCATTAGTGATTTTTCTAAGTAAAACTTGCATGGAATTTTTGCTAAGTATAAACCATGCTATGGGAAATACTAGTAGATGAAACCTTAGTAGAAATTTTCCTAAGTTAAGATTCCTACTACTATCAATCTTAGCTTAGCTAATATAAAACAAGGTTGGAATATATATTCATACTATGGAAAAAATTCTAAGTCTGAGGACTTGTGTTTTTGTTTAATAAAACAACTAAGTTAATGAATCACCTGGGTGGAATGGTAATTGCTTGGTGGTTTTTGGTTGAGTGGTTACACAAGGCCCATGGATATGGTTTACCTTGTGTATCTCACTTGTGGATGGCCACCCAGGAACAAAGAGATTTGAGATGTCAAATGTTGAGAAGCTTCAAGTGCAACCACTTGGCATTATGGGCTCTGCCTGCATCATATAGGTTGCTACAACTTAGCCATTTGGACAGTTGGTGGTATTGGTAATGATAGGTTGGAGCGCGTCCATTTGGTCTAAGGAAAGGCTTCTGAAAGATCTTTTCTTGGGAAACCAAGTCTTGTGGGGAAAGTGCACCACCTCTGTAGATTGTAAAATCTAAGTACTTAGCCATTTCCCTGGCAAAGGACAGTTTGAGCATCAAGACATGGAAGCAATCAAGAATCTCATCATCCAAATTTCTAAGTTAAAAACTTGTGGTTGAACAAGGGTTAAAGGATCTTCAATCTTTGATTGGGAGATGCCTTGGGAAAGATTTTTGTCAAAGTAAAAACTTAGTATTTTCAAATGATAAGGAAAATCTATTTTGAGCAAAGCAAGCCTAAACTCCACTTAGCCAAATGCATATAGATGATAGACTCCACTATACTACCATAGTATCACTTGCCAATACAATTCAAATGTATTGACCCTTGTGGCTGTAACTTGTTATGTTGCAGGTTTGATTGATTTAGTGAAGTGTGTTGAATAGGATTACAAAGTCTACAACCAACATGTCTGCCTGTGGCACTTTGAAGATGAAGGACCCCATGCTTATAGATATTCTGCTGCAATGTAATGTAATAGCCAAATGAGCTATGTAAGATGTAATAAAATTATGTTATTCCTAGTTATAAAGTTGTATTATGACCTTTGTTTCTTGATATTACATCTTAACTGTGGATGCTAGCTATTGATCCAGGGACTAGCATTGTAAACATAGGGGACCCTACCTTATTAAAGATTGGGAACCTTACAGATGGTATCAGAGCATTGTGTTTCCTATAGGATTTGTAAACCTAGGATTGGACAAAAACCCTTAGAAAAATATAGGAGTTGTATTTGTTCCAAAAACTTATTTACAAAACAATCTGGTAAACTCTTTCCTCAACCATTTTGGTTTCAACTCTACATCTCTTCTACTTCAACTTGATGGACAAACCTACCCCATGGCCAAATACTTCACCATGAGCTAAGGACTTCTTCAACTCTAATGACTTCAACTTCTTCAACTCTAATGACTTCAACTTCTTCAACTGTAATGACTTCAACTTCTTCAACTCTAATGACTTCAACATCTTCAGCATATTCACCAAGTACTTCAACCTTGGATACCACTAAGGACAAGTGAGACAAGAAATCATGCTCAAGGATTTGGAAACTAAGGAAACACAACTTAGAAGGATCCATCATCAACTTTGAAGTTTTTGTGACCAAGAGTTTTCTCAAGGAAACCATGATCTCATGCAAGAAGAATCAACCAAGAAAGATGGAAAGATCACAAGTGAACCATATAGATGGACAACCATATTTTGTTTAAGACAAAACAACCAACTTATGTGGTGTAACAAAAGTATTTTTGGTTGCCTAAGTATATGCTTGAAACTTGTTGTTTGAGTAAAGTGTTTGTTTGTGATTGCTTGCACATTGCTTGTGTGGATTGTGAAGTGTGTGGTTAGAATTATTTCCTTAGAGATATTTTGCCTATTCTAATCCCAATTCAACCCAAACAGCTGACTTCTCCAATAGACTCCAACATCAAGGATGGTGACACCAACAACAACCAAGAGGACAACATGAGAGAACTTATAGCAACCCAAAACCACTTGAGCCAAATGAAAACTCAGCTTTTAGCCAACAACAATGGATGTGGCATCCCGCAAAAACCACTACTAGAAAATCGCGTTGTTTTTGTGCATTGCATCATCATGACCGCATGCTCATGTCATCATGCCACATTGCATTTGAGTATCGTCATCATCTTGCATTTGCTTGCATAAAATTATTTGCGGAAAAACCGGTTCATGTTTTCTAAACGCCCCGTCTTTGTTCAAACACAAAACCCCGGGTCTCCGGATTATTTTATTTGTCTGCTATCGGTTTGCAAACGGTGCATTTAAAACAAATAAAAATATTAAATTATTTTAGTGGGGCAGTCGAACGGGCCGATTCGACCCGAACGACCACCCCAGAAATAAAACGGCCCAACCTAGACCTTTTTCTACCCCAACCTAATCTACCCACCCTACCTCCACATCACTCCCCCCAATCGGCTCTCGCCACCTCACCCCTCTCTCCCCTCTATCCTATCCCGCGTTGCCACCTCACCAAACTCTCTCTCTCTCTCTCTCTCACCCCCACCAACCAGCCCCACTCCCACCTGCCCACACTCTGGCCACCTAGACCCGGTCCACCCCTACCCAGCACGCATGCAACCCACACACGCTCCATTCCCCCCTCTGCCCCGCGGGCCCACCACACCAACCGCACCGTCCTCTCCCTCTCCTCCCCGCACCCCGTTCTCGCCCGCGTCCCTCCTCCCCCAACCTCCTCCCGCCTCTCCCACCGTCAACCTCCCCGGCCCCGCTCCGACCTCCCCCTCCTCCCCCAGGCTCCTCACCCCGCCGGCGCGGCCGCCCCGCCTCCTCCGCGCCTTCCCTTCTCCAGCTCAGCGCGCCGCCGACCTCCTCTGCTCGAGCACCGCCTCGCCAACCCGCCACCTCGCCCCGCTCCTCTGGCCGCTACCCCCTCGCCGGGCTCCGCTGGGCTCGCCCCCCCTCGTCGGCCGCCTCCCTGGACCCCTCCTCCGGCCTCCTCCGCCCACCTCGCCCCGGCGCTCCGGCCGCTCCTCCGCTCCGCAAGCGCCGCCGGCCGCGGCCCCTCTCCGGCCGCCCTCCTCCGAGCGCTGCCGACCGCCGCCGTCGCGTCTGGCCGCGACCCCCTCGCCCCGTCGCCGTTCCCCTCTTCTCCTGCAACCCCGACGCCCTGAAGCCGCCGCCCGCCCCGTCGCCTGGTTCCTCCTCTTCGGCCCGTTCCCTTCGAGCGCGTCGCCGCCCTGCGAGCCCCCCCCGCCTCTCGCCGCCCCGCCTCCGCGTGCTCCCAGCAGCCACCGCCACCGGAGCCGTCGCCACCCTCTCTGTCGCTGGCCGCCGCGCGACCCCCGTGCATGCCTCCTGCCGAGCCCGCCGTTGTCGTCCCCGACCCGAGCCCCAGGACGCCTCTGCCTCACACGGCTCGTCGCCGTGTATTCGAGTTCTTATGGTGGTATATGTGTTGTCGATGCTACAACGAGCTCGTGGAGACATGTGTGACCCAAATCAAGAACGACTAGGTGCACTGAGGAGAAGAGGTTGCTGCGTGTGTAATCTACTCGACGGCGTGTTCATCACCAACAAGCCGTCTACGCCATGACCTGCTGATAACGCATCGTCCGAGCACCCGCGGTACCTGGAGGACGACATCGAACCGAAGCGCCAAGACCTACTACGGACGCCGCGACCCCCGAACCCAAAGACCGATCCCGTACCCGGTGCCGCGCCAAGATCTCCGAGAAACCCCGGTACCGGACAAGTTCGCCATCGACCTCGAGGACGCCTACACGGAACGGCAAGATCGCCCCACGGAATCCGAAGCGCGGACCCGACAAGATCGTCGCGACGACAAGAACGGCACTGACCCGGAAGCATCCGATGCGCCCCGACACCGACCCAAGTCCTGCTTCCCGGAGGCGACAAGATCGACCTCAATTATCCGAGAACGGCCTCGCCGAGACCGAACCCCTGATCCGAACCCTGAGACCGACCCCGAACCCCGGAACCCCAAGATCGACGAGCCCCCTATGTGCGACCTCTTATCCGAGAACCCTATTTTATAATATAATAACAACTTGTTGCATATCGAATTGTCATACTCGCATGCATATTGTGTGGATTGGGGGCCTTATGCCGATTCACCTTATAATTAAATATGGGGCCCATATGCGGGCAAATCTAGCCTTATATTGGCCTCATTTAAATTTGTGTAGCGAACCGGTGCTATATTTTACCATGCTAATACAACATTTAAATTGCGGGGTAGTTAAATAACTCGAACCGCCTTATTAATTGTCGGGACCCCGGTTCCACTTAATATTGACCAAATTGCATCGCACCTTTGCCATGCCATACATCATACACGCATCATGCCCGATCTTTTGCTGTAGCATTAAATATTGCATCCGGTGTTTCTTCTAGTGGTTTGCTTCTTCGCGGATAAGGCCGTTGAGTTGATGTGAGCTTCGCCCCGATCTTCGGTTGAACCTTCGACAATGTTTTCAGGCGAGCATCTCCCTCTTTATACCTATCTTACTTTATAGTATTTATTCCCTCCTGTTGATCTATTGCTATCTGTGTTGCGATGCTCTAGTTTCCGTACCCGTGATATCCCTTGCAGCCCTATATTGCCTTGGACACATCCTATTACCTGTTGTTTGGTAGATAGTTGGACTTGCGCGCCGTAGTCGCTTGCTCAAGTGTTGCTGCGTGTCGTCAAGTACCACAGTTGTTGGAGTATTGCCGCATGTTCTATGTTGGAGATGATCATGGCTTTAATTATTGTTCACTTTAATTACTGCTTAACAACTAAAATTGAAGTAAGCAGAGGCATCGGTGGGTGATAGATAATATCTGGTTTCCGACCGCCCACTTGTGTCCCGTAGGACCCCAAGTTCTTGACACCTGTTCCGAGATCGAGCGCGCTAACCACAGGTGGGGAGATATGGGCCCCCCATTGATTATTACCTGATTTCAAAGTATTGTACTGGGGGCCACAAACTAGTTTGAGGTTTTATTTACTATCCTGTACCTATGCCATGCTTTACTGCTTTATTTACGCTTGTGCGAGGAGCACACTGTACTGTTTAGGATCAGGACACGTTTTCGCGGGGTCGACAGTCCCAGTTTTGGGATTTGCTGTCGTTCACAGCCGTCTACCCTAACCCTAAGTCCGTCTCGGAGACCGGCCGACTTTGTTGCGGGTTCGACTTGGTGGGGTGGCCCCCATGTACTTGCTTTGGGTCTGGGAACGTCGTGACTTAGGCCCCGCCGACATACCGATGGGTGTATGTTAACTGATCTGGCAAAAAGGGTCGAAGTGCTTGTGGATACGTTGGTGCACCCCTGCAGGGTTAAATCTTTTCGAGAAGCCGTGTCCGCGGTTATGGACGACTTGGAGCACAGTGCTTGATCATAGACAACTATAACTGAAGTTTACTGTTATAAATTTACTTGTATCCGATATGACTAGTAATCAGCTTCACTACAACGGAATGGCTAAATAAAAGTACCAACAACTGTTGGGTTTTGGGTAATCTCATGCTAATTGTATCTGATTAGTAAGTGTCACAACTACAACGGAATGGTTAATTAAAAGTGCCCACTACTTAATTTATCAGGATGATTATCTAAACCTGACTAGTAATTGCTACAACGATAACCGAATAAATAAAACTGCCAACGGTGTGAGTTCCTCGGTTGACTTCCTCGATAGGTCTCGAGGGGGAAATACCAGGATGGGTTTGTTTGGTGGTAGTATCAGGTTGGCTCCGAATAGGTCTTTCTCACCCCTCTCTGATTGCCGCCAGTTGTATCGAGTCTCTATAGGGTGTTCAGTGCATGTTGCCGCTGCCGCTTCAGTCCACCATACCTATGTAGGCGAGGACCGCCGAACTCTAGCCTCGCCGTGTACTGGCCTCAGTACTGACGCTCCTCTTTTTCCTTTGCCCTTTGTCGGCACCCCTTTTGTTTAAGCAGGTTTCGAGATCGACGTCGTTAGCAGGGTTACCCTTCCGGCTTGGCCTGGGCAGGGTTATGGACGCCATTGGTTATTCTTCAGGGCTCTTAGCCCCATTTGCATCTTGTCCGTAGTCGGACGCTCTATCATTTTCAAGGTGATTTGGATCTTTGTATATTATATCTGTATTCTTGACTCTTGGAGTCGTGTTGTATATATATCTGTTCTGTGGGTCCCATCGAGGACTGTTGTGTAATGTTATTACTTCGTTTTCCACCCGCACGAAAGTGCCTGGTGGGCACCTTTGAATCGTTTCTATGCGGGTTTGGCGGGTTTCGCTAAACTTGCATAGGATCGATTCTGAGGGTGTTACAATGGACTAGACCCAGCCATACAAAGGATTTTGAAACTTCAATCCCAATTGTTGCAAGGATTGGTTACTCAAATTATCCACAAGGGAGAAAACTTTCCCCAAAGAGCAAATGACAACAAGGATGACAAAGATGTTATTTTAGAAGGAACCAAAGCTTGCAATATTTGTAGAGACAAGGATCATACATGCAAGGAGCATGAAGATCAATGCCCTAATTGTGAAGAAGAAAGTCATGTCTCTAGTAACTCCCCCAAGAAGAGAGAAAGATTTCCCACCTTTGAGGTGAGATATGAAGAGCATGAACTAGAATAACTCCTAGCTTTGGAGAGACCCAAAAAGAAGAATAAGGACAAAAGCCAGTTGCAATGTTACAATTGCAAAGAGATGGGACACTATGCCAGTAAATGCCCAGAAAACAAGAAGAGCCAAGAAGACAAACAAAAGCTAGTGAAACCCAAGATGAAGAAGGATATTAGCCAAGTGATGTGCAACCACTCCAAAGAGTTAGGACATTATGCATCATATTGTCCAGAGAAGCCACCTCAAGACCTCAGCCTTATCACATGTTTCAAACGCATGGAACTAGGCCACTATGCAAACTTCTTTCCAGGAAAGTTACACCAAGATCCCAAGTAAGACAAGATGTAATCTAGTTGGAAATTTTGAAGGGTGGTAGTACCCTAGTTTTTTTTAGCCTACTTGTAACCCTAGCCTCCCCATATCTCGGGACGAGATTTATTTTAAGGGTGGTAGCCTGTCACATCCCAAGATTTTCCAAATCTTGTTATGTGAAAAATAAATGAATAAAATAAAACTTTGTTGATTTTCAGGGTGAGAAGAAACTTTGATTCCAATTGGGAACTTTAAAACCTATTTGGATCAAATAAAATCCTAAAGGGATTTAAAAAGATAAATAAACAATAAACTTAAAAATATTTAGAATTACTATTTTGGATATTTTAATGAAAAGATTTGGTTTTCAAATGAAAAGGTAGAAATATAAATAAGGATTATTTTATAGAGCCAAATTAAACCTTGGCCAAGCTTTTGAAATAAAATGTTTTGCTTTGATTAAAAGAGTAAAGGTTTATTTAAATAAAATTAAGGATTTATTATTATCCAAATTTTATTAAAATAAAGGTTTTACCATTTTAATTAAACACCAAAACTTGCTATTTTATTTTAAATAAGTTTTCCATGTATTATGTATTTTCAAATAAAACCTACTGAAGTGTTTTTGGTTTTATATTTACATTTCAAAAATAAAGTTTTTAATAAAACAAATCCTATTTGAATTTAATAACTAAGGTCCATTTTATTTAGTTAATAAATGGATCCTAAAAAGAATAAAAATATTATTTTATTTTGGGACTTAGAATTGTGTGGTTAAACAGAACCAAAACTCAATGCAAAGTTTGGAGGAGTTTTGAATTGAATTGTTGTTTGAATTGTTTGATTGAATTTCAAAACAGAAATTGAAATGGAGAAAGAAAATGATTCATAATAGAAAAAAAAATAGAGCAGGAGACGGCCCAACCCAACCTGGCCCACTAAGCCCAGCAGCCCAGCTCCTCTCTGTCCCGAAGAAAAACATTTCGCACCCAGTTTTGAACCCACGCATACGCTGACAGATGGACCCCCTCTCCCCTGCCTCTCCTCGCTGACGAGACGACCCCATAGCCACGTCCCCTTCTTCCCCACCCGCGGACTACGCCTCTCCCCTCGCCGGCCGTTGCAGGCGAATAAAGTTTGGCTTAATACGCGTTAACCACGCCATTAAACTACCCCGTGATCACGCATACTTAGTCGCTTGCCTCTCCTCCCCATTTCGCCTCTGTCGCCCCCCCTTAGCACGCCCCTAGGCTGCTGAATTTTGCCCTCCACCTCCACTTTCTCCGACGGCTTTCTCTGCCGATTCCGGCCAGTATTCGCCACCCCTCGCCTCTTCGAGCACACGGACGTGACCTCCAGACCTTGGCGCATCTCCCTGCCTTCTCGGCTCACTCGCGCGTGCTCTGTAGGCTCGGCAACGACGACGACCACCGTCGCCTCCGTGTGCTTCCTCTCCGGCGGAGCTTCTGGTAAGAACCTGACCGCGCCTTTCATTCCCCTTCACACACGCATATTCGCCAGGACCGTGCGCATCTGACCCTATCTTCCGTTTGTCCTAGTACGCGCTATAGCATCACCGTCAACGACGCCCGAGTATACCCGTCGCCAGGAGCAACTCCGGCGAGCCATTGTCCTCACCCCCGTGCGCCCCTGGCCTAGTGGAGACCACGTCGAGAATCAGCGTAGCCCTACGAACCCGGTGAGCATATTCCCAGCCTCTCTCGCTTCCTGCTGCACCAGCACCGCCACCATCTGACCGCGCCGCTGCCAGCCACCGTCGCTGCGCCGCCAGCCTTTGGTCAAACACACGTGGGTCGTTGGATCCTCATCCTATGGCGTAGACAGAATTATTAAAAATGGTTTTGGAAGAAAACTTTTGGGAAATGTTTTGTTTCAAACTCTCTGACCCTAAACACAAGTTTTATGGTTTGTAAACATAATTTGTGAACCTTATAGATTAATGCCTTAGTAAAAACATTTCTACACCACATAAAATGATACCTTGTTTTGAAAATGGTTTATGAAGTGAAATCTTTTGAAAATGACTTTGCCACTTTATGAAATGACCATTAGGTGTTTTCAAATGTTTAAGACCCATTAGGAACCACTTTTCCAAATAAAACAATCCTTGGCATGCTTGCATGCATTATCTTGTTTATATGATTTTATGTAATGTTTTGCTTGATTGGTAGATTGAAATATTGTTTGCTTTATTGATTTGTAGTGACTTGAAGTGTGTGAACATTGCAAAGATCAAGGAGTGAACCTATACTCTACCAAAAAGGCAAGTGATGCTTCATACTTTTGTCCCATTACTTTCACTATGCATTAGTGATTTTTCTAAGTAAAACTTGCATGGAATTTTTGCTAAGTATAAATCATGCTATGGGAAATCCTAGTAGATGAAACCTTAGTAGAAATTTTCCTAAGTTAAGATTCCTACTACTATCAAGCTTAGCTTAGGTAATAGAAAACAAGGGTGGAATATATATCATACTATGGAAAAATTTCTAAGTCTGAGGACTTGTGTTTTTGTTTAATAAAACAACTAATTTAATGAATCACCTAGGTGGAATGGTAATTGCTTGGTGGCTTTTGGTTGAGTGGTTACACAAGGACCATGGCTATGGTTTACCTTGTGTATCTCACTTGTGGATGGCCACCCAGGAACAAAGAGATTTGAGATGTCAAATGTTGAGAAGCTTCAAGTGCAACCACTTGGCATTATGGGATCTGCCTGGATCATAAAGGTTGCTAGAACTTAGCCATTTGGACAGTTGGTGGTAGTGGGAATGATAGGTTGGAGCGCGTCCATTTGGTCTAAGGAAAGGATTCTGAAAGATCTTTTCTTGGGAAACCAAGTCTTGTGGGGAAAGTGCACCACCTCTGCAGAGTATAAAATCTAAGTACTTAGCCATGTCCCTGGCAAAGGACAGTTTGAGCATCAAGACATGGAAGCAATCAAGAATCTCATCATCCAAATTTCTAAGTTAAAAACTTGTGGTTGAACAAGGGTTATATGATCTTCAATCTTTGATTGGGAGATGCCTTGGGAAAGATTTTTGTCAAAGCAAAAACTTAGTATTTTCAAATGATAAGGAAAATCTATTTTGAGCAAAGCAAGCCTAAACTCCACTTAGCCAAAAGCATATAGATGATAGACTCCACTATATTACCATAGTATCACTTGCCAATACAATTCAAATGTATTGACCCTTGTGGCTGTAACTTGTTATGTTGCAAGTTTGATTGATTTAGTGAAGTGTGTTGAATAGGATTACAAAGTCTACAACCAACATGTGTGCCTGTGGCACTTTGAAGATGAAGTACCCCATGCTTATAGATATTCTGCTGCAATGTAATGTAATAGCCAAATGATCTATGTAAGATGTAATAAAATTATGTTATTCCTGGTTATAAAGTTGTATTATGACCTTTGTTTCTTGATATTACATCTTAACTGTGGATGCTAGCTATTGATCCAGGGACTAGCATTGTAAACACAGGGGACCCTACCTTATTAAAGGTTGGGAACCTTACATAGATCATCTATCTTAGTTAGTAACCTCTAGCACCACTATGAGCTTGCCATTGCCATCAATGGTGAGAAGGCCGAGCCTCACCATGTCACCCCAGTGTGGACAACAAGCTAGAGGAAGAACTAGCTGCGCCCACCTTGTCTAGCATGCTGCCCATGCCTCACCGCCCTCTCTTGACCAGCCCTAGCTCAAAGACAGAGACAATAACCGCCAGGAACGTCGTGCCCGTGCCGTTGTCGACCATGCCGACACGCACCACCGTGCACGCGCCATTCCCATTCAACCCGACCACCTCGAGCCCTTGCCGCCCGCCAGCATGAACACCACCGTCCCAGGAGACCACTAGACATGATTGTTTCCTCGTCCGTACCCCGTAGCCACCTCACACCGTGGAGTTCGCCGTCGGTACCGCGCAGAGCACCGCACGTTCCCGACCGATTGCCACCGCCCCTAAGAGCAGATTCAAGTCCTAGAGCATCGCCAGGAGACCGCGCGTCGATCGCCAACCTCAGCCATGACACTAGCCGCCCGTAGCCAGGTCGCCACCGTCACCTGCCCATACCTCTCGGTCTCGCCGTCATGACTAAAAAAGGAGGCCACCCCCAGCCATTTGAAGCACACCATTCCACTCCCCTCACCTCACTGATCGTTCCACCCTCTAGCCAGAGCACGAGGAGCAGCAGCTTGCCGGAATTGCACCAGAGCAGGCCGCCTCTGGAGGAGAAGGGGGGCGTTGATTTCGACCACCCCCGGAGCTGCAACGGCCGTCCCTGAGCTCGCCGTCGACCACTCGTTCGTTTGCCCGCCTCACCGTCGTTGCTGGAGCCCTGGTATGCCCCCTATGCACCCCCACTGAGCCGCTAGGGTTTGATCTCGCCGGTGACATGTTCATCGTCGACGACGATCACTAGCCGTCGATCTCCCTTCTAATCCGACGACCCACATAGCCCCGTACCGCTTCGCGTGTTATGAGCCACTGACTGGTAGACCCCCCTGTCAGCTGAGCCCCGTGTTGCGGAGTGACACTGGGCCGGCCCATTAACCTCTCCCGCGCAACCCAACCATTTGAATTTAGATTTTTCTATTTTAATTCAAACTTAGTTCTGTACATAGATTCAAAAATCAATCCAGCTCGATCCAATGAACAAAATTGCATGAAACCAAAATTTTTAGAAAGTTACTAAAATTATTAATCCAAGCCCGTTGGATTCAAATCATTTGGATCTGTAGATCAACCTCGGTAAAAATAACAAGTCAAAAGCTTTTATGTATTCAAAGATTTTCCAAAATTCAACCATAAGAGATTTTGATTTGATTCCAACTCTCAAAAATCACATTTTATCATACCTTTCATAATATATAAAAAAATTGGGTTTACTTACATAATAATGTTCAAGTAACAAAATAATGCCACATAGGCATTTCGAGTCCCTTTATTTATTTAAAATAAAAGGGTTAAACCTTATTCAATTTTGACACCACTTTAAATCACATTCCCATGTACTGAAATATGTGGTGATGACATATGTCAACATGATCCCATGTTTGAGTTGGAGAATATTAAATCCTAAGTAGTTTTTCAATGAGTAGAAATTACTTTTCTCAAATTAAAATAAATAAGACAAATGCTTTAATCTTGTAATGATAGGTGATGATGGTAGATCATCTATAGTACACCTTTGTGTGATGAGTGAAAATAGATAGGTATTGTTTGGTGATTGTGTACCTCGTATTTATTTATAGACGCTAGTACTGACCAAGGATACGAGGAGGAAGGAGGATACTACGAGGAAGAAGCCGAGGGGAACTTCAACCACTGCTCTGCACAAGGAAAGCTTATACTGATACCTATGCAAGCAAATACTTGCTTGTTACCATGCCAACTATATGCCTTAAGCATATGTGATCATACCCACTTGATAACCCAATCCTAGTTTTATTTGCAAGCTTTATACTTTATTTATTTATCAAAGCTTTCTCTTAGAGTTTACATAGTGAATTGTAGATACTAGAAAGATAATGGAAGTTTGCATAAAGAGCATTAAATTTTGCCTAAGTTATATACTCTTGATGTCATCCTAAGGCATGATATTGAACTTAGTTAACCTCCACTTGTTTACCACCCCTCATTAGTACTTACTCCCACTTGTAGATGCTAGTGCTAACCATAAAACTTGATCAACTTTAGATGGGAATACTTGGTGAAAATGGTTATGCAAACCTTGGAATGATGAGTCATTCTACTGAAATGTTTTGACATGTGTTTCCGAACACCAGATGATTTTGATGATGAAAATGTTGAGGCATGAGCCTTAGCCCTTTATAAAACTGATGGTTTTCTGGATGCGATACCATTCCAATTTTACCGTACAACCACAATACCCGAAAATTGGGTAGGGCTTGACTGGAAACTTATATACCTTAGTATAGGTTCCCTCACGGCCAAGGTCTGAGCTGAGGCTACATTGTGAAGACTTTCCACCTGTGCAGTACCCAAGATGACAGTTGGTCATGGTTGGGAGGCCAAACTCACAGGAGAGGTGCCTATACTAGGGCGTGTAATTGAAAGGTTAGGATTGATCCGCATACTGAGTATGGTGAATTCTGGATTTGTTCCTGGCGGATGTATAGAATGTTGTGGTGAAAGTATACAATCTCTGAAGAGTGTCAAACTATTCGAATAGCCGCGTCCGCGGTTATGGACAGTTGGAGTGGCCATACTGTTTCCCCGTCAGATGTTTTCAAAATGACTAGTGAAATGAATTATGACTTTGACTTGACCACAACAAGGTTGTGATATGAAATTCAAGTTCCCACTTAGGTGCTATAAAACTTTCAACTAGCTTTCTTTGGTTCTGAACTTAGTAGAGGTAAATTTGGCTTTTTGCAAAACAACCCTAGAGCTTAGTTTCCTACTACAAAACCCCCTTAACTTGTTAGTGTTAGTTTGCGAGTACTTAAAGAGTACTCATGGCTTTGTCCCTGGCTATTCCCGTGGCCAGACTATGAAGAGGAGTACCAGGATGATAGACCGCATGAAGGTTACGACAACTAGGATCATCTCCCATCGTTAGCATTGCCTGTGACCCCGAAGATGGAGCTTCTCCTATGTTATCTTTACTATTACATTATTCCGTTTCTTGAGTTGTATTAAGAATTGGTGACATGGTTATACCCTACGGGTAAACTACCTTAGCATACCTATTCCAGACCAAGGAAGGCCCACGAGAATATGCGCCAGCCCATGAAGACTTTTGGGTGGCCAGGGCCCATGATGCCTTCGGATCCTTGGACAACAAGACTAGAGTAGATAGAATATTCAAAAGGGAAAACCCTAAAACCTGTAACCGACTCGATCTGTGCCTGGGACCTGCCTACCTCTATATAAAGGTCAGGAGGGCACGACGAGGAGGAGCTCTCTTGATGGGGATATGCCTACCGGGGTATACCCAGCAGGACGTTTCCGACTGGCCCAGGTGCCAGCGAGTGGGCCTGCAGGACGGCGACTGGATCAAGATCTGGCGTGGACTCAAGCGACTGGAAGCTGAAGGCCTAGAAGCGTAGATAGGCCCAGTCGGATTAGGTTAAAGGATCGCTAAAACCTTAACTGATTCGGTTGAGATCTGTAAACCCTAGGGAGGTGAGTCTATATAAACCTCCCTAGAGGACGCATAGAGGAGACGTTCCATCATACACCCAAGCGACTCGCTGCCTAGCCGCCGAGATCGCCCCATTGTACTCTCACCATAATAGAATCTAGCAGGAGTAGGTCTTTACCTTCCGGGGGGCCGAACCTGGGTAAATCCTTGTTTCTCCGCCCTCATCTCACACCGCAGATGGCTGGCCGCCCTTCCCCCATGTTCTACTACTCGCTGCCGATTGCAGCATCTGCCGTGGTCATTCCCATGACAGTGGCGCCCACCGTGGGGCCTGGCCGGTCAGGCCTGTGTTCTGCAGCGAGATCCAATCTTCCCATCAACGAGACGATCGCCACCGGCCACATGATTGTGATTGGTGAGATGCTCCAGATCTTGCCGAGCAGCTACGTCCCGGCGGCGTGACCCGTCACGCGCAGCATGATCCTGCTGGTCGGCACGATCAACCTCTTCTTCGGCCTCACCGACGTCATCTTCTCGGAGGACTCGGCTCGCATCCGCGAGTCGCCACCACGCGACCGGCTCTCTGAGAACCAGGTCCGCACGTCCACCGCCTCGCCTCCGAGTACGACTCAGCCCAAAGCAACGCGGCCGAAACCACCGCGGCAGCGGAAGATGCGGCCCTCAACGACGACGCCGATTCTTCTACCCCGGCGTCACTCGCCGTGTTCATTGTCGCCGCGTCACCCGCGGGATCCATCACCCAGGTCTCCAACGTCGGAGACTTCGAAGATCCCTCTATCCTTGGGATCTTGGACTTCGACTCCGGGTCGGAGAATTCCGTCGACCTCCGCGACGGAACCGGCCGCCACGCCGCGACCTACATGGCGACTGGCACCGACCCTCTGGAAGATCCATTCTCCACGCCGATTCCCCCCAACACGACAGCAACGGAGGTCGAGGAACTCCGCCTGAAATTGGCGGAAGCAGTCCGCAAGGAACAAGTCGAGCGCGAAAAATTTCGCCTCGAGCAGGTAACAGCACAGGAGCTGTCGCGCTATCACCAGCTCCGAATCAGGTCGCGTCTGAACCCCACTGTCCAGGGGCGCGCCCTGAATTTCGACGACGAGAATGACCCGGCCCGCGCGGCCGAGCACGCGATCTGCGAGAAAGCGCCACCAGGAGGAAGCACTCGACCCCCACCAGGTTCAACGGCCAATGGCGCAGCATCCAGAAAAGCTGCCATACCTCCATTATTGGAGTTTACACTTCGACGGCTCCAAGAACGCGGACGGCGCAGGAGCAGGGATCGTGCTAACTTCTCCAAAGGACGACAAGCTCCGCTACGTCCTCTACCTCGACTTCACCCCCTGCACTAACAACATGGCCGAGGACGAGGCGCTACTCCATGGCATGCGAGCTGCCAAGGAAATGAACGTCAACCGCTTGCGCTGCTACGGAGACTCCGACCTCGTGGCCGGGCAAGTCGCTGGCACCTGCGACGCCATCTCCCCCACCATGGCGGCATACCGCCAAGAAGTGGACAAGCTGGGTGGACACTTCGCAGGCTACTCCGTCGAGTGGATTGACAGGCGGAAGAACGAGGAGGCCGACACACTCTCTCGCATCGGCTCGGCTCAACTCGCACCACCCGCCGACATCTTCCTCGACACCCACTACTAGGAAAACGGCTATAGGTAATCAGCACATCCGTGGCTCACATGGTTGAAGTGCCCCACGGCTAAAATAGGTGTGGCTCACCTGTGGGCAGTGCCCTAATAGTAACTAGAACAACCGTGGCGCACATGACCATAGTGCGACACAAATATGTGTGGGCGAGGGCCCTGTTGGCCGCACGCCAAACATCTGTAGCGCACACATGTCAGGTGCGCTACGGATGTTAGTGCCAACTGTGGCGCACATTGTGGGGGTGCGCTACGCCCCCCTCTGCTGTGAAACGGACAGACACATCCGTGGCGCACTATGGAATGTGCGCCACGGATGTTACTACTCCCTGTGGCGCACTAGGGCATGTGTGCCACGGATGTTACTCTTCCCTGTGGAGCACTAGGGCCGTGTGCGCCACGGATGTGCCGATTTTTTTGATAGCACTTTATGTGCACATGTGTGACCACATCCACCACCCCACACTTCACTTTCTCCTTCCTCTTCCTCCTTAGATAAAGTCGGGATCTTCTCCTTCCCACCTCAATTTCTCCACCCATTCACCATTTTTAGCATGTAGAACTTGCCTTGGATGTTACATAAGTAATAGAGGAAGGTCTCCGGTCTCGCGCGCACCTCTTCTTTACATCTTTCTCGCGATCGGTCTCTCATCTCGGTAAGTTGTCCATGTAAGGATGTGTTCATGTGTATATGGATGATGTGATCATATGTATGTAGATTATCGATGCTCATGATGTGTGTATGGAGAGGATCGATGGTCATATGTGTGTGTATATGGAGAGTATCGATGATGCTCATGCATGTGTGTATGGAGAGGATAATGATATGTTCATGTGTGTATGGATCGGTCTCTCTCTCTCTCTTGTGTTTGTATGTGAACAAGTTTCCATTTGTTTTGCCAAAATGTTGATTCATTTCCATTTTGGCAAGACTTTGGCATTTCGCAAAGGTCCTAATTTTAGGATAGGTCATGCCGAAATTTTCTATCGACCTTTGCATGCATGCATTCATTATGTGGTTCTAATAGACTTCAAATTGTACCATGTACACCGTGCAGGCAAAAATGGTCCGCATAATGAGCGAAGGCATTGTGGCTAGATTTTTTAAATGTGCGACGACCAACATGATACGAAATAACAAGACAGATATAAGATGTTCGTGTAGAAGATGCAAACTCAACTGGGTTATCGACCCAGATTCCAGGAATCTGCAGGCGCACCTGCTCCGCCATGGTTTCATGGACGGATACACTCGTTGGATAAGCGATGACGTAGATGATGGAGACGGTGAAGGTGGACAACATGACGATGATCATCATCACGACGAGAACGGGCGAGATGATGAAGAGTCTCCTGGAGATGGTGAAGGTGCGGAAGCAGACCGGGATGATGATGATCTAGATGCCGGAGGAGCAGACGACGATGGAACAACGCCAGGCTGGGTGCGGGACCCTTATGTGCAAGAGCTACTTCTCAAGCAGACGAGTAACGCCAGGGCTGCCGTTAGAGAGAAAGCCAATCTTGCGCAACTTGAGAAAGACGCAGTTACTCCATTGTATGAAGGATGCAGGCCCGATGATACCTGGTTGAATGAAACGCTCAAGGCTATGGAGATGAAGGCAAAACACAAATTGAGCGACGCAAGCTTCGACGATATGATGGCATTCTCGCACGATCGTCTCCCGGAGGGGAACACATGTCCAACTAGTATCGAGGATGCCAAGAAAATCGTCTGTCCTCTCGATCTACCGCATGTTAGATATCACGTATGCATCAACGATTGCATCATTTATCGGGGCGAGGACGTGGAGAAAACCACATGTCTGGGGTGCGGCATGAGTCGATACAAGAAAGGGAAGAAAGCACCTCGAAAAGTGGTATGGTACTTTCCTATCACTCCTCGTCTGCAGCGCTATTTCGCGGACCCTAAGGAAGCGAAGCTCATGTGATGGCATGCGGAAAGGAAGAAGCCAGGAGATGATGATGATGACCCCGAAAAGGATGAGCTGCTGACGCACCCTTCAGATGCTAGCCAGTGGAAAGCATTGGACCTCGAATTCCCAGAATTCGGTGGAGATTCGAGGAACATCAGGCTTGGTGCGAGCACCGATGGACTCAATCCGTTCGGTAGCCAGAGCAGCACGCACAACACTTGGCCCGTGTTTGTATGGATGTACAACCTCCCTCCATGGTTGTGCATGAAGAAGAAGTACATACAAATGAGTATGCTAATTCAAGGGCCAAAACAACCTGGTACCGACATCAATCTGTATCTCGGGCTGTTGAAAGAGGAGCTAGCCACGTTATGGGAATCTGGAGCCAATACTTACGACGCCGTCGCACAATATTATTTCACTATGAGAGCCGCGTTGGTCAATACGGTGCAAGACTATCCAGGTTGCGGGTATATCTCGGGGCAGGTTATCCAAGGATTCTGTGCATGCGTTAGGTGCATTGATAACACAAGCTATCTCCAACTAGAGAAAGATCCAGGGTCATCGAAAACCGTGTTCATGGCGCACCGGAGGTGGCTCGGCAAGAATGATCCATGGAGAAAACGTGGAGACCTGTTCGATGGAAAATCAGAGACCCGAGGAATCCCAGAGCGTAGGAGCAGCGAAGAAGTGGAAGAGTTGCTGAAAAACTGGAAAGATTGTCCTAAGCCTGGAAAGAAGCGAAAGAGGAAGCAACAAGACAAGTCGTTGATGAAGGTATGGAAAACAAGGACTGTTTTCTGGGAGTTGCCATACTGGAAGTTTCTCCGCACGCCTCATAGCCTCAACATCATGCATATCACGAAAAACGTGTGCGAGAGTCTGGTCGCCACCATAATCAACATGCCAGATAGGACGAAAGATGGTCCGAAAGCAAGGCCCGACCTGATATGCTTGGGTATCCGGAAGGAGCTTCATGGAGGACGCACTACTCCTGATGATCAGGAAGATGACGATGACCATGAGTCGGAGACGACACAAGGTCATCGGAAGGGTAAAAACCTCAAGAAGAACGAATATTACTGCCCTCCTTCTTGCTTCACTCTAAGCCAGGATGAGATCAAACGGTTTTTCAAGTGCCTTCTAGGAGTCAAATTTCCTTACGGCAACGCGGGAAAGATAAGGAGATACCTAGACGATGCGAAGCAGAGGTTCAGTGGCATGAAGTCTCACGACTATGCCGTGCTAATGACGCAGGTACTTCCGGTCGCACTAAGAGGGATAATGGACGAGCAGGTCCGTGAAACGTTATTTGGCCTATGCAAATTTTTCGACGTCATCTCTAGGAAGTCGATTGGCGTGAATCAGCTCGGGAGGCTACAGGAGGAGATCGTGGTGATACTATGTGAGCTTGAGGTCTACTTCCCACCCGCATTCTTTGACATTATGGGGCATCTGCTGGTCCATGTCGTGGAGGACATCGTACAACTCGGGTCGATGTTCCTCCGTAGCATGATGGCGTTCGAAAGGATGAACGGACACATCAAAGGATACGTTCGCAACAGGTCCCGTCCAGATGGAAGCATAGCCAAGGGCTTTCTGGCCAAAGAGTGCATCTCTTTCTGCACGAATTATCTAGACATCGAGAACCCTGTCGGTCTTCCCGTCAATAGGCACCTTGGCAAGCTCGACAGATCTGGTCACCGAGAGGGTCGTCGCATACTGCATGCAGACTTCGATTTTCGACGCGCAGAATTTGATCGAACAAACCTTGTCGCGCTACAGCATTTAGAACTGGTCGATCCTTGGGTACAGATGCACAAAAGGTTAATCGAGAAGAAGTACAGTGACCGGGGTATACAGAGGACGCAGGGAGAAATAATCAAAGAGCACAACTCAGATTTCACGCGTTGGTTTAGGCAGACCCTCCTTGATAATCCCCCGCGATCGCATTCTTCTGACACGGAAAAGATCATATTCACCTTGTCACAGGGACCGATGCAAAACCTGGTGACCTATCAGGCGTATGATATCAACGGCTACACATTCTACACGGAGGAAAAGCACAACAAGTGTGATTATCAGAACTGAGGCGTAACGTCGGAATTCTACACCGATGACAACGTGAAGGAAAGATTCTACGGAAGAATCGATGAGATCTGGGAGCACGACTACTGTGGAGAAAGGTGCCAATGTTCCATGTCATATGGGCAAAGAGCGTCGAAAGAGAAGACCGGTATTTCACAACCATGTTTATACCCGAAGCAGCCAAATCCAAGGCCGTCGGTGCAAACGTGGCCGCGAAAAATGAACCGTGGGTATTGGCTACCAAAGTGGACCAATTTTTTTTCAACCGCGACAAAGAAGGGAAAAAGGATTGTAAAACGCTAGCTCAAAAAATATTGTAAAATGCGTGGTCGAAAAAGATTGTAATATTCATGGACAAATTATTATGAAATTTAGTTATACTTTGAATCATATTTGTAACACTTTTATGAGATATATTATCACTTTTGGGCATTTTGGAATATTTAAAAGTATTTTAAAAACAAAACAAAACTTGTATGGCATATATCACCACTTTTGGGCATTTTTTGGAACATTTAAAAGTATTTTTAAAATAAAAATAAAAAAGTGGACCACCAGGATTCGAATCTAGGTGCTCATAGTTTAGAATAGAGCTAAGGGGCAGAACCAGTGGGATAAGACAATACTAGTGTTAACTAGTGGGGTGGCCGCAATCTTATCTGATAGTCCAACCCACATAGGCGTAGCGCCCCCTGGCCAAGCATGCTACGGTTATCCGTAGCGCCCTTGGCCAGGGTGCGCTACGCCTATGTGGGTTGGACTAGTCAACCGTGCGTGCCATGTCCGCCTCTCTCATCCCCATCTCACAGACACCGCCACCGCCGCTGCTTTCTCTCGATCCGCCACCGCGCCGCTGCTTTTTCGATCCACCACCGCCGCGTTGTGCTCTCGAGGAGGAGGACGCCCGTGCCGCTGACGATCCGTGGAGGAGGAGGCCCGTGCCGCTTGTGGAGGAGGAGGATCTCGCGCCGCTCGAGGAGGTGGAGGCCGTCGTCGTCCGCCCGTCGTCGTCCGCCCGTCGTCCGCACGTCAGAGGTGAGCGTCGCCCCTCCCCTATCTCTCCCTCTCTCTGCCTCTGTCCATCTCTCTCCCTCTGTATGGTGGTAGTTAGATGGTCGAGCGAGTAGAATGATTTGATCCTTTTGTTAGGTTTGTTACTGTGATAGTTCATCAGTAAAAAATATTCACATTATTTCATCAGGGAACAAAGAATCATATCCTCAAGATATTTTTTGGCATTGTTTCAATTTGATAGAAGTTCAGATGTGGTTTCATGATCTAAACTGCTTCGTATACCACTGTTTCCATGATTAAATTTGGTCACTGGAGCATGACATAACTCCATTTTCATGATGGAATGATGTATGAGCATATCAGAACAGACACATAAATCAAACCATAGCCAAAGAAGGCTTAGTTTTCTCTTGTTCTCCTGCTTTATCAACAGAACAGGAAAGGCTTATATTGTTTACAAACTTTACTAAATAAACTACAAAGGTAGAAACAATTGTGTACATGATCAGCATGCACAATTATATTGGTTTATGAACCAGGAGGCACCACCAAATCTCATGGAGTTCTTGATGCTGAAGGTACATACTTTCAGCTTCAAGTAAATTGCTTGGCACATGAAACTCAATAATATAGAAGCAGAGCCAAAGATTTTCTAGTAAATTACTTGGCACATGAAATTGCTTGGTACATACTATCCAATGATGATCTAGTACTCCATGTGAGTACAGAGCTGAGGATTTTCTATTGCCCCCTCTATTTTCTTTAAGATGCAATAGTAAGAACAGATGCAAGGACATGATCTTTGATGGATAACCTGTTGTGTTGGAGTTGTGGTTGATTTTGTGCCTATATTATTGATCACTACTGTGCCAACCCCATCCTCTCACCTCCTAACTTGATCCCTTGGATTTGCTGGTGCTCCTGGATGGCTTTCCCAAGCAACGAGAGTGTTGGTGAGGGTTTTAGTGCTGAACCATGTGCTCTGGATTAGCTAGTAGTAATATTATTCCCATGATTCTAAATCATAACCACTCACTTATAAGTTAATAAACTCATAGTAGTGGTGAGAGTTTTAGGGCTGAACCATGTGCTCTTGATTAGCTAGTAGTTTTAGTGTTGAACCATCTTTAGGAAGTAGGTGTTGCTTGCTTATTTGCTTTAGTGATGAAATGCTCCTGGTGATGAAATGCTAGCTGAAACTGAAACAAGACAGTAGCTAGCTGTGTAATGCTGTGAAATGCTTATTTGCTTATTTTCTTTAGTGATGAAATGCTAACAAAAACAAGACAGTAGCTAGCTGTGTATACTATTTGCATTTTTACACTCTTTATGCTTGCTGAAACCTGAAACTGCTAAGTCCAAACCTAAAACCTGAAATTGCTAAGTCCAAACCTGAAACTTGGCCATTTATGCTTGATGTACTGTTTGTGTGTTGGCCATTTATTCTAGTTGCTCCATTTTTGCCTGAAACAGATTTATTGTGTGCTGGTTGTACAATTGTGCTGGCTATACTGGGCCATTTATGCTGGTTGTGCTGGCTATGATGGCCATTTATTGTGTGCTAGCTATGCTGGCCATATATATGCAGGTTCTTGTATGAAATGAGTCCCGATTTTTGCCGGAATGTTGATTAACTTCCATTTCGGCAGAAATCGGGCACTCCTAGTTTAAGAAAATTAGCAAAGGTCATGCCGGATTTTTCCGTGCATTTAACCAATTATTTGTTTTTTATTAGTGCGAAGATGTGTGACAACGACGAGGCTGGATGTTCTAAGAGCATTAGTGCTGAAGGAGAAGTCAGACCTCCGAATAAACAATTGACATTCTGGGAGGCGGCCCAGCGGCTAGAAGACGATGAAGAATACCATCCTTCGGAGAGCGAGGATGATGAGATGGAAGACGTGGAGGAAGAAGCCGAAGGTACGGCGGACGATGAAACCACTGATGGCAGCGCGGGCACAGGGAGTGGTAGCAATCCTCCTAAGAAGAAGAAGAAGAAGAAGAAGCCGAAGGACCGGTGCCCCAACACGGTCGACACGGTCAGGGAGGAAATTACCGAAGTGAGCCCATCAGGGGTTCCTTTGGAGCCCGACCTTGTCGTCAAAGGGTACGGTGGGCAAGTGGCGGCGATCACCCGGACAACCATCTCGATCAACACCGAGAATCTGCGGCATAAAGATAATGGCCACTTGCGCACACTCCTCTTCGAGAAGCTGCACGCAAGATACAAGTTCCCCGCTAAGTATCATAACACAAATTATCATGGGAACGAAGTAAACAAATCCGCCCTCACAAAGATGAGCACCGCCCTGGCCATCTGGAGAACCCGGATAAAGAAGAAGATCTATAAAGAAGGCAAAAGTCTCAAGGAGATCCAGAAGATTGACCCGCAGATCACCGAAGATCAGTTCCGGGAGTTCAAGGAGAGGTGTGAATCCGAAAGAGCCCTGTCCAATAGTAATCGGGGAAAGGTGCTGCAGGCGATGAATATAGGTCATCACCATCTCGGATCTGGTGGATACAGAACCGCGGAGGCCAAATGGAATAAGGAGGACGAAGAGTATAGATCCAAGGGGATAGAAAAGCCCTTTGCTAAATTCGAACCCAGGCAGGTTCGAAACTTCATCAGGTCCCGTTACCATGTGGACCCAAAGAACAAACAACTCACCGTGGATCCTGCGGTGAAGGAATTCGAGGAAATTGTGGTAAGTATAATCTAATTACCGTGGATCAACTCGATTGCAATCTAATAGATGATCTAAATGATTCACTATTACTTCTTCTGCAGGAGGAGGAAATTGTTGCTAGTCATGGATCCCAGGGTTCCTCATCCCAAGGGTCGACGGCGGCCACCCGGTGGGATAACCCTTTTAACAGGGCGATGAACCGGGCCAAGAAAATAGAGCCGGTTATGAAGAAGCCGTCGTCGGCTGGCCGTCTGGCCGGCCTCGGGGGTAAGAATTGGGTGCGTCGACATTAGCCGATCTCGACGCCATCACGGTAAACAAATTGCTTTAATTACCGCCTTTCATGCCATATATTACTCTTATGGCATCTCTGACGACGCCGTACATGTTTTCCGCAGACGGATGTTCCTTGCACTCTCTTATGCTACGTGAACAACGAGCTGAGGGATGTTGCCAAGGGTACCATCGTTCAACCCTTGCAGTGCACATTCCACTGAAGGCCGATGTCAGATAGCGTGCACAGGGTTAAAATTAGTCGGGTGCTAAGGGGCTGTGACGACCTGGAACATCCCATTCAACCCCCAGGAGCGGATGAAGAAGAGCCGTCTGTCCTTAGAACTTGCTTCGGCTTATTCTTGCTATGGCCAAAGAGCATGATCTGTTTGGGGATGGCGGGGGCCATCACGCCATAGACAACAGCACCGCCTATCGTGCCAGCGACAAGCGGTGGCAAGGCCCCCTTACCGCCCTCGCCGTCACCTCCACGCGGTGGGTCGGATGATCATGTTGATGATATGCACATGGCGCAGGATCCGGCCGAGGACGACGAAGACTGGAATGATCACTTCTTCAACACTCAGTTTGGCAACGAAGAAGACCTAGCTGGTGGCCCAACAGAGAAAGCCACTATCACCAAGCGTCTATTTGGTTCTCAAGAGACGCCTCCAGCTTGCGCCTTTACAGAGCCAGCTGATACAACCAACCGGCCCTTTATTTTAAGCCCTGACACACTACATATGGCGGCCGGTGCTCAGATTGCGGTGCATGCCCGCTCTCCAAAAGGAAAAAAGGGCAGGAAAAGAAAATCTAGCAGCTCGAGCCAGCCGGTGCCGTCAACAACTGCGAATCCGATCAGGTTTCGGGACGGGCCACCAAGACCCGAGGGTATTATGTGGAGGATTCATGTGGCGGGTGAGCCCATGCTACCTAAGAATTTGCGGAAGCTCGCCAGTTCGGAACTGCAGAGTGTGCATGACGGCGTGCTGACGATCGAGAGACACCTTCTATCGGAGAAAGATCCCTCGCACCCCGTATTCGTGGTTAAGGTGCCACCAGGCTTGGGCTTCGTCGACAATGCCCCTGCGGATCTGTTCTTCCTGCGGTTCAACGACATCTTCAATATGTTCCACCTATACCCGCTGCACTATACCATGGCCCGTCTGTTTTCTCTCAGCCTGGCCATGCAGATCATTAGAGAGAACACACCGGGCATCGCTATAGTGGACCCCTACTACATGCGTGACGACTGCTTGGGTTCCCCCGCCGAACGACGTATCGTGGCCTCGTACCTAAAAAGAATCCTCATGGCGAACAAGACAAAGGAATACATTCTCGTTCCTTACTTTCCTGAGTAAGTCGTTATTCACTCGCCATCGTCGATTGGCTTTATTAGATCATCATCATTCTTTTTCCAACACATTCCATTTGAATTTTTTGTGCAGAGATGAACACTGCACGCTCATCTCCTTATCGCCGAAGCATTCCCACGCCACGTATTTCGACTCGGGGAGTCTAGAAAAGAAGAAAAACTACGACAAGATCAAGGAAGTTCTGGATGATGCTCTCACTGGCTTTGCCTCGACGGAAGGCACCACCTTCGTGCGTACGAAGGTCATGTTTGGCAGGCACGTCTTCAACCACGTAACGGAGTTCCCCTACGTGAAGCAGCCGGGAAACAGTAAGAAGGAAGCCTACTTCGCACTCCATCACATGAGGGCGTTCCTACTTGACCAGCAGAATTCTACGCTGCCAGATCATCTCAAACAGTGGGCCGAAGAAAAGGCCAAGATCAATGATTCGGATATTAGACAAGAGATGTATCTCATCCAGCAGCAGTTTGGGGAAATCATCTTTCGTGATGTCATGACTTCGGGGGGATCTTCTACGGAGGAAATATCCCGAATAACCGTGACATAGAAGATCGCCTAGAGATGCAGGGTGACTATAGGAAGTTCATGATGAGACAAGGCGTCCTCCCGTTCCCTAAGCCGAGCCAGAAGGCTTGATGTTGGCCTAGTTGTAGTTACAAACTATAGATGACCTTTGTGTGTGTGTGGACAAGTGTACTTATCTTATTAGGTTTATGAATCATCGCTTACTTATTTTGCTTATTATTATTATATATCAATCAATGCTTGGTTTTTTTTCTTACTCTTTGGTCCTTTGCTCACTTTGGTCCTTCTTTTTTTCCTTACTCTTTTTTCAAGAATAATGCCGATGATTGAAATGCCGTGGCACACTATATATGTGAATGTGCTACGATGGGATTGTGAGCCTTGTGATATGCACAAGTCTAGGTCTTGTGCATCCTACTTGGTTCACCGTTCCATCGTAGCATATTCCTGTGTCCAACGACCTATGTATATATATGAGGCATTCTTTTCGAGTTATTTTTGTCTTTTTCGAGAATAATGCCGATGATTGAAATGTCGTGCCACACTATATATGTCAATGTGCTATGATGGGATTGTGAGCCTTGTGATATGCACAAGTCCAGGTCTTATGTATCCTACTTGGCTCACGGTTCCATCATAGCATATTCGTGTGTCCAACGACCTATGTATATATATGAGGCATTCTTTTCTAGTTATTTTTGTCTTTTTCGAGAATATGCCGATGATTGAAATGTCGTGGCACAATATATATGTGAATGTGCTATGACGGGATAGTTAGCCTTGTGATATGCACAAGTCCAGGAATTGTGCATCCTACTTGGCTAACCGTTCCGTCATAGCATATTCCTGTGTCCAACGACCTAGCTGGTTATATATGAGGCATTCTTTTCGAGCTACTTTGGTATTTTTCGAGAATAATGCCGATGATTGAAATGTCGTGGCACACTATATATGTGAATGTGCTACGATGGGATTGTACGCCTTGTGCTATGCACAAGTCCAGGTGTTGTGCATCCTACTTGGCGTACAGTTCCATCGTAGCATATTCCTGTGTCCAACGACCTATGTATATATATGAGGCATGCTTTTTGAGTTACTTTGGTCTTTTTCGAGAATAATGCCGATGATTGAAATGTCGTGGCACACTATATGTGAATGTGTTGCGATGGGATTGTTCGCCTTGTGCTATGCACAAGTCCATGTGTTGTGCATCCTACTTGGCGAACAGTTCCATCGTAGCATATTCCTGTGTCGAACAACCTAGTTATATATGAGGCATGCTTTTTGAGTTTGGTATTTTTGATTTAGGAGTACTTTCTATAAGTGTATCTTCATATGCGACTTTAATTATATATGTTTTTTTTCAATCACCGGTTAATTATTATTGTCAACTTATAGATGACGTGGTACGTCGTGTACAAGAGACGGGTTCCCGGAGTCTACGATGATTGGGAAGACTGCCGGAGACAGGTGCACCGTTTCAGCGGCAATAGCTACAAAGGGTACAACACTATGGCGGAGGCGGAAGCTAGATACACGCGCTATCTAGCGGGAGTTAGGACAAGGAACCGGATGAAGACCTACACCTTCGTCGCGGTGGTGATCATGCTTATCTTCTTTGGTTATTTATCCCGCGTTTGTGTCTAGCTAGTTTAGATGTCTAGGCGAGCTTCCGAGCTCTAACTTGTTCGATCGACACATGTATTCGCATGTCACCAACTACTACTTTGTAACTTGATCGAAACAATGTAACTTATACTATGTATTCATGTATGAGACTTATCTATATGTATTTGTTTCAATCTTGTTTTTCATATTGTGTATTTATATATATAATTGTATATGTTGTATCTATGTGTGTATATCTGCTGTAATATTGTATATAATCTGGCTAGGAAATTAAAAAAAAAAACAAAAAATACATCTGTGGCGCACGTGGTCTACCTTCTGTGGCGCACTACACCTAAAGCGCACTATAGAAGCTTAGTGGCGCACTAGTTAGTGCGCCACAGAAGATCCTAGGGGTAGCGCACCTGCCCAAACATCTGGGGCGCACTAGCAGGTGCGCTACGCCTGTCTCTACACAACCGTGGCGCACTAGGCAGTGCGCCACGGCTGAGAGATAGTCGTAGCGCAAGGCACGTGGCGCACTGCAAGTGCGCCACAGATGATGTTTTCAGGTGCGCCACTAAAGGCCGTTTTCCTAGTAGTGACCATCACCAAGCCTTCCGTCTCTCCCACAAGGTAGATCGACATCGGAATCCCGCTGCAACTAGAGGCATCTCTGGTCGTGCTTATCGCCGAGCCAGACGACTGGACCGCGCCGTACACTACCTACTTGGAGGGAGACACCCTGCCAGCGGATGAAACGGATGCCCGGATGATAGCACGCCGCTGCAAATCCGCTGACCGGCTTGTTCCAACGCTGCGTTCAACCCGCTGAAGGATGCAAAATCCTCCAAGACATCCACTCCGGCGACTACGGCCACCACGCCGGGGCCCGCTCTATGGTCGCAAAGGCTATGCGACACGGCTTCTACTGGCCCACCGCACACGCAGACGCTGTCGACATTGTCCAGTGGTGCGTCGGATGCCAGAAGTACGCCAACCAGACCCACGTGCCGAGCTCAGCGCTCAAGACAATCCCCATCACCTGGCCGTTCGCCATGTGGGGCATGGACATTGTAGGCCCTTTCAAAAAGTCCCCCTCCAGCTTCACCCACCTACTAGTCGCAGTCGACAAATTCACAAAATGGGTGGAGGCCAAGCCAGTCCGCAAATGCGACAGGAAGACCGCCACCAAGTTCCTACGCGAGCTCATCAATCGCTACGGGTTCCCAAACAGCATCATCATGGACAACGGAACCAACTTCACCAAAGGATCCATGGCCGAGTTCTGTGAGGAACATCACATCCGACTCGACCTCGCCTCAGTCGCGCACCCGGAGTCCAACGGCCAGGAGGAACAGGCCAACCAGAGCATCCTCCATGGCCTGAAGCCACGGCTCCAAGTACCACTCGAGCGCACCGACGGGTTATGGGTTGAGGAGCTACCCTCCGTCATTTGGGGCATTCGCACCTCTGTCAACAGGTCGACAGGATTTACACCCTTCTTCATGGTTTACGGCGCCGAGGCAGTCATGCCCACCGACCTCGACCACGACTCGCTAAGGGTGGTCAACTACACGGAGGCTGCAAACGAACTCGCACGACAAGACGGAGTCGACCAGCTCGAGGAGGCACGCGACCTAGCTCGCTCCCGCACTGCCATCTACCAGCAAGGGCTCCGCCGCTACCATAGCCGGCGAGTAAGGACTCGCAGTTTCCAGGAAGGTGACCTGGTACTACGCCTCATCCAGGGCAAGAAGGGCATGCACAAGCTCCCCCCCCCCCTGGGAGGGACCATTCGCCATCGGGCGAGTCCTAGGCAACAACGCCTACTACCTCACCGACGTCCGAGGAGACGGGCAACTCGACGTCAAGCGACCGTGGAATGTAAACCTCCTACGGAAGTTCTACTCCTAGAACTCCATACATGTACCCTCCACCTGCTATGAAATAAAACAGATCGGTTACCGCAAATTGCGTCTACTCTCCATGTCTTGTGCCACTCGCACTCGTAATAACAGCGTTAAGCTATTCGCAGAAGTCAACCTTTGGTAAAGCGACCGGCATAACCAAGTAGTGCGGTACAAGGGCACTGGGAGACCCCAGGCCTTGTAACGTCCACGAAAAACGCCAACCCGGAGCCCCATTGGAGTCGCCTAGCCCGACTGGCTTACCGAGCCAAGAAAACTGCCCTCGCTCCTCACAGCAACCAAAGTCACCCGCATCCTCGGCACAGCGACTCGAACAACCAAGTACAACTCTCGGGGACTGACGTCCGGTCAAATACGAGTGGCTAGGGAAAAACGCCCAGTACGAGAGCGTGACCAGGACTCGCCATGCGACTGATCCTTCGGGTCAGGCAGGAGTGACGCGCTCACTCTAACACGCTTAGTCCTCACCTACCTTGGAGCTGCGACTAGAACCACCAAGTACCATGCTCGGGGACTCGGCTACCCGACCTCGTTCGCGCATGGGAGAACGGTCAAGTAAAGAGCACCCACGGGAGTCGCCCAGCGACTGGATCTCCGAGCTCTGGAGAGTCGACCTCAATAGAAAAACAATTAACAAAACACTCAAAATCGTAAACACATAACAAACGAGGTAAACCCCATAAAAAGGGCGGACGCGCTCGGGGACTCATCCAATCAGCATTCAAAATCGCGAAACAATTCACAAAACAACACGAATTTTCATTACAGCATAACAAAGTCGTTCCAAAATACAAGATAAGTCCAATGGCTATTTGTTACTAACGCCCCAGGGCACAAAGCTTCTACTCCACAGGTTTCGACGCCGACTCGCCGCCACCCCTGCGGTCGCGAATGAAGGGCACCTACGGGTTCGACGGGTACGTCGTCAACTCACCTGCCATCGCCGCACGAAATGGCTGCTCAACTTTGAAGTCCCGGTGCTTCGGCTCGGGATCATTGGGCGTGACAGTCGTCTCCTGATAGGGGAGGAGGTCGCCCATCGCCCAAACGCGATCGCAATACACCGAGGCCCGGTCCGTCAGCTTCAGCACCTCGGCGATCTCCACAGAGCCCGTCGACGAGGGGTAGCCACTCGTCACATCATCAAGGTCGAAGTCCTCCGGGAACTGGGCAAGTCCAAGGCTGAGCGCTGTCGCGGTGGTGATCATGCTTATCTTCTTTGGTTATTTATCCCGCGTTTGTGTCTAGCTAGTTTAGATGTCTAGGCGAGCTTCCGAGCTCTAACTTGTTCGATCGAACATGTATTCGCATGTCACCAACTACTACTTTGTAACTTGATCGAAACAATGTAACTTATACTATGTATTCATGTATGAGACTTATCTATATGTATTTGTTTCAATCTTGTTTTTCACATTGTGTATTTATATATATAATTGTATAAGTTGTATCTATGTGTGTATATCTGCTGTAATATTGTATATAATCTGGCTAGGAAATTAAAAAAAAACAAAAAATACATCTGTGGCGCACGTGGTCTACCTTCTGTGGCGCACTACACCTAAAGCGCACTATAGAAGCTTAGTGGCGCACTAGTTAATGCGCCACAGAAGATCCTAGGGGTAGCGCACCAGCCCAAACATCTGGGGCGCACTAGCAGGTGCGCTACGCCTATTTCTACACAACCGTAGCGCACTAGGCAGTGCGCCACGGCTGAGAGATAGCCGTAGAGCAAGGCACGTGGCGCACTGCAAGTGCGCCACAGATGATGTTTTCAGGTGCGCCACTAAAGGCCGTTTTCCTAGTAGTGACCATCACCAAGCCTTCCGTCTCTCCCCCAAGGTAGATCGACATCAGAATCCCGCTGCAACTAGAGACATCCCTGGTCGTGCTTATCGCCGAGCCAGACGACTGGACCGCGCCGTACACTACCTACTTGGAGGGAGACACCCTGCCAGCGGATGAAACGAATGCCCGGATGATAGCACGCCGCTGCAAATCCTTCGTCATCATCAACGGCGAGCTCCACAAGCGCAGCGTGACCGGCTTGTTCCAACGCTGCGTTCAACCCGCTGAAGGATGCAAAATCCTCCAAGACATCCACTCCGGCGACTACGGCCACCACGCCGGGGCCCGCTCTATGGTCGCAAAGGCTATGCGACACGGCTTCTACTGGCCCACCACACACGCAGACGCTGTTGACATTGTCCAGCGGTGCGTCGGATGCCAGAAGTACGCCAACCAGACCCACGTGCCGAGCTCAGCGCTCAAGACAATCCCCATCACCTGGCCGTTCGCCATGTGGGGCATGGACATTGTAGGCCCTTTCAAAAAGTCCCCCTCCGGCTTCACCCACCTACTAGTCGCAGTCGACAAATTCACAAAATGGGTGGAGGCCAAGCCAGTCCGCAAATGCGATGGGAAGACCGCCACCAAGTTCCTACGCGAGCTCATCAATCGCTACGGGTTCCCAAACAGCATCATCATGGACAACGGCACCAACTTCGCCAAAGGATCCATGGCCGAGTTCTGCGAGGAACATCACATCCGACTCGACCTCGCCTCAGTCGCGCACCCGGAGTCCAACGGCCAGGCGGAACAGGCCAACCAGAGCATCCTCCATGGCCTGAAGCCACGGCTCCAAGTACCACTCGAGCGCACCGATGGGTGTTGGGTTGAGGAGCTACCCTCCGTCATTTGGGGCATTCGCACCTCTGTCAACAGGTCGACAGGATTTACACCCTTCTTCATGGTGTACGGCGCCGAGGCAGTCATGCCCACCGACCTCGACCACGACTCGCCAAGGGTGGTCAACTACACGGAGGCTGCAAACGAACTCGCACGACAAGACAGAGTCGACCAGCTCGAGGAGGCACGCGACCTAGCTCGCTCCCGCACTGCCATCTACCAGCAAGGGCTCCGCCGCTACCATAGCCGGCGAGTAAGGACTCGCACTTTCCAGGAAGGTGACCTGGTACTACGCCTCATCCAGGGCAAGAAGGGCATGCACAAGCTCCCCCCCCCCCCCTTGGGAGGGACCATTCGCCATCGGGCGAGTCCTAGGCAACAACGCCTACTACCTCACCGACGTCCGAGGAGACGGGCAACTCGACGTCAAGCGACCGTGGAATGTAAACCTCCTACGTAAGTTCTACTCCTAGAACTCCATACATGTACCCTCCACCTGCTATGAAATAAAACAGATCGGTTACCGCAAATTGCGTCTACTCTCCATGTCTTGTGCCACTCGCACTCGTAATAACAGCGTTAAGCTATCCGCAGAAGTCAACCTTTGGTAAAGCGACCGACATAACCAAGTAGTGCGGTACAAGGGCACTGGGAGACCCCAGGCCTTGTAACGTCCACGAAAAACGCCAACCCGGAGCCCCATTGGAGTCGCCTAGCCCGACTGGCTTACCGAGCCAAGAAAACTGCCCTCGCTCCTCACAGCAACCAAAGTCACCCGCATCCTCGGCACAGCGACTCGAACAACCAAGTACAACTCTCGGGGACTGACGTCCGGTCAAATACGAGTGGCTAGGGAAAAACGCCCAGTACGAGAGCGTGACCAGGACTCGCCATGCGACTGATCCTTCGGGTCAGGCAGGAGTGACGCGCTCACTCTAACACGCTTAGTCCTCACCTACCTTGGAGCTGCGAGTAGAACCACCAAGTACCACGCTCGGGGACTCGGCTACCCGACCTCGTTCGCGCATGGGAGAACGGTCAAGTAAAGAGCACCCACGGGAGTCGCCCAGCGACTGGATCTCCGAGCTCTGGCGAGTCGACCTCAATAGAAAAACAATTGACAAAACACTCAAAATCGTAAACACATAACAAACGAGGTAAACCCCATAAAAAGGGCGGACGCGCTCGGGGACTCATCCAATCAGCATTCAAAATCGCGAAACAATTCACAAAACAACACGAATTTTCATTACAGCATAACAAAGTCGTTCCAAAATACAAGATAAGTCCAATGGCTATTTGTTACTAACGCCCCAGGGCACAAAGCTTCTACTCCACAGGTTTCGACGCCGACTCGCCGCCACCCCTGCGGTCGCGAATGAAGGGCACCTACGAGTTTGACGGGTATGTCGTCAACTCACCTGCCATCGCCGCACGAAATGGCTGCTCAACTTTGAAGTCCCGGTGCTTCGGCTCGGGATCATTGGGCGTGACAGTCGTCTCCTGATAGGGGAGGAGGTCGCCCATCGCCCAAACGCGATCGGAATACACCGAGGCCCGGTCCGTCAGCTTCTGCACCTCGGCGATCTCCACAGAGCCCGTCGACGAGGGGTAGCCACTCGTCACATCATCAAGGTCGAAGTCCTCCGGGAACTGGGCAAGTCCAAGGCTGAGCGCTGTCGCCGCCCCGCGCCGGAACGCTGACCGCGTCATGAATTCGACGACTGCCGGAGCCTTGTCCAGATAACTCCATACCTCAACGAGGTCGCTAGGAATCACTTCCGTGGGCGATATCTCCTGAAGATACGCTCGAATGCAGGCTGCGGACAACGCGGCCGAGTCGACCAGAGTGGTCACACACTGCCGCGCGTCGTATGACTGCGTCTCCTCCGAGCTGCCAATAATCCGGCCTGTGGACAAAAGCCGGCAGTAAGTACACCAACGATTCCACAATGTATCTGTTGCAGGAAGAGGAAGAAATTTTTACCAATTAGAGGACGGCAGAGGCTCGTGATGAGGCTTTGAAGCGAGGAAAAGTCGTTATGCAGCCCAACAACGAGTGTGTCAGACACCTTGCGTTCTTCAGCGGCATCTGTCACAGTAGCTTTCGCTCGCCCTTCCACCAAGCTGGCCTTCGCCTTCGCTTCCTTGAGCTCATGCTCCAGATCAGCGATCCGCTTCTCGGCCGTGCTCAAAGCAGATTGAGCTGCCGTCAGGTGATCCGCCGGGAGAAGGCCCCGGCGGACCTCCTCCGCCTCGGCTGCAATTGCTTGGAGTCCCATGTTCGTCTCCTGGACGGCAACAAGTTCCTTCTCCATGCGACACTTTGCTGCAAGCCGATCGGCCGATTCGCGCTGCAGGCCCTGCGCACAAACTAACCCGTCAACAACATCGGAAATCCTAAGTGCCCACCCGCTGAAATTGAGCGTCTAGGCACTCGGGGACTGGAGATCAAAAATCCTAAGTGCCCACCCGCTGAAATTCAACGACTAGGCACTCGGAGACTGGAGATCAAAAATCCTAAGCGCCCACCCGCTGATATTCAGCGACAGGGCACCCGGGGACTGGACGCTACAAAAACACTAAGAATCTGACCACTGAAATTCAGTGGCCCGATCCTCGGGGACTGGAAATACCTGGATGGATGCGCCCAGCATGCCGTGAAGCTGCAGCACGTCCACAGATGCAAGCAGGACCGGAGTGTGTCCGTGACGCTGCTCGACCTCCGTCTCGGCGACCCCAGGAGTCTGGCTCGTTGGCGCCGCGCCACTCGCTGCGGCCGCCTTGGCCATGAAGCATGGGAAAGTCGCAGCAGACGCCGCGGCGCCACTAGGAGCCGGCTCGGCCACTTCGGGCGAGGAAACAACCTCCTTGGTCTTCGAGGCCACTTCCGCCGTAGTCGGAGGTTCGCTTGGACCAACTGCCGTGGCATCAGAGACCGTGACGATGTCGTCGCCTTTCGCCCTCTTGCCACTGTCTGCGGGAGCAGCGACTTCGTCAGTTTTCCTCTTCCGCGAGGGGTCCTCCTCGGTGAGGACTGGCGGAACCTTGGCCACGGAAGGATGGCCAATCTTTTTAACTCCAGTCCTGTGAAACAACGATATGAGTAAAAGTGTCTGATTACAACGGAAGGCAAGCAGATGAAAAAGACTTACTTGGCGACTGGTATGAACCGCAGACCCATGCGGATGCTGGCCGGCTTCTCCAGCTCGGGCCCCAACTTCCGAATGAGGCCCATCTCGAACACGTCGTGTGCCCAAGACACAGAGGGCCTCTTCGAAGACGAGGCTGTGGCAGGAGCCTCCGTGATGACATCTGCAGGAGCTTTCCTGGGAGGCGAAGCTGCTGCGGCTGGAGTAGCCCCCAATCCAGAGACCGGGGCGAATGGGGGTGGAAGCGATGCCAGAGGTACCTCATCCAGGGGAGCGGCAGCATCCGGTGCTACGGTCGTGCGCGCCGCTTCGCCCTTAGCCGAGCTGGTGGCGTCAGAACTGGTCGCAGAATGGGGCGGAGACGTCTGCTTTGCCGGCTTCGTCTTCCTCCTCGGAGGAGCCTTCACCTCCTCCTCCTTCTTCTTCTTCTTCTTCGACGACGTGGCCTCATGATGTGAGATGTGCTCGAGAAGCTCGTCGTCATCGTCATCGTGAGGTTTGAGGCTTCTACTCGCCTCGAGCTCGCGCTGATGCTGCCCGCGAGTCTTGCGAATCGTCGGGGAAGCGTATTCCACGGACTCGTCGTCATCGTCGTCATCGTAATCACCCTCGTCGCTCCTGACATTTCCTTTGGCGGGTGGCGACTCGCTCCCGTCCTGGATGTACGAGCTCGAGTTCTCATCGTCTGCGGGTGGGAGCCACCCTTCCACCACTTGGAACAACTACAACTAGCATGAGACAACATCAGTATAACCGAGAATGCATCGTCTGCGACTGCGAATGGTGGCAAAAATGGCGACTTACCGTCAGAGATGGGCGCCTTGCGGTATAGGGGGCGACCCCGGCCTTCGCGTCCACGTACGCCGCCTGGGTGATCTTCTTTAGGGCCAGGGTGTAATCTTCGAGCCTCCACTCAGCGAGGCAGGACTTCATCGGGTCTTCCTTACCCATATACTCGTACATGTAATGGTCGCGGCGGGCCAAAGGCACGAGCCGCCGCCCGAACCAGCAATTGTAGAGGTTAATGGTCTGGAGGCCCATCTTCTTTACACCGCGGATAGTTTGAAGCATTTCGTCCACAACCATCTGCTGATCCAGCGGGATCTTGCCGACCTGGAGTCGACGCGGTTCGGGCCGGTCGGCGGAATACCTTGGAAGCGCCACCTCGCCGTCTGGAGTCAACTCGGTGACGTAGAACCAGGATTTCTTCCATTCACTTGCCTCCTTGGCGGGCAGCATCAGGTCGAAGAATGACGCCTTCGACTTCAGTTGGAATGTCAGGCCACCCGTAGCCAGCATCGGGCCGCCTGATTCTTCGCGGCTGATCCTCCCGTGGAACAGGTCTTGCCACAAGGGGAAGTAGGGCCTACATCCCAGATAGCACTCGCAGAACGCCAAGAAAATGGCGAGCTGCTCGATGCTATGCGGGCCTAGGTCCGATGGCTGGATCCCGTAGTAGGCGCAGAAGCGCCGGATGAAGAGAGAAGTGGGAAACCCCAGCCCCCGCTCCAGGTGGCTGGTAAAGCAGATGAATTCTCCCTCGCGCGGGTCCGGAGTCACTTCTCCGGTCGCGGGGATGCGCCATCTGGCGGCGCGCAGGATCCCGGCCTCCTCGAAGGACGCAAGTAGCGCCCTGGTACACTTGGATCTGCCCCATGTTCCGTGGAGGGGGCCATTGGTCGGAAGGTCGCGGAGGTTGGGGCTCTCTGGATTGGTTGGATCGCGATGCCGAGTGGAAAACAAAGATGGGCGAAATCGGAGGAAGGATGAAGGAGTGTCTCCCCGTTCGCCTGTCATTCTCCTTATATAGCAGTTGCTACCCGCCAATTTCGGGAGCCGTTAGTACGCGATAATTACGCCAAAGTTACCGTTGGATTACCCCAACGGCTAGTTTGGGCCCCACTTGACGGTCCAAATTCATCCATTCGATCCGTCGCTCCGCGCGACTTGACGACTCGCCGACCCGATCACTACAACAGTGACTGAGTATTCGCCGAACCGTTCGCCGAGCTGTGACCCGATTGGTCGCCGTTATTGCGACTAGAATAACTAGTTTTTCCTTTATCCAGGAGTCCGCCGCCGATTCGACTGGGCGTCCGCATTGGACCCGTATACACCGACTGCCAGCAAACACCTGCGACCAATCAACGACGGCCTCGGGGACCACTGATGGGGATATGCCTACCGGTGTATCCCAGCAGTATGTTTCCGACTGGCCCAGGTGCCAGTGAGTGGGCCTGCAGGACAGCGACTGGATCAAGATCTGGCGTGGACTCAAGCGACTGGAAGCTGAAGGCCTAGAAGCGTAGATAGGCCTAGTCGGAGTAGGTTAAAGGATTGCTGAAACCTTAACTTATTAGGTTGAGATCTGTAACCCTAGGGAGGTGAGTCTATATAAACCTCCCTAGAGGACGCATAGAGGAGACGTTCCATCATACACCCAAGCAACTCGCTGCCTAGCCGCCGAGCTCGCCCCATTATACTCTCACCATAATACAATCTAGCAGGAGTAAGTCTTTACCCTCTGGGGGGCCGAACCTGGGTAAATCCTTGTGTCTCCTCCCTCATCTCGCACCGTAGATGGCTGGCCACCCTTGCCCCATGTTCTACTACTCTCTTCCGATTGCAGCATCTGCTGTGGTCATTCCCACGACATCTCTCGCATACCACCGCATACACACCTCCATGCCAGATTGCATCTACGCACCCCTGTAACTTTCGGTTCTGCCGTAATCAAGACCAAACAAGCAGGAGTAGGGTTTTCCCTCTGGGGGCCTGAACCTGGGTAAACCTCGTGTCCCCGTGTTGCTTGTTTGCTAACCGTTACACGATCTCCAGCATCCCCATCTTCTCCAAAACCCAAGTCCATAACAATGGGCATTTACGAGATTACACCTCGTCAATTGGCGCCGTCTGTGGGAATTGGGGGCGCTGATTGTGCAATCGTGACGGTCCCAACCAAAGCGATCTACAACTCCGTGGCGACGGAGATTCATCTACTCTTTGGCGCCTTCGACTTCACCGCCCACTCGCCAGCCACCCTGAAGGACTTCGAGCCCGTTGGCGACGGACTCGAGATCCTATTCGGGAGCTTCTGCTTCCAGGTGGGGCAGACCGGCACTCTCCGCCTCCCAGAGCGGGTGCCCCTGCCGTCGATCAGGCCTGCTTCATGGGCTCCACACCCCGTGCTACGCACATCACCATCGACAGATGAGTTCTATGACAGCAGCTGCTGCAACTCAGATCTGTATGATCCACCATCGGATGAAGGGACCTACGGTTCCGGTTCCGAAAGCTGCGGTAGCAGCAATCCAATCAACGAGCGCTACCAGTGCGCTGCAGTTATCCAGAGTGACGTGGATCAGGATCACAACCCGCCACCCAACCCGTAGGGTAGAAACGGCGGGAACAGAAGAAGCCAGTCCCCCCACCCAACGGGAACGACACTGATCGGGTCATCCACCTCAGCGAGGAAGGATGGGCTCAAGCACGCGAAGCCGTAGCAGGCAACAAGATCCTGCCTGCAGATGCCTCACGGGACCTGTTGATGGCATACCACATGCTCCTAATCGAGGAGCACAAGAAGCATGCGAAGATGCAAGAGGTGCTTGACAAACGCAAGAAAGCAGCCTCGGAGTCCAGTGCGCGGCGAGCTGCGCTCTCCGCCATGGGCATCGGCTCCAGCTCGCATAGTAACCATGGCAACAAGCATCGTTCTTGCACAGAGAACATGGATCCCAAGGCACGTCGCGAGGTGACTCGGGCCCTCAACGCGTCCTTCATGGAGATGGACGCCGACGGCAACGTCATCCCGAAGACACCGCAAGCTGCAATCATCCCGAATACCTCGGAATCAACATCACATATGCCTCTATGGCGCACCCGCAAACGAACGGGCAGGTCTAAAAGGCCAATGACCTTGTCGGTGCTGGCATCAAGAAGCGCCTAATGAGCCCACTTGAGCGACTCGCAGGAGCCTGGACACAGGAGCTACCCTCGGTCCTCTGGAGCTTGTGCACGACACCGAACAGCTCAACTGGCTACACGCCCTTCTTCATGGTGCACGGATCCGAAGCCATGCTACCAACAGAGGTACGCCATAATTCCCCACGGGTCGTCGCCGATAGCGAAGCCGAATCAACGGCCGCACTTGAAGACGTCGTCGACACACTCGACGAAGCGCGTGACATAGCAGCAGCTCGATCAGTGTTGTTCATCGAAGGAGACCTAGTCTTGCGACTCAAGCAAGAGCGAATGAAGAAATTCGATTTACCATGGGAAGGACCCTACATCGTCACTGAAGTCATCCCAGGTGGCGCCTATCGCCTCAAGTACGTGGAGTCCGGAGTTGCATACTCCAACCCATGGAATTTCGCACAATTGCGAGGCTTCTACCCCTATCTACCTCCCTCTTTTACTTTCAATAAGGCTATTCAGCCAAGGCTACTCAGCCGAACAATGTACCTCCTCCTTACGATATGAATAAAGATAAGTGTCTCGCCCCAAAAAATTTCGTCTATTATTCGCATTTTTATTCATATTACAACACATTCGGGGGCTCCTCTCACCTCACGACTTCGTCGACTAAGAAAAACGCGTGCACACCTGAGTAGCTAGCTGATGCCGCACCATCTCCCCTGAAAAACGCGTCAACACATTAAGGTCCACATCAGGACGATGTAGCCGCATGAGGGAAAGCGCAGCCTTTACCCCTGCAACTAGCTGATGCTGCACCATCTCCCTGACATGATGCACATCCTGAAAAACGCGTCAACACACTTTGCCATCAGGCCCCATATAGTCGACGGTGCCTCATCCAGGGGAAACATCACGTGAAGAAAAGACGCAAACGAAACCTTCGCTTGACGCAGCACCCGCGACACCTGGTGAACACGATCCTGCACAGTCGCAAGGACCGTGTCACGATCGCGGTCCATCCAGAAAAAACCGCCGGCCTCCATGTCCTGCTGGGTCAGGCAGTTGATCAGAACAGCAACACGCTCCTTTTCCTCCTTAGGAACAAGGTTAGCACCTGCAACAATGGCAAAGTAAGATGACCGGCCAGCAGCCGCATCCGAAACAAGGAGCAGCAGCTCGAAAAACTTACATTGATGTTGTTCGGCCAGACGACGCAACTCCCCCATCAAATACTCCTCTCTGGCAGCACCCCGCTCCGCCTTCGACTTCCAAACGTCGGTGTGGCCGCGCACTCCAAGCAATTCTTTCTCAAGACTACGGATGCGGTCACGAAGAAACAAAAGTTGCGACGCACCATCCAAAGATGGCCGCAGCTGCGGCGCAGGCGAAGTACTAACGGGATTATCACCCAAAGATCCCTAGGGGACAAGAAGGCAGCGATATGAATAAACACTCAAATGGACAAGGAACTCGAAGATTCATTATATGCAGCAAAAATCCACTACGTGACACAAGGATTGTTCATATACATAATTACAACAAAAGAAACAAAAGCTATCCTACAACTACAAGACCTAAGAGGTCGCATCCTGGGTAGCCTCAGAACCAGACTGCCTACTCTTGGCCTCCCCCTGCTGCCTTAGCGTGTACTCAGCTAGCAAGTCAATAAACTTCGTCCCATAAAGTTTACAGTGGGAAGCATAGAGGGCAAAGGCTACCTCGGATCCGTCAGCAGCCGTCGGCATCTGGGAGGTGACCCGATGAAGATCCAGCTCCGCTCTAGACGCTAGGGCCATCGCCAGCCCGACGGATGCACTGATGCCTTTCTGCTTGCGCTTGTACGCTACAGGCGCGTCGGCTGATAGCGCAAACGCCCATAAGGTCCTTGTAGAAGCGCCCAAGAACCTCCTTGGCCTTGGCGAGTGAGCCGACCACGGTACTGCAGCGGTCTTCGACCGCCGCAGTGGCATCATCCAGAGAACTTCCGTGCTCCAGCAACTGGAAAAACTTACGAGTCGAAATCGCTCAAGTCAAAGACAGTCGGGGTCCTCCTGCCCTTCTTCTCTTCCTTCTTCCGCTTCGCCGGCGGGTGCGGCACTACAGCCCACATGGGAACAGCAGGAATAGGAGAGGAAGATCCCACATGATCCCCAATGTGATGCTCCAGGCACAGCGGGTCCCTATGCGTCGGCGGAGTCGAAGCATCTAACGTTTCACTCGAGCTCCGCGTCCGCTTCCGAGTCTGCTCCTCGCTAGACTCAAAAGCCTCCTCAGTCGTCGACCGCGCCGAAAGAATCTCAGACATGGAGTCCACTACCACATTGTCCGGTGCATCCGGAAATAGTTCGGGTAGTGGCGGAGACATGCCCGGTACTTTGAAATCCTGCGCAAAAGGAAAAGCAAATTTGTAAGCACACAAGCAAAATACATGGAAAACGCAGTCGAAAAAAGCGCTACGCGCACGTCCCAGATCTACACCTGCGGAACCGGACGAGAAGGAGCGAATGGAGGAGTGAGCGACTTCCCCGGAATATCCTCTCCAGCCTTGTACTTCAGCAGCGGACGAAGAATCCCTTTGATATCCCCCTTGGAAAAATCCTCAGCCGAAACCCTAGTCGGATCACGACGACCAGAATAAAGGAACATCGGGTGCACCCTAGCCTGGATCGGCTGCACCCGACATTTAAGGAAGGTGCGGATGATATCCACACTGTTCACCTCTTTATCCGGAATCAACTGAAGATCCTCCACCCGACGATAGAGCCCCTCTATCTCCGCCACCTCGCCATCCAAGATCTGGTTCTTCCAGGACCTCTTCGGCTCGATTTTCTAGGAGGGGTCGAAAGGAGCAAAACCAAATTTCTGTCCGGCCACTGTGGAGTCACGGATGTAAAACCACCGCCTCCGCCAGTACTAGACAAACTCGGACATAGGAAAACAGAAGAAAGAAAGTTGGATTTAAGGGAAATGATGCAACCCCCAATGGGATAAACACCATAAGAGCCAGATTGCCTCTTCACGGAATAGAGCTTCCAGAAGATGCCAAAGTGTGGCTCAATACCGAGCCAGCACTCGCAGAATGTGATGAAGCAGGCGACATGAAGAAGAGAGTTTGGGGAAAGATGATGAAGCTAGATGCCATAAAGAAAGAGCAATCCATGGAGGAAATCGTAGATTGGGAAAGAAAATCCCCGAAGGACAAACGCGATGAACATGACCCGAAACCCAGCGGGAGGACGAGGAATTACCTCGTCGCCGGGGACTCTGACGGCCTCCCTATCCCGCGGGATAAGACCCCGCTCACGGAGCTTGCGGAGCTCACCCTCGCGCGTCTCCGATCGCCGCCAGCCACCATCGGTGACGCGAGTGGCAGCGGAACCCTTTTTGCCGCCGGCGGCCGCACTAGTGCCAACTGCAGTGGAGGACTTCTTGGGCTACCCCATCGTAGTGCGGCAGCGATGACGATGAGCATGCAGAATCAAAGATGGAAAAGTGCGAGAAATTCCAGAGCGCAACGAGGAAAAATCAAGAGGATGAAAGTAGTGAAACAGGAATGGCCGCGGTGAAAACAAATTCACCTTTCCCCAATGATTATAAGAACGAATACGATGCACAACGACCGTCCATCGGGAAGACCTAGAGCCAACATTCAGATGTGATTGTCCACGTGTCAGCACAACAGCGGACCGTCGCTCACACGCCGTCCACTATGCACGGAAATCGAGGCGATGCCGTAATTATCTCCACGCCGCGCATGACCAGTCAAATCAAATTCAGAAGGTGGGACCCATGTTCGTTCAGTCACGTCATCTCTGGCGCCGCAGACGCTTGAGGTCACCGATCATCAGCACTGACGTCATCAAAAGCTATACTAGCAATGGTTACAATTCTTAGGCTACATAGCTAAGAGTACTCACTCGAATCTACGATTCGATTAACTACTCGGGGGTTACTCCTATCAGGAGCGCTGGCCACGCAACCGAAAAATAATCAAAGCAAACCATGGAACTATTCTTCGAGTCCCACATCGAGTCTACGACTCCACTACGGACTCGGGGGCTACTCCCATGGGGAGGGAGGATTCAAGCATCCGAAAAATTTGTGTCCTACGGACCTATAAGCCAAAATTAAAGTCTCTGCTCGAGTCTACCCATAGCGGGGCTACTCCCATAGGTAGAGCTGGTCGCGCACCCTATGAATTCTTCGAATGCGATCCTTCGGATCAACACGCAAAAACCTTTCGGCAAATCTGCCGCAATTAAACGCTCCTTGGCCACCCGAAACACCTATGCGGTGATAAATATTCGGATGTTGTGACTGCGACACAAAGATAAGACCTACAGATATCATCTGATGGCCTAGCAACGCACACGACTGCGCTCTTCTAGTGAGAATCCATGCTAGCAGGCGTGATGAAAAATCCCGACGGACGCGTTGGGTACATCATTTAAAATTCACTGGAATTCCACTCATGTAAGTCCTCGGCGGCCTGAGTCAAATTACGCCAGCATATGTTCTGGGTTCGAGTCGAGGGACTCGAATCTGAAGAAGATCGTGTTGTTTCGTCCTAAGTAAGTTAATTGACCCTGATCCGTCGGGAGAGTCACGCACACGCATCAACAATCCCTACACGCTCAAATCATTCTCTAGCAAACAGAGATAGCTGCACCCGAAAGATTGAAGAGTCCTCAGTCGAATCTACGATTTGACTGAACACTCGAGGGCTACTGACATGGTTATACCCTACGGGTAGACTACCTTAGCATACCTGGTCCAGCCCAAGGAAGGCCCACGAGAATATGCGCCAGCCCATGAATAATTTCGGGTGGCCAGGGCCCATGATGCCTTCGGATCCTTGGAGACAAGACTAGAGTAGATAGAATATTCAAAGGGGAAAGCCCTAAAACCTATAACCGACTCGATCTGTGCCTGGGACCTGCCTACCTCTATATAAAGGTCAGGAGGGCACGACGAGGAGGAGCTCTCTTGCATACCACCGCATACACACCTCCACGCTAGATTGCATCTGCGCACCCCTCTAACTTTTGGTTCCACCGTAATCAAGAGCAGACAAGCAGGATTAGGGTTTTGCCACCGGGGGCCTGAACCTGGGTAAACCTCGTGTCCCCGTGTTTCTTGTTTGCTAACTGTTCCACGATCTCCAGCATCCCCATGTTCTCCAAAACCCAAGTCCATAACAATGGGCATTGACGAGATTAAACCTCGTCAACTGGATCATGAGATCCTTATTTCTGTAAGACCTTATGTATGGTTTGTAATGGATGATGTACTGTGATATCCAAATCTGTTATGTCTCGCAAAAATGGTAATCCTAGGATTGCGATGTATGGCATAACAGGCATCTGGGATAAAAACTCCGGGTGTTGACAAGTATCATCATTTATAAGATTTTATATGCAAGTATTTGCGTGGCAGCTTTCAACACAATAAAGTTGACAACCATGCAGGTCGCTGTTCATATCAAAAGTACTCATGTCTATCAAAGAAGTTTTTCTTGATAACTCTTCACACCCCAAAAATAATGTAAGTTCATCATGTTCATTATCAGTGATCACGTTATCACAATACAATCTTGAAAGATTATTATGGCCAGAGCATTGAAAATTTAAATGACCCACTTCAAAGCAAAGTTCACAAATAAAAGGATAGAGGGCACAAACTTTTTTACCAAGATCATCTAGAGCCTTATACCACTTTCTAGTTTTTTCATTCCAATGGGTGATACGATATTATTCTTCTGTTTGATTCTTCTCACAAGGTCTATGCATACCACAAAAATTAACATGCTTATAAGAAATAGCACTTTCGGAAGTGTGAGCATGTTTATTGCAATCATTAATAACATTTTCATTTTCCATGCAAGTGTCTTTAAAAGGTTCATAATACATGTCCCATTTTTCTTTAGGAGCATTAATATGGGAATCAAAGGCTCTATAGTATCTAACAAGAATTTGAGGATCAAGACCATATTTAGCACTAAGCTCTTGAAAATCAGCAGTTTCAGCGAAAGTCTTAATGCAATCATACTCATAGTTTAGACCTGGTTCTTTACCGTTGTCGTTATTCCAATCTCCAGTATTGCCTTGAATTGTTTCATGAAAATCCCACTTATCTTTGACCTTCTTACTTGTGAAGGATCCCTCTAAACAGGTATCTAGATAGTCCTTGTAGTGTCCTGAAAGCCTTGCATAAAAATTATTGATAACAACATTACTAGGGAGGTCATGAATGGGACATTTGAGCATTAGTGACTTCAATCTCCCCAAAGATCGGGCAATACTTTCTCCCTCCTAAGGATGAAAATTATAAATATAATTCCTATCTTTATGAATTTCATGAGGAGGATAAAATTTAGAATAAAAGAGAGATTCAAGTTCCTTCCACTCCAAATGATGAGGATCATCTAGTAGCTCATACCACTCCCTTGCTTTTCCCCTAAGTGAGAAAGGGAATAGCTTCCTCTTAGCTTGGTCCATTGAAATACCTGCACACTTGAACAATTCACATAATTGATGTATAAAGACTAAATGATCACTAGGATGGACAGTTCCATCTCCAAAATAGCAGTTGTTCATAACACGTTCGACAATTTCAATAGGTATTTTAAAGGGGACACTTTCAGTATGTGGATCACAAGTATCATTAGGATTACCACATGTGGGAGATAAAGTATCATGAGAGAAAATATTATTCCCTAAAGCTGGGGAACTAAAAAGATCTTTCTCATAAAAACTAGCTTCTCCAAACTTAGACGTTTCCATACCATTAGTAACAATGGTGTTCAAAAAATTCATGGTTGGATGGATGCGGGTGCAGCGATCGTCACACAATTTTCATGCTTCAAGTTCTAGCTCCCCATGCCCAATTCTTGGTAATATTGCGGGACAATATTATGATTGGAGGCTAACAGTTTTTTATTGCTTCAAGACAATATTGTGGGACGATTTTCTTGCTTCAAGTTGCTACTTTTTAATTTTTCTGTTGTAATCTGGCATTGTTTTTTATGGACATCCGAGACTAAGAATGTATGGTTGGAGGCTAACCTTTAATATTTTGCAAAAAAAGACACATATATGTGTAAATATTTATATACATGTACATATATATTTTCCGGCAAAACTATTCGATGTTTTACCTCATAGAGATGTTGTTGCCAAAAGTAGAATATTGCTTCACTCAAACTTCAATACTATATCTAGACAACTATAAAACAAATTTCAAATTTGATTAGATTTTGTTCAAAAAACAACTTGCATGGTTTTATGTGGAGGACATTGCAATCATGTGTAGGACATTCAATACTATGTTCTTGCTTGTTATCCATCTAGCAATCTGTTATGATCATCACATGATGAATCAAATAATAGCACTTCATTTTTACTTATGTTACCAGCAAGGAGATGTTAAACTGTGCTATGTCTTCTGTCTATCCAGTTTTATTTTACACTTGGTAGTCATCATGTCTGTTAGTATGTTGACATTACAAAATTTTGTAGTGACATTGAGTTATGGAACACGACCCCTTCATCCGAGATGAGGAGCAAGAAGACATTGTGCAAAAAATGATATATGAGATTGCCCGTGGACCAGAACCCGATGGAGATGACGATGATTTCGGCTCACAACTTCTGAACGATTTCGGTTAGGGACTTGAGTCTGAAGAAAGAAGAGACAACGAAGTTTCCTTAACAAACTCCGGCGAGGTGTATTTATATATTGAGGCTATGTTCATCATTAGATGCATTGATTTATCTGTATTGCACTTATTAACGAATCATTTTTATTTTAGCCTTCTGGATCATCGAGCAAATGTGATAAAAGGCAACGAGGCCCGATGCAACGTCTATCGGGCGAGGCTAGGTTAGCCCTCACCGCATTTAAGGATAGTGGTGAACCGGTGGAACCCAAAGAGTACTACCGTAAATTTATAAATCAAGCTGGAGTTCTTGTTAGGGACCATGTACCGATCAGCATTGTAGAGTGGCATAAGCCGAAGAACGCGGGGGGTAAAGCTAGTTATGTCAACGATACCCTAATTTTTTTTCTTTGGGACAGTCTACTGACACACTTCAACCTACCGGAAAACTTGACGGAAGGGCAGAAGATGAAAGTCAGGAAATGGACTCTTAAGAAGATGGCCACACAAGACCCGGAAGAAAAAATTATGGTCCAAATATGAAGATGAAGATCCAGTATTCACTGGAAGTCTAGTGAAGATAGAAGCGCACTGGCCCGCATTTAAGGTGTATAAGGAATCGTCTACTGTTGTGACCCGATCAGTCACAAATACGAAAAATACTGCAAAGAAGAATTATTTCCATAAATTTGGGTCAGGTGGCTACAAGACTGTCATTCCAAAGTGGATAGCATTTGAAGCTAAACTAATGGATGCATAGATCGTTCCATAGACAAGGTACTGGCCCAACCGATCCAAGTTCTGGTTTTTCGCACATGGGGCAGGGTTGGACCCAAAGATAGGGCGGATCGTTGCAAAGGGAAAATGGAAGGAAAGAATTGCAAAAATCACGACGCTGCTTGTAGATGCAATAGAAAAGTTAGAAATGGAGAGTACATTCCCGATTGAGAGAATGACGAGCTGACACTCGCTCTAGGGAGTCCTAAACACTTTGGACGAATACGATCCCTCCTAGGTCTCACCATGAAGGAAGCGTGGCCAGAGTGCGCTGACAGTTATAGAAGCCGTTCAAGAAAGAAGAAGCAGGACTTAGACAAGTTATCGGAATTCGAATGTAAGGTGTAGCTGCTTGAGAAAAATCAAATAGACTCAACTAGTCGGCAGAGGGAACCTGATCAGCAACTGTTTCTACAAGATCCTCAAGCCGATGTCGCACCATCTCAGCTAAGAAGCAGCATGGATTCCTCGGATTTTGAAGGATGTGGAGCAAGCTACCCCATGGATTATGTCATGGAGAAGACAGATCGTTATCTACATGTGCCAATGAGGAACATGTCCATTAAGGTGGCTGTGGGCTATGTTTACCCAAATGAAGATGGAGCAACGCACCATCATCTGCCCATTCCAGTTAGCTATGCTCATGTCGAGGTGGATGACGTTATGACAGGTTATGTGATGTCTATGCACTTCTATTCTTGTAGACAGTTGTTGGGCCTCCAAGTGCAAAGGTTTTTATAACAGCAGCAAGTTTCCCTTAAGTGGATTACCCAAGGTTTATCGAACTCAGGGAGGAAGTGGTCAAAGGTATTCCCTCTCAAGAAATCCTGCGATCAAGATACAAGAAGTCTCTTATGTCCCCATCACACCCAATACACTTGTCAGGTGTATAGGTGCACTAGTTCAGCAAAGAGATAGTGAAATACAAGTGGTAACGGTGCCAGAAAAGAGCTTAACGGTGAGGTAAAGACTAAAGGCAACAAGAAGGAAGCAAGCAAACATGCAACAGATCTAGTAGCAAACGGTCTTTCAATGTTTAGAAACAAGGCCTAGGGATCATACTTTCACTAGTGAACACTCTCTCATATAAATATCCTCTCTTCATGATACTACTCTCCGGTTGGACACTCTAATCCATGGTAGGGCTATAACAGCACACCTCAAATTTTGCCTTCCCCAATCTAGATAACCCCACACTGTCACCTTGAGTGCTAGATGGTTCCAACAAACACAACAATTTCATAGAGACATCCAACTCCAAATATAACTCATAACAAATACTAAATCTAGCCTAAGTGTCACACACGGTATGCACGCTGTCACTTTCACACACGTGGGAAAAAGTATAGATCTATTAAAGCACAAAGAGTATTTATTTAGACTCAAACCTAAGTGCCACCATGACGTGCACGCTGTCACTTTCACACACATGGGGTGAGCAGAGATCTATTGAAGCACTTGAGTAGCAAGGTAAATCTACTTGATTATAAAGCTCATGACCACAACGAGATCATGCATAGAGAGAGATGAACACATAGCTACCGGTAGAGCCCTTAGCCTCGAGGAAGAACTACTCCCTCCTCATCATGGGAATCAGCAACGGTGATGGAGATGGAGATCGATGGAGGTGGCTCCGGGGGGACTTCCCTGTCCCGGCAGGGTGCCGGAACAGAGACTTTCTGTCCCCTGAATCTCCCCTTCGGTGGCGGTGGCGCTACAGGGGTTTTATGGATTTCTTCTGGATTCCCTAGGGTTTTTGGGTCAGAGGCTTCTTATAGGCGCAAGAATCAAGGTCGGTGGGGGTCCACACCCCCTTGGGCGCCTCCAAGGCTTGCCCGCTCCTAGGGGTGGTTGGCCCCCCTGTGGCCCCCCTCCGTCTCTGCTTCGTGGTTCTGTGTTGCTCCGTGAAAAGTAATAACTTTGCCTTTTTCCCCGTCCAATTCCGAAAATATTGATTTTCTGCCTTTTCTGGAACCAAAAACAGAAGAAAACAGGCAATTGGCACTGTGGCAACTTGTTAATAGGTTAGTTCCATAAAAGATATAAAAACACCTCAAAGTATAGACAAAGCAAAGTAAAGTAGATACAAAACAAGCATGGAGCATCAAAAATTATAGATACGTTTCCGACGTATCATTATGAAACAATGGATCTTGATTTTCCTGGAGGTGACGATGAGAAGACAATGGGTGATGTCAAGCGCAGTTTTGCCCTATGGAACAAGAAATACATTGTATTTTCGCCAAGGCCACCAACTCCTCCTCGTAGCAGTCCACATGAGCAGCAAAGTCCAACATGAGCAGCAAAGGCCATCGACTCCTCCTGGTAGCAGTCCACATGAGCAGCAAAGTCCACATCTACCTGAGAGGGACCCAGCACGAGTCCACCATCTCAATATCCTCCGCGTAAGAAAGCGCATGTTAAGCGGAACAATTCACCGACTAGGAAGAGACCTACAAAGGAGAAAACAAAACTGCCTATTCAGAAGTTACCTTGGGAAAAAACTATCGAGGAATGCACCGTAATCTCTAAGTCCGAGGTGGAATACCATTTTGCTAAAAAAAGTGCCAGAGATACCTTTTGAGAAGACACTAGATCCGGTGAAAGTTGTGCGTACTGTTGAAAATCTATATGACCTTGTACCATCGCCGTCATCTGACTATAGGCGTTCTATTGAAAGATCATATGACGAGATGGTGATGGCTAAAAAACCTGATCAATCGGTGGTCCAGGCGAAAAAAGGGAAATAAGTGCACCAGCTCGGAGAACAACCCGTTCAATCGGCCCCCTCTCAAGGTGTTTAACAAGAAGGTCATTCAAAGTTCTCGAGAAAACACAACCGATTACCCCATCGCTGAAGTAGCATATAAATTTGTTTAAGGGAAAGATTTGGTCGAGAATGTCAGGTTGCTACCAACAAGTATGCGTAATTTGCATATATGGTACACTAATGCCACGAAGAGAGGGATCGAGGCTATCATCGTGCGAGTTAAGGATGAGCACTACTTCCAAGAATACACTGTGAGTGTTGACTTCTGCGAACTTTTTCAGTTATACAATCTTCGGGCCCTCGACAAATCTATCATCAGTTGTTTTTGTTGTAAGTGATTTATTTCTGTAATTTGAGAAGTCTTTAGCTCAGCTCGTTCATTGTGTGCAATTATACTCAATTTAATCTTTTGTGCGCTATATTATGCAGATCGAAGAAGCTCGAATGCAAAAGGGATGAATTTTTTTAACTAATGACTTATGTCTATGACACTGCATATTTAATGCCCAGGTTCCACTTTATTCTTATCGTCATTAAAATGTACGATGGAGAAGTTGAAGTCCTTGACTCACTAAGCAAAGAGCCTATACTATACAAGACGACTTTTGATATGCTCAAAAAGTAATTTTAATTCTTATCGGTTTTTTGGTTAATTTCCTGATATCAATAAATTGATAACTCTTTTATGCATCTTCTTTGTCGGGCAGCGTATGGCAAACGTTCATCCAGGAAGATCCGGCTTGTGGATGGAAACTGAAGCTGATATGGCGTGCCAACAAAGTAAGTAGTACTACCTAGGTCCACACACCTTTATCATACTTAATTATTGTTTGATTGAATTATATTCTTATCTAGAAATGCGTGAAACAACCATTGGAAACTAATCTATGTGGATACTACGTTTGCGAGTATATTCACAAGATTGTTAGCGAGAGAATGAATAATTAAAGAAATAAAGAGGTACGTTAACAATATTCACAAATTCATTTTTTTACGATTATTTGTGCTGAGTTTCAGTCATAATTGTTTGATTATGATATAATTGTTTGATTATGATTTGATATATATATATATATACACATAGCTCATGTATTCATTTGTATCTCATTATTTTACAGTTGGCAAGAAAGCGGGACACGCTCTCAATCGAGCACTGCTTCAAAGCAATTGGCGAGGAATTGACGGGATTTTTCCTTCAGGACGTCATAGCTAATTTCGGAGAGTACCACTATGCATGAAGATCGATCTTCATGCATGTACTACATGTAATATATATAGTTTGCATCGGAGAGTACCACTATGCTACATGTAATATATAGTATGCCTCGGAGAGTACCACTATGCATGTACTACTTAATTTGCAATCTAATGCAATTACATGTTTTATATACATGCACCATGTTGATATGCATCACCTTGATCTTCATGTACTACCTAAACCCAAACGCGTTTCTGGCGCATCGACGCGATCCTCGTACGATGAAACGGTCCGATACCCCTAAACCCCTCATAAACCCTAAACCCTGAATTCTCTGCCACGTCCCCACCTTTTATACCGGTTCGTGTTACAAACCGGTACCAAGGACTCCAGCCCTGCTGGCTCCTCCTTGCCCACGTGGAGGCACTTTTAATACCGGTTCGTAAGGAACCGGTACCAAAGGGGGGCATGATGTAGTCCCGATTAATTGTTACCGGTTGCCAAACCGGTACCAAAGCCCCTCTGGAACCGGTACCAAAGGTCATTTTCCTCCTAGTGTATATACATGCAAAATGCTTATGTGTCACTGCAATTAATGATGAAAGTGATTGTGTTGGTATCATAGATAGATACAGTATCATAGCATATAAAACTAAAAAAACTAATCTTAAATAAATCTTGTCCACAAATTTACATTGAGATTCTACAAACAATAAATACACTAAAACTATGATATTACTACATGATACTATGCATTATAAAGATGGTATCGTATACTAGTATCATATACATGATACTACTATATACTTCTCATTACGACTAGTCTAAATTCAACACCATATATGACATTGCAAATAACTTGTAAGTGGTACAGCAAAATCCTCAGAGTGATGTTCTGTTTTTCAGATTTTTTTAGAGCGGTGTCATCTCGGAACAGTAGGCTGTAAGGCTTGGTGCCGGCCTAAAAGGCTTAGTGCGCATGGCGCGTTCAGAATGTTTATGGCAGAGCCACGGTGTAAGTGCTGTCCTAGGCAGAAGCCCACTGGCTAATCAACGTATCCTTCACTATCCAAAGTGGAGAAACCATTTGCACAGCCACAATGCGATCAGAGAGTCCTAAGTGCTTCCTCCATGAAGAGCTGCTTGCCACAATGACAGTGCTATATAAGAAACACCTCCCATGTCAGAGTAGGCAGAAGCTAGCGAGTGATCTGCACTAGTGCAAGAACAACAGGTGTTTAACAGAGCAAAGAAAGACAGGGAGATGGCAATGAGGCCACTCATCTTTCTTGCCCTGGCCCTCGTGCTTGCCGGTATCGCGCTGGAAGGGGGTGCTGATGGTGCCGGCGAGTGCGGGAAGTCCTCCGCCGACCGGATGGCCCTGAGAATGGCTCCGTGCATCTCGGCGGCAGACGACCCGGAGTCCACGCCGACGGGCAGCTGCTGCTCGGCGGTGCACACCATCGGCAAGAGCCCCAGCTGCCTATGTGCCGTCATGCTGTCCGGCACCGCCAAGATGGCCGGGATCAAGCCTGAGGTCGCAATCACCATCCCCAAGCGCTGCAACATGGCCGACCGCCCCGTGGGCTACAAGTGCGGAGGTACGTTACATATGTGCTTCTTTTTACTTGTACATTGTTCTCGATATTGTACCAATTCTCAGTCCAGCATATGATTTTACAGATTACACGCTGCCTTGATGGGACAGCTTCACTACCTATCAAAATGAATGCCCCAAGGCATTGTGTGTGGGAATAAGCGAGGCATGTGTGCTCCACTTAATTACGTGGGGCTCTAGTAACATCGTTGTGCCTATACGTGTGCTTGTGGAAACTATGTTGCCAATCATCTAATGTTTCGTCTATGTTAAACATATATGAATGAACGTCTCCCTTTGATTGTCATGCGTACTTAAATATCCTCCCTAGAACGTCACATACTCAGAAACAGTCAATGATATATCCGTCTGGAAAAAACCGAACCAGAGACAGATTAATCCAACCTTGTAATTTGCACTCTTAAGCCCTCTTCAAGGCGTGGGCACTTCCCCCACCCCGCGCCTCTGCCATCGACGAAACACACCTATGGAGATGAAGAGAAAAGAAGGAAGTGAGATGGGTGGCAAAGCCCTTCCGGAACCCCTTAAATAGACGGTGAGAAACTACCCAGCGCAGCCTAAGCGCACTTTAACTGAGCTTATAGCTCCCATGCGACGTCTTTACGTAGAATTGGAAGGAACGCTACATCTTTGCAAAGAATAGCTTGCATGCGACACTTCTGAAGCGACAAATAGCTCCCATGCGACACTTCCACTTAACCTCACGAGACCGTCAACGAATTCGAATCAGCTGAGCACAGTAGGACCCACAGCCTCTCCACGTCACAGCAGAACTCACTTGATGTCCACCTCATATCGTGGGACCCATGCTGTGGTTGAAGAGAGCCGTTGGCCCCGATCCGTCCCCGAACCCGAGCACTCCCACCATCGTTCCATCATCTCATCCCCTTCCGCTTTCTTCTCCGGCGAGCAAGTGCGGCAACACCGGCGAGGGATGTCGAGCTCTGCTTCAGTCTCCCTCCGCTCATGGCCTCGATATGGTGCGGTGCCGATGATGAGGTGCCCCGATTGCCCCCGTACCGCGCCCCTGAAGCGGCTTCTCACATCCACCGACAAGAACGACAACATTGGCCGGGAATTTGTGAAGTGTGAGAGCAAGCCCGAGCCGGGAAAGGTGAGATCTGAGTGTTCCGAGCGCCAATTTCTCGCTTTTGTTTCGAAATTTCATGCATTTCATCGAATTTGGGATTTAGGATTCATCTCTGCGATTTCAGGAACTGCCAAAATGTGGGCATTTTGAGTGGCTTGATGAGTACATCGAGCGAATTGGGGTAGAGGTAGCATCCCGGGAGCTCGAAAACCCGTCCGTGGTGGAGCAATTGGGACGTGGCAACCCCATTTCCGATGGTACTACGGTGGATGCAGAAGTGAAGACCGAGACGAAGAAGATGAACAAGCAGCTAAGGGAAATTATCGAATTGAAGAAGCAGGACAATCTGATGCCCGTTTTTTTATTTTTGTGTAATTTCTCTCGGATTAGTTCATATCCTGATCATTAGTCATTAGACAGCGCAATCAGTGTTCCAGTGATGCTTTGTAATGGATGTAATGGTCTATGTCTTTGGCTTGAATAAAATGCAACACAAATTCGGGCTAATTTTGAGCTGCTTTGTTTTCGAAATCAGTGTTCCTTCACTTTTGTCAGTTTCGTCAGTGTTTCTTCAGTTTTATCAGTGTGCAGGGGAGGAGGAGGGGTTGAAAAGTAAAAAAAACAATTGACGAGGAGTCATTGAAAAAGTCCAGGCCCAAATAGAACTTAGCCAGGCCAAAATGGTCGTATCCAGGCCCAATAGTAACTATTTGTAGATTGGGCAAAAAAAATGGTACTCATGTTACAATCTAACTAGGGACATGTGGATCTGTAGATACTCGTGCTTAGGTCACACTCTTTTATTTTTTGCGAAAGTAAATATATAAATGAAGGCCAAGGGCATCCATTTAACTAACATAACTTGGGGGCCCCTTTAACTTATGTAAATATGTAAATGTGTTTTTAAAAATGAACCATGTGTTGTTTGAAAATAATCAACCATCATAACGTTAACTTATTCTTCCTGTTGAGCTTTTCTAATTTTACTAATTTTATAAATATTGCACGAGTATTATATGAGAACTTGTTTTTGTGTCTTTTGTTTTATGCACTTGTTGTTTTGGGTGTTTTGACAAATGACAATACAATAAAACACAAGTCGAGTGATAACAGATTATAAATATTGCGGGCACGAGTAAAACACGGGATAGATAATATATTAGATAACATTACATATATTAGATAGCCCGATAACATTACAATAAAAGAAAAGGGGTACAATATAGAAGGGAAGGGCAACTAGGCGTCTAAACCCGGGCTAAACCCTAACCCTAGCTACTACGTGGGTTTAGCCCGGCTGCCGGTCAACCTCGCCGCCCTACTCCATCGGCGGTGGAGGAGGTGCCGGTGCCGCCGCCCTCCAAGGCGCCGCCGCAGCATTCCAAGCCGCCGCCCTCTCCCGTTTCTCCCGCTGTCGCTGCTCCTCCTGGAAGGCCCAGCGATTGGCCTCCCGTCGGTCCTCCTCCTCCTGTTTCCGCCTTTTCTTCAAGGTGCGCGCGGCCTGCTTCTCCTCCCACTTAGCATAAGCAGCCAGATCCTCCTCCTCCTTCTTCTTTGTCGCCTTCCAATACTCTTCGGAGGGGCCGATGTCGGGGAGATTGCCGCCGACGCTGGGGAGGGGATTATGGACGATGTGGCCCTGGGCCCAGGGGCAGGGCGAGGCTTTGCGTCGCCCCCCTTTTTGCCACGCCTCGGGCGCGTGGGCGCCTCCTGCTCCCAGACCTGCTTGTGGTCCGGGTGGTTCTCCTCGTCGCTGACTTCGGATTTCGAAGGGAAGCGGGGGGAGGGGAGGTCGCCATAGTCGCCGGAGTGTTTTTTGGGGTTTGGGGCTAGGAGGAGGCAAAGGAACGGGCTCGAGGTTGAAGTTGAGGGGCAAGATGAGATGAGGAGGCAAAGGTGTTTTGCATATTTATTGAGCGCTCAGCGTGAAGGGCAGCGTGGGTATCCAGCGTTGGCGCAGCCGCGTGCGCTGTGTTTCCTGTAGGCAGCGGGCGTAGCCGCGTGCGTGATCAATATGGTCAGTGCAAAAAAATTGCTAGGATGCGACGTGACCCCTGCACCGTCGCCCCCTCCCCTGCATGCATGCATGCATGCATTAATGGGAAAGAGTGAAAAAACGTCTAAGGTAGTTATTCATTGGCAGTGAAAAATAAAAAATAAAATGGAATTTGGCCTTGATTTACTCGGTAATAAATGCAGGAATCTAGGACCAAGGTAGTTGTCACACGACATGCAACAAACTTGTTCGTTTTTACACACCACATGCAACAAACTCACACATGGAAACTCAACGGGTGAGAAGAAAAATCGGTGAGAGTAATCAGAGGGATGTCAATTGGAGGGAATAGAGGAAGTATGAAAATAAATTTATAATATCAACTTTATATAATATAAAACTATGTGTTATGGTGAATCTAATTATATTTATTACATATTTTAGATTTTGATATTTTTCTTATATACGTAGTCAAAGTTTATAAATATTGGCTTTTTCTATGGCGCATGAACTGGAGGGGAGTAAGTTTTACTAAAGAAAGTTGTTAGACGTACACTTGTTTAATGCGACGGAGGGAGTAAATACGCTGCAGCACTGTTGCACGCAAAAATAGCTAGACTGCGAAGCGAGAGGAAGCTGCATAGCATGCATTCATGGTGCAGCCCGCCCCGCCCAACACCCTCGCATGCCACGCTCGGTCCAACGGTCAATGGAGTGTGCCACGTTGTACCTTATATTTATTTGATATTTTTTTTATATACGTAGTCAAAGTTTATAGATATTGACTCTTTCTATGGCGCATGAACCGAAGGGAGTAAGTTTGACTGAAGAAAGTTTTTAGACGTACACTTATTTAATGAGCCGGAGGGAGTAAATACGCTGCAGCGCTGCTGCGTCGGTTGGCTGCACGCAAAATAGCCAGACTGCGACACGAGAGGCAGCTACATGCATGGTGCAGCCCGCCCCGCCCAGCACCCTCGCATGCCACGCTCGGTCGAACGGTCAATGGAGTGTGCCACGCTGTACCTTATCTGTTCATGGAAAAACGATGTGAGTCAATCAGATTCCAGAATCATCCATCCCACGGATCGTCAAGAGCTAGCCGCGAAATCCTTCTAAGAGACGCCAAACAATCAGGTTGCAGAACAAGCCCTTCCACGGATCGCCCAGAGCCACCCGCGCAATCCTTTAAGAAGACGCGATTGGACGGCCACAATGTTGCGCTAGGGTTAGATCTATGTTCCTCATTCGGCCTTAGGGTTAGCTGGGTTTAGGATGCAGTCAACGGGGTTTCACAAGTTTGACCAGACATTCAAATGTGCATAACTAATTCAAAAAAAACAAAAAATACAAAACCTTCGCATGGTGTCATGTTATGTGACATAGTTGTGAGGAAAAATATCAAACTTTTTCTATTTATTACATTTCAAAAAACCCTTCACAAAATGACCTATCTCCTTCGAGGTTTTCTGGCTTTCGGGTCAAATGACCAATGATATGGCTAGAATCAAGGGATAGTTTGTGATAATGTGCTCATATTGTTCATGCAGGTGTATAATCGGATGACTAATAATGTTGTAGTACAAAGTTTTCCTTTTCGACGCATAGAAAATCCATTTTCTATTTTCTATGTGCCGAAAGAGGGGGGATTTGTGAAGCAACCACCAAATTGAAGTTTCAAAATGGTAACATCCCAACTTGAGTATCTCAAACCTTTTATTCCATCCCTGGTGAAAAAGACAAATCCTGCCGAATCGGCTGGAAGTGGGTAAGATATGAACTACAGGTACATGATTTCATTCTAATGATTTTTTGTAAAAATCATTTTTAGGTTCACAACATGCTATTTCATCAGAGATCCAATGCTAGTTTTGTGAGCCTCATCCCCTAGCTAAGAATATTTATGAAAACCCTTCAAAAAGTTTGACCATACATTCAAATGTGCATAACTAATTCAAAAAAATCAAAAAAATACAAAACCTTCGCATGGTGTCATGTTATGTGACATATTTGTGAGGAAAAATATCAAACTTGGTTTTTGAAATGGTCGAAAAAAACTTGCTTAGAAATGGGGTGGTTTACCCTAGCTTTGGAGCCCATTTCTACCACATTTTGGGTGAGGGTGAGTTGTACTTCACAAAATGGATCAGGGTGAGGATAAGTTATACTGTACATATGAGAAAAACGTTGGAAGCTCATACAAACATAGAAAATTACACATAGCTACATTTGTTTAAATTCAAATTTACCATCATATTTGAATTTTGTCCAAATTATCAACAAGTGCCAAATTATTATAATAACAAATGTTTACAACAACAACTGCCAAATTATTACAATAACAAATGTTTACAACAACAACAAGTGCCAAATTCAAGGTCTATTTCTTTTGGCTCTTCTTACCCCTTGTTTTCTTCTCCTTCACAAGTTTCACACCACACAACAGGTTTAAGCTCTTATTTTTCTTCCCATTACCATATGGCCTCCCCACAGCACGTCCAAGAGTCTCCTTCACCTCCCGCACCTCCTCAACAACACAATCTGGCACCAGAGCCTCATCAACATGGTCACTTTGCACCAGAGCCTCATCAACATGGTCAGTTTGCACCAGAGCCTCAACAACAGGCTCATTTTGCACCAGAGCCTCAACAACATGCTCATTTTGCACCAGAGCCTCAACAACAGGCTCATTTTGCACTAGAGCCTCAACAATATGCTCATTTTCCCCCTCATTTTGCACCAGAGCTTCCAAATCAGAAACGGTGTGCCCTAAAGCCTCAATAGTTTGCACATCATCCTCCAAAACAAGTTCAGATTGCACCTCAGCAACACCAAACATGATCTGGTTAGTTCTCTTCTTTCTTTGGCCATTGATTCTTGCCCTTTTCACTGGACAGCATTTGTCAACAACAAGAGGTGGGCCTTTTTCTCCACGCTTCCTCCTGAAAACAAGCAAGTTAGCTGGGCGAGAAAAATCATCAACAAGAAATGGGATAGATTTTCGATGAACATACTTTGGCTTTTCAGTAGTGTAAATGCACTTGGTAGAGCCAGTTCGGTGTCCAAGTTCTTCACAGAGTTTGCATCTATTCTTGTTAGCTTTTTGGGCCCTTTTTGGCTTGTCATCTTTCTTTTCATCTTTCTTTCCCTTCTTGCTGCTCCCACCTTTCTCAAACCAAGCCTTGAATTTACTTTGCCTGGGCCTACTAGCCTTTCTTTTCATCAAAGGAGGACACAAGGAGAACTGAATGTCCACTTCAGGCCACTGAGACTGATCTGTAAGTGCTGGAATTGGTGTTCCATATGCAGCCTTGAGTTTTGCTACAGAATAATACTCGTGCAAATATGGGTGCATATTTAGCTTGTGTTTGGAGGCCAAGAAAAGTATGGCATGCTCACAAGGAGTCCCAGTGTGTTGCCACTCAAGGCATGTGCATTCATGCAATTGAGTGTCAACAACATGCCTCCTGCCAGTCTTTGTATCTCTGACTTCAGCACCCCACAATGAGGATTTCTCAACACGCAAATGTGCAAAATTTCTGCTCGCGTTGAACACCTGCTGCACAACATCAGGAATCTTATTTCCTTGAAGAACATCACCAAGCCTTCTTCTCAATTTCCACAACCTCATGATCATGATCCTGATCTGGTCAACCATGTCATGGACAGGCAAGTCTTTTAACTCCTTCACTTTGTTGTTGAAACTGTCTGCCAAATTATTGTTGATATGATCACATTTGATGACAGTGTTAAAACCTGACCTGTACCATAAAACAGAATGGTAGGTTTCCAACCATGTACAAAACTTGACCCTATCCTCCCCAGAGCATCCCGCCTTAATCTTCTCAAGGTGATATGAATCTGTCTGTCTGGTGTAAGATCTTGCTGCTGGCCATATGCGTCCAAAATCATCTCCTCTGAATTTTTTGATCAAATTCATCCTCATATGGCCGAAGCACTCCCTCTGCTCAGCATGAGGGAAAACAATCTTCACTGAATTTTCTAAACCTTTACATGCATCTGTGTGCACTGCCAATGGAGATACTGGCCCTATGCATCTTTTCAACTGCATCATGAACCATGTCCATGATGCCTCTATCTCAGACTGAAAGATGCCAATAGCTACAAGGAACTTCCAATTGTGTCCATCTAAAGCATTGCATGCTGCTAGTTGACCATTCCACTTTCCAGTCAAGAAAGATGAGTCTATACTCAAATATGAACGGCACCCTGCTTTGAAGCTATAGATACAAGGCTTTAAATCCATGAAGAATTTAGAGAAGAAGACTTTCCCATCAGCTGTTACCTCAGTATCTATCTCCACAATAGTGTCAGGTGACCTCTTCTCTACTTCTTCTTTGAAGTTATAAAGCATTTGAAAGGTATTTTCCCAATCACCATATAGCTCTTTCATTGCCCTTTGCTTTGCCTTCCACACTGTAGTATAATTCAGCTTAATGGGGTGCTGCTTTTCCAAGTCTATTTTCAGTCTCTTTGCAGTGATGTTTGGTGTTGTGGCTAAAATGGGCTTGATCTTTTCTGCAAACCATAATTGTGATGTCATGTTTGTAACTGTTTGAGAACTTGTAATGCAAGTATGAGGTTTTGGAATTTGATTCACTCTTATTGTCCTTCCATCAGGTTGGCGTCTAGCAGATATATACCACTTGCAAGGCTTGGCACCACCATCATAACCTATGCATTTTGCATAGAACTTCTTCTTATCGGCCCACATAGTCTTGGTAGCAAACTCACGTTTTACTGCATATGTCCTGAAACACATCCTGAATTCATCCATTCTTGGAAACAATCTCCCAACTTCAATAACTGGGTCCTCTTTGTCATAAACTGTTACTAGCTCATCATCATGTGCATCATCTACATGAACTGCAACATTTTTCAACAACTCTAGATCTATATCTGCCTCTTCATATCTTAAATGGTTGTCACCATCATTTGTAGCTTCATCCCTGTTCTTCTCCTTGTCTCTGTCATCTATAGGAATGCCAAAAAGCTTTGCCATTTCAATGTCATATATTGGTGCAATGACCAAACTAGTTCGGTCATGTATCTCAACTGAATTCCAATCAACAGTTACAATCCTTTGTGCATTAGCATCTGCAGCCTCCGCTTGTGCATTAGCATCATCCTCTACTGTTAAAACATCCAACTCAGTAAGTACAGGCATTACTTGCCTTTGTGCAGCCCAATCATCCTCGACCATCTGATCAGCCAGCTTCGAGGCCACATATCCAACCCTAGAATCAGGTTTCAGATCAATGAGCTCTGCTAAAAACTGAAATTTTTTCCTTGTCCAACCGTTTCTCTCATCGATTTCCTAAACTATATGTTCCCCTGTCTCAGCCCTAACATAGTCACATTCGCAATCATCAAATCGTAACAAAGAAACTTCTTGCTCTGGCCTCCAAACCACACTATCCCCAAGTTTTACACCATTTTCCTCACTGCCTCCTCTCCCATGTTTATTAGCTCTTGGGGATCAACATGTTCTAATTCCACTCCCATTTAACAACTATGTCTCTCTCAATGAGTTGCGTGCTGCCATCAACTAAAACAACCCTAGAGGGAAAGAAATTGATGCGAAATTTGAAGGTTTGGCGCGCAACATCGTCTCCCCTGTTTTTGGAGGGCACTATCAGCTAGCGGAAGCGAACAAAGAGCTCGTCCTTAGAGGAATTAAGTTCAGAGATACGGGATATACCGATTAGAAGTCCCCTCTACATGCTCCATCTCGTTCCCCCTCGCCCCATTCAGCACACCCTCGCCTCCATAATCTAGCATCAATGGGCACGCTTAGATCTCGAATTGAGAAGAATGGGAGAGGAATTAGCTTTCAAATGGCACTCACCACCTTCGCCGTCGAACGAAAGCGCCGCCTCCTAAATGAATTGCCCTGCCGCCGCCACCGGCGCCGAGAACGATGGGTGAGGTCCGCCGCCACCGTCGGGGAAGCTACAATCAGTGTGACGCGCGCTCTCGGTCGGAAGCAGTTGGTTTGACTGGCTTGACTGGCTGTCCCAACCGACCGGTTTGGCTTAACCCTAATCTTGGAACAAAGTTAAATGTGTCCTTAACGACCGTTTTATGGCCCGTGTGGCCCTGGGATATTAGCTGCCTCATAACCGTCGCATGCGAGCTATTCTTTTCAACGATGTCGTGTTCCTTCCAATTCCGCGTAAAGACGTCGCATGGGAGCTCTAAGCCCCCAATTTAACTACTGCGCCCTTCCAAAAAAGTGGCTATAGTGACCTCGGATCGAGTAAAGATCCCAAATCCCTATGATTAACATGCTAGTCCCTAGATCATTAGCTAGCACTCACAGTCGATGAAATATCATGTAAAACACAAGTATTTATTACATGAATCGAATAATCTAGAGTTTATGTTATTATAATAGAAGCGAAATATATAGAACTTGGAGTCCCATCAATGCCACAGGTTGGTTGAGTGAAGACCCGTGATCCTAACGCACCTTTCAACGATGATCTCCAAATTCTGCACATGAAACGTGCCGCCAAAAGAGTTGGTCAATACTTTGAATGTATTGGTAAATTACAACATGAAGGAAAAGACTTGTATAGTACTACATGCATAGGCTAACAAAAGTTTGAAGGTTTATTTGCATAAAGACAATTTTCTTAAGTCAAGAAGAAGAAAGAAAATCTTTTATCCTACTTTATAAACATTTGATAAATAATATATGGTCAAGTGAATCGCACTGGATTCCACCAGGCTCCATCCCTCAAGCTAACACATGGAGTACACCATGCATCCCAAAATCCCATCTATGGATGATTCCACGACCATAGAGTTTTTAGAACAGTTATTTTAGAAAAGTGAGAGGAAATCCTTTAGAGGGTCCATCCTTCAGACACTCAAAGTTGTTCTTTTTCGTGAACACGGCTAATCGATCAGGTTGATACTCTCGAGAGTTTGTACACCTTCCCCACAATCCATGATCAATTACTTTTACAAACAAGACCATGGCAAATCTTTCCCTTAGTATCCCCTCTAACCGGTTCCACTGGAGACAAAATTGTGGTACTCAGGTGAGGTTTCCTCCTAAATACTAGGCCAAGATAGAGCCCATATGTATTGTGGTTGCATCGGACGCTTCTGAATTCTGAAATATGGCAGACTTCTTTGATCCTGGGTGGTGGAGGGCACAAGCATAGCCAATCCAGGTTACTCCCCCTTCTAGTAGATCCAGACATACCACTTTGCCCAGAGAAAAAAATAGTTTTCTTTTGAAGTAGATTTGAGGAGAAAAACTTGCGCTCATACACAACGCTCTTACACTAAGAAAAAATTCTGTCTTTTGAAACCCTGTTGGTATTTGTATATATATAGCATAGCACAAGCATAATACTTAGAAAATTCAGGAGAACCTATTAGGAGTGGAAATATTCCTAAGTATAAAGCTACTCATGGATTACTAGAAAACAACATAGCTCTTGTAAAATATTTCCTTTCTACTAAAACATCCTACACATGCATACTACTTTTTTGAAGATCAAAAAATGCATAGTAACAAAATCTAGGACAAAGATATGAACAAAGGTGTAACTTGCCTTATGTTAATGATATGTGTGATGATTGAATTCCTTCGTAGAAATCACACTTTCCGAACAATCTAACGCCGGCCAAAGTAGCTCCAATCAAAGAATTGCAAACATAGAAAACACAACAATGATGATCACAAACATGCATGATGATTTAATATGACATAATGGTTACATTTAGTTCTCCAGACAATATTAGATCATATGATGCATGTAGGAGATCATTTAATGCAATAGGATACTTATTATTAAATCTTGATGACCGAATAAAAGGTTTTAATAGTTATGTTGCAACTTCTATCCTAATTGTCAAATTTATGTATGGACCTGAAGATAATAGACAGAGGGCATCAATACAAAGCAGTAGAAATTGGATTCACCTTAATCGGAGTTGTAGATCTTTTTCTATAATTTAATTACTATTTAATAGAGTTTAAATCTCTTAAAGTAATTACTTCATCCAAATTTATATATAAGACAATATCTGTATTCTAATGAAATTCTGAATCCAGGACATATTATTTATTATTTTCTGATCTATAAATAATTTACTATGAATTTATTACTCAAAAAGTATATTAAAACTATTTAAATTATTTGCAGAAAACTATACCTCGATAGTTAGATCTAATCTGATAAGACCTACCTATGTAAAATTATATTCAATTTCATATATTATATGTAAATTTTTGATATAGTATGAATTTTACAAGTTAGTTCTAAAATCTACAATTTTAATTTCGAACAGGGAATATTCCGCTGACTAGGCAGGTTGAATTTGCATGTTGACTAGGCCTAGACACTGGCCTGCCGACGTGGAGCTCATGAGATAGCTGACCAGGATGATGACATGGTATGCGCTGAGTGGATCTCGACCATTAGGATGTGATCTGGTGGCTAGGAGAGAAAGTTGGCTCCAGATGGGCTTGATTTTGAATCATAAGAAAGAGATATGTGTTAGAGAGACAAATCGGTAAAAAAAATCTAAAAAATTACAACATAAAAGTTGTGGGAAATCATTGGATCTACCTTCTCACCAAAGGAGTTTGGATTTGAAGAAACCAGTGCGAGTAGATCTTGGAATTATACCGTCATATCTAAAAAATTGTGATGTGAAATTCTCCGTCTATGATGGATGAAAAGAGGTGAGGTTTGTCGGGATTGAAAGATTTCAACTATATCTACGACTTTTGCGTTTTAGCCAAAGCCAAATGATGAAGTTGAAATAGGGTAAGAAGAGAAATAAGATTTAAGGAGATATAGATTCAGGATTTCGAGAAGGAAAAGTGATATGAACGTGGTTCGCCGGGTTTATATGGAGGTTTATAATGGTGGGGAGATAGATCTTGTAGTAGGAAACAAGTAGAAATAAACAGAAGTCAATTCAAAATTATATATTAAAATATATAGGTGTTTGAATAGAGATAGGTTTAGAATACCAATTTTAGCACGCGTTTTAAAGCAACTGAGGCATCGTTAAGTTGATCTGTGTGTGGCTAGTTCGGTCGGCTTACCGGGTCGGCCCGTTAGTGTCACATCCCAAGATTTTCCAAATCTTGTAATGTGAAAATAAATTAATAAAATAAAACTTGTTTGATTTTCAGAGCCAGAAGAAACTTTTTGAACTCAATGGGAACCTCAAACCCATTTGAATTAAAAATAAACCTAAAGGGATTTAAAAAGATAAACATTTCATAAAAGGAAAAATAAAAACATTTGGAAATATTATTTTGAAACAATTAAATGAAAAGATTTGTTTTCAAATGAAATAGAAGTTTATAAATAAAGATTATTTTATAAAGCCAAATTAATCCTTGGCCAAGCTTTGGGAATTAAAAACATTTTATTTTGATAGCAAAGGTTTATTTAAAAATAATAAAGGATTGTTTAAATAAAATAATAGGGATTTAATATCCAAATTTTATTAAAGTAAAGGCTTTTTCCGTTTTAAATAGACACTAAAACCTATTTATTTATTTCAAATAAGTTTTCCAAGTATTTTATAATCTCAAATAAAACCTACTGAAGTGTTTTTGGTTTTAGTTTTCAAAATAAAGATATTAATAAAACAAATTCTATTTTCTTTAATTAATAATTAACCCTAAAATAAGATGTTATTTTATTTTAAACAAATCTCCAAGTATTCTATATTTCCCAAATAAAACCCACTGATTTGGTTTTGGAAATATTTGGGTTTCAAATAAAGATTTTATTAATAAAATCAAATCCTATTTGATTAATAAACCTTGGCCCATTTTATTTAACTAATAATGGACCCTAAAGTAAAATAATATTTTGTTTGAAACAAATATCCAAGTATTATTTACTTCCAAATGATACCTACTGGTTTGATTTTGAAAGCATTTGGATTTCAAATGGAAATTTTATTTAAATAAATCAAACCCTATTTTATTAAATAACTAAAGATCCATTTTATTTAATTATTAAATGGATCCTAAATTAAAATATAAAAATATTATTTTATTTTGGATTTGGATTATGTTGATAAACAGAACCAAATTCAAATGAAAAGTTTGTTGTTGTTTGAATTGATTTGACTGTTGTTTGATTGCTTAATTAATTGGTTGAAACTCAAAACAGAAAAGAATTAGAAAAAGGAAAAAGAGTTTGGACAGAAAAAATAGAGCAGCCCAGCAACCCACTAAGGCCCAGTCCAGCCCAGTCTTCTCCCCCGCGAAGGAACCGTTTTTCTTCACCAACTAAACAACCCGCAAAGAGACTGGCAAGTGGACCCCTCCCTCCTTTCTTTTCCCACTGAACAGAGGACCCCACCGCCTCCTCCTTCTTCCCCGCGCGACCCTGTCTCCCCCAGACGACGCTGCCGTTGCTGTCCATGAATGCCGAGATCAATTCGCCTTAACGCCGCGTTAATTCCTCGTCGCGACCACGCCCTTTTAATCGCCTCGCTCTCTCCTCCGTTTTCCCTCAAACCCCTTCCCCATGCTCGCCCCTAGGCCGCCTCAATTCCTCCCCGAGCACCCTCTGCTCCGACGAGCTGTCGCAGCAATTCCGGCAGCCCCTCGCCGCCCCTTGCCTCCTCGACCATGCTCTCGTGATCCACACCTCCTGGCGATCATCCTCGTAGCACCAGCTTGCCCCCGAGCGACCCAGAGCGTCGACAAACACCTCGACCACCGTCACCACCGTCTGCCTCTTTCTCCGACGAGCCCCACAGGTAGATTCCGGTCACCCCTCTCCTCCCCGAGAACACGATGATGACCTCCAAGCTCAGACGAACCTAACAGCACTATCCGTTTGTCTTAGGGCGCCCACAATTTTCGCCTTCGTCAAGCGCAGAGCGCCGCCGGGTCTGCTTCTTCTCCGGCGACGTTCCCTGGTAAGCCTCGACCGCCCCGAGCCCTCTTGTTGACGCTCACAGCTCCGTCATGATCTCCTGCGTCTAACCCTGCCTTCGCTCTGTCTTCTCTTGACCTGTAGCGTCGTCTTCAACCGCGGACCGAGCCGTCTGTCGCCGTTCCCAACTCCGACGAGGAATTGCGACTGCCTCCGAGCGCCCCTTGTCAAGCCAGCAGTACCCTGAGCTTCGCCGTGACCCCCTGAGCCCGGTGAGCATGCCCTTTTTCTCCCTCGCTTCCTGTATCGCCGGAACCATCATCGACCGACCGCCGGTAGCCACCGCAGCGCCGCTCGCAAATGGTCGAGCACGCTAGCACCGTAGGATTTGGATCTGACGGTTACGATAGATCACTTAACCGCGAAGCGGTACGAGTCCTGCGCCGCACGATCTCATTTAGATCCAACGGTTACAGAGCGTGATCCACAGCGAAGCGGTACCGTCCAATAGAATCCTGCCGCGTGTCCCTGTTCTGATTAAAAACTGAATTAGAAACCAGATTTAAAAGCCATTTTCAAACCATTTTAACTTTCAAACCACACGTCCAAATTTGACAAATTTTATATCAATGGATTCAGGAGAACAAGCCCTAGCCAACCATGGCCTTAGTTTGGAAAATAGTATCTGTTTGTTTGCTTGTTTTTGCAGATTCTTTTGTGAGCTAGTTTAGAGTATAAAAATTGTTTAAAATTGAATTTAAGGATAAAACCTTTGCAAAAGGATTTGTAGTGACCATACTGACCCTAGGAACCAACCCTTGGTGTTAAAAGTGATTTTGGTAGAATTTAGGTTGAATTATTTAACTTAGCCATTTTCTAGCCAAATAAACTCATCGATTTTATGATGGAAATGTTTTTGCAAGGAAAACCTTAGGAAAAATGTTTTGGACAAAAACTTACACCAAGCTTTGCCAAGAGCAACTGACTTGGTGAAAAACATAAAGTTTTGGGTGATAAAAACAATTTTCACCACATAAAATGATGAATGGATTTTTAAAAATGGTCTTGAGATAAAACTGAAATTACAAAGGACTTTGCCATCTTGGTAAATGACCAATTTGGAACTTACAAAGTTTAGAAACCTAGTAGAGACCATCCTTACCATAGAACCAACCATTGCATACTTATACATGACTTAGTTTCCATTACTTGTGTGTGTGGAAGATTGTTTGAATATTGGTTTGGAATGCTACTTGATGCCATGCTTGTTTGATTTATTGTAGTGAAATTAGCAAAGTGTGAGACTAACAAGATCAAGAAGTAAACCCTCATTCCCTACCAAAAAGGCAAGTTACACTATCATACAAAAGACCTACTATTTTCATTATACTTAGTGGATTTTGTAAACATGCATGAAAATGTTTTATACCTATGCTATGCTAAACCTAATAGGATTCCCTGTACACTCCTTAGTGAAAATATTGAAGTTGTACATGCTTAGCCATGCTATGTTTTAAAAAGAGATACATGTTGAGATTTTACAAAGGTTGAGAAAAGGACTTGTGTTTTTACATAATAAAACAAGGACTCAATGAACAACCTAGGTGGTGGACACTTTATGTTTTGGAGAAGGTGGCAAAAAAAGGGAACCATGTCTATGGCAATCACTTTGTGTTGTGCTCCAAATGAAAACCACCTAGGAAACTTAGAGATTGAACATGTTTCTCCAATTGTGGCTTTCGTGTGCAACCACATGCTATTATGGCTCTGGCTTAGTCAACTACAGTAGGAAGACCCATACATTGTCTTTAGTTACCGGACATGGGGATCTGGAATGCTTCATGGGGGCTGAAGACAAGCTAGCAATGATGTATGGGAGGACCTTTTGGAAAGACTTCGTCACATTCTCAGTCTGCCAGTACTCCATCTTGGTGAGCACTAATCCAGTAGGCCACTGGTGGCAACAAGATGGGATTGTGTCATGTGGGTAAAGTGTACTCCTTCTGCAGAAGTTAATAAAATCTAAGTACTTAGCCGCGTCCCCGGTTATGGACAATACTGAGCAACTAAAGTTTGAACCATGGGAGATCTCGACATTCCAATTTCTAATATAAAAACTTGATGCACTTGGGGGTACCAAGGAATTCAAAGAGATTTTGATAAGCTTGTTGCACTTGGGGTTACCAAGGTGCTCAAGAGCATGAAGTACTTGGGGTTACCAAGGGACTCATGAGATTTTGATAAAAACTTGATGCACTTGGGGTTACCAAGTAGCTCAAGGGATTTTGACAAGGACTTGAACACTTGAGTTTCTACCAAGGAGTTCAAGGATATTGGAAAAAAGATTTGACAAAGGACCAAAAACCATTTTGAAAAGATAGGATAAATGTTGCTTTATGCAAATAAGCCTTAAACTCTACTTAGCCAAATATGCATGTAATGATAGGATCCACTCATAATATACAAAGTAGTGAAACTTGCCAATACAATTCAAATGTATTGACCCTTGTGGCTGTAACTTGTAATGTTGCAGGTTGATTGATTTTAGTGAAGATTGTTTGTTTAGGATTACAAAGTCTACAACCAACATCTGCATGTGGCACTTTGAAGATGAAGGACCCATGACTATATTTATTCCGCTGCAATGTAATGTAATAGCCAAATGAGCTATGTATGATGTAATAAATTTATGTTATTCCTGGTTATAAAGTTATATTATGACCTTTGTTTCTTTATATTACATCTAAACTGTGGATGCTAGCTATTGATCCAGGGACTAGCATTGTAAAACACAGGAGGCTCTATCTTATTGAAGATTGGCACCTCTACAGATGGTATCAGAGCACTGTGTTGCCTGTAGGATTTGTAAACCCTAGGATTGGACAAAAACCCTTAGAAAAATAGGAGTTGTATTTGATCCAAAAACTTATTTACGAAAATACTTGTAAACTCTTTCCTCAACCATTCTGGTTTCAACTATACTTCTCTTATACTTCAACTTGATGGAAAAACCTACCCATGGCCAAAGACTACACCATGTGTAAAGGATGACTTCAACTTCTTCAACTCTAATGACTTCAACATCTTCAGCATGTTCACCAAGGACTTCCAACATGGAAACTACTAAGGACCACAAGTGAGACAAGGAAATCTTACTGAAGAAATAGAGACAGAGGGAATGCAAAATAAGAATAAACCATCAACAACTTTGAAGTATTGTGACCAAGAGTCTTTCTCAAGGAAACCATGGTCTCATACAAGAAGAATCAACCAAGAAGGATGGAAAGGTCACAAGTGAACCACATAGATGGACCACCATAATTTAGTTAAGTCAAACCACCAACTTATGTGGTGTAACGAAAATATTTTGTTGCCTAAGTAAGTGCTTGAACCTTGTTGTTTGAGTGCAAAGTTGTTTGTGAATGTTTGGTTTGTGATTGCATGCACATTGTCTGTGTAAATTGTGAAGTGTGTGATTAGAATTGATTCCTTAGAAATAACTTGCCTATTCTAACCTCCCTTCAACCCAAACAGATGACTACTCCAAAAGACTCCAAGGTTGATGACATCAATACCAACCAAGCTGACAGCATGAAGGAGCTCATAGCAACCCAACACCAGTTGAATCAACTGACAGCTCAGTTCATAGTCAACAATAGTGATAAAGATCCAGCACTACAAAAGTTTTTGGAAGAGCAGTCTCAACTGATGCTTAAGGTGACCAATCAAATGATCAGCATGGAGGAAAACTACCCCAAAGTAATTTATGATAACAAGGCTGACAAGAATGTTATTCTAGATGGAGCCCCAGCTTGCACTATATGTGGAGACAAGGATCATACTTCCAAGGAGCATGAAGGACAATGCCCCAATTGTGAAGAAGATCATCCTGTTGGACAATGCCCCACCTCTCAAGCTACTTGTTACCTTTGTGAAGGAAGTGATCATACTCCTGGCCAATGTCCCATCTATGCCATGGTGGAACAAAGGAAACAAGAAGGATCCAAGTCTACCAAAGGAAAAGGACCACTCCTACCTCCTAACAAGACAACCCAATTCAAAGGACTAAAGAAATTTAAGAAACAAAAGCAAGACATGAGCCTTGCACAATGTCGTAGGTGTAAAGAAATGGGACACTACTCCAGTGGATGCCCAGAGAACAAGAAGAATAAAGAGATTGATCAAGTATGGTGCAACAACTGCAAAGAACCAGGCCATTATGTAGCCACTTGTCCACAAGAACAACGCAAAGAACTCAAGGACATTCATTGCTTCAACGACAAGAATCCAGGACATTATGCAAGCAATTGTCCAGAAAGGATGAAGAACAAGTTGAACAAGCCCATGGAGAAACTCAACCTTGGTCCATGAGTCAAGCATAGGAATAAAGCAAAAGTTTGCTTAGAGAAATTTCCAGGACCCAAGAAGGCCAATATGTAATTTTTGTTTGAAAATTTTTAAGGGTGGTAGAACCCTAGTTGTTTTGAACTTGCTTGTACCCCAGCCTTCCCCAAATCTCGGGACGAGATTTATTTTAAGGGTGGTAGCCTGTCACATCCCAAGATTTTCCAAATCTTGTAATGTGAAAATAAATTAATAAAATAAAACTTGTTTGATTTTTAGAGCCAGAAGAAACTTTTTGAACTCAATGGGAACCTCAAACCCATTTGAATTAAAAATAAACCTAAAGGGATTTAAAAAGATAAACATTTCATAAAAGGAAAAATAAAAACATTTGGAAATATTATTTTGAAACAATTAAATGAAAAGATTTGTTTTCAAATGAAATAGAAGTTTATAAATAAAGATTATTTTATAAAGCCAAATTAATCCTTGGCCAAGCTTTGGGAATTAAAAACATTTTATTTTAATAGCAAAGGTTTATTTAAAAATAATAAAGGATTGTTTAAATAAAATAATAGGGATTTAATATCCAAATTTTATTAAAGTAAAGGCTTTTTCCGTTTTAAATAGACACTAAAACCTATTTATTTATTTCAAGTATTTTATAATATCAAATAAAACCTACTGAAGTGTTTTTGGTTTTAGTTTTCAAAATAAAGATATTAATAAAACAAATTCTATTTGATATATTAACTAAGGTCCATTTTATTTAATTAATAATGAACCCTAAAATAAGATCTTATTTTATTTTAAACAAATCTCCAAGTATTCTATATTTCCCAAATAAAACCCACTGATTTGGTTTTGGAAATATTTGGGTTTCAAATAAAGATTTTATTAATAAAATCAAATCCTATTTGATTAATAAACCTTGGCCCATTTTATTTAACTAATAATGGACCCTAAAGTAAAATAATATTTTGTTTGAAACAAATATCCAAGTATTATTTACTTCCAAATGATACCTACTGGTTTGATTTTGAAAGCATTTGGATTTCAAATGGAAATTTTATTTAAATAAATCAAACCCTATTTTATTAAATAACTAAAGATCCATTTTATTTAATTATTAAATGGATCCTAAATTAAAATATAAAAATATTATTTTATTTTGGATTTGGATTATGTTGATAAACAGAACCAAATTCAAATGAAAATTTTGTTGTTGTTTGAATTGATTTGAGTGTTGTTTGATTGCTTAATTAATTGGTTGAAACTCAAAGTAGAAAAGAATTAGAAAAAGGAAAAAGAGTTTGGACAGAAAAAATAGAGCAGCCCAGCAACCCACTAAGGCCCAGTCCAGCCCAGTCTTCTCCCCCCCGAAGGAACCGTTTTTCTTCACCAACTAAACAACCCGCAAAGAGACTGGCAAGTGGACCCCTCCCTCCTTTCTTTTCCCACTGAACAGAGGACCCCACCGCCTCCTCCTTCTTCCCCGCGCGACCCTGTCTCCCCCAGACGACGTTGCCGTTGCTGTCCATGAATGCCGAGATCAATTCGCCTTAACGCCGCGTTAATTCCTCGTCGCGACCACGCCCTTTTAATCGCCTCGCTCTCTCCTCCGTTTTCCCTCAAACCCCTTCCCCATGCTCGCCCCTAGGCCGCCTCAATTCCTCCCGAGCACCCTCTGCTCCGACGAGCTGTCGCAGCAATTCCGGCAGCCCCTCGCCGCCCCTTGCCTCCTCGACCATGCTCTCGTGATCCACACCTCCTGGCGATCATCCCCGTAGCACCAGCTTGCCCCCGAGCGACCCAGAGCGTCGACAACCACCTCGACCACCGTCACCACCGTCTGCCTCTTTCTCCGACGAGCCCCACAGGTAGATTCCGGTCACCCCTCTCCTCCCCGAGAACACGATGATGACCTCCAAGCTCAGACGAACCTAACAGCACTATCCGTTTGTCTTAGGGCGCCCCCAATTTTCGCCTTCGTCAAGCGCAGAGCGCCGCCGGGTCTGCTTCTTCTCCGGCGACGTTCCCTGGTAAGCCTCGACCGCCCCGAGCCCTCTTGTTGACGCTCACAGCTCCGCCATGATCTCCTGCATCTAACCCTGCCTTCGCTCTGTCTTCTCTTGACATGTAGCGTCGTCTTCAACCGCGGACCGAGCCGTCTGTCGCCGTTCCCAACTCCGACGAGGAATTGCGACTGCCTCCGAGCGCCCCTTGTCAAGCCAGCAGTACCCTGAGCTTCGCCGTGACCCCGTGAGCCCGGTGAGCATGCCCTTTTTCTCCCTCGCTTCCTGTATCGCCGGAACCATCATCGACCGACCGCCGGTAGCCACCGCAGCGCCGCTCGCAAATGGTCGAGCACGCTAGCACCGTAGGATTTGGATCTGACGGTTACGATAGATCACTTAACCGCGAAGAGGTACGAGTCCTGCACCGCACGATCTCATTTAGATCCAACGGTTACAGAGCGTGATCCGCAGCGAAGCGGTACCGTCCAATAGAATCCTGCCGCGTGTCCCTGTTCTGATTAAAAACTGAATTAGAAACCAGATTTAAAAGCCATTTTCAAACCATTGTAACTTTCAAACCACACGTCCAAATTTGACAAATTTTATATCAATGGATTCAGGAGAACAAGCCCTAGCCAACCATGGCCTTAGTTTGGAAAATAGTATCTGTTTGTTTGCTTGTTTTTGCAGATTCTTTTGTGAGCTAGTTTAGAGTATAAAAATTGTTTAAAATTGAATTTAAGGATAAAACCTTTGCAAAAGGATTTGTAGTGACCATACTGACCCTAGGAACCAACCCTTGGTGTTAAAAGTGATTTTGGTAGAATTTAGGTTGAATTATTTAACTTAGCCATTTTCTAGCCAAATAAACTCATCGATTTTATGATGGAAATGTTTTTGGAAGGAAAACCTTAGGAAAAATGTTTTGGACAAAAACTTACACCAAGCTTTGCCAAGAGCAACTCACTTGGTGAAAAACATAAAGTTTTGGGTGATGAAAACAATTTTCACCACATAAAATGATGAATGGATTTTTAAAAATGGTCTTGAGATAAAACTCAAATTACAAAGGACTTTTCCATCTTGGTAAATGATCAATTTGGAACTTACAAAGTTTAGAAACCTAGTAGAGACCATCCTTACCATAGAACCAACCATTGCATACTTATACATGACTTAGTTTCCATTACTTGTGTGTGTGGAAGATTGTTTGAATATTGGTTTGGAATGCTACTTGATGCCATGCTTGTTTGATTTGTTGTAGTGAAATTAGCAAAGTGTGAGACTAACAAGATCAAGAAGTAAACCCTCATTCCCTACCAAAAAGGCAAGTTACACTATCATACAAAAGACCTACTATTTTCATTATACTTAGTGGATTTTGTAAACATGCATGAAAATGTTTTATACCTATGCTATGCTAAACCTAATAGGATTCCCTGTACACTCCTTAGTGAAAATATTGAAGTTGTACATGCTTAGCCATGCTATGTTTTGAAAAGAGATACATGTTGAGATTTTAAAAAGGTTGAGAAAAAGACTTGTGTTTTTACATAATAAAACAAGGACTCAATGAACCACCTAGGTGGTGGACACTTTATGTTTTGGAGAAGGTGGCAACAAAAGGGAACCATGTCTATGGCAATCACTTTGTGTTGTGCTCCAAATGAAAACCACCTAGGAAACTTAGAGATTGAACATGTTTCTCCAATTGTGGCTTTCGTGTGCAACCACATTCTATTATGGCTCTGGCTTAGTCAACTATAGTAGGAAGACCCATACATTGTCTTTAGTTACCGGACATGGGGATCTGGAATGCTTCATGGGGGCTGAAGATAAGCTAGCAATGATGTATGGGAGGACCTTTTGGAAAGACTTCGTCACATTCTTAGTCTGCCAGTACTCCATCTTGGTGAGCACTAATCCAGTAGGCCACTGGTGGCAACAAGATGGGATTGTGTCATGTGGGTAAAGTGTACTCCTTCTGCAGAAGTTAATAAAATCTAAGTACTTAGCCGCGTCCCCGGTTATGGACAATACTGAGCAACTAAAGTTTGAACCATGGGAGATCTCGACATTCCAATTTCTAATATAAAAACTTGATGCACTTGGGGGTACCAAGGAATTCAAAGAGATTTTGATAAGCTTGTTGCACTTGGGGTTACCAAGGTGCTCAAGAGCATGAAGTACTTGGGGTTACCAAGGGACTCATGAGATTTTGATAAAAACTTGATGCACTTGGGGTTACCAAGTAGCTCAAGGGATTTTGACAAGGACTTGAACACTTGAGTTTCTACCAAGGAGTTCAAGGATATTGGAAAAAAGATTTGACAAAGGACCAAAAACCATTTTGAAAAGATAGGATAAATGTTGCTTTATGCAAATAAGCCTTAAACTCTACTTAGCCAAATATGCATGTAATGATAGGATCCACTCATAATATACAAAGTAGTGAAACTTGCCAATACAATTCAAATGTATTGACCCTTGTGGCTGTAACTTGTAATGTTGCAGGTTGATTGATTTTAGTGAAGATTGTTTGTTTAGGATTACAAAGTCTACAACCAACATCTGCCTGTGGCACTTTGAAGATGAAGGACCCATGACTATATTTATTCCGCTGCAATGTAATGTAATAGCCAAATGAGCTATGTATGATGTAATAAATTTATGTTATTCCTGGTTATAAAGTTATATTATGACCTTTGTTTCTTGATATTACATCTAAACTGTGGATGCTAGCTATTGATCCAGGGACTAGCATTGTAAAACACAGGAGGCTCTATCTTATTGAAGATTGGGACCTCTACAGTTAGCTTTTTTTATTTTTTATTTTCCTATTTTGGTATTGTAGGGGTTCATAGCATGGAAAACAAAAAAATTCTATCCCATGAACACACAAAAGCCAAGATCTAATCTATGAGATCGGTGCAACGAGTTCATAGAGTACTAACCCTCGAAGATCCAAAGCGTTTAACGAGATCGGATTCTCGTGGTTGATGTAGTCGTTCACTTGCCGATCTCAAGATCGCGAAGACGATTCTTACGGCGTCGTGTTCCAGCAGCCATTCCATAGTCGGTCACTTGTTCGGTACTCGATGAAGACCTTCCTCTCCCTTGTTCCAGCAGACTGTGGAGGTTGTAGATCTCCTCCCGATTCCAGCAGCACGAAGGTGTGGTGGTGGAGGGGAGGAGTACATCCTACATGACTTCGCCTAAGACGGAGTAGGTATGGTGGAGTAGAGAGGGCCTCAGTGGCTAGGATTTAGACGGCGAGGGGAGGCAGCACCGACGGCTAGGAGGGCTAGGCGGCGTCTTGGAGCTAGGGCTAGGGAGCCGGCGGCTAGGGGCAGGAGGCGGCCTAGGGTTTTTGGGGTGAGGGCCAAGGGGCACCCCACCCCCTCCTTTTATGGGTGGGAGAGGCGGCAAGGGGGAGGTCAGGTCCTACCCCAACTCTCTCTTGGTGGCCGGTGGCTTGGGGAGGGAGAGGGAAACCACTCTAGGTTTGCTCTCCTTCCTCAACTAGGATTTAGACTCTCCAAATTTGGGATTTGACTTTTCAAACTAGACTTTGACTATTCAAACTAGATTTTGATTCCCACTTCCTAGCCTTAGCCTACTTGACCTAGGGCACCATGCCGCATTACCCACTAGGGCATGGCACATCCATGTGCCCCCTCCGTGGTGGTGGACCTTATAGAACCTTCTAGAAGCTTCCAGTGACAACACCGAAAACATTTCCGAAACCCGAAATTGGACTTTCCTTATATGAATCTTATTCTTCGGACCATTTCAGATCTAATTGTGATGTCCTGGATCCAATACGAGACTCTGAACAACATTCGGTCTCCAACTAACATTCCATATCTACTAAATAACAACGAATCCTTAAGTGTGTCTCCCTAAAGTTCGTGAACTATGCAGACATGATCGAGACACTTCTCCGATCAATAACCAATAGAGGCATCTGGAAATTCATATGCTTCCCATATATTTCTATGATTACTTCATGATCGAATGAACCATTTACATACAATACCGATTCCTTTTGTCACGTGATACTTTACTTATTCGAGGTTTGATCGTCGGTATCTCTATAACTAGTTCAACCTCATTACCGATAAGTACTCTTTACTCGTTCCGTCGTGACCTAGTCACATGCTTGCAAGCCAATTGGATGACATTCCCCCATGAGGTCCTAGAGTATATCTATTCATCATATGGATGGACAACTCCCACTCTTGATCCATGTGCCTCAACACATACTTTCAGAATACCTAATGCCACCTTTATAACCACCCAGCTACGAAAGTGGTGTTTTATGTCATCAAAGCATTCATCTGGTGATGGTGATTAACATCATCTCATGGTCGAAGGATTTGCTTACTATGTATTTGAAAGATTGTAGAAAACAAACTCTAAATGACTTGATCTTACGATATGCTTACTATAGGAGTGTGTCCATCATATCATTCTCCTAACGACATGATCTTGTTATTAATAACATCTAATTTCCATGATCAAGAAACCATGATCATATATTAATCAACAAGCTAGTTTTAACAAGAGGCTTACTAGGGACTACTTTTATATTTACAAAACACACAAGTATCATGTATCCAGTTAATAAAATTATAGCATGGTATGTAAACATTTATCATAAACACAAATATATGATAATAACCATATTATTGCCTCTTGGGAATATCTCCAACAGTCTCCCACTTGCACTAGAGTCAATAATCTAGATTACATTGTGATGTACCCAACACCCATGGCACTCTAGTGTTGGTCATGTTTTTCCCTAGGGAGAGGTTTAGTCAACGGATCTGCCACATTCAAATCTGTGTGTACTTTGCAAATCTGTAACACCCCAAAAATATTAATGAGGATCATTCCCTAATTAATCAAGATTAGGGTTAACAAATCTTTTATTAATCAAATTCAAATCTTTTTGTTTGAGTGTATGAATGCTTGCAATTCTATGTTTGATGGTTGTAAATTATAAGAAATGGTTTATAGATCAAAACCATATCATATAGGTCACTACCAAATCAAATCAAAACAAAATAAAATGAAAATATGAGGTATAATACCTAATGGTCATTTCTGCCCAAGTTAACCACTAGCTCACTTTGAGCATGTCTAGAAACTAATCTTAAACAGAAACTTTCCCATTTCTTCTCACCCCTTGCTAGACCTAGTGACACTAAACCAAATGAAACTCACCAACTTTGCATAAACATTTTCAAACTTTTTTCAGAGGCAATTCAAATTTGCATCTATCTTATGTATAAAGATAGCCATTTTGGAAAACCACACAAAAAAACACCCCTTGGCAAACCATTGCATCCAGAGACTACCAAGATTAGTATCAGACCACTCACCAAAAATCATTGAATTTGGTGATGATTATGTTCATGCGGTCAATTGATCGAACACTTGGTGATCACAATACAATTACGAACTATCTATTGTTTGTGATCAATCAATTGCTCATCCATTGTACCCCGAATCTTTACTCTAGCTCACCTACGATCACCCCTAGTACCCAGCCGTGCAATTGAGCCATTCTTCTTCACTGCCTTGATCAATGCCAGTGGTACCCGAGCTCCCCATGTCACTCGAACATGGATAGCACGATACAGGCCGCGCCGCACTCGCTCACGATGTCTAGCTAGTAGCCGTGACCTCACCGCCCCTCTCTGTCCACCCCTCGACCAACAGCGAAACATGGAGACCCTAGAACGGCCTCTCCCATTTAAGACACGGACATTCCGAGAGCACGACGGAGGGCCGTAGCCGTCTTGCGCATACACGCCGTAACTCGACCTCTCCGCCCATACTCGCGAGCGCGACGTCACCAACCACCGCCCAGACATGCCCATTGGTCACCGCGCGACCCCTTGACCAACACCGTCGTACCCATACAGAGCGCCGACGTCGCCCGACCAACTGAGACTGCTCCTTGTCGAGCCACCACTCACATGACGATCGCCACACCCAACAGAATCGACCCATGCCTTTATCCATGCCTAGCACAACCTGTAGCAACGTCGCCGAAGATCCCTTGCAATGCCGCACTGCCTCATCCTTGAGGGTATAAATAGAGACCACCCCCATCCTCAATCATCACACCATTCTACTGCTCTCTCACTCAGAAACACCCTTGACCTATTCTCGGAGCAAGGCGAGCACCCTGCCGCCGGAATTTGATCGGAGTCCGATGATGCCATGAGCTAAAGGCGCCGTCGATTGGAGCCACCTCAGGAGCTGCCGTGACCGCCATTCGACTCGCCGTCATCAACAAGCTCATTCCCCGCACCGCCGACCCGAGCTAGAGCCCTGGAAAACCCACAACCACCCCTGCCGTTCCGCTAGGTCAGAATCTCTCCGGAGTGCCACGATGTAGACGATGAACCTAGACCGTAGATCAGGTTGTAATCGTAGAGATAATATTCATCGATACCGCTTCGTGTTAGATGACCCGCTGACGCATGCGACCATCCTGAGTGAGCCCGCTGCACGTGCGCTGTGCAGTTGGGCCACCCCTTTAACGTTTCCCGCGCGAGCCGAGTAATTCGAATCTACTCTTTTTCTTTTTGTTCAAAAACCTTTTATGTAGTGAACTTTAAAAATCAATTCAAAGAGATTCACTACACCAAATTGAATGAATCCAATTTTGTTTGAAAGTAGATGAAAATCTCTAATCACTCCCGTTGGATTCAAAAAAATTGAAACTATGGATCACCCTCAGTAAAAATAACAATCCAGAAGCTTTTGCAACTTCAAACATTTTTCTAAAATCAACCATAAGTGATTTTGAGTTGATTCCAACTCTCAAAATTAAAATTTGACAAGACCTTTCTGAATATTTTAAAATCTACATACTTACACACAATAGTCCTGGACCAAAATTAAAGAATGACTCTCTAGTCATTTTTACCCACTTAAATATTATCAAAAAAATAGTGTTAAACTTTATAAATAAGGCCAACCACTTTAAATCACATTCTCAAGTATTAGAATATGTGGTGATGACATGTGTCCATATGATCCCATATTTTTAATTTGGAGAATATTAAATCTTAAGCAACTTTTCAATGAGAAGAAATTACTTTCCTAAAAATAAGATAAATAAAATCTTTTCACCCTTTATTTTAATAATAGAGATGATGCTAGATCATCTAGTGTGACCCTTGTGTGATAAATAGAAGTAGTTAAGTATTTTTTGGGATTGTGTACCTCGTATTTATTTATAGACGCTAGAATCAATTTCGGGATACGATGAGGAGGAATTCTATGAATAATAAGAAGAGAACTTTGACCACCTTACCAACCAAGGCAAGCTAAGCTAAACCATGCAAGTCTCACTTGCAAACTAGACTGAGCATGCTAGACTATGCAAGCCTTATTATACATACCTTTGTGATACTCCTTTTTACTGTACCAAATCTTAGTTTTACTTGCAAGCTTTACCTTTCGCAAGCTGTTCAAGTAGTTAATTAATTGGATGATTAGTGGATAGTGAGGAAAGTGTCATCAAGAGTTTGGAACTTGATGAAGATAGATACACCAGCTTAGTACCCTACCACTAGTGACACCCCCATTTGATAGATGCTAGTGCTAAATTAAACTTGATCCTTAGATGGGAACGAATGATTATGAAAACCTTGGAATGATGGTTAAAACTGATAGTTGAGTCATTCTATTGAAATGCTTTGACATGTGTTATGGACACAATGACTTTGAAGATGATGGTGAATGAAGGATGTGACTTGACTGTGATAAAAACTGATAGTTGGGTTCGGATGCAATACCATTGCAACGTTTACCGTACAACCACAATACCCGAATTTGGGTAGGGCTTGACTGGAAGTTTATATGACTTTGTATGGGTTCCCTCGCAGAACGAGGTGAGCTGAGGCTACCTTGTGAATGTGGCTGTCCACCTATGCAGTGCCCAAGATGACATATGGTCATGGTTGGGAGGCCAAACTCATAGGGGGGTTCCTATACTAGGTTGTGTAATTGAAAGGTTAGGATTAATTATCCACATACTAAGTATGATGATTCAGGATTGTTCCTTACGGTTGTATCGAATGTCCTGGTGAAAGTGTACCACCTCTACAGAGTGTTAAACTTTTCGAATAGCCGCGTCTGCGGTTATGGACAGTTGGATGGCCATAATGTTCCGTTGTGAGATGTTTTCCAAAATGACCCGTGACTTGAAAGATGAGTTTGACTTGATGCCACAAGTGTTGGAAATGAAGCTAGGTTCCCACCTAAGTAACTTAGCCAACTAAAGTTAGGTTTTACTACTAGACACTGGTTGAAATAAAATTGGATTATGGAAAACAAACTTAGAGCTTAAGAATCCTATTAGAAGGCGTTACTGCTTTAGTGAAAGTTTGCGAGTACTTCGAAGTACTCACGACTTTGTCCCTGGCTATTCCCATGGCCAGACTATGAAGGAGACTAAGAGGAAGAAGGACAGCAGGACACTTACGATAACTAGGATCATCTCCCATCGTCAGCATTGCCCGTGACCCTGAAAATGGACCCTTGACTATTCTACCCTTATTATTATTCCACTTCTTTGATTGTAATGATACTTGATCATAAGATCAACTATTCGTAAGACTATTATGGTTTTTAATGGATGATGAACTATGGTACCAATCTGTTATGTCTTGCAAAAATGGCAATCCTGGGATTGCGATGTACGGCATAACAGGCATCTGGGATTAAAAATGCGGGTGTTGACAAGTTGGTATCAGATCCATCCTGACCATAGGAGACCCTAGTTAGCATGGACGTCAGAAAAACTTAATTTCCCAAACCAAGAAAGTGAGTATCCTTGAAAACCTATTCTCACTCTTACCCTTGAAATTCTTTCCAAAAAGAGAGTCAGAAGTTCCTTAAAAATTTTGCAACCTTACCCAAAAATTTGTACACTTGATCACTTCTCTAACTTACTCCTCTTGAATTTCTTATAGATGGAATATGCCTACAGCAAGTTCCACCAGCTAGTAAATGGACGGAATCTCATCTTTGAGAATGACCTGAGCGAGCTGACAGAATTTATGGAGCGCCCGCATCCGGAGTTCTATGGAGCTCAACTCCTTGATCACCCTCGAGGGGAGCTATAGTGGTTGATATTTGCCGATCTTTGTGGAAAGATGGAGCCCCCTACCTGGAAGAAAATTCATTTCACCATTAGAGAAAACAACTGGATCAATGGACTGGCTAGAGCTATGCAGGAAGCTCTTGCCGACTATGTGGGCAGAATATCAACAAGATCATCGGTACCAGCTTTGCTCACTACGCCAGAAGTGACTCCAATGGACAACCCCTGGATCTGCCAGCCCACCCTGACTTGAGGCACCATGTTGACCATCTTGCCTTCATGCTTAGTGAGAGTAAGAAGGAACTGGACAATGCTCATGCTAACACTAATGTGAAGCAACTTACTGCCGCCAAGAAGGAACAGACATTCGCCATTCTCATGAAGGAGCGCAAGTCACTTTGCAAACTGCGTGATAAGAAGTATCGCATCATTGCTCGCCTTTGTCACAAAGTGTCAGACTTGGAGGAGACCATCCATGATCGGTACATGCAGCTTGAGGAGAGGGATAACGAAGGGGAAGATATTCGTTGAGATCCCTACTCGTATGTCAGTGATTATGATGACTACCTTGAGGACATGGATCAGGAGTACCACACTGATGATGAGGACCACGCCTTCATTGATCATGAAGAATACACTGGTTCTGATGAGTAGTAGAACTTGAGCACTAACGTAGGTGTGAGTTTTATCCGGTCCCACTGTATCGTAGCTTGCTAGATTGGTTCTTAAAACCATCTGTTTGTGGTGATGGGTTGTTTGGAATGTGTTGCTTGTATGGTGTGACTTTGAAATGAATGGGAATGAGTTGTTGGCTTTAAAATCTTAGCCTTACTCAAAAGTTTAAAAGCTTTAAAAACCAAACCCATAAACCATAGAAAAATTTCCCTCTTGTCTCATGATCACTCTCAATCTTGAGATGCCTCGTGGAGGGAGCAGCTCATCTCAAGACCCGATGGTCCAAATCTTGCAAATGTTAGTAGCCGACCGAGAAGCCGGTAGGACCGAGCGTCAAGCCAATCTAGCCACTCTTCAACAAATCGCTCAGCTAACCCATGACAACCAAGGACCTGGAAATCAGGAATCATCATGGATCCAAACTTAAGAACTTTTAGAATACCAATCCCCTATCTTTAGTAAGGCGGAAGATCCTTTAGATGCGGATGATTGGCTGCAGACTATGGAAAACAATTTGGACGTAGTCGGAGTAGAGGAGGCCAATAAAGTACTGTTGTGCCACCCACTATCTGGCTAGATCTGCAGGATCATGGTGGAATAGCACCTGTACCATGAACGGAGGACGGATGATGACTTGGGATGATTTCAAACTCAAGTTCAGCCGAACCCATGTGCCACCGGGTTTGATTCTACGGATGAGGGATGAATTCAAGGAGATGAAGCAGGGAAGGATGACTATGGTAGAGTACCGTGACAGATTTCTATCTTTGTCTAGGTATGCCCCTGATGATATTGGAACTAAAGCCAAGAAAAAGGAGAAATTTTTGAATGGTTTGCATGATGAGATGCAGATGGTGTTAGTCAATATCCCGTTTGCTGATCTGGAAGCTTTAGTTCAACCAGGACCCCACCATACCCCAAGCTTCAAAAATCAAAGGAAAGATCAACCAAGCTACTGAAAACCGTAAGCTTCATATGATGCATCAACCAGGACCCCACCATACCCCAAAGTATCGCCCCAATTCGTCTGTTGGGTTTGCACCAAGGAACCCTAGGCCACCTTTGTCTCGCCCAAACTTTCCCAATCGTAGTGGAGGAAACCCAAGACCTGGAGGCAATAACCACTACAACCATGGAAACTCCAATAGCTTCAATCGTGCACCACCGAGGCCCACCAACCCCAATAATAATACTGCCCTAAGGACTGTAAGTAATGTTGTACCTGTTGCTGGAAAGGACAAGTTAACAATCACCTGCTTCGAGTGTGGAGTGAAGGGTCACTACTCAAACTAGTGCCCCAAGAAGGCTGCTGCCGCACGCAATGTTACCGCACCTGCCTAGCAGAAGCGTCGTGTCCAACCTGGAAAGAGATTCGCCCCAGGAAACCCGAACAACCATGCTGGCCGTCTATACCTCATGAATGCTGAAGAAGCCCAAGAAGTGCTAGATGTCGTTCTAGGTATGTTTTCTGTTAATTCAATACTTGCAAGAGTGTTGTTTGATTCTGGAGCATCACACTCATTTGTTATGGAAGAATTTGCATGCACTAGTAAGATTCAGCCGACAAATTTGAATCATGTTATGATAGTTCAAATACCTGGATCAACTACCAAAGCTAGGAAAATTTGCAAGGCCATACCTATCAGAATTCATGTAATAGATTTCTATTCCAATCTAATAGTACTCAGAACAAAAGGTTTGTAAGTAGTACTAGGAATTGATTGGATGTCGAAACATCAAGGACTCATAGATTGTGCCAAGAAAGCCATAACCATGACCAGTAGTACCGGAATATCAGTTGAGCATGTGTCGGAGACCTTGCCCCGTCAATTCAAGTGCAACAAGAGTTTAGCCCAACCAACCGTTGACCAAGTCAGAGTAGTCTGTGAATACCCCGATGTGTTCCCGGATGAACTACCTGGTATGCCCCCAGATCGTGATATCGAGTTTATCATTGAACGAATCCCTGGAACTGGACCCATATCTTAGATACCCTATAGTATGAACCCATCTGAGTTAGTGGAGCTCAAGAAGCAACTTGACAACATGATTATCAAAGATCTGATTCAACCCAGTGCATTGCCATGGAGATCACCTGTTCTATTTGTGGATAAGAAGGATGGTGCCACCCGTTTATGTACGGATTGTCAGAAGTTGAATGATGTCACCATCAAGAACAAGTACCCTTTGCCAAAGATAGAATACTTGTTTGACCAGTTCACAGGTGCAAGAGTATTCTCTAAGATTGATATTAGAACTGGTTATCATCAACTAAAGATTCATGCAATGGATATTCCCAAGAATGCTTTCACGACTCGATGATATGTCGGAAACGTATCTATAATTTTTGATGTTTCATGCTTGTTTACTATCTACTTTGCTTTTCTTTGTTCACACTTTGAGGTGTTTTTATATGTTTTCTGGTACTAACATATTAACAAGTTGCCACAGTGCCAGTTGCCTGTTTTCTTCTGTTTTTGGTTCGAGAAAGGCAGAAAATCAATATTCTCGGAATTGGACGGGACAAAAGACAAAGTCAATATTTTGCCGTGGGGAACACGATGCCGGAGTACGAGACGGAGGAGACCCACCAGTGGGCCACACCCCCTGGCCGCGCGCGCGCCTGGTGGGGGTGAAGCCGCCCTGGTGGCCCTCCAGCCTCGCCTCTTCGCCTATAAGAAGCCCCCGATGCCTAAACCCTAAGTAACCTATCAATATTCCACGAAACTGTCTGTAGCCGCTTCCACCATAGTCCCTAGATCGGGGGGATCTGAAGCTCTTCCCGGCACCCTGCCCGGGGGGGGGGGGTGATCATCCCGGAGGCCTTCTTCTTCATCATGCCAGCTTCTCGTATGAAGAGTGCATAGTTCCATCTTGGACTACGGGTCCATGTATTAGCTAGATGGTTGTATCTCCTCCTTGTGCTTTCATGTCTCGATCTTGTGAGCTCCGTTCATGATCAAGATCTCATATATTTGTAATCAAGCATGCTGTGTTTGGGGATCTTATGGATATTGAGATTACTATGTCAGATTGATTAATGGTTTTGTCTTATTGATTTTATCATGTCTATGTTATTTGTGATCTTGCATGCTCCCCATTGTTAGTAGCTATATTGGCCAAGTAGTTGCTAGTGACTACAAGAGGGGGTATTTATGTTTGATTATGGGTTCATGACTCTACATAATCAAGGGAAGTGACCGAAATATCTACGGTTGTAGATGTGTTGTTGCCACTAGGGAGAAAACAACGGTCTCTTGTTCATGGAACAAGTGAATTGTTTACCTTACACACTTTGCTTAAAGTAGTTGTTTGTTGCTTGCAACTTAATACTGGAGGGGGTTCGGATGATAACCCAAAGGTGGACTTCTAGTCATAGATGCAATTGGATGGCAGTCTATGTATATTTTTGTATTGCCTAACCGAATCTCGTAGGATCTTTTTCTCTAGTATTGCATTGTTGTACCTTGCTCAGTCCTGTCAATTGACTTGCTGTAATTTGTTTACCTAGCATGCCATGTTTGTTTATCTAAGGATAACACCTCTAGTGAACTATGGACCCCGGTCCAATATTTACCATTGATACAACTTCCACTGTTACTGTTTACTTGCTGCAAACCATCATCACCTTCCACACCATACAATTAATCCTTTGTTACAACAACCTCACTGTTAGTTGGGGAGAATTCTTGAGTTTGTGCTGTGCAGGTTCCAATGTTGCTTGCAACACCTTTGAGACGTTTCCTTCCTGCTACTGGTTCGATAACCTCGGTTTCTTACTGAGGGAAAACTTGTTGTTGTGCCGCATCATGCCTTGCTCTTAGGGTTTCCCAACGGGGCGTCAACACGCATCAAGACATCTCTGGCACCATTGCTGGGGAGGCTAAGGACGTCTTCACAAGGGGAGTCCTCAACAACCTTTCTCTTTACTTTGTTTTTGGTTTGCATAGTTTCTTTTTCTTGGTTTTATTTGCCTCTTTTTATCAAAAACTCCAAAAAATTAGTTTATTTTGGTTTTCTTTCTCTTATGAAAAAACACAAAAAAATTAGTTCCTACTCTAGTTGGTGGTCTGCTATTGCCTTCCTTGGTCATGCTTTTTATCAATGGATGGTTTCTTTGAAACTAGTTTTGTAAAGGTGGGTTCACGGAAGAACAAAATAATTATTATAAGGAACACCGTTTGTCACAAAAAGGGAAACATGTCATGACCCGGGATCAGGGCTAGACAAATACCAGATCCTCATCTGATATAAGCCTAACCAAAATTCCGAAACGCGCAGGGAAAGATCGGTAACATTACAGAACATACAAACCATACATTAATAAGGTAAACTATTAAGAGAGTTACAAATCAGTCATACAAGCTAGGGTTCAGAGACCATCATTACATCAAACAACGGAAGCAAACAAGTTGTTCTAAACAACAAACTTAGCAAAGGGCCTAAGAGGCCATAAACAGGGGAACCCCAACTACTCGTCTACTTCGACGTAGAAACCACCTTCAGTTGGAGTAGCATCATCTGTAGAAAAACATCAACGAAGCAAGGCTGAGTACAGGGTGTACTCCTAAAGACTTATGGCTAGTTGAGTTATTTTGCATAAAGCCATCTTTTGTTTTCAAAACAAGAGGGAGAATAAACTCGTCTAGTTTGATCATTTTCAAAAGGGGATAAGAAGACTACAACTCTAGCTCTTCGGAGTCCTCTTCAATATCCACCAAGAACCATCATTAACTGAACCTCTCTTCCCGGAATACCCACTCAAACAACCCTGAGGAAGTACTCCGGATCTCACATTAGTTGAAAAGTTTTAGCATTCGGTTATAATTCTCTATGATCTTCACGTCCGTTCCCAAGTCGTCCATAACCGTGGACACGACTTTTCGAAAAGATTAATAACCCTGCAGGGGTGCACAACTTTACCCACATGTACCAACCGTTTCTTAATGCCAAATTATTAGCCCTCTTCCTTGGAAGGCCGGCAGAGAGTGGTTGACCACTACCTTTACCCTGATTTCGCCAAGACCATGAGTCATGCACTAAGGAGATGCCGCCGTAACGGGTCGAGTCCCGAAGTCGGTCCCTAGCAATGTGAACAGGGTTTGAGATTACGGATGTCGGGCATCTCCCATTCCCTGCCACGCTTACCTACATGTATGAATGCACCTCCTTCACCTCCATTCAATATCAACCAAGATGCGTATGTCGAATGGAAAGCCCGAACTATGTGACTCATGGAATCTACTAGGCAAGTTAGTTGGTCGAGGGGCTTTCCAGTCCCCCGTGTGGTTGTACACTAGTCTTGGTTCAAGAGGCAAGAACATCGGGTCCTAGGGGTGGTTAGTATGGGACTACAAAAACCACATCCCACGTGGCCTCCCATACAAGCCTTAGCATGTTTATCATCCATCTCTGATCACATCACCACATCCTACCATACTAGATTAATTCGCATCTCCAGTGCATCACATGAATGATCAGCATCGGACCACTAAGCATGGCTAAGATTGACTGAACTGTGGCACTAGCGATGCTCATAAGCCGAACCCTAGTTATGCTAGGAGCGGTGGATCAGGTAATATAGTTCACAAGGAGAAACATGCATCAGATAGGATTACTCTATCTACTAATAAAAGACTATTGAACCGAATGCATATGACGAGAATGAAATACTTTGTAAACATAGGATTCATATGTATGAGTGGGGCTTCTCTTTCCTTGTCCGTTGTTGAACTGGTACTGCTCTTCGGTGGCGTTGAATTTAGCCTCGGGTTCAGTTCCTATTCACGAGAACCAATCACCGGAAAAGAGAAAGCAACACTCAACACATGGCATGTGCAATTCTCATGCAATATGGATGATATGAAAAGTTAAATAGTGTTGAAATAAACCCTAGAACATGCTTGGTCACTTTAAAGGTGGTTCGAGATGTCCAAACCGTAGAACAGGGGAATCCTCGGAATCACCTGTGGGGTTCAATTGGTTCTTCTTATTAAAATTTCCATGAAAGTTGGTTAACAATGTATGATTATAGCTTAGTTGGATAGGTTTCATTTTTCTGAACTTTTTGGTATATTATTTGTATTTTTCTAATTTAAAATGAATTAGTTATGAATTTCTCAAATTTTAATTCATTTTAAATCATTTTTGGAATATTTAAAATAATTTCCAACTTGGGCCCACATGTAAGACTTTTAATCATTTCAGAAAATATTTACAGAAAATAATAAAATCCTGACAGGCAGGGCCCACCTGTCATATATTTTTTAATTACAGAAATCATTTAAATAAAATAAAAAGAGTTATTACATCATGCTGATGTCACCATGAAATCAGCAATGGAGATGCCCACTGCTGGGGATCAAATCCGCTAATTCCGAGCACGCCTACTCACGCGGAGGGGTGCTTTGGAAAGAGGCGAGTGAGGTGAGCATATTAGAGGTGGCGCCGCCCTCAAATGGTCGCCGGAGATGGCGTCGAAACGACAGCAAGCGGCGGCGGCGTCGGGCACTCGCGGGGGTGACGATACAGAGGGGGGGAGAGAGAACAGGGAGCACTGGGAGATGTAGGAGATCACTTGCAACACGATGGAGGGGTCAGCGAGGCAAGGAGTGCACGGAGGGCGCCAGGATCGATGAAATATGCGGCGGCCGGAGCTCGGGGAGGTGAGGTCGATGGCGACGATTCCGAGCGTCTCCGATCGATTCCTTTGGCAGGGATGATCAGCGTGGCCAGGCGAAGCCGATAGTGGTCTCAAATGGCGAGGGGGTGGTCAAGAATGGTGGGGCACGGCGGAGCCCGAGGCTAGGGTTCCGTTCAGTTTGGGGAAAATCTATAGAGGCCACAAGAGAGAGTGAGATGGGTATGGGGAGGAAGAGCTCGATGCGACGGTCCTTATCCTCATCCTCGCAGGCGGCGACACACATCGCAGCGTCGGCGAGATCGATGGCAAGGGTGCTGCCACGCAGCTACTTCGCCGGCGGCTCGGGGAAGAAGAAAAGAGGAGGACGATGAAGGGGTACGGGATAGATGGGATGAGGTGGGCCGGCTGCTGGGCTGCAGCTCGCGCACTGAGCCGCGGGAAGGAGGAGAAGGATAGATGGTCTCGGCCCAGAGGGAGTTAGGATTAAGTTTTTATTTGCAGATTTCTTTTTCTATTTCTGTTTTCAAATTTTCTTTGTAAATTTAATTTGTAATTCTGTTTTGCATATTTTTAGAATACTAGGTTTTTTTGTAAAATGTATCAAAAGCACTCAACGGCCCTTGGTACTGATTGGGCTGCATACATTATGTGTTTTCCAAATATTTGCAAACCCAAATGAAGGTTTCAAATAGAGAGGGGAGTTAGGGTTTAGGGTTTTGTTTGTTCTTTCTTGATTAAAACAAAGTGCAAGTGTTATGCATGCATGCAATGCTCAAACATGTACTTGTAAATATTACACGAAAGGTTGGTATGTTACAGCTCTACCCCACTTACAAGAATCTCGACCCGAGATTCCTAGGTTTTAGAAAAGAAGGCAGGGTACTTAGATCGAAGACGATCTTCGTGTTCCTAGGTTGCTTCTGACTCAGAGTGATGAGACCATTGAACTTTCAGTAACTTGATGGTTTGACGACGAGTCTTGCGCTCGGTTTCATCAAGAATACGAACAGGGTATTCTCGGTAGGTTAGATCATCTTGGAGATCCAAAGTTTCATGGTCCACACCACAAATAGGATCTTTGAAGCAACGCTTGAGTTGAGACACATGAAAAACATCATGAACCTCTGGAAAAGATGAAGGTAGATCCAATTTGTAGGCAAGCTCACCCCGCTTGGAGAAAATGCGAAAGGGACCAACGTAGTGAGGAGCTAATTTGTGTTTGATACCGAATCGATGGACACCCTTCAGAGGAGTGACCCGAAGATAAACTTGATCACCGACTTCATAATGAACATCAAGATGATGATGATCATAGTTGGTCTTATGACGAGATTGAGCGGCCTTCAAACGCTCTCGAATTATGCGAACTTGATCTTCTACTTCTTGGATCATGTCCGGACCAAAGAATTGTCTTTCATTGGTTTCTGTCCAGTTCAACGGTGTTCGACATGTTCTCCCATACATGAATTGGAAAGGTGCCATGCCCAAACTGGATTGAAAACTGTTGTTATAGGAGAACTCCGCAAAAGGAAGACATTTCTCCCAGTTCTTTCCAAAGGATATGACACACGCTCTGAGCATGTCTTCAAGAATTTGATTCACTCTTTCAGCTTGACCACTGGTTTTAGGATGATAAGCTGTGCTGAAGGAGACATGAGTTCCAATTGCTTCTTGCAAACTTTGCCAGAATTTGGAAGTAAACAAACTTCCACGATCAGAGATGATCTTCTTGGGAACACCATGAAGAACGACAATCCGAGAGATGTATAGCTCAGCCATTTGACTAGTGCGGATAGTTTCTCGAACCGGAAGGAAATGAGCAACTTTGGATAACCGATCAACTATTACCCATATGGCATCATTTCCTGCTTGTGTCCTTGGGAGTCCAGTGTTGGGGATATGCTATATGGGTATCCTTATAGCATGTCTCTTATCCGACTAACCTGGGTGGCCCATAGTCGGTAGCATGGCCTATGGCCTGCTGGGCGGCCCACTTAGGTGGATCCAGAAGGGAGGACCATGCCGGATAAAGGAAGGCTACGGTGGAGTCACCAGCGTACCCGGAGCCTTGGAGTGCAAGATACGCAAGACTAGTAATAGACGGTGTAGGACTCTGTGATCTGTCCGGCTAGGACTTTTCCCTGTAACCCCAGGGCCTGGTGACTATATAAGTCGGGCCTATGGGAGCCTTTAGGGCACATTCATAGACAATCTCAGACAACCTCGCACAGCGAACCTATCTCTGTAACTCGGCGTATTTCCATTATAGTGATTTATAGCAGAAGTAGGATTCCAACCTAGGTAAGCTGTGTTACCTTGTACCCGTCAACCTCCGCCTTACCCCACGTCTCTAAACACGCACTATGAGGACCGCTCCATGGCGTACTCATCGGCAATACCACGACAGTTGGCGCCCACCGTGGGGAAATATGCGCTTCAGGCTCTTTAGTGGGCGAGGACCAAAATCTTCGCGGGAATCGGCAAAACCATAGCCATCGGCCGCGTTCTCTTCTCCGGCAACGTTTCGATCGTCCCTCCCGACGAATTCTGGATCCCGGCGAAGTCGAACCCTACGCGATGTTCAATCGTTCCTATCGGAGACATCCACCTCTTCATCGACGAAACCGACTCGTACACTAGTTCCCTGGGAGTCGGAGGAGCATCAAGACCCGCACGGACCGCCTACGGGCAGGATACGTTCGCGGAAGGATCGATGTCGGATCTCTCTTTGAAGTTTGCCAGCAAAGATCGGAAAGAATCAAGACCCGCACGGACCACCTACGGGCAGGATACGTTCGCGGAAGGATCAATGTCAGATCTCTCTTCGGTGTTTGCCGACAAAGATCGGAAAAATTCAAGGCCCACCCAAACCGCCCCTGTGCAGGATATAAAGGTGGAAGATCACTGCAAATCCGCCGGCTTAGTCCGTGCGTCTGGACAGCAGAGATCCAAATTCGTTGAGCGAAAACCCCCACGATTACCTGGCCCGGTGGCTCTGTATACGAGCCGACCTAGCCCACTACCCCGATGATAACGCTTTGTAACACTTCGTGGAAGGACTGGACCGTGGCACGCTTCTCCGACATTCTTTAAGACGGCAACAGGCAACAAGACGCCTTACCCTTGCCATCAACAGCTACACGGCACCTGATGCGGCAGCCCAGATGGAGCTCGCGCTCATAGACGGAGAACCTCCGGCTCAGCAGCCAACGCCACCGCCTCCCGCCGCCATCGTCATAGCAGCACCACCACCTCCAGTCATCGTCGAGCTCGTTGCACCTCCACCGCCCGTCATCGAGGAAGTCCTAGCACCCTCCGACTCTGTCATTGACGCGCTTTATGCTGTTTTCAGTGCAGATTCATAGGAGATAGACTTCAGTCCAGAAGATCTAGACTCCGCTATGCAGGATATGGAGGAGGAGTACTCGCGCGACGAGCAAGCCAACAACGCCGTCGCGTCCCGAGGGGTATTCGTCACCATTGGGACGGCAATGGATGAAGATCAACCCGGACGATCTCCGCCTACGGCGCTGGAAAAGGGGAAGGGGCCACTTATTGCTGCTGACGATGATCGCGCAAAAGTCATGCCTCCTCCGCCCAACCCAGTGCAGCAGCCGCAGGAACTCGGCACCGGCCCGAGCAACAACAACACCGCAAACTTGCCGCCTCCAGCATCCACGTCCGCAGCAGCCCAAGTTATTCCAGCTGATAGAGTGATGTACGACAATCTCCTCGTCGAGCCACTGACCGTTGCTCTTATCCAGAATGTGACCCAGCTTGATGAGAAGCGCCAGCAGCTGCTGTAGGAGGCGCAAGCCATCGCGGAGCAAGGCGCTGAGCTAGATCGAGATCTGGTCAACGCGCAGAAGTCCATAGAAAAAGCTAGAGCAATGGAGGTCGAGTACAAGACTCTGCTATAGCAGCAGAAGACTAAGAAATCTCCGGCTCGCGTCATCAACGATCCTGGTGTACGGCGCAACCTAGGATGGGCTCCCTCTAAGCCGGCACAGGCCAAGCCATACATTGACAGTGAAGGCAAGCAGGTGATGCCCACCCCACTCCTTAACCTCACCGTCACCAAGACCCTTCTAGAGCAGGATAGATCGCCTGAAGCAGTGGAACAGGTCTACGACCTAGTGTCCAAGGCGGTGAAGCAGCAGGAAAAGGCCACCTCTCAGAGGCTTGAGTCTAACCCAGTGCTCTGCCAGTCTAGTCAGTACAAACCGCCAAGGGACAGATATCCTCTTGATGTCGGGTCCCAGACGGGTTCATCAGAACGAAAACGGAGGGATGCACGCAATAGGAAGGATGCTATCCCAATATCCTCCGACCACGGAGAAAAGGCCCGACCTTGTCGCCCATCGCCACCACTCCGATCTCCCCGACATCGCGAAGATTACAAAGCTCACCATCGTACGGATATGCCCCCACCAAAGCAGTGTGGCATCGTCATCCGCGATAACGCAGAGCAGACCCGTCATGATGGAGAGCGCAACCAAGGACATAAGAGCAGGTCGCTCCATGACCCTCCACGTCCGACAAACAACCGTGACAGGCGTGAGGTGTCGCAGGAAGGTAACAGCAAGAAGGCTAACCCACCACCAGCTCCGCCTCCATCACCACCAAGCAGTCACCACGGCAGAGGAGGCCCGCGTCGTTCACGCAGCCTATCCCCTGTTGACAAGAAGAAGAAGAACTTGGATCCATACGATGCGCGTTCGCGGATCGATAAGATCCACGAGGCCCGAGAAGGACCATACCTGGGACCATGTTGCTTTGGACCTGCAATACGGTCCGCAACTTACCAAAGGTTTCCGGATTGACAAGACCATCAAGCCCTATGATGGCACCGCCAATCGAGCCACATGGTTGTAGCACTACGGCAACGCGGTGGAGATTGCCGGAGGCAACCCCAACGTCACTGTCAAGTACCTCCCATTACTGTTGGCAGGTACGGACCATCAATGGATCGACGACTTGCCGGAGAAATCTATCTACAACTGGTTGGACATGCAAGAAGCGTTCACCAAGAACTTTTAGGGTACGTACAAGCGTCTCTGCACTATGGGCGATCTACAATGGTGCATGCAAGAAAAAGACGAGACATCTCGCGCCTACCTCTCCCGCTGGCTGGACATGAAGAATTCTTGCGCAGGAGTGCACGCTCAGACCGCCATGGCCTCCTTCATCGATGGGTTGGAAAGGGGCACGTTGCTCCGACATAAACTGAAGCGCTTGCAGGACAATCACCAGCTTGACTTGAACGAGATGATTCAGTTGGCTAGTGAGTTCGCATCTGCCGACAACAACGCTAGTGGCTTCTTGCCGACAACGGCCGTTCCAACTCAAGCTCGGAGGAACAACAGTACAAAGCGGAAGACCGCTCCAGAAGAAAAGCAATCTACTGACATGGTCGCTATGAATTTTGCAGGACGAGGAGAGGGCAGACAACTTGGCCGAGGAAGGGGAGCTGGTCGTGGACAGCAACGAGGAAGTGAGACCACCTCGGCGCCGCTTCGCGTTTCCCAAACATATGAGAAGTACCGCGATATGCCATGCCTCGTACACCTCGACGTCAGCGGCAAAGCCACCCATATCAATCGACACTAGAAGTTCGTCAACGACCTCAAGGAAGATCCGGAGTCCGGCTACAAGTGAAGTCGGAAGAACAGACCGCGTGGCAAGGGCAAGGGGAAGAAGGAGGAGGAGTCCAAGGATTCAAGTGACATGGATGAGGACATTGACCCCAAGCACGCCGCCTAGAGCGACGACAAAGGCAAGAACCCCTTCGCGAAGAAGGCCCCAGTCTACCACACTTTCCTTGGCACCCCCACCGTCCGACAACAAAAGACCTCTCTGAGGATCCTGATGGCAACTCTCCCCCTAGTCCCCCAGTACCTACGCTGGTCGGTGGTTCCAATAACTTGGGACAGGACGGACAACCCAGACCTTATACCCACGGAGAACCAGTACGCCATGGTCATCAACCCCTTGATTGACGGCGTGGAGTTCACCAAGTGTATGGTGGATAGTGGAAGCAGCATCAACATCATGTACCTGGATACACTGCAAAAGATGAACTTGACGGAGGCAAACCTAAGGCGAACCAACACCATCTTCCACAGCGTAGTTCCTGGTCGGGAGGCTCGGTCCCTTGGGTGCATTACACTTCAGGTTGCCTTTGGCGATGTTTATAATTACCGTCAAGAGCGCATGACCTTCTAGGTGGTCCCCTTCAAGAGCGTGTACCACATCATATTCGGCCACGACATATTCCACATGTTCATGGCCAAGCCATGCTTTGTCTACAACAATCTCAAGATACCCGGACCAAACGGCATCATCACCGTATCCGGAAGCTTTACCAAGGCAAGGGACTGCGAGATCAACGAAGCAGCCGTTGCAGAAGCTGTCCTCTACAGCGAAGAATTCAAAGAGATCCAGAGCAAGGTCGATGACTCAGAGATGCCCGCGTCGATGAAGCAGATCTCCAACTCCTCTCCTGCGTTCAAGGCCGCCATCGAGACCAAGCCGGTGGAACTTGTGGTAGGCGATGCCTCCAAGGTCACCGCCATTGGGACGAACTTGGATCCCAAATAGGAAAGTGCACTCGTCGAGTTCCTCCGTGAGAACAAGGACATATTTGCCTAGCAACCTGCCGACATGAAAGGTGTACCTAGGGAACTTGCCGAGCACAGCTTAAACATTGATCCAAAATGCAAACCAGTGAAACAACCTCTACCATGCTTTGGAGATGAGAAGAGACGCGCCATTGGCAAAGAGATAGCTAGGTTACTTAAGGCTAGATTTATCCGAGAAGTCCTTCACACCCAATGGGTGGCCAATCCTGTACTTGTCCCCAAAAAGGGAACCAATGAATTAAGAATGTGCGTTGATTACACCGGCTTGAACAAAGCATGTCCCAAAGATCTGTTTGCTTTGCCTCGCATTGACCAAGTCATTGACTCGACGGCTGGCTCGGAACTTTTGTGTTTTCTCGATGCATACTCAGGATACCACCAGATCAAGATGAGGAAGTCGGACCAATTTGCCACTTCGTTCACTACCCCATACGACACGTTTTGCTATGTCATGATGCCCTTTGGGCTGAAAAACGCAGGCGCTACCTACCAGCGGACAATTCAACGTTGCCTTCACGACCAAATTGGTCGGAATATTCACGCCTACGTGGACGATATGGCGGTGATGTCTAAAAAGTAAAACGACTTAATCTCCGACTTAAAAGAAACCTTTGATAATCTTCGGAAATACAACATGATGCTTAACTCTAAGAAGTGCGTCTTCGGGGTTCCAGCCGGCAAATTGTTAGGCTTCATCGTTTCCTAGCGTGGAATCGAAATCAACCCGGAGAAAATCAAGGCCATCTTGAACATAAACCATCCGACATGCCTAAAGGACATTCAACGACTAACAAGTTGTGTTGCAGCAGTTAGTCGGTTCGTCAGCCGACTTGGAGAGAAGGCTCTGCCGCTGTACAAGTTGCTGAAGAAGGTGGACAAATTCACCTGGAGAGACGAAGCAGATGCAACATTGAAGCAGCTCAAGGAGATTCTTTCCTCGGCGCCCATCCTTGCAGCACCCGAGCCTAGAGAGCCCCTGTTAATTTACATTGCGGCAACCAACCGGGTTATCAGCATCGTCGTCGTGGTAGAGCGGAAGGAACCAGGCTATGAGCACGGAGTTCAACGACTAGTTTACTATGTGAGCGAGGTCTTGACGGAGTCTAAGAAGCGTTACCCGCATTACCAAAAGATAGCTTATGGAGTATTCCTTGCTTCTCGGAAGCTGAGGCATTACTTTTAGGAGAACCCAATAACAGTGGTGAGCAAGACTCCACTGTCCGACATAATCAATAACAGCGACGCTATAGGAAGGGTCGCGAAGTGTGGCATTAAACTTGCCACCTTCGAGATCACCTACAAAAGACGCGACGCTATCAATTCACAACACGTTCTTTGATCTCGGTGATCTCACCATCTTGTTTTTGAGCTTCCTTGATTTGGTCCTCACGAGAAGATTTTATCTCAAGGTTAGCAAGGAATCCACAAGGAACTACTTCAAGGTTAAGACGCTTGATTTCCTTGTAGAGAGTAGGTTGGGCTTGTGAAATCATCAGATTGTTGCAATAAGACTTCCGACTTAGCGCATCAACAACGACATTGGCTTTGCCGGGTTGATAGTTGAGACCCAAATCACAATCTTTGATGAGTTCCAACCATCGTGTTTGCCTGAGATTCAGATCTGGCTGGGTAAAGAGGTACTTCAGACTTTGATGATCCGAGTAAAGTTCGCAACGGTTACCGATGAGGTAATGTCGCCATTGCTTAAGAGCATGAACAATAGTGGCGAGTTCGAGATCATGGGTTGGATAATTGTTCTGATGTGGCTTCAACTACCGAGAAGAATAGGCCACTACATGACCATCTTGCATCAACACACAACCGAGCCCTTGGAGAGAAGCATCACAATAGATGACGAAATCCTTGCTTGTGTCCTGGAGGACAAGCACAGGGGCAGTGGTTAGCTTAGTTTTCAAAGCTTGGAAGCTTTCTTCTGCCTTTTCTGACCATTCAAACTTCTTATCCTTCTTAAGAAGATCAGTCATAGGCTTGGCTATCTTGGAGAAGTTCTCGATGAATCGGCGGTAATATCCAGCCATTCCATGAAAACTTCGGACTTCCTTGACTGAAGTAGGCGACTTCCATTCCAGAATGGTCTGAACCTTATCCGGTATGACAACAACACCACTTGCAGACACAGCATGGCCAAGGAATATGAGCTCTTGTAACCAAAACTCACATTTGGAAAACTTGGCGTAGAGGTGATGTTCACAAAGTTTAGTTAATACCAAACGTAAATGTTCGGCATGCTCTTCTTCGGTCTTGGAGTATATTAGAATGTCATCAATGTATAACACGACGAACTTGTCGAGATACTCCATGAAGACGGAGTTCATGAGCCTCATAAATGTGGCAGGGGCATTGGTTAACCCGAAGGACATCACTGTATACTCGTAAAGACCATAACGAGTTGTGAATGCTGTCTTTGGGATATCTTCCTTTCTGATCTTGATTTGATGATACACTGATCTTAAGTCCATTTTGGAGAAGACAGTGGAACCACTTAATTGATCAAAGGGGTCATTTATCCGGGGAAGTGGGTACTTATTCTTGATTGTCACCGCGTTGAGTGGACGGTAATCAACCACCAATCTTGGAATATTTGTATCCCGCTTCTTGACAAATATGGTAGGGAAACCCCAAAAGGATGTGCTAGGTTGGATGTATCCTAGACCCTCTAACTCTTCAAGTTGCTTCTTCAACTCAACCAACTCATGAGAAGGCATGCGATAAGGTATTTTGGAGATAGGAGAAGTTCTAGGAACTAGCTCTATGTCAAACTCCACACTTTGATCAGCTGGCATGCCAGGCAACTCTTTAGGAAAGACATCCGAGAAATCACAGACTACAAGGACATCTTGGACCTCGAGAATAGGTAGAACATCCATGGCATACAACTCCGAGAACGGTTTAAGAACTGCTGACGGAGACTTTGAACCATCAGTTCAATACTTGACAGTTATGCCAGCACGAGAGGTCACAGAAACTGTTCTGAGTGCACAGTCAATGACGTCTTGATACTTGGTTAACCAGTCCATGCCCAGAATGACATCAATGTCACATGATTTGAGTGAAATGAAAGAAGTGGGAAACTTCTGGTAGGCTATGTCAATCTCATTCCCGTGACTAACCATAGTGGTGAACCAGCTAGAACCCGGGGAGTGGATGGTCAAAGGGGTGGACAGGGGTTCAAAATTTATCCCATGCTCTTGAGCAAACAAATTTGACATGAATGTATGCGATGCTCCAGAATCAAACAAGACTATTGAGAGAATAGAGTTGACACGGAGCGTACCCAGAATGACGCGTGGATCTTCCTAAGCTTCCTCAACAGTGACATGGGTCAGAGGACCACGTCTAGCACCTTGAGCCTTATCATTCTTCTTTGCCTGCTGATCATTGCGTCCGACAGCCCTTTGAGAACACTCCCTTGAGTAGTGACCAGGATGACCACATGAGTAACAAGTAACTCCAGTGTGAGAACCAGTAGGAGGATGATAGTTTGCTCCACCAGTATTTGACTGTGGATGACGAAAATTATTGCTAGAAGACTTGGGTGCATAAGGAGCACGAGGCATAGCATTGTATGGAACAAAGACATGGTGCTTCTTGTTACCAGAGGAAGAAGCACGAGAATTTCCTTCTTCACGCTTCTGAGAGACTTCCATGTCCTTCCTTCCATGCTCCAGAGTAAGAGCCTGATTGTGCAAGTCCGGGAAAGACTGGAACTTGAAGGGCAGCAACTCATAGAGAAGTGCAGGGTTAAGTCCCTTACGGAACAACTCTTGCTTATCTTCATCATTGGTCACATCCCTGGTTGCATAATGAGTCAGGCGAGTGAACTCACGCCCATAGGCTTCAATATCCTTGCGCCCCTGAGTCAGATCCATAAACTCCCTCCTTTTGAGATCCATGATGGGCTTAGGGATATAAGAGGCACGAAATGCTGCAACAAACTCATCCCAAGTAACAACATGTCCCTGAGCTTGCAGATTCAGAAAAACTTCCCACCAAACACCAGCCTCACCTTCCAGTTGATAGGTGGCAAAGTTGACACAGTCAGTGGGACGGACATGGAGAGCACTGAACTTGCGCTCTATGGTGCAGAGCCAATCATCAGCTTCAAGGGGCTCCTTGGAATGGGTGAAGATTGGAGGAAAAGAGCGGATGAAATCTCCAAGTGTGACACAGTCGTTAGGACGACGTTCAGTGTTCTGCGCCACATGCTCCAGAAGGCATTCATTCCTCAGACGGTTGGTCTCAATGTTGTTGAGAACCTCGGCCATTGTGGGATGTGGCGGAAGTTCCTGATCAGCATTGTTGTTTGCTCGACGGCCAACAAAACCACAAGTACCAGACGAGATCCTGAGGAGAAAACAGAAACCATGAAAATAGATTCACCAAAAAGGGTATAATAGAGGATGGCAAAAACCATATCAAAAGATCATGGTAGAGGTGAACATGTGGATGAAAATTATATCAATGCATTAAGTATGGCAGTTGTAGAGGTCCCAACCTGATAAGGTAGAGATCCATGTGTCTACAGTGCTAGTCCCTGGATCGAATAGCTAGCACCCACAGTTTAAGATGTAATATCAAGAAACAAAGGTCATATTACAACTCATAACCAGGAATAAAATATTTCTTTACAACTTACATAGCTCATGTGGCTATCTTATTACAGAGAAGCAGATAAAACTACAAGGCATGGAGTCCTTCATCTTCGTATTCCACAGGCAAATAAGTTGGTTGTAGACTTGTAATCCCTACTCAACAAACTTCACTAACATCAAACAAACCTACAACATGATAAGTTGCAGCCACAAGGGTCAATACATTTGAATTGTATTGGCAAGTGATGCCATATTGATATGGAGAATCTAACATCTACATGAATATATGGCTAAGTAGAGTTTTGGCCGGCCTTTGCATAAAATAACTTTTCCCTATCCTTTGAAATAGTTTTTTTTCTCTTTTTCAAAATATTTCATCACACAAGGCACACCGGATACACACCAGGTGCTTCCCTTGTTCACCCAACAAGTTTTAACTTAGAGAAATTGGGATGAGGAGATCCTTGATTGCTTTAATGTCTTTGATGCTCAAATTGTCCGTTGCCGGGGACACATCTAAGTACTTAGGTTTTACCCTCTCGAGAGGTGGTGCACTTTCCCCACAAGACTCGACATGCATCGAGTCGAGACTTTTCAGAAGCAATCCCTCATATCACCACAGACGCGTTCCATCCTATCATCACTACCACCTTTTGTCTGTCCGTCTGAGTTCTTGCAACATAGTTGGTCTTAGGGTTTAGGGTTTAGGGTTGCAGTGGAAGCTTCTTAACACAAAAGATCTCAAATCTCTTTGTTCCTGGGTGGCCATCCACAAGCGAGATACACCAGGGTAAACCATAGAAATGGGCCCTGAGTAACCACTCAACATAAACCAATCTTCTCATTCCACCCAGGTGATTCATTCAAATGTTGTTTTATTAATCAAAAATATAGTCATAGACTTTGCATAATACCATAACATGAATATTCCACCCTTGAAATCTACTAGCTAGGCTAAGCATACTAGCATAACATGTCTCTTAACTTAGGAAGATTCCTACCAAGATATATTCTATAGGATCTACTATAGTATAGCAATATAGAAAATAGTCCTATCATGCATACTACAAAAATATTACTAATGCAATATTGAAAAGATAGGACTTTTGATGACCAAAGTATCACTTGCCTTTTATCATTGATGATCGTACACTTCTCACAATCATACACATTGCACTCCGTGTAATCTAAACAATAAATACATACACCACAAAAAATAACCAATCCAAAAGCCAAATAACATGCAAATGAACACATGGCATAAAAAACCAACATACAAATCAATTAAGATTATCTATATTATTTTATTGTCGGTTAATGTTCTTTATATGGTTTAATAGGCAAGATAATTTACGTCATATAGTTTCATCATTCCACAAGTTGCAAGGATTTTAGAAATATGTTGTTTGATAAATTTGGATGAGCCAATCAAAATTGGTGAATTTTGGAAGATTGCTGAATTCATATACTTTAAAAATTATTCTATAGTTCAAGTTTGGTCACAACCCAGCCAACTGAGGCCACTTCCGGCACATACATACGCAACTTAGATCTTGGGTGAAAGGCAATCTGAATCGTTAATTGAGATGGATAAACCCGATTTATTGATTTTATTTCAGACAGGGAGACATGAGTCTTGTAAGGCTGATGGCTAGAACATGCACTAATGCACATTACACAGTGTGTAAGTGACGAGAGTACTAGGATGATCAACAAAGTGCAAGCACCATGCATGCAAGCAAAAGCATGCACGATCAACGCTCCACTTATATAACAAATAGCATTTTTTTTATAGCCCGCAACATTAGTAAGCATGCGGCCAATCATAAAATTATGGTGGTTGGTTATAGTGCATTGCGTCAGCCATTCCTCCCTACTTGGAAGCTAGTAATTTTTTTTTGGATCAAAAGATAGACATACGAAAGGGTACTAGTATGTGAGCATTATATCGATTGATTTGGTTTTCTAGTTTAGATAAGTTTGGGATCTGATGCTAATGGACAGAGGACGAACGTGGTTTATGACATTTATCGGAAAGATTCAACTTAAAATGATTTATAAAATTAATGTTATGGATGAGATAGTCAGTTCACCATATTCGATTTTGATTAATTTAAACTTGTCTAAAATTCAAGTTTTATGATTCCACCGGGTTCTATATTTCCTACACATTCCCTGGGATATAAAGTTTATGAAATTTGGATGCACAAAACCAAAGTTATGATATTTGGAAGTTTATAGTCTATCGTAGACAGAAATCTGGAAATAATAAAAAGATATGACCCGTAGCATGTATCCTCAGCTATGAGATCTTTTACGTCTATTGGATGAATGTTGGACAGCTGAAAAGAAAAGACAGTCCGTAGCAGCTCACCAGGTTGAGTCGTTGCCAGCGGCACAAGCGGCGATTCTCGACTCCCTGTGTCGTTGGCCTCGTTCCAATAGTCTTCGATCTTGGAGATACTCCTCACAGAACCGCTCATTCGACGGCATCCTTGGCGCACTTCGATGAGACTCCTCATGATGGTCATGCTCGCATCCGGGCACGACAATGGCTTGGCTCCGGCAGCCGCACGACAAAAACACACTAGAAGACATAAGAACATGTCCATGAGGTAGGATGCGGTGATTGGAGTCCTCGAATAAAAAGAATAGGGCTAGAGGTTCACGTATGCAACGTACCGGTCCAATGAATTCGCCAAGATCTTGATTAAAACGTCGATGACATAGATTGTTATAGAGCTTCTCTAAGGAAATTTTGAGAACGAAAGTCGAAAAAGAGAGGAAGGGGCATGAAGAGGGAAGTAGCCGAATAAAAGGCAGTAAGAAACAAAAGACCACAGAGATGAAGAGAAAGTACCCTCGGGAGGAGCGAGTCTTGGAGATGAAGTAGAGAAAGGAAAAAAACGGACACCTCAATTAAGGTATTGAGTGATCGGTTCCAAAATTTTCCATCATGGAGCTATGAACTGAAGACGTATAGGAGTTAAACATCAGGAGCTATACCATGCAAAACACCAAAAGGAAACGTCCACAGTAAATGGGGATTTTATGGCATGAATTTGTTGTCATGGAATGGCCTAGACGTTTAGACGTTATGTGTCCACGACATGAAGGGCTCCATTAATTAATTTATGAACGCTCCGGAGAAGACAAAATGAGAGCATCTGGAATTCTTAAAATAGTTATTGTTTGTGATTTTTTTTGTAGTCTTTATTTTGTCTATCCAAATTGATTCAAATTTGTATCAAGCATTTTTAGACAAAATTATATAAAATATAAGCTAGTTATTTAGTCTAATTAGAGTATTTGTAATATTTTTTATAAATTATAATTCATTCGGAAATTGAGCATGGCACGTAGGTCTATATAGTATATTTCGTAATTCTTGTTTATTTCATATCTTTTGATTTAGATCTCCAAAAAGGTTCAAACCAATTTCTACAGTTTTACTTAATAATAACGTATCATTATATATTATTTAAGTGTAATTTTGTTCCATGTAAATATGGATTTTATCTATGAGCGTAAATTGATTTTTGGGATATTTTCTTATTTCTTTTTATCTTATATTGTTCACAACTTTTTATCTAGGGACCCAAATAAGGTGAAATCAATTCGTTAGTTACCATTATAGATAATTTAGGAATGTTGTTGATAAATTTTTATACAGAACATAGCCATAGTCCTGTATTAAACTTGATGGAAATTTATTTTATTAGGGTTTTGGTTTTAGGTTTATCATTTTTTTCTAGAGGTTTTGAAATGCAAGTGCTTAAATATGATGATGCATGACATGCATTTGAATTTTTTTGAAATCTTTTTTGTCACTTTATCATTCAAAATTATTATTTTTGTTTAAGTAAGGTTTTGGTATTTCCATTAGAGGAACACAAAGTTTCTTTTCCCCCTAAATTTTGTCATTTATTTCTTTTGATTGTTTATTTTTCACATTTCAAAATTTGGAAAATTTTGGGATGTGACAGGCTACCACCCTTAAAAGGAATCTCGTCCCGAGATTCATGAAGGCTAAAAAGAGTAGTTTAGTTTCAAGACAACTAGGGTACTACCAACCTTAAAAAATTCAACAAGATTGCATCTTGAGAATTTACTTTGGCTTTAGTCTAGGTGGATATTGTACCTTCGGAATTATCATTGGGAGATTGAAAAATTCCATCCATGACTTTTCATATGTTGAACTACAAAATAGAGGTGGCATTAGACAGGAACACGATCAGTTTCTTCACATATGAAATAAGTAACTTAAGATGTGGGGAATTCTCTAGATGGATGGCTTCGGGCACTGATATGTATGCTATTTCTAAGTATCTTATGTCTCAATAGATTTTCAGGCTTATGGTCTTGTCAAAGATCTTCCTTGATGTTATTGTTGTTATATTCATTCTAAAGAGGGTTCTTGCTCAGGTTGACCATCCGATTGGTCATCATTTGAAATGATTGAGATTGGAATTCCAACACCTTTAGCATATTTGGGTATATCTTAGTGTTGTTGTGGTTGTTGGCTAAAAACTGGGTTTTCACTTGATTCAACTTAGTTTGGGTTGTGAGAAATTGCATTATCGTAGCCATCTCAAGGTTGATGTTGGAGTTGTGGTCTCTTGGAGAAGTCAATCTTCTAGGGTTGGATTGGGATTAGAATAGACAACAAATATCTAGGTAAAGAATTATACTACACAATAGATCATACAAAACAATATGAAAGCAATATCAATCATACATACACAATGAGGTTCACTTAGGCAAAGAAAATATTATTTTCATACTACGTAAACGATCACAAAGTCGATTATTTAAACGAAACACTTAGTATGGTGGTCCAACTATAGGGTATCACTTGAGATCGTTCTATCCTTCTCCATAGCTACTACATCAGGAATGAGATCAAGGCGTCCTTGGAAGAAATTATTGCATATTAGTCACATAGCTCTAAGTCCATGTACTTAATGTTTTATCCTAAGTTGAGTTTCCTTAGTCTTATCTTCCTTGAAGTCCTTCCAAGTGTTGTGAAGTCTATGCCTAAGTCTCTCTCCAAGTTCTTCAATAGCTTTCCATGCATCACTTCTTGTAGAGTCAAAGAATGACGTATGAGGTCATGAGTTGGTGAACATCCAAAGTCCCATTGGCTTGTTATTGTCTTCCTTAATAGATTTGTTGATGCTTGCCAAATGAATCAAGATAGTTCAACTTCCACGAGAAACAAAAACAAATATAACCTAGTAAAACCATAATAGATAAGTTCCTTAATCCTAGGATCTTTCAAAATTGCTCTTATCTTATTTTCTAATAAACTTGAACTTCCTCCATTGATCTTGACTTCTCTTATTGATCCTAGAATGCCTTTTCCTTCTCCTTGAGTTGGGCGTGTAGCTCATCATTTCCTTAGTTGGTTTCTCCTACCATCAAAATATCCTAAATAAAATTTCTAAGTCCTAGAACTATTGAAGAACAAATATTCCTTATGAAACTTATTCACTTAAATTCTTTTGATGATGGAGGTAGGTAGATGCAGCATGTTGACGATGTCAAGAAGTCCAATTCCTAGCAGGTGGCCTTGAAGTCCTTTTTGATGTCGAAGTTGAAGTCCTTAGCGATGATGAAGCCGAAGTCCTTGGTGAAACTAAAGCTTAAGTCCTTTGTGATGCTGAAGCTAAAGTCATTTGTGATGTTGAAGTACTTAGTCATGTCGTAGTTGAAGTCCTCGCTCATGTTGAAGTCTTTGTCCATCAAGTTGAAAAGGGAGATATATATGAACAAAACAGAATGCTAAGGAAAGAATTTACAAGATTGTTTATAAATAACTTGCACAAATGCAACTACTATTATTCCAAGGGGTTATCCAAATCCTAGGGTTACGAACCTACAGGCAACACAGTGCTCTGATACCATCTGTAGAGGTCCCAACCTAATAAGGTAGAGATACCTGTGTTTACAGTGCTAGTCCCTGGATCGAATATCTAGCACCCACAGTTTAAGATGTAATATCAAGAAACAAAGGTCATATTAAAACTCATAACCAGGAATAAAATATTTCTTTACAACTGACATAGCTCATGTGGCTATCTTATTATAGAGCAGCAGATAAAACTATAAGGCATGGAGTCCTTCATCTTCGTATTCCACAAGCACTTCGATGAGACTCCTCATGATAGTCATGCTCGCTTCCGGGCACGACGATGGCTTGGCTCCGGCAGCCACACGACAAAAAAACACGAGAAGACATAAGAACATGTCCATGAGGTAGGATCGGTGATTGGAGTCCTCGAATAAAAAGAATAGGGCTAGAGGTTCACGTATGCAACGTACCGGTCTGATGAATTCGCCAAGATGTTGATTAAAAAGTCGACGACATAGATTGTTATAGAGCTTCTCTAAGGAAATTTTGAGAACGAAAGTTGAAAAAGAGAAGAAGGGGCACGAAGAGGGAAGTAGCCGAATAAAAGGCAGTAAGAAACAAAAGACCATAGAGATGAAGAGAAAGTACCCTCGGTTGGAGCGAGCTTGGAGATGAAGTAGAGAAAGGAAAAAAAAGACACCTCAATTAAGGTATTGAGTGATCGGTTCCAGCATTTTCCATCATGGAGCTATGAACTGAGGACGTATAGGAGTTAAACATCAGGACCTGTATCATGCAAAACACCAAAAGGAAACGTCCATAGTCAATGGGGATTTTATGGCATGAAATTGTTGTCATGGAATGGCCTAGACGTTTAGACGTTTTGTGTCCATGACATGAAGGGCTCCATTAATTAATTTATGAACGCTCCGGAGAAGACAGAATGAGTGCATCTGGAATTCTTAAAATAGTTTTTTTTTGTGATTTCTTTTGTAGTCTTTATTTTGTCTATCCAAATTGATTCAAATTTGTATCAAGCATTTTTAGACAAAATTATATAAAATATAAGCTGGTTATTTAGTCTAATTAGAGTATTTGTAATATTTTTTTTATAAATTATAATTCATTCAGAAATTGAGCATGGTATGTAGGTCTATACAGTATATTTCTTAATTCTTGTTTATTTCATATCTTTTGATTTAGAGATCCAAAAAGGTTCAATCCAATTTCTACAGTTTTACTTAATAATAACGTATCATTATATATTATTTAAGTGTAATTTTGTTCCATGTAAATATGGATTTTATCTATGAGCGTAAATAGATTTTTGGGATATTTTCTTATTTCTTTTTATCTTATATTGTTCACAACTTTTTATCTAGGGACCCAAATAAGGTGAAATCAATTCGTTAGTTACCATTATAGATAATTTAGGAATGTTTGTTGCTAAATTTTTATACGGAACATAGCCATAGTCCTGTATTGAACTTGATGGTGATTTCTTTTATTAGGGTTTTGGTTTTAGGTTTATCATTTTTTTCTAGAGGTTTTAAAATGCAAGTGCTTAAATATGATGATGCATGACATGCATTTGAATTTTTTTGAAATCTTGTTTGTCACTTTCTCATTCAAAATTATTTTTTTAAGTAAGGTTTTGGTATTTCCATTAGAGAAACAAAAAGTTTCTTTTCCCCCTAAATTTTGTCATTTATTTCTTTTGATTGTTTATTTTTCACATTTCAAAATTTGGAAAATTTTGGGATGTGACAGCAGTAGAACAAGCATACGAAACGTATACGCTACCAACTTAGATACAAACCATAATAATGGAATTCAAGCATGATATGATACCAACAAGTCACAAAAGAATTGAGAGCGGGATTAGAGGCATCCTTAGCAAAGTTGAAAAACAATGCTTAAGTTGCACAGATATATCTTGGAAACTCTTTGCCTTGCAACCAAGTACGAAGTACTAGGGAAAAACAACCCAAACCCGTATATCCTAAAAGTTTGAAATGATAGACGAGAAGTGAAAACTTTGCAAAGCAAACGAGGTAAGATAACTCAGCAATAGAACAACCTTGGATAAGGAGTAAAAAGGGTGCTATTCAGAGTTTTGCAAATAATTTTAGCTTTCAAATAGTTTTCTCAAACTCTAGACTCAACATCGACCAGCTAGATGGGTTTCCTACAGGCAGTCCTGCTCTGATACCAAAATCTGTCATGACCCGGGATCAGGGCTAGAGAAATACCAGATCCTCATCTGATATAAGCCTAACCTAAATTACAAAACGTGCAGGGAAATATCGGTAACATTACAGAACATACAAACCATACATTAATAAGGTAAACTCTTAAGAGAGTTACAAACCAGTCATACAAGACAGGGGTCACAGACCCATCATTACATCAAACAACAGAAGCAAACAAGTTGTTCTAAACAACAAACTTAGCAAAGGGCCTAAGAGGCCATAAACAGAAGTAGCGACCCTTCCATAGATCCTAGGATGCTGCCCGGGAACCCCAACTACACGTCGACTTCGACGTAGATACAACCTTTAGTTGGAGTAGCATCATCTGTAGAAAAACATCAACGAAGAAAGACTAAGTACACGGTGTACTCCGCAAGACTTATGGCCAGTGGAGTTATTTTGCATAAAGCCATCTTTTGTTTTCGAGACAAGAGGGAGAAGAAACTCATCTAGTCAGATCATTTTCAAAAGGGGATAAGAAGACTACAACTCTAGATCTTCGGAGTCATCTTCGATATCCACCATGAACCATCATTAAATGAACCTCTCTTCCCGGAATACCCCCTCAAAAAACCCCGAGGAAGTACTCCGGATCTCACATTAGTTGACAAGATTTAGCATTTGGTAATAATTCTCTATGATCTTCACGTCCATTCCCAAGTCGTCCATAACCGTGGATACATCTTTTCGAAAAGATTAATAACCCTGCAGGGGTGCACAACTTTGCCCACAAGTACCAACCGATTCTTAATGCCAAATTATTAGCCCTCTTCCTTGGAAGGCTGGCACAGAGTGGTTGACCACGACCTTTACCCTGCTTTCGCCGAGACCATGAGTCACGCACTAAGGAGATGCCTCCGTAACGGGTCGAGTCCCGAAGTCGGTACCTAGCGATGTGAATAGGGTTTGAGATTACGGATGCCGGGCATCTCCCAATCCTTGCCACGCTTACCTACCTGTATGAATGCACCTACTTCACCTCCATTCAAGAACAACCAGGATGCGTATGTCGAATGGAAAGCCCAAACTATGTGACTCATGGAATCTACTAGGCAAGACAGTTGGTCGAGGGGCTTTCCAGTCCCCCGTGTGGTTGTACACTAGTCTTGGTTCAAGAGCCAAGAACATCGGGTCCTAGGGGTGGCTAGTATGGGACTACAAAAACCACATCCCACGTGGCCTCCCATACAAGCCTTAGCATGTTTATCATCCATCTCTGATCACATCACCACATCCTACCATACTAGATTAATTCGCATCTCCGGTGCATCACATGAATGATCAGCATCGGACCACTAAGCATGGCTAAGATTGACTGAACTGTGGCACTAGCGATGCTCATAAGCCGAACCCTAGTTATGCTAGGAGCGGTGGATCAGGTAATATAGTTCACAAGGAGAAACATGCATCAGATAGGATTACTCTATCTACTGATAAAAGACTATTGAACCGAATGCATATGACGAGAATGAAATACTTTGTAAACATAGGATTCATATGTATGAGTTGGGCTCCGCTTGCCTTGTCCGTTTTTTAACTGGTACTGCTCTTTGGTGGCGTTGACTTCAGCCTCGGGTTCGGTTCCTATTCGCGAGAACCAATCACCGGAAAAGAGAAAGAAACACTCAAGACATGGCATGTGCAATGCTCATACAATATGGATGATATGAAAAGTCAAATAGTGTTGAAATAAACCCTAGAACATGCTTGGTCACTTTAAAGGGGGTCCGAGATGTCTAAACCCTAGAACAGGGGAATCCTCGAAATCTCCTATGGGGTTCAATTGGTTCTTCTAATTAAACTTGCCATCAAAGTTGGTTAACAATGTAAGAATTATAGCTTAGTTAGATAGGTTTCATTTTTATGAACATTTTGGTATATTATTTGTATTTTTCTGATTTAAAATGAATTAGTTATGAATTTCTCAAATTTTAATTCATTTTAAATCATTTTTAGAATATTTAAAATAATTTCCAACTTGGGCCCACATGTAAGACTTTTAATCATTTCAGAAAATATCTATAGAAAATAATAAAATCCTGACAGGCAGGGCCCACCTATCATATATTTATTAATTATAGAAATCATTTAAATAAAACAAAAAGAGTTATTGCATCATGATGATGTCCCCATGACATCAGCAATGGAGATGCCCACTGCTGGGGATCAAATCCACTGATTCTGAGCATGCCTGCTCGCGTGGAGGGGTGTGTTGGAAAGAGGCGAGCGAGGTGAGAAGATTAGAGGTGACGCCGCCCTCAAATGGTCGCCGGAGATGGCGTCGCAACGATGGCAAGCGGCGGAGGCGTCGGGCTCTCGCGGGGGTGACGATACAGAGAGGGGAGAGCAAACGGGGACCACTGGGAGATGTAGGAGCTCACCAGCAACACGATAGAGGGGTCAGCGAGGCAAGGTGTGCACGGAGGGCGCCGAGAGCGATGAAATATGCGGCGGCTGGAGCTCGGGGAGGTGAGGTCGATGGCGACGATTCCAAGCGTCTCCGGTCGATTCCTTTGTCAGGGATGATCAGCATGGCGAGGCAAAGCCGACAGTGGTATCATATGGCGAGGGGGTGGTCTGGAATGGCGAAGCACGGCGGAGCCCGAGGCTAGGGTTCCGTTGAGTTTGGGGAAAATCTACAGAGGCCACGAGAGAGAGTGAGATGGGTATAGGGAGGAAGAGCTAGACGCGGCGGTCCTTATTCTCATCCTCGCAGGCGGCTGCACATATCGCAGCATCGGCGAGATCGACGGCAAGGGTGCTGCTAGGCAGCTGCTTCGCCGGCATCTCGGGGAAGAAGAAAAGAGGAGGATGGCGAAGGGGTACGGGCCAGATGGGCTGATGTGGGCCAGCTGCTGGGCTGCAGATCGCGCACTGAGCGGCGGGAAGGAGGAGAAGGATAGATGGGCTTGGCCCAGAGGGAGTTAGGATTAAGTTTTTATTTGCAGATTTCTTTTTCTATTTCCGTTTTCTAATTTTATTTGTAAATTTCATTTGTAATTCTGTTTTGAATATTTTCAGAATACTAGGTTTTTTGTAAAATGTATCAAAATCACTCAGGGGCCCTTGGTACTGATTGGGCTCCATACATTTTGTGTTTTCCAAATATTTTCAAAACCAAATGAAGGTTTCAAATAGAGAGGGGAGTTAGGGTTTAGGGTTTTGTTTGTTCTTTCTAGATTAAACCAAAGTGCAAGTGTTATGCATGCATGCACTGCTCAAACATGTCCTTGTAAATATTTAACAAAAGGGTGGTACGTTACAGCTCTACCCCACTTACAAGAATCTCGACCCGAGATTCCTAGGTTTTAGAAAAGAAGGCAGGGTACTTAGATCGAAGAAGATCTTCGTGTTCCCAGGTTGGTTCTGACTCAGAGTGATGAGACCATTGAACTTTCAGGAACTTGATGGGTTGACGACGAGTCTTGCGCTCGGTTTCATGAAGAATACGAACAGGGTATTCTCGGTAGGTTAGATCATCTTGGAGATCCAAAGTTTCATGGTCCACACCACGAATAGGATCTTTGAAGCAACGCTTGAGTTGAGACACATCAAAAACATCATGAACCTCTGGAAATATGAAGGTAGATCCAATTTGTAGGCAAACTCACCCCGCTTGGAGAGAATGCGAAAGGGACCAACGTAGTGAGGAGCCAATTTGCCTTTGATACCGAATTGATGGACACCCTTCAGAGGAGTGACCTGAAGATAAACTTGATCACTGACTTCATAATGAACATCAAGATGATGACGATCATAGTTGGTCTGATGACGAGACTGAGCGGCCTTCAAACGCTCTCGAATTATGCGAACTAGATCTTCTTCTTCTGGGATCATGTTCTTGATTAAACCAAAGTGCAAGTGTTATGAATGCATGCAATGCTCAAACATGTCCTTGTAAATATTACAGAAAAGGGTGGTATGTTACAAAACACCTATGGGAACAAATTGATAAAGCTTGTTTTTGTAGGAGGTGTGCTCTACTTATAATGTTACTTATTTCTTTGATAAAGCTTGTTACTGTAGGAGGTATAAACACCTCCCTTTTCAATGTGAGTATAATGATAATGTTACCATATCCTCTTATGTTAAAGGAAATTATGACTTTTATGATGTGGAACAAACTGAAGAATTTATTACCTTCAAGGGTGCATTTGAAATTGCTAGTTTTCGTGAAAATACTGATGATGCACCTTATGAATATGAGGTTTATGAGATACTTAAATTTTGCTTTGATAATTACAAGGAATAAAATGGCTATATTCTGGAATATTTTAGTAGATGCTTTCCACTAATGGAAGAGACTAATGCGTTGCAGGAGCATATGGAAGAAGAAATTGTTGAAACTGGAAGCTCATTAGATGAAAAAGAGGAGGAGAGTGATGAACAAAAGGAGTAAGAATGGATTATCTACCCATGCCTACCTTATAATGAGAGTAACTCTTTATCCCTTACATTATTTGATTGTCCCCCATGCTTACCAAAGGAGGATGAATGTTATGTTCCTGTGGATCCTTTTGAAATATATACTTTGGATAAAACCTCTAAAGGTTTTAATCCCACTATTTTTGAGCTTGATAGAAATTGTGTGTTTGTAGATCATGAAAAGCATGATTTATGTGATAGCTATATTGTTGAGTTTATTCATGAGGCTACTGAAAATTAATATGAGAGAGGAAAATATGGTTGTAGAAGTTTTCATGGTACTGAAATACCTCTCTATGTGCTGAAAGTTTTGAAGTTACTCTTGTTTCATCTTCCTATGCCTGTCACTTCGTTTTTTGTGAATTTATTTCATACAAGATTCCTATGCATAGGAAGAGAGTTAGACTTAAATGTGTTTTGAATTTTCTTCTTGACGCTCTCTTTTATTTCAATTCATATTTCTTATGTGAGCATCTTCTCAAACTTGTTGGGAGATAACCCAAGATTTTTCTTGAGTCTTGGAATTTATTACTTATGTAATGAACTCTCCTTATCATTTTTGTTTGAATTTTGTTCCAAGAATGACCTCTAATGAGAGGGGAGTAAGATTTGGGGAGTTGCTGTCCCGAAACAGATTTCTGTCCTCCACCATAAAAATTCATGAGGAGTCTCCGTAAGTAGGATTGAGCTGAAAATTTAAGAATAAATCCCCCAGTATGTTATATAACTTTCGTTAGTTCAACATGTTTTCATTTGAGCAACAGGAGGTCTTAGAAGAAATCGGTTTCTACCTACTGGTCTGTTTTGACAGATTTCTGCTATTATTTGCATTTGCTTCTTATTGATTCCTTTTTGGTTCTTTTTGGGAAATTGAGCTTTTTGAAAGAATTTCTACAGTAGCTTGTGTTTTTAGTGAAAAAAAATTCTATTATAAAGCTAAACCCAAAGGTCTAATATCTTTTGAATACACTAATGTTGCTAATGAAGATTGTGTGAAGTTTTTTATGAAAGAAAATTTTCAGGTGTGGAGAGAGAATGATATAATGAGATGAAGAATGGACAAAAGCTCAAGCTTGGGGATGACACCCCGGTGTCATCCCAAGAAATATCCAAGAGGTACAAGCGTCAAAGCTTTGGGGATGCCCAAGGCATCCCCATCTTCTTCAACAAAAAGCCCAGGTCTTTCTAGATACTTCGTTTTTGTTGTTTTATGCACTATTCTGTTGTTCTTGGGGCGTCTTAGTTTTCGTTTGCTTTGCTTAGTATGTTTATTTTGCTTCAATAAAGTAGTTTGGACCCCCGTTCTCTCAGTGTTGTTTCAAATAAGTTGATTGGTGTTGGAAAGGAGTAGAACGTTCTTGCTTGTTAGTGCAAGAGGAGCTTGCATTTACTGTAACTTAGACTTTAGCATGTCATGCTAAGTGTTGTTTTGATCTTATGCTTAGTGATTTTTGCTGTAGAATGACTTGTTCCAAACATTTGGGATTGCTTAGTGTGCCTTGAAAGAATTATGCGTTGTTTTAACATGCAAAAGCATAATATTGTGGTATTCTCCTTTGATGCTTTGTTTGGGTTGACTTGGCACATGCTCACACCATGTTATGACTCTGAACAAGTCACCATATCCTCTATGATCATTTAGTCCTTGACTTGTAGTACCACTCTGTCACATCCCAAGATTTTCCAAATCTTGTAATGTGAAAAATAAATGAATAAAATAAAACTTTGTTGATTTTCAGAGTGAGAAGAAACTTTTTGACTCCAATTGGAAACTTTCAAAACCTATTTGGATCAAATAAAATCCTAAAGGTATTTAAAAAGGTAAATAAACAATAAAGCAAAAAATATTTGGAATTACTATTTTTGAATCTTTTAATAAAAAGTTTTGGTTTTCAAAAGCAAAGGATAGAATTATAAATGGAGTATTTTAGAAGCCAAATTAAAAACTTGGCCAAGCCTTGTTAAATAAACATTTCTATTTGATAAAAATAGTAAAGGTTTATTTAAATAAAATAATAAGGATTAAATATCCAAGTTTATTAAAAATAAAGGTTTTACTATTTTAATTAAACATCAAAACTTATTTATTTGTTCTAAACAAGTTTTCCAAGTATTCTTTATTTTCAAATAAAAACCTACTGATTTGTTTTGATAATATTTAGATTTCAAAATGGAGTTTTGAATAAATTAAAACCCATTTGATTTAATAACTAAGGTCCATTTATTTAATTATTAATGGGCCCTAAAAAGAATAAAATTATTTTATTTTGGGACTTGGATTATTTCTGTTAAACAGAACCAAAACCCAATACAAGTTTGATGTGAATTGTTGTGAGTGTTTGATTTGTTGTTTGAATTTCAAAACAGAAAATAGAAATAGAAAAAAGATAAAGCAATTAGAAAGAAAAAAATAGAATCAGACAGCAGCCCAACTCGTCTGGCCCAACAAGCCTAGTACAGAAAACATTTCGCATCCAGTTTTGAACCCACGCAGACGCTGACCGGTGGACCCTTCTCCCTATCTAACTCTCTCGCTGACTAACCGACCCCACACCACTGCTCGTCGTTTCCACCCGCCGCTGACCACGCCCGGCTGTTCCTGCCGTTGAATGCTCGCGTTAATTCGCCGTAACGCCGCAGTGATTCCGCTCTGCAAATGCGTCCTCTTAATCGCCTGCGTATTCCCTCTCTTTCCCCTCAGATCCCACTCGACGAAAGCCACCAGGCTGCCCCCAATTTCCATTGCCTTGCCACTGCTCCGACGACGTCCCCGACAAAATTCCTGCGCCGACCAGCATCGCCTCACCTCCCCAACCACACGATCTTACTCCCCAGACCTAGGCGCTTCTCCCTGTGCCTTCCATTCACTCGCGGGCGCCCTAGAACCTCGACTGCAGGTTTGATTGATAATAGTGAAGTTGATTGATTAGGATTACAAAGTCTACAACCAACATGTTTGCCTATGGCACTTTGAAGATGAAGGACCCCATGCTTATAGATTTCTGCTGCAATGTAATGTAATAGCCAAAAGAGCTATGTAAGATGTAATAAAATTATGTTATTCCTGGTTATAAAGTTGTATTATGACCTTTGTTTCTTGATATTACATCTTAACTATGGATGTTAGCTATTGATCCAGGGACTAGCATTATAAACAGAGGGATCTCTACCTTATTAAAGGTTGGGACCTCTTACAGATGGTATCAGAGCATTGTGTTGCCTGTAGGATTTGTAAACCTAGGATTGGACCAAAACCCCTTAGAAAAATAGGAGTTGTATTTGTTCCAAAACTTATTTACAAACAATATTGTAAACTCTTTCCTCAACCATTTTGGTTTCAACTCTACATCTCTTCTACTTCAACTTGATGGAAAACCTACCCCATGGCCAAAGACTTCACCATAAGCTAGGGACTTCTTCAACTCTAATGACTTCAACTTCTTCAACTCTAATGACTTCAACATCTTCAGCATATTCACCAAGGACTTCAACCTTGGATATCACTAAGGACAAGTGAGACAAGAAATCTTGCTCAAGATTTGGAGACTAAGGAAACACAAGTTAGAAGGAGCCTACATCATTTGAAGTTTTGTGACCAAGAATTTTTCCTAGGGAAACCATGATCTCATGCAAGAAGAATCAACCAAGAAGGATGGAAAGATAACAAGTGAACCATATAGATAGACCACCATATTTTTTTTAAGACAAACACACCAACTTATGTGGTGTAACAAAAATATTTTTGGTTGCCTAAAATGTGCTTGAACTTTGTTGTTTCAGTGAAGTGTTTGTTTGTGTTTGCTTGCACATTGCTTGAGTGAATTGTGATGTGTGTGATTAGAATTATTTCCTTAGAAAATATCTGGCCTATTCTAATCTCCATTCAACTCAAACAGATGACTACTCCAAGGGACTCCAACATCAAGGTTGATGACAGCAACACCAACCAAGAGGACAACATGGAGGAACTCATAGCAACCGAAAACCAGTTGAACCAAATGACAGCTCAATTCATAGCCAACACCAGTGGGGAAGATCCAACCCTACAAGGATTTTTGGAAGACCAAGCTCAAATGTTGCATAAGGTGATAGACCAAATGCTCAACATAGAAAGCAACTTCAAGTATGACAAGGATGTTATTCTAAAAGGAACCAAAGCTTGCAACATTTGTGGAGATAAAGATCACACTACTAAGGAACATGGAGATCAATGCCCTAACTGTGAAGAGAAACATCCAGTTGACCAATGTCCCACATATCAAGTTACTTGCTACCTATGGGAAGGAAATAACCATGTCCCTATCCAATGCCCCATCTACTCCATAGTTGAACAAAGGAAACAAGGTGGAGTGCAACAAATTATTTCAAACTATCAAGAAGGATCCAAATCCACCAAGAAGAATGAGGACAAAGGAAAAGCTACACTTATACCTCCATGCAATACAACCCAATTTAAAGGACCAAAGAAGAGGCATATGAATTATCCAAAGAGCAATAGAAGGTCGAAGAAACATGTAGACATTCCTACCTACTAGATAACATATGAACAACATGAACTGGATGCACTCCTAGCTTTGGAGAAGCCCAAAAAGAAAAAGAAGGACAAAAGCCATGTGCAATGTAATCATTGTAAAGAAATGGGACACTATTGCAGTGAATGTACAGAGAAACAGAAGTATAAAGAGATTGGCCAAGTATGGTAAAACAACTGCAAAGAGCTAGGCCATTATGCAGCAACTTGTCCACAAGAGACACGTGAAGCACTCAAACTCATCAACTGTTTCAATTGCAAAGAACCAGGACATTATGCAAGCAATTGTCCAGAAAAGATGAAGAACAAGATAAACAAGCCTATGAAGGATCTCAGCCTTGACACATGTGTCAAGTGTGGAAACAAAGGACACTATGCAGATGCTTGCCCAGAGAAGTTTCCCCAAGATCCCAAGCAAGCCAATATGTAATTTAGTTGGAAATATTTTAAGGGTGGTAGTACCCTAGATGCTTTTGAGCCTACTTGTAACCCTAGCCTTCCCAAATCTCGGGACGAGATTTATTTTAAGGGTGGTAGCCTGTCACATCCCAAGATTTTCCAAATCTTGTAATGTGAAAAATAAATGAATAAAATAAAACTTTGTTGATTTTCAGAGTGAGAAGAAACTTTTTGACTCCAATTGGAAACTTTCAAAACCTATTTGGATCAAATAAAATCCTAAAGGGATTTAAAAAGGTAAATAAACAATAAAGCTAAAAATATTTGGAATTACTATTTTTGTATCTTTTAATAAAAAGTTTTTGTTTTCAAAAGCAAAGGATAGAATTATAAATGGAGTATTTTATAAGCCAAATTAAAAACTTGGCCAAGCCTTGTTAAATAAACATTTCTATTTGATAAAAATAGTAAAGGTTTATTTAAATAAAATAATAAGGATTAAATATCCAAGTTTATTAAATATAAAGGTTTTACTATTTTAATTAAACATCAAAACTTATTTATTTGTTCTAAACAAGTTTTCCAAGTATTCTTTATTTTCAAATAAAAACCTACTGATTTGTTTTGATAATATTTAGATTTCAAAATGGAGTTTTGAATAAATTAAAACCCATTTGATTTAATAACTAAGGTCCATTTATTTAATTATTAATGGGACCTAAAAAGAATAAAATTATTTTATTTTGGGACTTGGATTATTTCTGTTAAACAGAACCAAAAACCAATACAAGTTTGATGTGAATTGTTGTGAGTGTTTGATTTGTTGTTTGAATTTCAAAACAGAAAATAGAAATAGAAAAAGATAAAGCAATTAGAAAGAAAAAAATAGAATCAGACAGCAGCCCAACTCGTCTGGCCCAACAAGCCCAGTACTAGCCCAGCTTCTCTCTCTCCCGAAGAAAACGTTTCGCACCCAGTTTTGAACCCACACAGACGCTGACTGGTGGACCCTTGTCCCTATCTAACTATCTCGCTGACTAACCAACCCCACACCACTGCTCGTCGTTTCCACCCGCCGCTGACCACGCCCGGCCATTCCTGCCATTGAATGCTCGCGTTAATTCGTCGTAATGCCGCAGTGATTACGCTCTGCAAATGCGTCCTCTTAATCGCCTGCGTATTCCCTCTCTTTCCCCTCAGATCCCACTCGACGAAAGCCACCAGGCTGCCCCCAATTTCCATTGCCTTGCCACTGCTCCGACGATGTCCCCGACAAAATTCCGGCGCCGACCAGCCTCGCCTCACCTCCCCAACCACACGAGCTTACTCCCCAGACCTAGGTGCTTCTCCCTGTGCCTTCCATTCACTCGCGGGCGCCCCAGAACCTCGACTGCGACAACCACTGAGCGCCGCCGCGTCTGCTTCCTTCTCCGGCGACCTCCCCCTGGTAAGCCAGACTGCCCCTCACTCCCTCGATGATACTCCCGCACTCGCCACACTCCCCTGCATCTGAACATGCTCTTATCTTGTCCTAGGACGATCTGTAACGTCGCCCCCGACAATGAACAGAACCATCTGACGCCGTCCCCCACTCCGGCAAGCAATCCCGCTGGAACCAGAGCGCCCCTCGCCAAGACAGCACCACCTTGAGCTTCCCCAGTACCTCGCGAGCACGGTGAGACCTTCCTATGCCTTCTTTGCTTCTTGTAACTGCCATTAGCTCATCGTTCGACCGTGCGCCGCCGCTCACCGCCGTCAACGCCGCCCGTTGATGGCCAAAGCAGCCGTGTCCCTAGTATCTAGATCAGACGAACGCGATAGAAGCTAGGCGAAGCGGTATGAGCACGCCTGAGCCGTACGATATGTTTAGATCCAACGCCTCGCAGAGCGCAATCCGCGCGAACTGGTACCGCCCAATGAGATCACGCCGCGTGGCACTAGATCTGTTTAAAAGAAATTTTGAATCTGATTTAGATGCAGATTTGAAAACCTTGTAACTTTTGATCCACACGTCCAAAATTTGCAAACTTTATATCAATGGAATCAGTGGAACAAGACCTAGCCAACCATGCAATGTGTTTAGTGAAAAGCTTCTGGTAAAATGATTGTTTTTGCAGAAACATTTGTATGCTTGTTTAGGTTAGAAAAATCATTCCAAAATTATTTTAAGAATGGAATCTTTGCAAAATGGTTTGTGGAGAACCTACTGACCATAGGAACCATCTTGTGGATTTAAAAATGTGTTTTGTGAAGATTAGGTTTGAATACTTGAATTAGCCTATTTCTAGTCAAATAAAAATAATGACTTGGCTATGAAAATAATTTTGGAGTAAAAACTTTGGGAAAATGTTTTGATTCAAACCTACTGACCCTAAACACCAAGTTTTAAGAAATAACAACTTATTTGGTGAACCACATAAAATTGTTTCTTTGATAAAAACATTTTCAACCACATAAAATGATGATTGGATTTTAAAAAATGGTTTATGGACAAAACCCATTTGAAAATGACTTTGCCACTTTAGAAAATGACCACTTTGAACCTTACAAAGTTTAGAGCCTAGTGGAAACCATCTTTGCAAATAAAACTATCTTTTGCATGCTTGCATGCATGATTTAGTTCCTATTATTTTATGTGTGTTTAATTGTTTGAATATTGGTTGAAATGCTAGTTGATTTTGTGTTTGCTTGATTGACTTGTAGTGAAGTTAGAAGAGTGTGAGATTAGCAAGATCAAGAAGTGAACCAACATTCCCTACCAAAAAGGCAAGTTACACTATCATCTAAAGTCCTACTATTTTCATTATACTTAGTGGATTTTGAAACATGCATGAAAAGAATTTCTATACTTATGCTATGCTAAATCCCAATAGGATTCCCTTATACATTCCTTAGTGGAAAACAATGTAGTTGTAAAATGCTTAGTCAAGCAACATATTTTGAGAAGAGATACATGTTGAGATTTTATGAAGTTGAGAAAAGGACTTATGTTTTATATAATAAAACAAGTACTCCATGAACCACCTGGGTGGACAAGGTTATTCAAGTTTTGGACAAGGTGGAAACAAAAGGAACCATGTCTATGGCAATCTCTTTGTGTTGTGCACCAAAAGAAAAACACCTAGGGACTTAGAGATTGGACATGTTTCTCCAACTGTGGCTTTCGTGTACAGCCACATGCTACATATGGCTCTGGCTTAGTCAACTACATTGGGAAGACCCATGCATTGTCTTTAGTTACTGAAAATGAGGGAACTCGAAACCCTACATGGGGTGCCTGAAGACAAGTTAGCAATGGTGTATGGGAGGACCCTCTTGAAAGACTTCGTCACATTCTCAATCTGCCAGTACTCCATCTTGGTGAGTACTTATCCAGCGGCCACTGGTGGCAACAAGATGGGATTGTGTCATGTGGGTAAAGTGTACAACTTCTGCAGAAGATAATAAATCTAAGTACTTAGCCGTGTCCCCGGTTATGGACAATACTGAGCAACTAAATCTTGAAGCTATGGGAAGTCTCGACATTCCAATTTCTAAAAGAAAACTTTTAAGTGACAACAAAAGACTTGATGCACTTGGGGATTTACCAAGGAGCTCAAGAGATTTTGATAAAACTTGATGCACTTGGGGATTTACCAAGGGGCTCAAGAGGATTTGATAAAAACTTGAAGTACTTGGGGTGTACCAAGGAATTCAAGAGATTTTGACAAAGACACTTGGGGATTTACCAAGAAGTTCAGAAAGATTTGACAAAAGAACAAAACCATTTTGAAAAGATAGGATAAATATTGCTTTCTGCAAATGAGCCTAAAACCCTACTTAGCCAAATATGCATGTAATGATAGGATCCACTTATATTCTACTTAGTAGTGAAACTTGCCAATACAATTCAAATGTATTGACCCTTGTGGCTGTAACTTGTAATGTTGCAGGTTTGATTGATAATAGTGAAGTTGATTGATTAGGATTACAAAGTCTACAACCAACATGTTTGCCTGTGGCACTTTGAAGATGAAGGACCCCATGCTTATAGATTTCTGCTGCAATGTAATGTAATAGCCAAAAGAGCTATGTAAGATGTAATAAAATTATGTTATTCCTGGTTATAAAGTTGTATTATGACCTTTGTTTCTTGATATTACATCTTAACTGTGGATGTTAGATATTGATCCAGGGACTAGCATTGTAAACACAGGGATCTCTACCTTATTAAAGGTTGGGACCTCTTACAGATGGTATCAGAGGAATGTGTTGCCTGTAGGATTTGTAAACCTAGGATTGGACCAAAACCCCTTAGAAAAATAGGAGTTGTATTTGTTCCAAAACTTATTTACAAACAATATTGTAAACTCTTTCCTCAACCATTTTGGTTTCAACTCTACATCTCTTCTACTTCAACTTGATGGAAAACCTACCCCATGGCCAAAGACTTCACCATAAGCTAGGGACTTCTTCAACTCTAATGACTTCAACTTCTTCAACTCTAATGACTTCAACATCTTCAGCATATTCACCAAGGACTTCAACCTTGGATATCACTAAGGACAAGTGAGACAAGAAATCTTGCTCGAGATTTGGAGACTAAGGAAACACAAGTTAGTAGGAGCCTACATCATTTGAAGTTTTGTGACCAAGAATTTTTCCTAGGGAAACCATGATCTCATGCAAGAAGAATCAACCAAGAAGGATGGAAAGATAACAAGTGAACCATATAGATAGACCACCATATTTTGTTTAAGACAAACACACCAACTTATGTGGTGTAACAAAAATATTTTTGGTTGCCTAAAATGTGCTTGAACTTTGTTGTTTGAGTGAAGTGTTTGTTTGTGTTTGCTTGCACATTGCTTGAGTGAATTGTGATGTGTGTGATTAAAATTATTTCCTTAGAAGATATCTTGCCTATTCTAATCTCCATTCAACTCAAACAGATGACTACTCCAAGGGACTCGAACATCAAGGTTGATGACAGCAACACCAACCAAGAGGACAACATGGAGGAACTCATAGCAACCCAAAACCAGTTGAACCAAATGACAGCTCAATTCATAGCCAACACCAGTGGGGAAGATCCAACCCTACAAGGATTTTTGGAAGACCAAGCTCAAATGTTGCATAAGGTGATAGACCAAATGCTCAACATAGAAAGCAACTTCAAGTATGACAAGGATGTTATTCTAAAAGGAACCAAAGCTTGCAACATTTGTGGAGATAAAGATCACACTACTAAGGAACATGGAGATCAATGCCCTAACTGTGAAGAGAAACATCCAGTTGACCAATGTCCCACATCTCAAGTTACTTGCTACCTATGTGAAGGAAATAACCATGTCCCTATCCAATGCCCCATCTACTCCATAGTTGAACAAAGGAAACAAGGTGGAGTGCAACAAATTATTTCAAACTATCAAGAAGGATCCAAATCCACCAAGAAGAATGAGGACAAAGGAAAAGCTACACTTATACCTCCATGCAATACAACCCAATTTAAAGGACCAAAGAAGAGGCATATGAATTATCCAAAGAGCAATAGAAGGTCCAAGAAACATGTAGACATTCCTACCTACTAGATAACATATGAACAACATGAACTGGATGCACTCCTAGCTTTGGAGAAGCCCAAAAAGAAAAAGAAGGACAAAAGCCATGTGCAATGTAATCATTGTAAAGAAATGGGACACTATTGCAGTGAATGTACAGAGAAACAGAAGTATAAAGAGATTGGCCAAGTATGGTAAAACAACTGCAAAGAGCTAGGCCATTATGCAGCAACTTGTCCACAAGAGACACGTGAAGCACTCAAACTCATCAACTGTTTCAATTGCAAAGAACCAGGACATTATGCAAGCAATTGTCCAGAAAAGATGAAGAACAAGATAAACAAGCCTATGAAGGATCTCAGCCTTGACACATGTGTCAAGTGTGGAAACAAAGGACACTATGCAGATGCTTGCCCAGAGAAGTTTCCCCAAGATCCCAAGCAAGCCAATATGTAATTTAGTTGGAAATATTTTAAGGGTGGTAGTACCCTAGATGCTTTTGAGCCTACTTGTAACCCTAGCCTTCCCAAATCTCGGGATGAGATTTATTTTAAGGGTGGTAGCCTGTCACATCCCAAGATTTTCCAAATCTTATAATGTGAAAAATAAATGAATAAAATAAAACTTTGTTGATTTTCAGAGTGAGAAGAAACTTTTTGACTCCAATTGGAAACTTTCAAAACCTATTTGATCAAATAAAATCCTAAAGGGATTTAAAAAGGTAAATAAACAATAAAGCTAAAAATATTTGGAATTACTATTTTTGAATCTTTTAATAAAAAGTTTTGGTTTTCAAAAGCAAAGGATAGAATTATAAATGGAGTATTTTATAAGCCAAATTAAAAACTTGGCCAAGCCTTGTTAAATAAACATTTCTATTTGATAAAAATAGTAAAGGTTTATTTAAATAAAATAATAAGAATTAAATATCCAAGTTTATTAAAAATAAAGGTTTTACTATTTTAATTAAACATCAAAACTTATTTATTTGTTCTAAACAAGTTTTCCAAGTATTCTTTATTTTCAAATAAAAACCTACTGATTTGTTTTGATAATATTTAGATTTCAAAATGGAGTTTTGAATAAATTAAAACCCATTTGATTTAATAACTAAGGTCCATTTATTTAATTATTAATGGGACCTAAAAAGAATAAAATTATTTTATTTTGGGACTTGGATTATTTCTGTTAAACAGAACCAAAAACCAATACAAGTTTGATGTGAATTGTTGTGAGTGTTTGATTTGTTGTTTGAATTTCAAAACAGAAAATAGAAATAGAAAAAGATAAAGCTATTAGAAAGAAAAAAATAGAATCAGACAGCAGCCCAACTCGTCTGGCCCAACAAGCCCAGTACTAGCCCAGCTTCTCTCTCTCCCGAAGAAATCGTTTCGCACCCAGTTTTGAACCCACGCAGACGCTGACTGGTGGACCCTTGTCCCTATCTAATTATCTCGCTGACTAACCAACCCCACACCACTGCTCGTCGTTTCCACCCGCCGCTGACCACGCCCGGCCGCTCCTGCCGTTGAATGCTCGCGTTAATTCGTCGTAACGCCGCAGTGATTACGCTCTGCAAATGCGTCCTCTTAATCACCTTCGTATTCCCTCTCTTTCCCCTCAGATCCCACTCGACGAAAGCCACCAGGCTGCCCCCAATTTCCATTGCCTTGCCACTGCTCCGACGATGTCCCCGACAAAATTCCGGCGCCGACCAGCCTCGCCTCACCTCCCCAACCACACAAGCTTACTCCCCAGACCTAGGCGCTTCTCCCTGTGCCTTCCATTCACTCGCGGGCGCCCCAGAACCTCGACTGCGACAACCACTGAGCGCCGCCGCGTCTGCTTCCTTCTCCGGCGACCTCCCCCTGGTAAGCCAGACTGCCCCGCACTCCCTCGATGATACTCCCGCACTCGCCACACTCCCCTGCATCTGACCATGCTCTTATCTTGTCCTAGGACGATTTGTAACGTCGCCCCCGACAATGAACTGAACCATCTGACGCCGTCCCCCACTACGGCAAGCAATCCCGCTGGAACCAGAGCGCCCCTCGCCAAGACAGCACCACCTTGAGCTTCCCTAGTACCTCGCGAGCACGGTGAGACCTTCCTATGCCTTCTTTGCTTCCTGTAACCGCCATTAGCTCATCGCCCGACCGTGCGCCGCCTCTCACCGCTGTCAACGCCGCCCGTTGATGACCAAAGCAGTCGTGTCCCTAGGATCTAGATCAGACGAATGCGATAGAAGCTAGGCGAAGCGGTATGAGCACGCCTGAGCAGTACGATATGTTTAGATCCAACGCCGCGCAGAGCGCAATCGGCGCGAACCGGTACCGCCCAATGAGATCACGCCGCGTGGCACTAGATCTGTTTAAAAGAAATTTTGAATCTGATTTAGATGCAGATTTGAAAACCTTGTAACTTTTGATCCACACGTCCAAAATTTGCAAACTTTATATCAATGGAATCAGTGGAACAAGCCCTAGCCAACCATGCAATGTGTTTAGTGAAAAGCTTCTGGTAAAATGATTGTTTTTGCAGAAACATTTGTATGCTTGTTTAGGTTATAAAAATCATTCCAAAATGATTTTAAGAATGGAATCTTTGCAAAATGGTTTGTGGAGAACCTACTGACCATAGGAACCATCTTATGGATTTAAAAATGTGTTTTGTGAAGATTAGGTTTGAATACTTGAATTAGCCTATTTCTAGTCAAATAAAAATATTGACTTTGCTATGAAAATAATTTTGGAGTAAAAACTTTGGGAAAATGTTTTGATTCGAACCTACTGACCCTAAACACCAAGTTTTAAGAAATAACAAATTATTTGGTGAACCACATAAAATTTTTTCTTTGATAAAAACATTTTCAACCACATAAAATGATGATTGGATTTAAAAAAATGGTTTATGGACAAAAACCATTTGAACATGACTTTGCCACTTTAGAAAATGACCACTTTGAACCTTACAAAGTTTAGAGCCTAATGGAAACCATCTTTGCAAATAAAACTATCTTTTGCATGCTTGCATGCATGATTTAGTTCCTATTATTTTATGCGTGTTTAATTGTTCGAATATTGGTTGAAATGCTAGTTGATTTTGTGTTTGATTGATTGACTTGTAGTGAAGTTAGAAGAGTGTGAGATTATCAAGATCAAGAAGTGAACCAACATTCCCTACCAAAAAGGCAAGTTACACTATCATCTAAAGTCCTACTATTTTCATTATACTTAGTGGATTTTGAAACATGCATGAAAAGAATTTCTATACTTATGCTATGCTAAATCCCAATAGGATTCCCTTATACATTCCTTAGTGGAAAACAATGTAGTTGTAAAATGCTTAGTCAAGCTACATATTTTGAGAAGAGATACATGCTGAGATTTTATGAAGTTGAGAAAAGGACTTATGTTTTATATAATAAAACAAGTACTCCATGAACCACCTGGGTGGACAAGGTTATTCAAGTTTTGGACAAGGTGGCAACAAAAGGAACCATGTCTATGGCAATCTCTTTGTGTTGTGCACCAAAAGAAAAACACCTAGGGACTTAGAGATTGGACATGTTTCTCCAACTGTGGCTTTCGTGTACAGCCACATGCTACATATGGCTCTGGCATAGTCAACTACATTGGGAAGACCCATGCATTGTCTTCAGTTACTAAAAATGAGGGAACTCGAAACCCTACATGGGTGCCTAAAGACAAGCTAGCAATGGTGTATGGGAGGACCCTCTAGAAAGACTTCGTCACATTCTCAATCTTCCTGTACTCCATCTTGGTGAGTACTTATCCAGCGGCTACTGGTGGCAACAAGATGGGATTGTGTCATGTGGGTAAAGTGTACAACTTCTGCAGAAGATAATAAATCTAAGTACTTAGCCGTGTCCCCGGTTATGTAAAATACTGAGCAACTAAAGCTTGAATCTATGGGAAGTCTCGACATTCCAATTTCTAAAAGAAAACTTTTAAGTGACAACAAAATACTTGATGCACTTGGGGATTTACCAAGGATCTCAAGAGATTTTGATAAAACTTGATGCACTTGGGGATTTACCAAGGGGCTCAAGAGGATTTGATAAAAACTTGAAGTACTTGGGGTGTACCAAGGAATTCAAGAGATTTGGACAAAGACACTTGGGGATTTACCAAGATGTTCAGAAAGATTTGACAAAAGAACAAAACCATTTTGAAAAGATAGGATAAATTATTGCTTTCTGCAAATGAGCCTAAACCCCTACTTAGCCAAATATGCATGTAATGATAGGATACACTTATATTCTACTTAGTATTGAAACTTGCCAATACAATTCGAATGTATTGACCCTTGTGGCTGTAACTTGTAATTTTGCAGGTTTGATTGATAATAGTGAAGTTGATTGATTAGGATTACAAAGTCTACAACCAACATGTTTGCCTGTGGCCCTTTGAAGATGAAGGACCCCATGCTTATAGATTTCTGCTACAATGTAATGTAATAGCCAAAAGAGCTATGTAAGATGTAATAAAATTATGTTATTCCTCGTTATAAAGTTGTATTATGACCTTTGTTTCTTGATATTACATCTTAACTGTGGATGTTAGCTATTGATCCAGGGACTAGCATTGTAAACAGAGGGATCTCTACCTTATTAAAGGTTGGGACCTCTTACAGATGGTATCAGAGCATTGTGTTGCCTGTAGGATTTGTAAACCTAGGATTGGACCAAAACCCCTTAGAAAAATAGGAGTTGTATTTGTTCCAAAACTTATTTACAAACAATATTGTAAACTCTTTCCTCAACCATTTTGGTTTCAACTCTACATCTCTTCTACTTCAACTTGATGGAAAACCTACCCCATGGCCAAAGACTTCACCATAAGCTAGGGACTTCTTCAACTCTAATGACTTCAACTTCTTCAACTCTAATGACTTCAACATCTTCAGCATATTCACCAAGGACTTCAACCTTGGATATCACTAAGGACAAGTGAGACAAGAAATCTTGCTCAAGATTTGGAGACTAAGGAAACACAAGTTAGAAGGAGCCTACATCATTTGAAGTTTTGTGACCAAAATTTTTCCTAGGGAAACCATGATCTCATGCAAGAAGAATCAACCAAGAAGGATGGAAAGATAACAAGTGAACCATATAGATAGACCACCATATTTTGTTTAAGACAAACACACCAACTTATGTGGTGTGACAAAAATATTTTTGGTTGCCTAAAATGTGCTTGAACTTTGTTGTTTGAGTGAAGTGTTTGTTTGTGTTTGCTTGCACATTGCTTGAGTGAATTGTGATGTGTGTGATTAGAATTATTTCCTTAGAAAATATCTTGCCTATTCTAATCTCCATTCAACTCAAACAGATGACTACTCCAAGGGACTCCAACATCAAGGTTGATGACAGCAACACCAACCAAGAGGACAACATGGAGGAACTCATAGCAACCCAAAACCAGTTGAACCAAATGACAACTCAATTCATAGCCAACACCAGTGGGGAAGATCCAACCCTACACGGATTTTTGGAAGACCAAGCTCAAATGTTGCATAAGGTGATAGACCAAATGATCAACATAGAAAGCAACTTCAAGTATGACAAGGATGTTATTCTAAAAGGAACCAAAGCTTGCAACATTTGTGGAGATAAAGATCACACTACTAAGGAACATGGAGATCAATGCCCTAACTGTGAAGAGAAACATCCAGTTGACCAATGTCCCACATCTCAAGTTACTTGCTACCTATGTGAAGGAAATAACCATGTCCCTATCCAATGCCCCATCTACTCCATAGTTGAACAAAGGAAACAAGGTGGAGTGCAACAAATTATTTCAAACTATCAAGAAGGATCCAAATCCACCAAGAAGAATGAGGACAAAGGAAAAGCTACACTTATACCTCCATGCAATACAACCCAATTTAAAGGACCAAAGAAGAGGCATATGAATTATCCAAAGAGCAATAGAAGGTCCAAGAAACATGTAGACATTCCTACCTACTAGATAACATATGAACAACATGAACTGGATGCACTCCTAGCTTTGGAGAAGCCCAAAAAGAAAAAGAAGGACAAAAGCCATGTGCAATGTAATCATTGTAAAGAAATGGGACACTATTGCAGTGAATGTACAGAGAAACAGAAGTATAAAGAGATTGGCCAAGTATGGTAAAACAACTGCAAAGAGCTAGGCCATTATGCAGCAACTTGTCCACAAGAGACACGTGAAGCACTCAAACTCATCAACTGTTTCAATTGCAAAGAACCAGGACATTATGCAAGCAATTGTCCAGAAAAGATGAAGAACAAGATAAACAAGCCTATGAAGGATCTCAGCCTTGACACATGTGTCAAGTGTGGAAACAAAGGACACTATGCAGATGCTTGCCCAGAGAAGTTTCCCCAAGATCCCAAGCAAGCCAATATGTAATTTAGTTGGAAATATTTTAAGGGTGGTAGTACCCTAGATGATTTTGAGCCTACTTGTAACCCTAGCCTTCCCAAATCTCGGGACGAGATTTATTTTAAGGGTGGTAGCCTGTCACATCCCAAGATTTTCCAAATCTTGTAATGTGAAAAATAAATGAATAAAATAAAACTTTGTTGATTTTCAGAGTGAGAAGAAACTTTTTGACTCCAATTGGAAACTTTCAAAACCTATTTGAATCAAATAAAATCCTAAAGGGATTTAAAAAGGTAAATAAACAATAAAGCTAAAAATATTTGGAATTACTATTTTTGAATCTTTTAATAAAAAGTTTTGGTTTTCAAAAGCAAAGGATAGAATTATAAATGGAGTATTTTATAAGCCAAATTAAAAACTTGGCCAAGCCTTGTTAAATAAACATTTCTATTTGATAAAAATAGTAAAGGTTTATTTAAATAAAATAATAAGGATTAAATATCCAAGTTTATTAAAAATAAAGGTTTTACTATTTTAATTAAACATCAAAACTTATTTATTTGTTCTAAACAAGTTTTCCAAGTATCCTTTATTTTCAAATACAAACCTACTGATTTTTTTTATAATATTAAGATTTCAAAATGGAGTTTTGAATAAATTAAAACCCATTTGATTTAATAACTAAGGTCCATTTATTTAATTATTAATGGGACCTAAAAAGAATAAAATTATTTTATTTTGGGACTTGGATTATTTCTGTTAAACAGAACCAAAAACCAATACAAGTTCGATGTGAATTGTTGTGAGTGTTTGATTTGTTGTTTGAATTTCAAAACAGAAAATAGAAATAGAAAAAGATAAAGCAATTAGAAAGAAAAAAATAGAATCAGACAGCAGCCCAACTCGTCTGGCCCAACAAGCCCAGTACTAGCCCAGCTTCCCTCTCTCCCGAAGAAAACGTTTCGCACCCAGTTTTGAACCCACGCAGACGCTGACCGGTGGACCCTTATCCCTATCTAACTCTCTCGCTGACTAACCGACCCCACACCAATGATCATCGTTTCCACCCGCCGCTGACCACGCCCGGCCGTTCCTGCCGTTGAATGCTCGCGTTAATTCGCCGTAACACTGCAGTGATTCCGCTCTGCAAATGTGTCCTCTTAATCGCCTGCGTATTCCCTCTCTTTCCCCTCAGATCCCACTCGATGAAAGCCACCAGGCTGCCCCCAATTTCCATTGCCTTGCCACTGCTCCGATGACGTCCCCGACAAAATTCCGGCGCCGACCAGCCTCGCCTCACCTCCCCAACCATACGAGCTTACTCCCAGGCCTAGGCGCTTCTCCCTGTGCCTTCCATTCACCCGCGGGCGCCCCAGAACCTCGACTGCGACAACCACTGAGCGACGCCGCGTCTGCTTCCTTCTCCGGCGACCTCTCCCTGGTAAGCGAGACTGCCCCGCACTCCCTCGATGATACTCCCGCACTCGCCACACTCCCCTGCATCTGACCATGCTCTTATCTTGTCTGAGGACGATTTGTAACGTCGCCCCCGACAACGAACAGAACCATCTGACGCTGTCCCCCACTCCGGCAAGCAATCCCGTTGGAACTAGAGCGCCCCTCGCCAAGACAGCACCACCTTGAGCTTCCCCAGTACCTCGCAAGCACGGTGAGACCTTCCTCTGCCTTCTTTGCTTCCTGTAACCGCCGTTAGCTCATCGTCCGACCGTGCGCCGCCGCTCACCGCCGTCAGCGCCGCCCGTTGATGACCAAAGCAGCCATGTCCGTAGGATCTAGATCAGACGAACGCGATAGAAGCTAGGCGAAGCGGTATGAGAACGCCTGAGCCGTACGATATGTTTAGATCCAACGCCCCGCAGAGCGCAATCCGCGCGAACCGGTATCGCCCAATGAGATCACGCCGCGTGGCATTAGATCTGTTTAAAAGAAATTTTGAATCTGATTTAGATGCAGATTTGAAAACCTTGTAACTTTTGATCCACACGTCCAAAATTTGCAAACTTTATATCAATGGAATCAGTGGAACAAGCCCTAGCCAACCATGCAATGTGTTTAGTGAAAAGCTTCTGGTAAAATGATTGTTTTTGCAGAAACATTTGTATGCTTGTTAGGTTAGAAAAATCATTCCAAAATGATTTTAAGAATGAAATCTTTGCAAAATGGTTTGTGGAGAACCTACTGACCCTAGGAACCATCTTGTGGATTTGAAAATGTGTTTTGTGAAGATTAGGTTTGAATACTTGAATTAGCCTATTTCTAGTCAAATAAAAATATTGACTTTGCTATGAAAATAATTTTGGAGTAAAAACTTTGGGAAAATGTTTTGATTCAAACCTACTGACCCTCAAACCTACTGACCCTAAACACCAAGTTTTAAGAAATAACAACTTATTTGGTGAACCACATGAAATTGTTTCTTTGATAAAAACATTTTCAACCACATAAAATGATGATTGGATTTAAAAAAATGGTTTATGGACAAAACCCATTTGAAAATGACTTTGCCACTTTAGAAAATGACCACTTTGAACCTTACAAAGTTTAGAGCCTAGTGGAAACCATCTTTGCAAATAAAACTATCTTTTGCATGCTTGATTTAGTTCCTATTATTTTATGTGTGTTTAATTGTTTGAATATTGGTTGGAATGCTAGTTGATTTTGTGTTTTCTTGATTGACTTGTAGTGAAGTTAGAAGAGTGTGAGATTAGCAAGATCAAGAAGTGAACCAACATTCCCTACCAAAAAGGCAAGTTACACTATCATCTAAAGTCCTACTATTTTCATTATACTTAGTGGATTTTGAAACATGCATGAAAAGAATTTCTATACTTATGCTATGCTAAATCCCAATAGGATTCACTTATACATTCCTTAGTGGAAAACAATGTAGTTGTAAAATGCTTAGACAAGCTACATATTTTGAGAAGAGATACATGTTGAGATTTTATGAAGTTGAGAAAAGGACTTATGTTTTATATAATAAAACAAGTACTCAATGAACCACCTGGGTGGACAAGGTTATTCAAGTTTTCGACAAGGTGGCAACAAAAGGAACCATGTCTATGACAATCTCTTTGTGTTGTGCACCAAAAGAAAACCACCCAGGGACTTAGAGATTGAACATGTTTCTCCAACTGTGGCTTTCGTGTACAGCCACATTCTACATATGGCTCCGGCTTAGTCAACTACATTGGGATGACCCATGCATTGTCTTCAGTTACTGAAAATGAGGGAACTCGAAACCCTACATGGGTGCCTGAAGACAAGCTAGCAATGGTGTATGGGAGGACCCTCTAGAAAGACTTCGTCACATTCTCAATCTGCCAGTACTCCATCTTGGTGAGTACTTATCCAGCGGCCACTGGTGGCAACAAGATGGGATTGTGTCATGTGGGTAAAGTGTACAACTTCTGCAGAAGATAATAAATCTAAGTACTTAGCCGTGTCCCCGGTTATGGACAATACTGAGAAACTAAAGCTTGAAGCTATGGGAAGTCTCGACATTCCAATTTCTAAAAGAAAACTTTTAAGTGACAACAAAAGAATTGATGCACTTGGGGATTTACCAAGGAGCTCAAGAGATTTTCATAAAACTTGATGCACTTGGGGATTTACCAAGGGGCTCAAGAGGATTTGATAAAAACTTGAAGTACTTGGGGTGTACCAAGGAATTCAAGAGATTTTGACAAAGACACTTGGGGATTTACCAAGGAGTTCAGAAAGATTTGACAAAAGAACAAAACCATTTTGAAAAGATAGGATAAATTATTGCTTTCTGCAAATGAGCCTAAAACCCTACTTAGCCAAATATGCATGTAATGATAGGATCCACTTATATTCTACTTAGTAGTGAAACTTGCCAATACAATTCAAATGTATTGACCCTTGTGGCTGTAAATTGTAATGTTGCAGGTTTGATTGATAATAGTAAAGTTGATTGATTAGGATTACAAAGTCTACAACCAACATGTTTGCATGTGGCACTTTGAAGATGAAGGACCCCATGCTTATAGATTTCTGCTGCAATGTAATGTAATAGCCAAAAGAGCTATGTAAGATGTAATAAAATTATGTTATTCCTAGTTATAAAGTTGTATTATGACCTTTGTTTCTTGATATTACATCTTAACTGTGGATGCTAGCTATTTATCCAGGGACTAGCACTGTAAACACAGGGATCTCTACCTTATTAAAGGTTGGGACCTCTTACACACTCTATGCTTTGATTAGTAATGTTTTGTTTCTCTACATGATTATGGACATTATTGCTCTCTTTGTTGGTTGCTCATAGTCTTTTGCTAGCCTCCACTTGGATGAGTAAGCTCTACTCATGCTTCCAACTCCCAATAAACCCAGTTATGGCAAAGTATCCACTATAAATTCCTCATCCCAATTTATAAGTTAAAAACTTGTAGTTGAACAAGGGTTAAAGGTTCACCAATGTCTATTGGTGGTTACTTGTGAGTTTTTGACAAACAAAAACTTAGTGTTTTCAACTAATAAGAAAAACCTATTTTGAGCAAGACAAGCCTAAGCTACACTTAGCAAAATTCATATATATGTTAGTTACTACTATTCTACTAAGATATAACTTTCCAATACAATTCCAAATATATTGACCCACTGTGGCTGTAACTTATGATGTTGCAGGTTACTTTGATGAGGATTAGGGTTATGATTCTACACTCAACATGCTTGCCTGTGGCACATGAAGATGAAGACTTCGTTTTATTTACTTATGTGATGAACTCTTGTACTAGCCTTTGGCTACTGAGTTGTAAAAGACTATGGTATCTCTGGAATGATGATGTAATAAAGACCTTTGTATCTATGTACTTCATCTTAAACTGTGGATGCTAGCATTTGATCCAGGGACTAGCATTGCAATCACACTACTAGGAAAATGGCTATAGGTAATCAGCATATCCGTGGCTCACATGGTTGAAGTGCCCCATGGCTAAAATAGGCGTGGCTCACCTATGGGAATTGCCCTACTAGTAACTAGAACAACCATGGCGCACATGTGGTATGTGCGCCACAGATGTGTGTGGGCCAGGGGCCTGCCAGCCGCATGCCACATATTCGTAGCGCACAGGTTGTAAATGTGCTACTGTTGTTTGGGATAGCCGTAGCGCACATGTGGAGAGTGTGCTACGCCTGTGTGAAGCCCCGTCTGCTCCTTAAGTGGGGAAACACATCTATGACGCACTGTGGCATGTGCGCCACGGTTGCTTTTAGTGCTTGTGGCGCACTAGGGCCATGTGCGCCATGGATGTGATGATTCTTTTTTTTTGCCAGTTCCACTTTTATATGCCCATGTGATCATCCACCACCCACACTTCACTATCCCCTTCTTCTTCCTCCTTAGATATTGCCTTGGATCCTTCTCCTTCCCACCTCAATTTCTCCACTCATTCACCATTTTTAGCATGTTGAACTTCCCTTGGATGTTACATACGTAATATAGGAAGCTCTCCGGTCTCTCATCTCCTTCTCCGTTCTCGCGCGCACCTCTCCTTTCCATCTTCTCGCGATCGGTCTCTCATCTCGGTAAGTTGTCCATGTAAGGATGTGTTCATGTGTATATGGATGATATGCTCATATGTATGTAGAGGATCGATGGTCATGTGTGTATATGGAGAGTATTGATGATGCTCATGCATGTGTGTACAGAGAGTATCGATGATGCTCATGCATTTGTGTATGGAGAGGATAATGATATGTTCATGTGTGTATGGATCAGTCTCCCTCTCTTGTGTGTGTGTGTGAACAAGTTGCCATTTGTTTTGCCAAAATGTTGATTCATTTCCATTTTGGCAAGACTTTGGCATTTCGCAAAGGTCCTAATTTTAGGATAGGTCATGCCGAAATTTTCTATCGACCATTGCATGCATGCATTGATTATGTGGTTCTAATAGACTTCTAATTGTATCGTGTACACGGTGCAGAGAAAAAGGGTGCTCATAATGAGCGAAGGCATTGTGGCTAGATTTTTGAAATGTGCGACGGATGACATGATACGAAATAACAAGACGGAGATAAGATGTCCGTATAGAAGATGCAAACTCAACTGGGTGATCGACCCAGATTCCGGGAATCTGCAGGCGCACCTGCTCCGCCATGGTTTCATGGATGGATACACTCGTTGGATAAGCGATGACCAAGACGATGGAGACGGTGAAGGTGGGCAACATGACGATGATCATCATGGCGAGAACGGGCGACATGATGAAGAGTCTCCTGGAGATGATGAAGGTGCGAAAGCAGACCGAGATGATGATGATCTAGATGCCGGAGGAGCATGCGACGATGGAACAACGTTAGAATGGGTGCGGGACCCTTATGTGCAAGAGCTGCTTATCAAGCAGACAAGTAACGCCAGGGCTGCCGCTAGAGAGAAAGCCAAGCTTGCGCAACTTGAGAAAGATGCGGTTACTCCATTGTGTGAAGGATGCAGGCCCGATGATACCCGGTTGAATGTAACGCTCAAGGCTATGGAGATGAAGGCAAAACACAAATTGAGCGACACAAGCTTCGACGATATGATGGCATTCTGGCACGATCGTCTCCCGGAGGGGAACACATGTCCAACTAGTAATGAGGATGCTAGGAAAATCGTCTGTCCTCTTGATTTACCGCACGTTAGATATCACGTATGCATCAACGATTGCATCATTTATCGGGGCGAGGACGCGGATAAAACCACATGTCTGGTGTGCGGCATGAGTCGATAGAAGAAAGGGAAGAAAGCACCTCGAAAAGTGGTATGGTACTTTCCTATCACTCCTCGTCTGCAGCGCTATTTCACGGACCCTAAGGAAGCGAAGCTCATGCGATGGAATGCGGAAAGGAAGAAGCCAGGAGATGACGATGACCCCGAAAAGGATGAGCTGTTGATGCACCCTTCAGATGCTAGATAGTGGAAAGCATTGGACCTCGAATTCCCAGAATTCGGTGGAGATTCGAGGAACATCAGGCTTGGTTCAAGCACCGATGGACTCAATCTGTTCGGTAGCTAGAGCAGCACGCACAACACTTGGCCCGTGTTTGTATGGATGTACAACCTCCCTCCATGGTTATGCATGAAGAAGAAGTACATACAAATGAGTATGCTAATTCAAGGGCCAAAACAACCTGGTACCGACATCAATCTGTATCTCGGGCTGTTGAAAGAGGAGCTAGCCACGTTATGGGAATCTAGAGCCAATACTTACGACGCCGTCGCACAAGATTATTTCACTATAAGAGCCGCGTTGGTCACTACGGTGCAAGACTATCCAGGTTGCGGGTATATCTCGGGGCAGGTTATCCAAGGATTCTACGCATGCATTAGCTGCATGGATAACACAAGCTATCTCGAACTAGAGAAAGTTCTAGGGTCTTCGAAAACTGTGTTCATGGCGCACCGGAGGTGGCTCGGCAAGAATGATCCATGGAGAAAATGTGGAGACCTGTTCGATGGCAAATCCGAGACCCGAGGAATCCCAGAGCGTAGGAGCAGCAAAGAAGTGGAAGAGTTGCTGAAAATCTTGAAAGATTGTCCTAAGCCTGGAAAGAAGCAAAAGAGGCAGCAAGACAAGCCGCTGATTAAGGTATGTAAAACAAGGTATGTTTTCTGGGAGTTGCCATACTGGAAGTTTCTCCGCACGCCTTATAGCCTCGACATCATTCATATCACGAAAAATGTGTGCGAGAGTCTGGTCGCCACCATAATCAACATGCCAGATAGGACAAAATATGGTCCGAAAGCAAGGCACGACCTGATATTCATGGGTATCTGGAAGGAGCTTCATGGAGGACGCACTACTCCTGATGATCAGGAAGATGACGATGATCATGAGTTGGAGACGACAAAAGGTCATCGGAAGGGTAAAAAGTTCAAGAAGAACGAATATTACTGCCCTCCTTCTTGCTTCACTCTAAGCCAGGATGAGATCAAACGGTTTTTCAAGTTCCTTATAGGAGTCAAATTTCCTTACAGCTACACGGGCAAGATAAGCAGATACCTAGACAAGGCGAAGAAGAGGTTCAGTGTCATGAAGTATCACGACAGTGTCGTGCTAATGACGTAGGTACTTCCGGTTGCACTAAGAGGGATAATGGACGAGCACGTCCGTGAAACGTTATTTGGCCTCTCCAAGTTTTTCGACGTCAACTCTAGGAAGTCGATTGGCGTGAATCAACTCGTTATTTGGCCTCTGCAAGTATGAAATGAGTCCCGATTTTTGCCAGAATGTTGATTAACTTCCGTTTCGGCAGAAATCAGGCACTCCTAGTTTAAGAAAATTAGCAAAGGTCATGCCGGATTTTTCTGTGCATTTAACCAATTATTTGTTTTTTATTAGTGCAAAGATGTGCGACAACGACGAGGCTGGATGTTCTAAGTGCATCAGCACTGAAGGAGAACTCAGACCTTCGAATAAACAATTGACATTCTGGGAGGCGGCCCAGCGGCTAGAAGACGATGAAGACTACCATCCTTCGGAGAGCGAGGATGATGAGATGGAAGACGCGGAGGAAGAAGCCGAAGGAACGGCGGGTGATGAAACCACTGATGGCGGCGAGCGCACAAGGAGTGGTAGCAATCCTCCTAAGAAGAATAAGAAGCCGAAGGAACAGCGCCCGAACACGGTCGGCACGGTCAGGGAGGAAATTACCGAAGTGAGCCCAACAGGGGTTCCTTTGGAGCCCGACCTTGTCGTCAGAGGGTACGGTGGGCAAGTGGCTACGATCACCCGGACAACCATCTCGATCAACACCGAGAATCTCCGGCATAAAGATAATGGCCACTTGCGCACACTCCTCTTCGAGAAGCTACACGCATGATACAAGTTCCTCGCTAAGTATCAGAACACAAATTATCATGGGAACAAAGTAAACAAATCTGCCCTCACAAAGATGAGCACCGCCTTGGCCAGCTGGAGAACTCGGATAAAGAAGAAGATCTATAAAGAAGGCAAAAGTCTCGAGGAGATCCAGAAGATTGACCCATAGATCACTGAAGATCAGTTCCGGGAGTTCAAGGAGAGGTGTGAATCTGAAAGAGCCCTGGCCAATAGTAATCGGCGAAAGGTGCTGCAGGCGATGAATATAGGTCATCACCATCTCAGATCTGGTGGATGCAGAACCGCGAAGGCCAAATGGAATAAGGAGGATGAAGAGTATAGATCCAAGGGGATAGAAAACCACCTCGCTAAATTCGAACCCGGGCAGGTTCGAAACTTCATCAGGGCCCGGTACCATGTGGACCCAAAAACCAAACAACTCACCGCGGATCCTGCGGTGAAGGAATTCGAGGAAATTGTGGTAAGTAATCTAATTACTGCGGATCAACTCGATTGCATTCTAATCGATGAAGTCTAGTTTCTAAACGATTCACTGTTACTTCTTCTGGAGGAGGAGGAAATTGTTGCTAGTCATGGATCCCAGGGTTCCTCATCCCAGGGGTCGACGGCGGCCACCCGGTGGGATAACACTTTTAACAGGGCGATGAACCGGGCCAAGAAAATAGAGCCGGTTACGAAGAAGCCGTCGTCGGCTGGGTGTCTGGCCGACCTCGGGGGTAAGAATTGGGTGGATCATTTTGCTCCATTGCCGAGGACGCATGTGGCACCGTCAAGAAGGAGCGAGGAGGAAAAACGCGAGGTTCAAGAACTTAAGGAACAAGTGGCGCGGATCCCGCAGATCGTCCAAGACAACCTGGCAATCACCCTCACGTCCATCCTGCCTACCTTGGTGGAGTCAATAGAGAACTGGAGTACGGGTGGTCGAGTAGGGCCGTGCCCAATTCCAAGCATGGTCAGTAGCTACTCGAACAATGTGGCACCGACGAATCAGGCGAACTACGTGTCGTGACTCCACCCGCTAGCACCGCGGCGCCACAAGTGTTGGTGACTCCCCCTGCCATCACCGCGGCGTTGGACATGTTGGTGGCCCCCCTGCCATCGTTGCGGCGGCACCGGAGCTCCAAGCACTTAGTAGGGAGAATACACCGACGTCCAGCACCGCGCCATCAAGCATCCCTTCCATCTCTTGCACGCCCGTCGCCCTATGCGGTGCCTCGACATTAGCCGATCTCGACGCCATCACAGTAAACAAGTTGCTTTACCGCCTTTCACGGCATCTATTACTCTTATGGCATCTCTGACGACGCCGTACATGTTTTCCGCAGATGGATGTTCACTCTCTTATGCTACGTGAACAACAAGCTGAGGGATGTTGCCAAGGGTACCATCGTTCAACCCTTGCAGCACACGTTCCACTCAAGGCCGATGCTAGATAGCGTGCACAGGGTTCAAATTAGTCGGGTGCTAAGGGGCTGCGACGACCTGGAACCTCCATTTCAATCCCTAGGAGCGGATGAAGAAGAGCCGGCTGTCCTCAGAAGTTGATTCGGCTTATTCTTGCAATTGCCAAAGTGCATGATCCGTTTGGGGATGGCGGGGGCCATCACACCATAGACAACAGCACCGCCTGTCGGTCCAGCGACAAGCGGTGGCAAGGCCCCCTTACCGCCCTCGCCGTCACCTCAACACGGTGGGTCGGATGATCATGTTGATGATATGCACATGGCGCAGGATCCAGCCGAGCACGACGAAGACTGGAATGATCACTTCTTCAACACTAAGTTTAGCAACGAAGACCTAGCTAGTGGCCCCAAAGACAAAGCCACTATCACCAAGCGTCTGTTTGGTTCTCAGGAGACGCCTCCAGCTTGTGCCTTTATAGAGCCAGCTGATACAACCAACCGGCCCTTTATTCTAAGCCCTAACACACTACATAGGGCGGCCGGTTCTCAGATTGCGGTGCCTTCCCGCTCTCCAAAAGAAAAAAGGGCAGGAAAAGAAAATCTAGCAGCTCGAGCCAGCCGGTGGCGTCAACTGCGAATCCGATCAGGTTTCGGGATGGGCCACCAAGACCCGAGGGTATTATGTGGAGGATTCATGTGGCGGGTGAGCCCATGCTACCTAAGAATTTGCGGAAGCTCACCAGTTCGGAACTACAGAGTGTGCATGACGGCGTGCTGATGATAGAGAGACGCCTTCTGGCGGAGAAAGATCCCTCGCAGCCGGTATTCGTGGTGAAGGTGCCACCAGGCTTGGGCTTCGTCGACAATGCCCATGCGGATCTGTTCTTCCTGCGGTTTGACGACATCTTCAATATGTTCCACCTATACCCGCTGCACTATACCATGGTCCGCCTGTTTTCTCTCAGCCTGGCCATGCAGATCATTAGAGAGAACACACCGGGCATCGCTATAGTAGACCCCTACTACATGCGTGACGGCTGCTTGGGTTCCTCCGCTGAACGACGTATCATGGCCTCGTACCTAAAAAGAATCCTCGTGGCGAAAAATACAAAGGAATACATTCTCGTGCCTTACTTTCCCGAGTAAGTCGTTATTCACTCGCCACTGTCGATTGGCTTTATTAGATTATCATCATTCTTTTTCCAACACATTCCATTTGAATTTTTTGCGCAGAGATGAACACTGCATGCTCATCTCCTTATCGCCGAAGCATTCCCACGCCATGTATTTCGACTCGGGGAGTCTAGAAAAGAAGAAAAACTACGACAAGATCAAGGAAGTGCTGGATGATGCTCTCACTGGCTATGCCTCGACAGAAGGCACCACCTTCGTGTGTACGAAGGTAAAGTTTGGCAGGTACGTCTTCAACCACGTAACTAAGTTCCCCTGCGTGAAGCAACCGGAAAACAGTAAGAAGGAAGCCTACTACGCACTCCATCACATGAGGGCGTTCCTACTAGACCAGCAGAATTCTACGCTGCCAGATCATCTCAAATAGTGGGCCGAAGCAAAGGCCAAGATCACTGATTCAGATATTAGACAAGAGATGTATCGCATCCAGCAGCAGTTTGGGGCAATCATCTTTCGTGATGTCATGTCTTCGGGGGGGGGGGATCTTCTTCGGAGGAAATATCCCGAATAACCGTGACATAGAAGATCGCCTAGAGATGCAGGGTGACTATAGGAAGTTCATGACGAGACAAGGCGTCCTCCCGTTCCCTAAGCCGAGCCAGAAGGCTTGATGTTGGCCTAGTTGTAGTTACAAACTATAGATGACCTTTGTGTGTGTGGACAAGTGTATATGCTACTACTTATCTTATTAGGTTTATGAATCATTGCTTACTTCTTTTTCTTCTTATTATTATATATCAATCAATGCTTGGTTTTTTTGCTTACTCTTTGGTCTTTCTTTTTTCCTTACTCTGTTTTCGAGAATAATGCCAATGATTTAAATGTCGTGGCACACTATATATGTGAATGTGCTACGACGGGATTGTGAGCCTTGTGATATGCACAAGTCTAGGTCTTGTGCATCCTACTTGACTCACCGTTCCATCGTAGCATATTCCTGTGTCCAACGACCTATGTGTGTATATATATGAGGCATTATTTTGATTTACTTTGGTATTTTTCGTGAATAATGCCAATGATTGAAATGTAGTGGCACAATATATATGTGAATGTGCTACGACGGGATTGTGAGCCTTGTGATATGCACAAGTCCAGGTGTTGTGGATCCTACTTGGCTCACAGTTCCATCATAGCATATTCCTGTGTCCAACGACCTATGTATATATATGGGGCATTATTTTCGAGTTACTTTGGTCTTTTTCGAGAATAATGACGATGATTGATATATCGTGGCACACGATATATGTGAATGTGCTGCGATGGGATTGTCCGCCTTGTGCTATGCACAGGTACAGGTGTTGTGCATCCTACTTGGCGAACAGTACCATCGTAGCATATTCCTGTGTCGAACAACCTAGTTATATATGAGGCATTCTTTTCGAGTTACTTTGGTCTTTTTCAAGAATAATGCCGATGATTGAAATATCGTGGCACACTATATATCTGAATGTTCTGCGATGGGATTGTTCGCCTTGTGCTATGCACAGGTCCAGGTGTTGTGCATCCTACTTGGCGAACACTTCCATCGTAGCATATTCCAGTGTCGAACAACCTAGTTATATATGAGGAATGCTTTTTGAGTTACTTTGGTCTTTTTCGAGAGAATGCCGATGATTGAATTGTCGTGGCACACTATATATGTGAATGTGCTGCGATGGGATTGTCTGCCTTGTGATATGCACAGGTCCAGGTGTTGTGCATCCTACTTGGCGGACAGTTCCATCGTAGCATATTCCTGTGTCGAACAACCTAGTTATATATGAGGCATGCTTTTGAGTTTGGTATGTTTGATTTAGGAGTACTTTTTATAAGTGTATCTTCATATGCGACTTTAATTATACATGTTTTTTTCAATCACCGGTTAATTATTATTGTCAAATTGTAGATGACGTGGTACGTCGTGTACAAGGGACGGGTTCCCGGAGTCTACGATGATTGGGAAGAGTGTCGGAGACAGGTGCACCATTTCAGTGGCAATAGCTACAAAGGGTACAACACTATGGCGGAGGCGGAAGCTAGATACACGCGCTATCTAGCGGGAGTTAGGACGAGGAACCAGATGAAGACCTACACCTTCGTCGTGGTGATCATGCTTATCTTCTTTGGTTGTTTATCCCGCGTTTCTGTCTAGCTAGTTTAGATGTCTAGGCGAGCTGCCGAGCTCTAACTTGTTCGAGACACATGTATTCGCATGTCACAAACTACTTTGTAACTTGATCGAAACAATGTATAACTTATGTATTCATGTATCGGACTTATCTATATGTATTTGTTTCAATCTTCTTTTGCGAATTGTGTATTTATATATATAACTATATATCTTATATATGTGTGTATATCTGCCTGTAATATTGTATATAATCTGTATTGTATATCATCTGGCTCTGAAATTTAAAAAAACAACCGTGGCGCACATGGCACAGCTTCTGTGGCGCACAATGTCTAAAGCGCACCTGCGCAGGATAGTAGCGCACTACCACATGCGCCACAGAAGATAAGTTTTGTAGCGCACCTAGACAGCTATCCGTGGCGCACTGGCATGTGTGCCACGCCTATCTCGGCACAACCGTGGCGCACCAGGCAGTGTGCCACGGCTAGGAGATAGCCGCAGCGCAAGCCTAGTGGCGCACGACCAGTGCGCCACGGATGGCTTTTCCACGTGCGCCACTAACGAGCGTTTTCCTAGTAGTGTCATAGGGACCTTTACCTTATAAAGGTAGGGTCTTCCAGATGGTATCAGAGAACTATGTTTCCTGTAGGATTATGACCCTAAGTTGGATTAGACTGAAAAAACCACTAAGGGAAAAATGCAACTCCTTGCAAATTCCACACTTGTCTTTTTCTTCTCGTAAACCTTTTCTAATCTTCTTTATCATCTCAATTTGTAGATGGACACCATCAATGAAGCCATCAAGAAGGGACCACTCATGACCATGACTTTAGAATGTGAGACGGAGTTTCCCAAAGCACTTAAAACCCTTATGGTTAGCTTGGGGATACATGGTGAGGCCATGTACAAGGTATTTCCAGTTATGGATGAAGGAGAAGAATATTGGTGGGTGCAAGTTCACTTGTACAAAAACAAGGGATACAACCACAAAGAGTCGGGATTCTATAGGGGCACCAACTCAGAAATGTATACGACATTCCTGAAGGAGGACAAGAAGTATACCCAAGACTTAGAGACTGCCATAAAACGTCTAAGGGAAGATGTCATAGATTTAGCATATGAGTGAGAATTGTAACATACTCCGCTAGTTGGACCACCATGACTTGTTTAAGCTATGTTTGAACCTTGGTGTTTGAGGTAGACTTTGTATGCCATGACTTGTATGTTTTATGGATGATTGTATGCTTTTTACAATCTTTTTACTGTATTGTTTTTCTCTTACTTGTATTGTTCTAATTTTCTCTATATTATGCATTATTTTCCTAGCTTTGTGATTAGCACCGCCGAGGTGTTCAATGGAACTCGTTTTGGTTCACGTATCGTGCAGTTTACTAGTGTGCTCAACCTCCCACTTCCTAGTATCAAGGAAATTCAGCTCACCAAGTTCGAGAGGAAGGATCTTTGGGGCTTTAGAGTCACACAGCGAGGACGCCAGACAGAGCCACTCACGGAGGAGAAGCTGATGCACGATGACAAAGAGAAGGGTCTAGATGTAGTCATGCAGGAGCTACTCGGACGCCTCTGCGGACGCCACACCACCAAGCTTAGGGGCCTCTACTTCCACCCGTTCGGGAGACGTGACGAGGAGGGAGAGGCATTTTTGTATGAGGGCGCTGCTAGAGAGATGATAGATCCAGTTCGTTTGTACATCCAGTACCTAGAGGGTCTTATTAGACACCTCGACACGGATAGGACCAACATCATGATTAGCAATGATGAGCTCTAGGTTCAGTTGAGGTAGAAGGACAAGATCTTCGCGGAACAAGACGACATCGTCAAGGAGATGGAGGCCAGATTCGAGAGCTAGGACAAGAAGTTCAAGAATCAGGAGAAGGGAGTTCAGGACAGAAACAACAAGATCAAGGACATGAGGGCCGAGATAGAGTCCAAGGACTTTGAAACCACAGATGCCTCCCCAGTTGTATTGTGCATAGCATCTATGGGTTATATCTCATTACTTATCCTTATTGAAACCACAGATGCCTCCCCGTCGTGTCAACCCCAACCCAAACAACAACAACAATAACGTCAATTCCGAGATGCAACAGTTGATGACAGCTCAAACTCAAATGATGCAGATGATGACCCAGTTCATGGACAATCAAAACCAGAATCATAATAACAACAACAACAACAACAACAACAACAACAACAACAACAACAACAACAACAATCCCAACAACCCACCAGCATTTGACATGCTTACAAGGTTTTTGAGGTTGAGGCCAACCAAGTTCTCGGGAACCACTGATCCCATGGTAGCCAATGACTGGCTACGCTCTGTGAATAAAGACTTGGTCACTGATGCCTACACCAATGAAGAAAAGGTTAGGTTCGCAACACATCTGCTTGAAGGACCAACAACAACATGGTGGCACAACTTTCAGATCACCACTCCCCTTGAGGATGTGACTCGGACTATTTTTTAGGATGGATTCCGTACATCTCATATCTCATCAGGAGTGATGAATTTGTATAAGGAATTCCACAATCTGAAACAGCGTCACCGCAGTGTGGCTGAATACATTGAGGAGTTCAACAATCTAGCGCGTTATGCACCGGATGAAGTTGACACTGATGCTAAGAGGAAGGAGAAGTTCCTCGAGGGATTGAATGATGAAATGAACCTGCAGCTATCTATTGCCTATGTCCCAACATATCAATTACCGTGTGACAAGGCCACTGAAAGTACAAAGGAAGTCGCCTAGAGGGGGGTGAATAGGCTTTTAAATTTTTTACGGCTTAGGCTCAAGTAAATGCGGAATAAAACTAACGTTTAATTTATTGAGCACAAAACCTTGCCACTAGTTCACCTAGGTGCACCAACAACCTATTCTAAGCAATACAAGAAACAAGGTGATAGCAAGGTACAAATACTTCAAGCACGATGGCTATCAAAATGTAAAGTGCATAAGTAAAGGGCTCGGTTGAGAGATAACCGATGGATGCGGAGACGAAGATTTGTTTCCCGAAGTTCACTTCCAAAGAAGTTATGTCTCCGTTGGAGAGGTGCGATGGCGCAATGCTCTCCGAACGCCACAAATGGCTCACCTCGAGGTGTGGTGGCTCGATGCTCACCCAACGCCACACAAGGCCTCACCCCGGATGCGGAAGCACGCAACTCACCAACACCACAAAAGGATCACCCTATTCTCCCGAGTGCGCACCACAAAAGGCGGGCACTCACTCCACTATGGGACGCTTGAGGGCGGTCATCGAACCCGTACAATATTGGGGCTAACTCCACAACTCAATTGGAGGCTCCCAACAACAAAGCCACAATAGGCTACAATGCCACAAAAGGCCAACAACGCCACAAAATGCTACAAGACCACAAAAGGTCAACAACCCAACCACACAACCGTCTAGGGTTCCAAGGAACCCAAGAGAAACAAGCTCACAATCTTGAACTCGCCGAATCTCCAAGGAGAACTCAAACTTATGCGCCAAATGCAAGGGCAAGTCCATCTCTCCCAAATTCCAACAAAGCTACAAAAGCTATAGGGGAATAAGGGAGGAAGAACACAAGAGGAGAATACAAAACCCTCCAAGATCTAGATCCCAATGATTCCTTCACAAAGAAGGGATTTGGCTTGGGGAGATTGTAGATCTAGATCTCCTCTCTCAAATCCCTCAAAAAGATGCAAGAATCATAGGAAGGGAAAGGGAGAGGAAAAGCTTCTTCAAGGTTAGCAATGGAGGAGAGAGAGAAAGCCAAGAACCAAGAAGAAAAGATAGTGCCCACGAAGGGGAAGAGGAGCCCCTTTTAATGGGCACCCAGATCTGCCCATTATGGGCATTCGCGACTCCTGGCCGGAACTTCCGGTGGGAGGCCGGAAGTTCCGATGGCACACACCCAACAGTCAAAAACTGCGGAGCGAAAAACTGAAAAAAGCGAATCCTGGTAGGAACTTCCGGTGGGAGAGAAACTTTCGGTGGAAGTTCCGATAGAAGTTCCGTCAAATAGACACAACAATAACAGAAGGTTACTGAACATGAGCGGAACGAGTGCCGGAAATTCAACCGGAACTTTCGGCCTGAGCGGAAATTCCGGTGGAACTTCCGACTGAAGTTCCGTCAAATAGCACATCCAAAACAGAAGGTTACTGAGCGTGAACGGAAGAAGACCCGGAACTTCCACCGGAACTTTTGGTGGCAAAAATGCCCTAGCAGAACTTCCGATGGCAAGCCCGAACTTCCGGTCAGGGAAATTCCAGAAACTAGAAAAACAGAAACGCAATAACTTTTGCATCCGAACTCCAAAAGGGATGAAACCAATTTTGTTGGAAAAGATAACGACGAATAGAATACCCCAAGGTTTGGAGCCGGAAAACTCACAAGATAAAAAACCGCAATAAGATATGAAAGTGAAATCCTTAAATTATAAACTAGAGCTTGTTATGATGATGACCACAAGCTCTAGATCCTCTCATGGAAAAGAACCAAATAATAACCAAGAAAGATGAGGTATGAATGCAAAGGTTTGAGCTCTCTTCGAACGATGCAAACGAGACACCCGTTTGAGAGCCCCTCTTGATAGTACGGCTATCTATCCTAAACCCGGACTCCCAACTAACAATACGAGACCGACAAAAGAAAAGACCTATCAAGAACATACCTTTTCCTTGAGCATCCCACTTGAACTTGATGTAGAACGTCTTGTTCTTCTATAGTGGGAACACCTTTCTTGGATGCTCTTGCTTGATGAAGATGAAGACTTACAAATTGCTCCCCCATATTCCATGGGGAAACCTCTTCTTTGAACTTGTCTTCATCATTCCATGAGCACGATGATGGCAAGCTTCAAGCAAGAGATCTTCTAGAGATGGCGCATCTTGAGCTCGCCCTTCTTCATCCCTACTTGAGGTTGATCCATCTTGATGCAACTCTTTGCACATGCATTGATCGACCTTCAAGCTCCTTTCTTCATGATTCCAATGGGCACAAAGCCCTTGGACATTTCCTCATCTTCCAACCTTGACACCAGCACATAGACCAAGCGATGCCAACAGACAAACCTACAAGTGAAAGTCAATTTACACATTAGTCCATAAAGATTGTCATTAATTACCAATACCACACATGGGGGCACACATGCCCTTTCAATCTCCCCCATTTTGGTAATTGATGACAATCCCTTAGCGAGGGTTTAATTATGACAATTAACGACCAAAGCGGTTGCCCCAACATCAAATACTACACAAGTATGTGATGTTGGTACAACCACAATATATAGAGAAAACTCCCCCACAATATATGCATGTGTGATGAACTTGAATTTCGTTGCATAGATTGCCAACCGTTACCGTTGGTTGAGTTTCCTCTATATATTCAACATGCAAAGCACACACAAAGATGCAAGAGCATGAGAGGCAAATGCTTAAGAACACACTCAAAGCAAAGGCCAACTTCCCTTAAACCCTCCAACACTTCTCCCCCATTGGCATCGATTGCCAAAATGGGTGAAAAGTTCTAGACGGCCAACATAGTGAGAATTCCTCTAAAGGTGTGCATATGCACAAGTCAAAATATGAGAACTAGGTAGGAAGTAAAACTGTATTGAGGACCCAAAGAAATCAAAAAATAAAAGAAAGAAAATAAAAGGGCTTCAACAAATCAAGCGAGCAATCAAAAGATCCAAAAGAAACAATTGAAACACCATCAAATGATGTCAAAAGGAAACAAGAACCAAAAGAGTGTTTAAATAAAAATAGAGAGGCTCCCCAAACTTTGTGCAAAGATTAGAATACTTGTATTGAATACAATATGCACAAATATGGAATCCTTGCTCCCCCATAAGCATTTAAACCACAAGAAACAATAAAGAAGGAACATGTGCATCATTAAATGAATTATAGAAGCTCCCCAAAGATTGTGCACCAATTATAGTATTGTATTTGGAAACAATGTGAACAACCATGGAATCCTCACTCCTTCAAAACCATTTAACAATGCACACAAAATACAATAATTTGGAAACCACCAAAGAATCAAAATGAAGTAAGAGGTGATTTCCAACAAATGCAAAAACAACCAAATATTGATCTTCTCTTGTGTGTATAAATTTTTAGGTGGAAAATATCACAGAGACATATAACCACAAAGAAACATCCACACACAAAATAGATACTCAAGAAAGCACATAAAGACCCAAAAAGAAGTCATAGAATATACCAATAGGATGTTTTGCTTGAAAGCATGCCCAAGGGCTCAAATATATCTTATTGTACATTAATGAGCTACAAACACCAACATACCCCATACAACACAACTATTATCAAGGGAATAAGAGGATAGAAGGAATATATGGAGAAAGGCAACAAGTGTCACAAGATAGAAATCTACTTGGAAAAAATACTCACTATTGCACATGAGAGATATTGAGGAAACGATATGCAACAAAATTGCTAGATTGACATATTTGGGATTAGTGAATCATGAGCATGATTTAGTATAGTCCCCATTATATGCACTCATCTCAACATACAAACATTTGCAATAGAGAGAACTCTGCAAAGCCAAAGCAAGAAATCCTACATATGGAAGAACACAAATTCATGCCAACAAGCAACCTACACAAGGTTGGGAACAAGATATGTATGCATGAGAGAGAGATACTTGTTACCGAGATATAATTGGTAGGATGAAGAAGATATGAATTCGTTGATCATTCTAGCTTGCATCCAACAGACATGTAGACGCCACTTCTTCCTTGTTCAAGATACAAGCACCCAATATATATCTCCAATGTACCTAAAACAAAATTAATACACTATGGTCCCCACACAAATTGGGTCCAAAGTAGTTAGTGAAACTACAATACATGGGAGAGCCCCCACACAAATATGTGCATATTGATATGAAATTGAATTTGATGAACATATTAGCCCATTAGGATTTGGTGGAGTTTCCCCTATATATTGGATCAAAGAAATAAAGCATGCCATAATATATACAAGAAGTAAATATGCATGCATAGGCTTTCAAGAACCAAAAGGAGATACAATTTGAACAAAAACACCAAGTAAACCAATAAGACACACACAAATTTGTGACTCGACAAAAGGTGTCCAATTGTATCGAAGAGCCAAATAAACTCATGAAAGAACACAAGTTCAACAAATGAACTCGAAAGAGCCAAAGAAAAAGGATAAGAAAAATACCAAGGCTCAAGGATTTATCTCATCCTAAAAGGACAAAACAAGTGAAACGGAATGAGATAAAGCCAACTCCCAACGAGAGCAAGGAAATAATAACCAAAACAAACTCTTAAGACTTTTCATGATGGCACACAAAGTACCAACACAAAAAGGATCGAGCTTCCAAGCAAAAACGGATCAAATCAAGAAGCATAAAACAATGTTCTAGATAATATAGGAGTGTTCCCCCATAAGTAGAGCATTATATATAATTTTGCCTTTGAATGCAAAATGCCCACAAAGGAGATCATCACTACTATCTAAACTAAGTAAAACATAAGGGTAAATAAATAAAATAAGAAGATCCACAAGAGGCAAGGAAAGCTTGGGAGCAACTAGACACACATTTTATTGGCCAAAGATAAGATAAATAATAAAAGGCCAAAATGAATATGATCAATGAATTCTACCATATATTAAATACTAATTGTCCAAGGACAAGAAGTAATAGGGATAATTTTCCTGAGGTAGTTTGCAATGATATCCAAGATCATATTCACACAAAGAAGCATATAACAAGATAGGAATTAAGCTTGATGCTGCGAAAGAGATTCTTGATCGCTTTAAATAGTCACACAATCACTAGTGATTGGATTAAATAGAAGCAAGTGGTTCACATGAGGATATGTAGATCCAAATATGAGGAAACACATACCAAGAATAACTCTCACAAACAAGATCCAAAAGATGAGCAATAAAAACATTTAAGTAAATTGGAACTTGTATGAGCAAATGTGCCACATAGGAACTAGATAATTATCAATATCAAATCTAAGTGGAACTACCTCAAATGTCCACATTTTCTAGGTTTGTAATATGCACAAAACATATGACTCCCCCATCATGTGATAAACCAAGAAATCTCAACAAGAGGCAAAAAGATCAAAATAGAGGTATTAATGGACATTATGAAAACTTGACTTTCTCATGAGAGAGACAAACCACATAGAGACAACAAAATGACTACTAAGTGGTTTTTCTCATGTACACACATTTTAGGATTGTGTAATGCCCAAGCATGACACTCCCCCAAAACGGAATAGTCCATTAATCCCTCACAAGATCCAAATAAGATACCTACTAGAAACAATAAAGGCTCAAAACCAAGAAACACAAATACATGGTGTGCCAACCAACATACACAAAGATAATTCATAGGTCAATATAAGTAAGTGGGAAGCACAACATGTACAAACACATGCAAGGAAAAAAACCAACGCATGCACAAGGGAGCAAGTAACTATAAATGTAAAGGAGTTTAGCACAAGTTACCTGAAGGAGTAACATTGGATAAGGAATAGAAGCATGATAACCAATGACTTGACTTTTGAAAACAAGAATATAATGAAGATCCCTCAATTCTTCATAAGGTAGCCAAGTATCCAATGCCCTCCCAAAACACCTATTGTTCAAGTTTTAGCTTGTTGGTCCCCAACCAAGTTGGGTCCTAAGAAGTTAGTCACAATAGGTTTGGCCACTCAAATGGTTCTTCTCTTGACACCACTTTGGGCACCAACAAATTTGGCAAACACATTGCCCATCTCATCCTTACGAAGAAAATAAGCATCATCAATCAAGATAGGATGACATGAGGAGATACCCATGGTGCATGAGGAAGAAAGGTGCCCCTTCTCACGGCATATGTAGCAAGTTCTTCTCTTGCCATATTTATTCTTGGGAGGAGCTGCACCATGAAGAAGAGATTGAGGCTTCTTGGGAAGTGGCCCATCTTGAGCTTGTGGAGGAGCTTGAGGATGCTTCCCTTGTTGCTTCCCACTAATAGGATTCTTCTTCAATGGGTAATCCCTCACATGATGCCCTTCTTCCTTGCACTTGAAGCACACAATGTTGGCCGGATTATTCACTTGTCCTTGGCCCTTCTTCTTGTTGCCCTTGTGCTTCAATGAGTTAGTGGGCTTTCTCTTGGTGTTGGAGTTAAATCCAAGTCCATTCTTGTCACTTGGGGGTCGTCGCACACTCAACATCTTCTTGAGCGTGGTCTTCCCTTCATGACACCTTTTCAAGTCATTCTTCAAAGAAGTGACTTGAGCCTTGAGATCTTTGACTTCCTCTACATGTTTAGTATCAACAACAATACTAGAGGAAGTAGAAGCTTCATTGTTAGAGAAACAAGGCAAATGATGCAATTCATAACAAGATTTAGCATGGTTGTGAGAGGATGAATTACAAGGACTAGCACATGGAAATATAGCATTAGGAGTAGATGTAGTGCTAATGTCCACATGAGGCCCACTAGTTGTTACCTTTGACACAATGGCCTTATGAGCTAACCTTAGCCTACCATGTGGAGAATAGAAGATCCTCATGCGAGCTTGAGAGCTTGGCATGACTTTCTTCTAATTTCCCATAGTTGCTCCTTAGCAAAGCAAGTTGAGCCTTTAGCTCAACATTCTCCTTCAAGATAGATGATTCTCAAGAAATAGAGTTAGTAGCACAAGCATCATCATTTAAAGCAAGAGGTGAGGGCAACTTGGAAAGCTCTTTAGAATAGGAAGCTTTAAGTTGCTCATGTGACTCGGTGAGTTTGATGAGCTCAACCTTGATTACCCTAGAGCCATTGTTGAGGTTCTCAAAATCCTCAAGGAGTTTAGCATAAGCAACTTTAAGTTCATAATTTTTAATTTGAAGAGCACTTGCCACCTCAAACTCTCTATCATGAGATTCCTTTACTCTAGATAGCTCTAGAGCAAAGGTCTCCTCAAGAGATTCCTTAGTGGTTTGTTCCTCTTCAAGAGCTTCATTTAGGTTGGCAATTTCATTAGCATACTCACGCTCAAGACTACTTATTTTATCTATTTTGTCTTCATGCTCATATATTAGTTGCCTCCTTTCAATAGCAAAAGTCAAGATTTCAATGAAAGTATAGCAAGCATTTTTATTAGGATGAAGAGCACGAAGGACTAGCCCCCACCCCCTTCTCTTTTAAAGAAGCAACATCATCATCTACTTCATCATGATCAATATTCACATCATCATCAGATATCTTGGAATCCAAAGGAGAGGTTACCTTTGAACCCTTAGCCATGAGGCACAGGTGAACATTGGGAGAAGATGACGATGGGGGAACACATGAAGCTCCAATCGCAACCTTGCCTTGGCCCACACATTCTCCGATTTCCTCTACATGGTTAGCAACACCAGTACTAGAGGAAATGGAAGCACATTTATCATGGAAACAATACAAAGCAAGCATATTATCATGAGATATATTCAATACATTTCTACATGATATGCAAGAGCAATCAACACTAGGATGTAATCACACATGGTCCTACAAGTGTTCATGCCCAAAGATACAACATTGCAATGAGATAGAGACAAAGGATCATGAATGGAAATCTCACTATCTACATTGCAAGTTCTATCACCACTCACCATATCATTTCCTTGTGACAATTCACATGTTGGTGTAGTGGAAGAATATGAGAACTCATCGCGGCCTTGTGTAACAACTCAACACAAACCATTCCTTCCATTCCACCCAGGTGATTCATTCACTTAGTTGTTTTATTAAACAAAACACAAGTCCTTGACTTAGAAACATTCCATAGTATGAATATAATCCACCCTTGTTTTCTACTAGCTAATCTAAGCATGATAGTAGTAGGAATCTTAACTTGGGAAATTTCTACTAAGGTTTAATCTACTAGGATTTCCCATGGCATAGTTTATACTTAGCAAAAATTCCATTGAAGTCCTACTTAGAAACAACACTAATGCATAGTGAAAATAATAGGACAAAAGTATGAAGCATCGCTTGCCTTTTTGGTAGAGAATATAAGTTCACTCCTTGATCTTGCAATACTCACACTCTTCAAATCACTACAATTCAATCAAGCAAGCAAAAGTTCAATCTACCATTCAAGCAAACATCACATAAAATAATAAAAACAAAGCAATGCATGCAAGCATGCTAAAGATTGTTTTATTTGGAAAAGTGGTTTCTGATAGGTTATAAACATTCTAAAACACTTATTGGTCTTTTTATAAAGTGGCAAAACTATTTGCAAAAGATTTTACTTATAAATCATTTTTAAACCATATCAATATTTTATGTGGTTGAAAAGGCCTTTATCAAAGAAACAATCTTTATAGGGATCACCAAATACATTTTTTAATTCTAAAACTTGGTGTTTGGGGTCAGAGAGTTTAAATCAAAACATTTTCCCAAAGGTTTTCCTCCAAAAGAATTTTTAAACCATAATCAACATTTTTATTTGGCTAGAAATGCTCTAATTCAAAGATTTATTCTTTTGCTTCACCAAATATGTTTTTGAAACCAAAAATTGATTTATATGGTCAGTAGGTTCAAAACAAACCATTTGCCAAAGATTTTATCACCAAAATAATTTTAGAAAGAATTTTATACTCAAAATGTGCCTACACAAGTTTCTGGAAAAACAATCATTTTAACAGAAGCAATTTACTAAACAAAGTGCATGGTTGGATAGTTTTTGTCTTGCTGATTCCATTGATATAAAATTTGCAAAATTTTGACGTGTAAATTAAAAGTTATGAAATTTACACATTGAACATATAATAGAACATAATTTCTGTTTTAAATCAACTCTGGGCCACGTGTCTTGATTTCACTGGCCGATACCGTTTCGCTCGGATCGGTCGTTGTGAAGCGTTGGATTTAAATTAGATCGAGTGGCACAGGTGGACGTGTACCCTTTCGCTTGGACAAATCGCATCCTATGGCTCTTGATACTCTAGCCAAAACCTGGCGGCGGTCAATGGTGGCTAGTTGCGGCGACGCTCTGGCTACGGCGGAGCCGGCGATACAGGACACAAAAGGGGTAGAGGAAAAGCTCACCGAGGTCATCGTGGCGTGCTGATGCTCAACGTATTCGCGAGGAGGCAAGGGGCGCACGAGGACGATCGCAATCGCTCGCCGAAGTTGTGCTCACCGTCGTGTACGCTAAGATGTCGTCGATGGCGAAGCTACAGACCACGCCAGAGAAAAAGGGAAGCATAGTTAGATGCACAGAAGAGTGGGGAGTATCGGAGTATCAAAGAGAGAGGGCGGCACGGTCGGATGTTACCAGTGGAGCTCGTCGGACTGGATGCCGAATGCGGTGGCGCATTGGCGTCGTTAGAGGCGACGTTCTAGGGCACGAGCGAACGAGCTATGGCTACTGTCAAGTGCGCCTGGTGATGGAGTGCACGCTCGTGTGGTCGAGGAGTCGAGGGGCGATGGGGTTTGGCCGGAATTCCTCGCAAAGCTCGTCAGAGGCAGTGGCGGTGTGTGGATGAATTAGGACAACCTGGTGGCTCCGGTGGGGTGATGTTTGGGGGAAAAGGAAGAGGGGATCCTGTCTTTTAAGTACACGTGGTCACGGCGAGGTTTAAGAGAGCCATTTACGTGAATTGAATCTAGTTAACGCGAGGCAGAAACGGCCGGCGAGGCGTGGTCGTCGCGGGTGAGGAAGAAAGCTGGGTGGTGGGGTCTGCTTGACAGCGAGATAGAGAGGGGTGAGGTGGGGCCTACTAGTCAGCGACTGAGTGGGTCAGGTCCGCGGTGAGAAAAATGTTTCGGGGAGAGGGAGTGGGAGTGGGCTGCTGGGCTGGGTTGGGCCTGCTGGCTGGGCTGCTTTCTATTTTTTTATCTGTTTCTTTTTCTTTTTCTATTTCTTTTATTCTGTTTTGATTTTGATTAATCAATTCAAACAACTTTTGAATTTCAAACTTCAACCAAACTTTGAGTAGATTTTAATACTGATTATTAATATATTCTGAAGTTAAATTAAGAATAATTCATTTATCCTTGTTAGGGAATGTTAATTAATTAAAATAGGCCCTTGTATTAATTCATATAAGATTTAATAATGTTTTTCAAATTCCATATGAAATCTAAATCTTTTCAGTAGGTTTTATTTATTTATTAGGGTGTCAAAATAATTCACCATGAATTATTTGGAATGTTTTTAATATGATTTATTAATCATCTAAAATTGGGTATTTGTCTTCATTCCAATGAAAATAAATATAGTTTTAATTCCATACATTTTATTTGGAAGATTTATTTGATCCCATTTAAGTTAATTAAACAACTTTTATTCCACTTGGGTAAATTCCAAATTCTATTTTCCCATGATTTATTTAATCTTTTTAATAGGGATTTTATCTTTATTCAAATAAAATTGGATTTGGTTAATGCCACTTTATTTAATTTGAAAATTCATTATCCATTATTTTAATTGGATTTGGATTATATTTATTCCATTTGCTTATGGATTAAATCAAGATTTGATTTGTCCTTTAAATATTCCTCATTAAATTATCTTATAAAATCCATATCTTTTATTATAGATCCAAAGTTGGTGATTCCAATTTGTATATTTTTATTTAATATTTATTTATCCTTTTAAATATCTTTAGGATTATTTGCTCACCATTTGGTATGGATTTCTAGATGGGTGCTTTATTAGCTTTGGAAATTCAATTTCCTTATCTTATTAAATTCATAAGATTTTAACTATGGCTCCAAATTAAGTGAAACAAATTTATATGGTTTTATAATATTTCTATTTGTCATTCTTGATCATTCTTAAATGTTTGTTGACAAATTTTTATATGGATCAAAACCATGGATTTATAGGTAACTTGGAAATGTTTTCTTCCATTAGGGTTTTAGGGTTTTGGTTTATTTCTCAAGTGTTTAAATTTCCAAATGCATTTAAGAAGAATGCATTTCACTTGATTTGAATTTTATTTGGATTCAAACATTATTCAAAGTTTGTTCAAGATGGAATTTTAAGTTTCCATTTAGAAACAAAAAGTTTCTTTTCACCCTAAATTTCAACAATTATTTATTTTTTTTATTTATTTTTCACATTACAAGATTTGGAAAATCTTGGGATGTGACAGGCTACCACCCTTAAAATAAATCTCGTCCCGAGATTTGGGAAAGATAGGGGTTACAAGTTGGCTCAAAGCAACTAGGGTACTACCACCCTTAAAATATTTTCCAACTAGATTACTTCTTGGCTTGCTTGGGATCTTCTTGAAACCTCTCTAGGCAAACATCTGCATAGTGTCCTTTGTTTCCACACTTGAAACATGTGACAAGGCTGAGATCCTTCATAGGCTTTATCTTGTGTTTCATCTTTTATGGACAATTGCTTGCATAATGTCCTTGATTACCACAATTGTAACATGTGACAAGATTGAGTTCTTCACGTATCTTCTGTGGACAAGTTGATACATAATGGCCTAGCTCTTTGCAGTTGTTGCACCACACTTGGTTAATCTCCTTATACCTTTTCTTCTTATCTGGACATTCATTGGCATAGTGTCCCATCTCTTTGCAATAGCAACATTGCACTTGGCTTTTGTCCTTCTTCTTCTTGGGTTTCTCCAAAGCTAGGAGTGCTTCTAGTTCATGCTCTTCATATCTTATCTCAAAGGTGGGAAAGTTTCCTAGTCTCCTTGATCTTTTCCTTGGATAATACATATGTCTCCTCTTTGGTCCATCAAATTGAATCATATTGCATGGAGGTGCAAGCTGAGATTTTCCTTTGTCTTCATCCTTCTTGGTAGAAGTTGTTCTCTCATGGTAGTCTGCAATCAGTTGTTGCACTCCACCTTGTTTCCTTTGTTGAACTATGGAATAGATGGGGCATTGGATAGGGACATGATTATTTCCTTCACACAGGAAACAAGTAGCTTGAGATGTGGGGCATTGATTAGCTGGATGTTTCTCTTCACAATTGGGGAATTGATCTTCATGCTCTTTGGAAGTCTGATCCTTGTCTCCACAAATATTACAAGCTTGGGTTCCTTCTAGAATATCAACCTTGACTTCCTTGTTGTCACAAACTCCTTGTAAAGAGTTGTTTCCCATGTTGATCATTTTATCTGTCACCTTATGCAACAATTGGGTTTGGGTTTCCAAAAACCTTTGCATGGTTGGATCTAACTCACTGGTGTTGGCTAAAAACTGAGTTGTCACTTGGTTCAACTGGGTTTGGGTTACTATGAGTTCTCTCATGTTGATCTCTTGGTTGTTGTTGTTGTCACCATCCTTGATGTTGGAGTTTCTTGGAGTAGTCATATGTTTGGGTTGGATTGGGATTAGAATAGGCAAAATATTTCTAAGGGAAAAATTCTAATCACACACATCACAATTCACACAAGCAATGTGCAAGCAATCACAAACAAACATTCCACTCAAACAACAAGTTTCAAGCACATTTTTAGGCAATAAAATAATTTTGCTACACCACATAAGTTGGTGGGTTTTATCTAAACTTAATGTGGTGGTCCAACTATATGGTTCACTTGAGATCTTTCCCTCCTTCTTGGTTGATTCTTCTTGCATGAGATCACGGTTTCCTTGGAAAAATTCTTGTGTCTTGGTCACAAAACTCCAAAGGTGATGGTGATTCCCTCTAAGGTGTGTTTCCTTAGTCTTCAAGTCTTTAGCAATATTTCTTGTCTCACTTGTAGTCCCTAGTGATATCCAAAGTTGAAGTCCTTGGTGAAAATATAGTTGAAGTCTTTGGTCCTGGAGGGGGCTTTGTCCATCAAGTTGAATTAGAAGAGATGTAGAATTAAAACCAAAATGGTTGAGGAAAGAGTATCCAAGATTGTTTGTAAATAAGTTTTGGAACAAATTCAACTCCTATTTTTCTAAGGGGTTTTGTCCAATCCTAGGGTTACAATCCTACAGGCAATACAATGCTCTGATACCATCTGTAAGGTTCCCAACCTTTAATAAGCTAGAGATCCTTGTGTTTACAATGCTAGTCCCTGGATCAATAGCTAGCATCCACAGTTAAGATGTAATATCAAGAAACAAAGGTCATAATACAACTTTATAACCAGGAATAAAATAATTCATTACATCTTACATAGCTCATTTGGCTATGTCATTACAATGCAGCAAAATGTAATAATAGCATGGGGTCCTTCATCTTCAAAGTGCCACAGGCAAACATGTTGGTTGTAGACTTGTAATCCTAATCAACATACTTTACTAACATCAAACAAACCTGCAACATAACAAGTTACAGCCACAAGGGTCAATACATTTGAATTGTATTGGCAAGTGATACTATGGTAGTGTAGTTGTAACACCCTCAGAATCGGCCCTATGCTAGTTTTAGAGATCCCCGCTAAACCCGCATAGAAACGATTCAAAGGTGCCCACCAGGCACTTTCGTGCGGGTGGAAAACGAAGTAATATCATTACACAATAGTCCACGATGGAACCCACAGAACATATATATACAACAGTGACTCAGAGAATCAAGAATACATATATACAATACAAAGATCCAAATCACCTTGAAAACGATACAGCGTCCGAGTACGGACAAGATGCAAATTGAGCTAAGAGCCCTGAAGAATAATCAATGGCCTCCATAACCCTACCCAGGCCAAGCCGAAAGGGTAACCCTGCTAACGACGCCGATCTCAAAACCTGCTTAAACAAAAGGGGTGCCGACAAAGGGGAAAGGAAAAAAAGAGAGCGGTCAGTACCGAGGCCAGTACACGGCGAGACTAGAATTCGGCGGTCCTCGCCTACATAGGTATGGTGGACTGAAGCGGCAGCGCAACATGCACTAAAGAACCTATAGAGACTCAATACATCTGGCGGCTATCTGATATGGATAAAAAAGACCTATTCGGATCCAACCCGATGCTAACACCAAACATACCCATCCTGGTATTTCTCCCTCGAGACCAAATGAGGAAGTCAACCGAGGAACTCACACAGTTGGTAGTTTTATTCATTCCGTTATAGTTGGGGCAATTACTAGTCAGATATAGATAGCATGAGTCATCCTGATATAATAAGCAGTGGGCAGTTTTAGTTAACCATTCCGTTGTAGTTGTAGTACTTACTAGTCAGATACATATGGCATGAGGCATCCCAAAACCCAGCAGTTGTTGGTACTTTTATTTATTCATTCCGTTGTAGTTGCGATACTTACTAGTCAGTTACAATGGTAACAGGTGACAACCCAAACCAACAATTGTTGGCACTTTTATTTAGGCATTCCATTATAGTGAAGTTGATTACTAGTCATTATAAAGTCAAATTTATAGCACTACTTTAGTTATAGTTGTTTATGATCGAGATACTGTGCTCCAAGTCATCCATAACCGCGGACACGGCTTTCAGAAAGTATTACCCTTCAGGGGGGCACAAGTAGCAACACACGCACGATCAACCTCGAGAAAAACCAATAAAAACCCAACGAGGCATCACGACAGAGAAATTGCAAGATTCATATAAATTTCAGGGGGCCACCCCACTAAGCTACCCGTGACGAAGTTGGCCGGCTCCGAAACGGACCCAGAGGTTTGTGACAATGGCTGTAAACGACTGGGTACCCGAAAGTGTGACTGGGCTTGTCGATACCGCAAAAACATTCCACGTCGGTTCCAAAATAGTACAGGCGCTCCACGCGCAATCGTAAATAAAGCAGTAAGACATGGCATAAGTACAGGATAGTAATAAAACCCCAAACTACTTTGTGGCCCCAAGAAATAAATATGACTCAAGATCTGGCTAGGGGGATTCATGGTCCCACATGCGGATAGTGCGGATATTCAAAGAACAGGTATCAAGTACTCGGGGTCCTACGGGACACAAGTGGACGGTTAAAAACCAGATAACATCTATTGCCCACCTGTGCCTCTGCATTATTTACCTCATTCAATTTTAGTTATTAAACGGTAATTAAAGCCATGATCATTTCCAACATTAAACATGAGGCATTACTCCAACAACTGTGGTACTTGACGACACGCAACAGCACTTGAGCAAGCGACTACGACATGCAAGTCCAACTATCTACCAAGCAACAGGTAATAGGATGTGTCCAAGGCAATATAAGGCTGCAAGGGATATCACGGGTACGAAAACTAGAGCATCGCAACACAGTTAGCAATAGATCAACAGGAGGAAATAAAGACTAGAAATGTAAAATAGGTAGAAAGGGGGAGAATGCTCGCCTGAAAAAATTGCCGAAGATTCATCCGAAGATCGGGTCGACACTCGCATCAACTCATCAGCCTAATCCGTGAAGAAGCAAAGTACTAGAAGAAACACCAGATGCTCTATTTAATACTACGGCAGAAGATCAGGCATGATGCATATATGATGTATGACATGGCAAGGATGCGATGCAATTAGGAAATATTAAGAGGAACCGGGGTTCCGACAATTGATATATGGTTCTAGTTATTTAGATACCCCGCAATTTAAATATTTTCTTAACAAGTCAAAACATGGAATCGGTTTGCTACACAAGTTTAAATGGGCCAATATAAGACTAGATTCGCCCGCATATGGCCTCCATATTTTTATGAGGTGAATCGGCATAATGCCCCCAAACCACAATATGTATGCAAGCATGACAATTTACTATGCAACAAGTATATTATATATATTACAAAATATAGGGGTCTCGGGAAAAAGGGGTCACACATTAGGGGTCTCGACGCTCTTGGTCCAGAGGGGTTCAGGGATCGGTCTTCGGATCTGTGAGGGAGATCTGGGTTAGGGTTCGGTTCGGTCCCGACGCCGAGATCGTTCTTGGGTCTCCGGACTCCAGGAAGGAGAAATAAAACGCCAAGGTTAGGTCTTCGCACTTGGGGTCTTCGGTTTCCGTGAGGAAGAACTTGGCATCTTCGGGCTCAGGACGGGGACCTTGGCGTTCCGTGTAGAAGATCTTGTTGTCGGTAAACTATCGTTGGCATTGTGGTTCTTGTTTCATTCCTTGATGGTGGTCTTGGATTGGCACCGATCCGGTAAATGGATCCTCGGAATATCTTGGAACGGCCTCGTGATGCTAGCACACAGAGACTAGACAATAACAGAGACATACACATGCACACGCACCCTCTTATACACACGCACACAGGGGGTTGCAGAGAGGAACCGGGCGGACGGCTCGCGACCTTGGAGCTGTGATGTCGAGAGCTCGCGAGGACGCCAGGGAGGCTTGCCGGTGAGGATAGGAAATCAACGGGGAGGGCGCGGACGGTGCACGGGAAGGCGGATCATGTGGCGACGCTCGGGAAGCGAGTGGTGAGCTGCTGCAGGGTCGCGCTTGCGAGCAGGGAGGGCCGGCGGTCGCTGGGCGAGTCCGAACGGCGACGGCCAGACGACAGAGACATGGCCCAGGTGAGGGCGGAGGGGGAGGCCACAAAACGCGCACGTCGCAGAGGCCACAGGAGGCGGGGACACAGAGACGGGCGGTACAGAGGAGGTGCTCGGGCGGCGGCGGCGGCGGTCGACGGGGTCTGCCCGCGGGAGGAAGAGGGGGTGGCGATGGCGGTTGTCGGGGAGGAAGAGGTGGGCGGTGGCGCTGCACTGGATGAAGCAGAGGGAGGCGAGGGCGCCCCTGGCGGATTCGGCGAGCTCTAGGCACTCGTGTGCGGCTGCTGAGCCAGAGAGGCGGCCGGAGACGAAGGCGGGAAGGCGGCGGCAGCAGAGACCGACGGTGTCGCGGTGGTTCGAGGCGGCCGGACGTGGAGCTCCGGTTTGCGACAAATCGCGCGAGATGGAGAGGAGAGGGAGGGCCGACGCCGGAGCGACGGAAAGGTAGCGGAGGTTCACGGAGCGAGCGGGGAATGGCGCTGGAGGCCGTGCCGAGGCCATGCAACGGCGGCGGCGATGGTTGGTGCGTGATGGGGAGGCGCAGGACACGCGAGGCGGGGTGGGGAAGGTGGGTGCGAGGCGGGACGGGCCGAACGGGGGGTGGGGTCGCATCAAGAGAGGAGGGAGTGGAACCCGCGGGGTGGGGCCAGGGGTGCGAGTGCAGAGTGTCGATGGGTGCCTGGCGGCGGCGGGGTGTGGAGTCAGGGGCTGGGAGGTTTGGGGGTCATTAGGGTTAGGATATGTGGGGTGGTAGGTGCCCTTCGGCTGGGCCTTTGGGCCTGGCCGTTTGGCTGCCTCCCCCACATGAAAAAATATGTTTTTTTACACTAGTGTTTCATTATTATTATTATTTTAAAGCTTTTTCTAAATAGTTTTAGACAAAGCAAAATATCCGAAAAAGGCCGGGTTTGACATTTGAAATAAGGACAGGGATATTTAGAAAACAAAAGTAGGCTTTTAGAGAAATAGTTTTAGACAGATAGATGCATGCTGATGTCATGATGATGCACATAATACAAAACAACGACGATTTTCTAGTAGGGGATTTATCCGGGGTGCTAAAATTCGACACCACTAACAATGGATCTCGCCCTCGAGATCCGCCTCATGGTATGGGGAAGAAGGCCGACGGTCTGGATCTTCTCGCTTCATGTAGATCTTCACGACACCACTAACAAAGGTTCCTTCTCCATCTTGAAATCAGCGAACCTCTAACTTCCATTGAAGGGGTAAGAATTGCATCGATCCACCATTCAATGTACAAAAGCGAATGATAAGAGTAGTGGTATGGTCGCGACTCCATCTCGCACTCAAAGCATTACTCTGTACATGAATATAAGACTTATGCAACCAACTCTCGGAATTCAGACCGAAGATCTTACAATCGAGGTTTGGAACCAAAAGAATGATTTAGGATCTTCATCAGATCTAATATAGATGACGTCATCGTGAAGGAGAACACCGGAGGATACCAAGAAAATTTTTAGTGAAATTTTGGTCCACTGGAAGATACAACAAATGAAAACTTCGTAGGATAGCATGGAGACCGGATGTCGAAGCACCGTTACAAGAGGAAGGAAGCGAAACCCTGAAGATACGACGGAAACCCAACCACGAGAAATCTTGGACTCACAGAAAAGATAAGAGAGCAGATTCAAAACACGTGAAGGTAAGAAGAGAATAGCAGAGGGGTAAGGAGTAAAAGTAGACCTAATCAGATCTATCCAATCGATTTTTCAAAATAGTTTTGACATTCTAAAATGGCTGTTAGCTAGGTTATCCTACAGGATGGACCAGTGGGGTATCGCAACTGCTGAGCTCTGATACCACTCTGTAACACCCTCAGAATCGGCCCTATGCTAGTTTTAGCGATCCCCGCCAAACCCGCATAGAAACGATTCAAAGGTGCCCACCAGGCACTTTCGTGCGGGTGGAAAACGAAGTAATATCATTACACAATAGTCCACGATGGAACCCACAGAACATATATATACAACAGCGACTCAAAGAGTCAAGAATACAGATATACAATACAAAGATCCAAATCACCTTCAAAACGATACAGCGTCCGAGTACGGACAAGATGCAAATTGAGCTAAGAGCCCTGAAGAATAATCAATGGCGTCCATAACCCTGCCCAGGCCAAGCCGGAAGGGTAACCCTGCTAACGACGCCTATCTCAAAGCCTGCTTAAACAAAAGGGGTGCCGACAAAGGGCAAAGGAAAAAAAAGAGAGCGGTCAGTACTGAGGCCAGTACACGGCGAGACTAGAATTCGGCGGTCCTCGCCTACATAGGTATGGTGGACTGAAGCGGCAGTGCAGCATGCACTAAACAACCTATAGAGACTCAATACATCTGGCGGCTATCAGATAGGGATAAGAAAGACCTATTTGGATCCAACCTGATGCTAACACCAAACATACCCATCCTGGTATTTCCCCCTCGAGACCAAACGAGGAAGTCAACCGAGGAACTCACACAGTGGGCAGTTTTATGCATTCCGTTATAGTTGGGGCAATTACTAGTCAGATATAGTTAGCATGAGCCATCCTGATATAATAAGCAGTGGGAAGTTTTAGTTAACCATTCCGCTATAGTTGTAGTACTTACTAATCAGATACATATGGCATGAGGCATCCCAAAACCCAGCAGTTGTTGGTACTTTTACTTAGTCATTCCGTTGTAGTTGCAATACTTACTAGTCAGATACAATGGTAGCAGGTGACAACCCAAACCAACAATTGTTGGCACTTTATTTAGGCATTCAATTATAGTGAAGCTGATTACTAGTCATTATAAAGTCAAATTTATAGCACTACTTTAGTTATAGTTGTCTATGATCGAGATACTGTGATCCAAGTCGTCCATAACCGCGGACACGGCTTTCAGAAAGTTTTACCCTGCAGGGGGGCACAAATAGCAACACACGCACGATCAACCTCGAGAAAAACCAATAAAAACCCAACGAGGCATCACGACAGAGCAATTGCAAGATTCATATAAATTTCAGGGGGCCACCCCACTAAGCTACCCGCGACGAAGTTGGCCGGCTCCGAAACGGAGCCAGAGGTTTGTGACAATGGCTGTAAACGACTGGGTACCCGAAAGTGTGACTGGGCTTGTCGATACCGCAAAAACATTCCACGTCGGTTCCAAAATAGTACAGGCGCTCCACGCGCAATCGTAAATAAAGCAGTAAGACATAGCATAAGTACAGGATAGTAATAAAACCCCAAACTACTTTGTGGCCCCAAGAAATAAATATGACTCAAGCTCTGGCTAGGGGGATTCATGGTCCCACATGCGGATAGTGCGAATATTCAAAGAACAGGTATCAAGTACTCGGGGTCCTACGGGACACAAGTGGATGGTTAAAAACCAAATAACATCTATTGCCCACCTGTGCCTCTGCATTATTTACCTACTTCAATTTTAGTTATTACACGGTAATTAAAGCCATGATCATTTACAACATTAAACATGAGGCATTACTCCAACAACTGTGGTACTTGTCGACACGCAACAGCACTTGAGCAAGCGACTACGACACGCAAGTCCAACTATCTACCAAGCAACAGGTAATAGGATGTGTCCATGGAAATATAAGGCTACAAGGGATATCACGAGTACGAAAACTAGAGCATCGCAACACAGATAGCAATAGATCAACAGGAGGAAAATAAAGACTAGAAATGTAAAATAGGTAGAAAGGGGGAGAATGCTCGCCTGAAAACATTGCCGAAGATTCATCCGAAGATCGGGTCGACACTCGCATCAACTCATCAGCCTAATCCGTGAAGAAGCAAAGCACTAGAATAAACACCGGATGCTCTATTTAATACTACAGCAGAAGATCAGGCATGATGCATATATGATGTATGACATGGAAAGGATGCGATGCAATTAGGCAATATCAAGCGGAACCGGGGTCTCGACAATTGATATATGGTTCTAGTTATTTAGATACCCCGCAATTTAAATATTGTCTTAATAAGTCAAAACATGGAATCGGTTTGCTACACAAGTTTAAATGGGGCCAATATAAGACTAGATTCGCCCGCATATGGCCTCCATATTTTTTTGATGTGAATCGACATAATCCCCCCAAACCACAATATGTATGAAAGCATGACAATTTACTATGCAACAAGTATATTATATATATTACAAAATATAGGGGTCTCGGGAAAAAGGGGTCACACATTAGGGGTCTCGACGCTCTTGGTCCAGAGGGGTTCGAGGATCGGTCTTCGGATCTATGAGGGAGATATGGGTTAGGGTTCGGTTCGGTCCCGACGCCGAGATCGGTCTTGGGTCTCCAGACTCCGGGAAGGAGAATGAAAACGCCAAGGTTCGGTCTTCGCACTTGGGGTCTTCGGTTCCCGTGAGGAAGAACTTGGCATCTTCGGGCTCGGGACGGGGACCTTGGCGTTCCGTGTAGAAGATCTTGTTGTCGGTAAACTGTCGTTTGTGTTGTGGTTCTTGTTTCATTCCTTGATGGTGGTCTTGGATTGGCACCGATCCGGTAAATGGATCCTCGGAATATCTTGGAACGGCCTCGTGATGCTAGAACACAGAGACTGGACAAAAACAGAGACATACACAGGCACACGCACCCTCTTATACACACGCACTCATGGGGTTGCAGAGAGGAACCAGGCGGACGGCTCGCGAACTTGGGGCTGTTATGATGAGAGCTCGCGAGGACGCCAGTGAGGCTTGCCAGCGAGGAGAGGAAATCAACGGGGAGGGCGCGGCCGGTGCACGGGAAGGCGGATGATGAGGCGACGCTCGGGAAGCGAGTGATGAGCTGCTGCAGGGTCGCGCCTGCGAGCAGGGAGGGCCGGCGGTCGCCGGGCGAGTCCGAACGGAGGGGGAGGCCACAACAGGCGCATGTCGTAGAGGCCACAGGAGGCGGGGACACAGAGACGAGCGGTGCAGAGGAGGTGCTCAGGCGGCGGCGGCGGCGCTCGACCCGGCTCTGCCCGCAGGAGGAAGAGGGGGTGGCGATGGAGGTTGTCGGGAGGAAGAGGTGGGCGGTGGCGCTGCACTGGATGAAGCACAGGGAGGCGAGGGCGCCCCTGGCGGAGTCAGCGAGCTCTAGGCGCTCGTGCGCGGCTGCTGAGCCCGAGAGGCGGCCGGAGACGGAGGCGGGAAGGCGGCGGCAGCAGAGGCCGACGGTGTCGCGGTGGTCTGAGGCGGCCGGACGTGGACCTCCGGTTTGCGACAAATCGCACGAGATGGAGAGGAGAGGGAGGGCCGACGCCGGAGCGACGGAAAGGAAGCGGAGGGTGACGGAGCAAGCGGGGAACGGCGCGGGAGGCCGGGCCGAGGCCATGCAGCGGCGGCGGCGATGGTTGGTGCGCGATGGGGAAGCGCAGGACACGCGAGGCGGCGTGGGGAAGGTGGGTGCGGGGCAGGACGGGCCGAACGGGGGTGGGGTCGCGTCAAGAGAGGAGGGAGTGGAAGCCGCGGGGTGGGGCCAGGGGCGCGAGTGCAGATTGTCGATGGGTGCCTGGCGGCGGCGGGGTGTGGAGTCAGGGGCTGGGAGGTTTGGGGGTCATTAGGGTTAGGATATGTGGGGTGGTAGGTGCCCTTCGGCTGGGCCTTTGGGCCTGCCATTTGGCTGCCTCCCCCACATGAAAAAAATATGTATTTTTTACACTAATGTTTCATTATTATTATTATTTTAAAGATTTTTTTAAATAGTTTTAGACAAAGCAAAATATCCAGAAAAGGCCGGGTTTGACATTTGAAATAAGGACGGGGATATTTAGAAAACAAAAGTAGGCTTTTAGAGAAATAGTTTTAGACAGATAGATGCATGCTGATGTCATGATGATGCACATAATACAAAACAACGACGATTTTCTTGTAGCGGATTTATCCGGGGTGCTACAATAGTGGAGTCTATCATCTATATGCATTTGGCTAAGTGGAGCTTAGGCTTGCTTTGCTCAAAATAGATTTTCCTTATCATTTGAAAACACTAAGTTTTTGTTTATCAGAATCACCCAAGGCATCTCCCAATAGAAATTGGTGATCCTTCAACCCTTGTTCAACCACAAGTTTTTAACTTAGAAATTTGGATGAGGAGATTCTTGATAGCTTCCATGTCTTGATGCTCAAATTGTCCTTTACCAGGGACATGGCTAAGTCCTTAGATTTTACACTCTGCAGAGGTTGTGCACTTTCCACACAAGACTTGGTTTCACCAAGACAAGATCTTTCAGAAGCCTTCCCTTAGACCAGGATGGACGCGCTCCAACCTATCAAACCCCTACCACCAAATGTCCATTTGGCTAAGTTAGTGCAACCTATATGATCTAGGCAGAGCCCATAATGCCAAGTGGCTGCACTTGAAGCTTCTCAACATTTGACATCTCAAATCTTTTTGTTCCTGGGTGGCCATCCACAAGTGATATACACAAGGTAAACCATAGAAATGGGCCTTGTGTAACCACTCAACACAAACCATTCCTTCCATTCCACCTAGGTGATTCATTCACTTAGTTGTTTTATTAAACAAAACACAAGTCCTTGACTTAGAAACATTCCATAGTATGAATATAATCCACCTTTGTTTTCTACTAGCTAAGCTAAGCATGATAGTAGTAGGAATCTTAACTTCGGGAATTTCTACTAAGGTTTCATCTACTAGGATTTCCCATGGCATAGTTTATACTTAGCAAAAATTCCATGCAAGTCCTACTTAGAAACAACACTAATGCATAGTGAAAATAATGGGACAAAAGTATGAAGCATCACTTGACCTTTTGGTAGAGAATATAATTTCACTCCTCGATCTTGCAATACTCACACTCTTCAAATCACTACAATTCAATCAAGCAAGCAAAAGTTCAATCTACCATTCAAGCAAACATCACATAAAATAATAAAAACAAAGCAATGCATGCAAGCATGCTAAAGATTGTTTTATTTGGAAAAGTGGTTTCTGATAGGTTATAAACATTCTAAAACACTTATTGGTCTTTTTATAAAGTGGCAAAACTATTTGCAAAAGATTTTAATTATAAATCATTTTAAAAAAAATCAATATTTTATGTGGTTGAAAATACCTTTATCAAAGCAACAATCTATATAGGGTTCACAAAATACATTTTTAATTCTCAAACTTGGTGTTTGGGGTCGGAGAGTTTAAATCAAAACATTTTACCAAAGGGTTTCCTCCAAAAGCATTTTTAAACCATAATCAACATTTTTATTTGGCCAGAAATGCATTAATTCAAAGATTTATTCTTTTGCTTCACCAAATATGTTTTTGAAACCAAAAATTGATTTATATGGTCAGTAGGTTCAAAACAAAACATTTGCCAAAGATTTTATCACCAAAATAATTTTAGAAAGAATTTTATACTCAAAATATGCCTACACAAGTTTCTACAAAAAAAATCATTTTAACAGAAGCAATTTACTAAACAAAGTGCAAGGTTCGATATGTTTTGTCTTGCTGATTCCATTGATATAAAATTTGCAAAATTTTGGCATGTAAATTAAAAGTTATGCAATTTACAAGATTGAACATCTAATAGAACATAATTTCTGTTTTAAATCAACTCTGGGCCACGTGTCGTGATTTCACTGGCCGATACCGTTTCGCTCGGATCGGTTGCTCTGAAGCGTTGGATTTAAATTAGATTGAGTGGCATAGGTGGACGCGTACCCTCTCGCTTGGATCTAATCCTAGACAGACAAATCGCATCCTACGGCTCCTGATACTCTAGCCAAAACCTGGCGGCGGTCAATGGTGGCTGGCGGCGGCGACGCTCTGGCTACGGCGGAGCCGGTGATACATGACGCAAAAGGGGTAGAGGAAAAGCTCACCGAGGTCGTCGTGGCGTGCTGATGCTCAACGTGTTCGCGAGGAGGCAAGGGGCGCACGAGGACGATCGCAATTGCTCGCCGGAGTTGCGCTCACCGTCGGGTACGCTCAGATGTCGTCGATGGCGAAGCTACAGAGCACGCCAGAGAAAAAGGGAAGAACAGTTAGATGCACAAAAGAGTGGGGAGTATCGGATCATCAAAGAGAGAGGGCGGTGCGGTCGGATGTTACTAGTGGAGCTCGCCGGAGTGGATGCCGAAGGCGGTGGCGCGTTGGCGTCATCAGAGGCGACGTTCTAGGGCGTGAGCGAACGAGCTACAACTACTGTCAGGTGCGCCTGGTGATGGAGAGCACGCTCGTGTGCTCGAGGAGGCGAGGGGCAACGGGGTTTGGTCGGAATTCCTCGCAAAGCTCGTCGGAGGCAGTGGTGGTGTGTGGATGAATTAGGACAGCCTGGGGGCTCCGGTGGGGTAATGTTTGGGGGAAAAGGAAGAGGGGATCCTGGCGATTAAGTACACGCGGTCACGGCGAGGTTTAAGCGAGCCATTTAGGTGAGTTGAATCAAGTTAACGCGAGGAAGAAACGACCGGCGAGGCATGGTCGTCGCGGGTGAGGAAGAAAGCTGGGTGGTGGGGTCTGCTTGACAGCGAGATAGAGAGGGGTGAGGTGGGGCCTTCTAGTCAGCGATTGAGTGGGTCAGGTCCGCGTTGAGAAAAACGTTTCGGGGAGAGGGAGTGGGAGTGGGCTGCTGGGCTGGGTTGGGCCTACTGGCTGGGCTGCTTTCTATTTTTTTATCTGTTTCTTTTTCTTTTTGTAATTCTTTTATTCTGTTTTAATTTTGATTCAATTCAAACAACTTTTGAATTTCAAACTTCAACCAAACTTTGAGAAGATTTTAATGCTGATTATTAATATATTCTGAAGTTAAATTTAGAATAATTCATTTATCCTTTTTAGGGAATATTACTTAATTAAAATAGGCCCTTGTATTAATTCAAATAAGACTTAATAATGTTTTTCAGATTCCATTTGAAATCTAAATCTTTTCAGTAGGTTCTATTTATTTATTAGGGTGTCAAAATAATTCACCTAGAATTATTTGGAATGTTTTTAATATGATTTATTAATCATCTAAAATTGGGTATTTGTCTTCATTCCAATGAAAATAAATATAGTTTTAGTTCCATAAATTTTATTTGGAAGATTTCTTTGATCCCATTTAAGTTAATTAAACAACTTTTATTCCACTTGGGTAAATTCCAAATTCTATTTTCCCATGATTTATTTAATCATTTTTAATAGGGATTTTATCTTTATTCAAATAGAATTGGATTTGGTTAATGCCACTTTATTTAATTTGAAAATTATTTATCCATTATTTTATTTGGATTTGGATTATATTTATTTCATTTGCTTATGGATTAGGTCAAGATTTGATTTGGCCTTTAAATATTCCTCATTAAATATTTCTTTCTTTATCTTATAAAATCCATATCTTTTATTATAGATCGAAAGTTAGTGATTCCAATTTGTATATTTTTATTTAATATTTATTTATCCTTTTAAATATCTTTAGGATTATTTGCTCACCATTTGGTATGGATTTATAGATGGGTGATTTATTAGCTTTGGAAATTCAATTTCCTTATCTTATTAAATTCATAAGATTTTAACTATGGCTCCAAATTAAGTGAAACCAATTTCTATGGTTTTATAATATTTCTATTTGTCATTCTTGATCATTTGTAAATGTTTCTTGACAAATTTTTATATGGATCAAAACCATGGATTTAGAGGTAACTTGGAAATGTTTTCTTCCATTAGGGTTTTAGGGTTTTGGTTTATTTCTCAAGTGTTTAATTTCCAGATGCATTTAAGAAGAATGCATTTCACTTGATTTGAATTTTAGTTGGATTCAAACATTATTCAAAGTTTGTTCAATATGAGATTTTAAGTTTCCATTTAGAAACAAAAAGTTTATTTTCACCCTAAATCTCAACAATTATTTATTTTGTTTATTTATTTTTCACATTACAAGATTTGGAAAATCTTGGGATGTGACAAATACCATCCCGGTAAAGCAAATGTTGTAGCGAATAATTTAAGCTGTAAGGTTTATGTGAATGTCCTTACTAAGGGAGAATTGCCAGATGATCTGTGTGCCCAATTCAAAGATCTCAGATTGGAGATAGTACCTGAAGGACATCTCATGTCAATGGATGTTCAACTGTAGAGGTCCCAAGCTTTATAAGGTAGGCATCCCTATGTTTACAATGCTAGTCCCTAGACCAATATTTAGCAGGCACAGTTTAAGATGTACTATCAAGAAACAAGGTCATAATACAACTTTATAACCAGGAATAAAATAATTCATTACATCTTACATAGCTCATTTGGCTATCTTATCACAATGTAGAAGAAATAACTATATAGCATTGATTCCTTCATCTTCAAAGTGCCACAGGCCATCATGTTGGTTGTAGACTTGTAATCCTAATCAACACACTTCACTAACATCAAACAAACCTGCAACATAATAAGTTATAGCCACAAGGGTCAATACATTTGAATTGTATTGGTAAGTGATACTATGGTAGAGTAGTGGTATCTATCATCTATATGCATTTCGCTAAGTGGAGCTTAGGCTTGCTTTGCTCAAAATAAGTTTTTCCTTATAAGTTGAAAACACTAAGTTTTTGTTTATCAAAAATCACCCAAGGCATCTACCAATGAAAATTGGGGATCCTTTCCCCTTGTTGAATCACAAGCTTTTAACTTAGAAATTGGAGGTCCTTGATAGCTTCCATGTCTTGATGCTCAAATTGTCCATTTCCGGGGACACGGCTAAGTACTTAGATTTTACTCTCTCGAGAGGTGGTGCACTTTCCCCAAAAGACTCGACATGCACCGAGACAAGATCTTTCAGAATCCTTCCTTTAGACCAAAATGGACGCGCTCCAAACCTATCACCCCCTACCACCAACTGTCCATCTGGCTAAGTTTTTGCAACCTATATTGTAGAGGACCCAACCTTTAATAAGGTAGAGATCCATGTGTTTACAATGCTAGTCCCTGGATCAATAGCTAGCATCCACAGTTAAGATGTAATATCAAGAAACAAAGGTCATAATACAACTTTATAACTATAAATAAAATAATTCATTACATCTTACATAGCTCATTTGGCTATCTCATTACAATGCAGTAGAAATAACTATAGCATGGAGTCCTTCATCTTCAAAGTCCACGGGCAATCATGTTGGTTGTAGACTTGTAATCCTAATCAAACTCACTTCACTAACATCAAACAAACCTGCAACATAATAAGTTGCAGCCACAAGGGTCAATACATTTGAATTGTATTGGCAAGTTTCACTACTATGTTTCTATTTTTAAAACAAAGTCTGGGCCACGTGTCTAGTTGCTATTGGGCGATACCGATTCGGTAGGATCGCACGATGTGGATCATTAGATTTAAAGTGATCTGTGTGGCTCAGATTGGTCGTACCGATTTGTTTAAATGATCTATTCTAAGTCGCGTGATCAAGATCTAACGGGCTACAACGCTTCGACCATGGACTGGCGGCGCGTGGCGACGGTGAGCGGCGGTGGTGTTCTACTCGCGGCGGATCTAGCGGAACAGGAAGCGAGGCAGGAGGATAAATGGCTCACCAGATTCGCTGTGGCATGAGGAAGCTCAAGGTACTCGTCGTAGACGTAGGGGCGCTCATATGTGCTTGCGATTGCTCGCCGGAGATGGTCCTGGCGACGGGCACACACTGTTGATGACGGAGGCGACGCTACGGACCATGCTAAGTCAAAACAAGGAGTGTGTCAGGCATGCGTGAGAGATGCGAACAAGCTCGGGTCAACCAGAGAGTAGGGGGCGCTCAGGGTTTACCGGGGGAGGCTGCCGGAGTCGAAGTAGTCTGCGGTGGCGCTCGGGTGATGACGAAGCCGAGCTTCTAGGGCGCGCACGGGCGATATGGGGCTATGGGCAGGTGTGTGAGATGATGGGGAACACGCTCGTGGAGGCTAGGGGTAGTGGGGATGTAGTGGTTCGCCGGAATTCGACGATAAACTCGTCGGAGCAGAGGGGGTTCAAGCTTGCAATTGCAGCAGCGTGGTGGCGTTCAGGGTATGGAGTCTGAGGGGAAATGAAGAGGGGAGAGTGGCGCTTAAGTGGGCGAGGTTACTGGGCGAGTTATGGGCGCATTCAACGGGAATTGACATCGTGAAATCAAAGCAGAAAACGAACGAGGAAAGGGGAGAACTGGTTGCAGGGTTGAAGACGATGCCAAGCTGGCGGTGTGGTGTCGGGGTGTCAGCGACTGTGCGGGTGCGGGTTTGAGTAAGAAAATGATTCGCGGGGAGGGGAGAGAGTGGGCTTGCTGGGCCAGATTGGGCCAGTGGGTTAGGTCTGTTTCTTTTCTCTATTTTTTTTCTTTCTGAATCTTTCCTTTTTCTATTTATGTTTTCATGTTTAATCTTATTCAAAGGATTCAAACACTTGTTTGAATTCAAATATTTATCAAATATTTTCAGTAGGTTACTACTATTTATATAATGTGTTTAAATATTCTATATGAAATATTTCTTATATTCTCTTAGGGTTTAAATATTTATTTAAAATAGTTTTGTCTTTATTTAAATGAATTATAATATGGTTCCAAACCATATTATTTTATTTAATTATTCTTTTTAATTTAGTTGGACAACTTATAATCCATTTGGAAATTATTATTATTATTTCCTCATGATTTAATTAATAATTAGGGATATTGTCCTTATTCAACTAGAATTGAATTTTGGTTAAAGCCCATATGATTTTATTTGAATAATCTTTATCCCTTTATTTTATTTGGATTTGGATTTTCTTTTATTCCATTTGCTTATGGAATTAATTCATGTTTTAAATTGTCTTCTAAATATTTATCTTGGGATTTATTATTTAGTTTAGGCAATTTGTCTATATTTAAATAAAATTAGATGTTGTTGAAATCCTTATGATTTTATTTAAATAATCTTTTACTCCTTTTTATTATTCAATAATATTTTATTTGTTTATGGTTTTGGCCAAGATTTAAGATGGATTTTAAATAATCCTTATTTATTTATTTCTTTATTTTAGAAAATACATATCTTTTTATTTATAGATCCAAAATTGGTGATTCCAATTTGTAGAATTTTATTTTAATATTTCTTTATCCTTTTAAATCCTTTTAGGATTAATTTTCTCACAATTGGGTATGGATTTTAGGTAGGAGCTTTATTTGCTTTCGAAATTATTTCCTTTTAACTTATTAACTTCATAAGTTTTTATCCATGGCTCCAAATTTAATGAAACCAATTTCTATGGTTTTATAATATTTTTATTTATGTTTTTGATCATTTATAAATGTTTGTTGCTGAATTTTTATATGGATCAAATACATAGTCTTAGAGGGATTTTGGAAATGATTTTCTCTCATTAAGATTTGGGATTTTGATTTATCTTTTCCAAGTGTTTAAATGCCAAGATAGATTCATTGATGAACGCATTTTACTTGATTTGAATTTTTTGTTGGGTTCCCTTTTCATTCAAAGTTTATTCAAGAAGGGTTTTGATGTTTCCATTTAGAAGCAAAAAGTTTGTTTTCACCCTAAATTTCAACAATTAATTCTTTTGTTTATTTATTTTTCGCATTTCAAAATTTGGAAAATATTGGGATGTGACATTAACCCACATTGTTGGACAAAGAAATTGAAGAGATTAAAGTTAAAATTAGAAAAGGGAAAGCTAAAGGATTCCATGAAGACGAACAAGGTACTTTATGGTATGGAAAACGTATATGCATTCCACAAGATCTGGAGCTTCGGAAGCTGATTCTACAGGAAGCACACAACTCACCATATTCCATTCATCTAGGTAACACCAAAATGTACATGGATGTGACGGAAAGATTTTGGTGGAATAATCTCAAGAAATACATCGCAGAGCATATTGCCTTGTGTGATGTGTGTAGTCGAGTGAAAGTGAAACATCAGAAATCAGCAGGGTTATTACAACCACTACCTATTCCTGATTGGAAGTGGGATAAAATTGGTATGGATTTTATCACCAGACTACCAAGGACTAGATCCGGATTTTATTTTATTTGGGTTGTTGTAGATCTCCTCACTAAATTGGCTCATTTCATACCCGTGAGGACAAGATATAAAAGTGCTAAGTTAGCCAAGATCTATATGAATAGGATTGTATGTCTACATGGAGTACCCAAGAGTATTGTGTCTTCTAGAGGAACTCAGTTCACCTCGCATTTTTGGCGACAATTGCATGAGTCATTAGGAACAAGATTGGAATTCAGCACAACTTTTCACCCCTAGACTGATGGACAGATAGAAAGGACCAATCAGATTTTGGAGGCTATGTTTAGGGCATGTGCCCGAGACTATGGTGCTAGTTGGGATGAAAGTTCGCCTTACACAGTATTCTCTTACAATAACAGCTATCAAGACAGCATTGAGATGGCACCGTTTGAGTTTCTCTATGGAAGGAAGTGTACTACGCCATTTCTATGGAGTGGTGTTGGAGAAAGAAACTTGTTCAAACCAGAATTAATTAAGGAAGACGAAGAGAAAGTTAAATTGGTAAAGGGCAGGTTGAAGATAGCACAGTCCCGACAAAAGAGATACGCAGATCCAAAGCGTAGAGAAGTCACCTATGAGGTAGGTGATAGAGCTTATCTTAGAGTCTCACCACTTCATGGCGTGAAGAGATTTGGAGTCAAAGGAAAGCTGGCACCAAGGTATGTTGGACCATTCAAGATTTTGAGCCGCAAAGGAGAAGTGGCTTATGAGGTTGAATTTCCTGAATCACTGTCAGTGGTTCACAAAGTGTTTCATGTGAGTTAGTTGAAGAAATGACATCCAGAGATGGAAGAAAATTCTTTGAAGGATACTATTCCTTTGGAAGAGGTTCAGTTGGAGAGTGATCTCACCTATGAGGAGAAGACTATCAAAATCCTCGAGACTGCGGAAAGAGTTACTCATACTAAGACTATCAAATTCTGCAAAGTTCAGTGGAACCACCATTTCAAAGAAGAATCAACTTGGGAAAGAGAAGATTACCTTTGGAAAGATCACCTCACCTATTTGCTAGCCAATCCGAGTCTCGAGGGCGAGATTCATCTTAAGGGGGTTAGATTTGTAACATCCCAAAATTCATGAATTTCAAAAGCATGCATTGCATTCATATTGTCATATCATATTTGTTTTGCACAAAAAGTTTGAAACCAAAAATCCAAATAAAACCATTAATATGGCCATTTTATTATGTCATATGTGGCATCATTTTATTTTATTCAAATGGCCAAAGTGAATTTTAGTGGACAAGTGTGTTTGTCACACTTTAGAGTTAAAAGTTCACTGTATAAAAATCTAGAGAAGATCTGAAATCAAACTTGTTTGAATTAGGGTTAGAAAATCATTCCTGAAAAATCAAATAGAAAAAGAAAAGGAGAAGAGAACAAATAAAACAACTCGCTACCTATGCGGCCCAGAGCCAGAAATGGCCCAGCAGCCCACCCGGGCCATTCCCCCTCCCCCTATATCTCATGCGCACTAGACCTACCTCGATGTCACTGCCACTAGGCCCTGCGCCAACTCAGCATCTTCTTCCCCAAAGCCTGCGCAGACGCCGTCGCCGCTCGTTTCCTCCACCATCAATGTCGCGTTGATTTTGGGCTTAATTGCCATTGAATCTCTGTGTAATTCCCTCGCCCCCGCCGGCTACTTAACCCCCACACCGCCATAGTCATTTCCCCCAAACAATCGCGCTCAATCACCGCCAGGCTGCTCGCAATCCGACCTACACCGCCGCTTCCTGATGAACTACGGCGAGGTATTCCGGTGAGTGTCGTGCTCGCGCCCGGCCCTCATTCATACGGTGTTTATCCTCTGCCCCTTGCGCATCTTCTGACAACACTGGTTTGTCCTGTACTAGCCTAGGTTGTCGACTTCGTCAAACACCGTGAGCACCAGACGCTGCCCTCGTCTCCGGCGAGCAATTCTGGTAAGATGCGACCGCCCCTTGGACCCTATCTCAACCTCACTTGTTCGCCTTGTCCTTTTGCACATGATGATACCTTTGGCTTGCGCTAGGGTGAACCATAACATCGCCTACGTCACCGTCTGCACGAAGCCCACGCTGCCCGCAACTCTGACGAGCTCGAGCCACCGCAGCAGCTTGCCCCCGTCCAAGACGAAGCCACCTTGAGCTTCCTCACGATCTTGCGACACTGGTAAGCATCACCACATCCCCTATCCCCCTCTGGAATCACCGGAGCACCGTCGCTAGTAGAGCCGCCGCTGCCAGTGGCCATTTGCGCCGCCCATCCATGGTTGCTTGATCGAGCACCGTTGGATCTAGATCTAAAGGACTAGAGCAGATCACTTAACGAATCAGTATCGATCAATCTGGCACATGCATCATCACTTAAATCCTGTGGTACACATTGATTGATTCGCGTGAAGTGGTACGAGGCAATGGAATGCGTCCACGTGTCTGCAATTTAGATTTAAAATCTGTTTTTTAATATATTAGGGATTTAAACTTGTAAAATTCATATCTTTTATTCTGTTTATCCAAAAAAATGCAAATAATATATCATTGGATTCATAAAAATAAATACTACAATAATGTGGGATTAAATTTGTATTTTTCTTCTGGAAAAATAGGATTTTATGCAGAACACATTATAGGCTTATTTTGTCTATATAAAATGTTTATAAAATTATTTTAAGCCAAATTTAAGTTTGTTTAGACTTTAATAAGATGGCTTTTGTTCAGCACTATTTTATTTGACTTGTTTAGTACATAAAAGTCATTTCATTGAATTTTCATGCATTCATATTATTTTTTCTTGAATATTTGAATGTGAATTTGGTGTTATCATTTTATGTGTAGATTTATGTGTGAGGATTGTTGCTACTCCCCCAACTACTACCAAGGCAAGTGGTGCTTCATGTATTTTGTCCTATTATTTTGACTATGCACTAGTGATATTTTGATTAGGGCTTGCATGTAATTTTTGCTAAGTATATATATATGCTATTCCTTGGGAAATTTTTGCTAAGTAGTTGTAGTCTTGGTAGAATTTTTCTCTAAGTTAAGATACTTGTTATGTTATCATGCTTAGCCTAGATAGTAGCAAACAAGGGTGGAATAAATTCATGCTATGGAAATTTTGCTATGTCTTTGACTTGTGTTTTGTTTAATAAAACAACTAGGTTAATGAATCACCTGGGTGGAATGATATTATGGTTTATGCTGAGTGGTTACACAAGGCCCATGTCTATGGTTTACCTTGTGTATCTCACTTGTGGAAAGCCACCCAGGAACAAAGGGATTTGAGATACTTAGTGTTTATAAGCTTCTAGTGCAACCACATGGCATATGTTCTCTGTATTGATCATATAGGTTGCAATAACTTAGCCAGATGGACAATTGGTGGTAGGGTGATAGGTTGAAACGCGTCCATGGTGGTCTAAGGGCAGGCTTTTGAAAGGTCTCGTCTCGATGAATGTCAAGTCTTGTGGGGAAAGTGCACCACCTCTCGAGAGGGTAAAACCTAAGTACTTAGCCGTGTCCTCGACAATGGACAATTTGAGCATCAAAGACCTTTAAGCTATCAAGGATCTCCTCATCCCAATTTCTAAATTAAAAACTTGTGATTGAATAAAGGTTAAAGGTTCACCAATGTCTATTGGTGGTTCCTTGGGAGTTTTTGACAAACAAAAACTTAGTGTTTTCAACTAATAAGAAAAACCTATTTTGAGAAAAGCAAGCCTAAGCTACACTTAGCCAAATTCATATAAATGTTAGTTACAACTATTCTACTAAGGTACCACTTGCCAATACAATTCCAAATGTATTGTCCCACTGTGGCTGTAACTCATGATGGTGCAGGTTACTCTGATGAGGATTAGGGTTATGAGTCTACACTCAACATGCTTGCCTGTGGCACATGAAGATGAAGACTTCATTTTATTTACTTATGTTACGAACTCTTGTACTAGCCTTTGGCTAATGAGTTGTAAAAGACTATGTTATCTCTGGAATGACGATGTAATAAACACCTTTGTATCTGTGTACTTCATCTTAAACTATGGATGCTAGCATTTGATATAGGGACTATCATTGCAATAACATGGACCTTTACCTTATAAAGGTAGGGTCTTACACACTTATGGGAACAAATTGATAAATTGAATACTATTGCTAGAGAGGTGTGCTCTGCTTATAATGTTACTTATTGCTTTGATAAATCTTGTTGCTGCAGGAGGTATAAACACCTACCTTTTCAATGTGAGTATAATGATAATGTTACCATATCTTCTTATGTTGAAGGAAATTATGACTTTTATGATGTTGAACAAATTGAAGAGTTTATTGCCTTCAAGGGTGCATTTGAACTTGCCAGTTTGCTTGAAAATACTGATGATGCACCTTATGAATATGATGTTTATGAGATACTTAAATTCTTCTTTGATAATTACAAGGAAGAAAATGGCTATATTCCTGAATATTTTAATACGTGCTTTCCACAAACGGAAGAAACTAATGCTTTGCAGGAAGAAGAAATTGTTGAAACTGGAAGCTCATTAGATGAAAAAGAGGAGGAGAGTCATGAACAAAAGGAGGAAGAATGGATTATCTACCCATGCCTACCTTCTAATGAGAGTAACTCTTTATCCCTTACATTATTTGATTTTCCCCATGCTTACGAAAGGAGTATGAATGTTATGTTCATGTGGATCCTTTTGAAATATCTACTTTGGGTAAAACTTGTGAATGTTTTAATCCCACTATTTTTGAGCTTGATAGAAATTATGTGTTTGTAGATCATGAAAAGCATGATTTATGTCGTGGGCATGGTCACGGCAGATGCTGCAATCGGCAGCGAGTAGTAGAACGAGGGGCAAGGGCAGCCAGCCATCTGCGGTGCCAGATGAGGGCAAAGACACAGGGTTTTACCCAGGTTCGCCCCCCCGGAGGGTAAAGACCTACTCCTGCTAGATTGTATTATGGAGGTGTTTCAATGGGCGAGCTCGGCGGCTAGGCGACGAGTCGCTTGGGTGTATGAGGGAACGTACGTCTACTCGCCCTATAGGGAGGTTTATATAGGCTCACCTCCCCTAGGGTTTACATATCCCAACCGATTCAGTTAAAGCTTCGGTAGTCGTTTAACCTAATCCGACTGGACCTATCTACTCGCCTGGGCCTTCAGCTTCCAGTCGCTCGGTGCCTTGCTGGGCTTTGATCCACTTGCCGTTCTGCAGGCCCACTCGCCAGCTCACGGGCCGATCGGAAACGTCCTGCTGGGTATACCCCGGTAGGCATATCCCCATCAGTAGTCCCCGAGGCTGTCGTCGATTAGGCGTAGGTGGCTGCTGACAGTCGGAGTATACGGCTTCAGAGTAGGCATCCAGTCGAATCGTCGGCGGGCTCCTGTACAAAGGAGAAACCTAGTGATCCAAGTCGCGGCTTTGGCGAGTCGAGTCGGCGAAACACTGTCATAGTAATTGGGTCGGCGAGCCGAGTGGCCGCAGTTGGACCGTCAGGCATGGTCAAACAAGCCGTTGGGGTAATCCAATGGTAACTTTTGGCGTAATCATCATGCGGTAACGGCTTCCTGATTTGGCGGGTAACATCCATTATATAAGGGGAATGAAAGGCGATCAGAGAGCCAACTTCTCATCACTTCTTCCGACTGCGCGCATTTTCCTTCCCTCGCATCGCGATCCAGCCGACCCAAAATCCTCCGACCCCAATCAACCCTTCGGCCATGGCCCTTTCCACCGAACCGTGGGGTAGATCCAAATGTACGAGGGCGGATCTGGCCTCTTTCGAGGAGGCCGGGATCCTGTGAGCCGGCTGTTGGCGTATCCCCGCAGCCGGAGAAACGACCCCAAACCCACGAGAGAGGGAATTCATCTGTTTCACCAGTCATCTCGAGCGGGGGCTAGGGTTTCCTACGTCCCTGTTCTTCCGGCTCTTATGCGCCTACTACGGGATCCAGCCTTCAGATCTGGGTCCCCACAGCATCGAGCAGCTTGCCATTTTCGTGGAGTTCTGCGAATGCTACTTGGGCTGCCGGCCCTACTTCCCCTTGTGGCAAGATCTGTTCCATGGACGGATCAGCCGCGAGGAAGCAGGCGGCCCAATGCTAGCCGCGGGCGGCCTGACATTCCAACTCAAGTCCAAAGCGTCATTCTTTGATCTGATGCTGCCCGCCAAGGCAGCGAGCGACTGGAAGAAGTCGTGGTTCTACGTGGCCGAGGCGACCCCGGAGGACGAGGCGGCGATCCCGCGGTATTCCGCCAATCGGTCTGAGTCGCGCCATCTCCAGGTCGGCAAGCTCCCCAATGACCAGCGGATGGTCGTCGACGAGATGCTCCAGACCATCCGCGGTCTATAGAAGAAGGGCCTCTAGACGATAAATCTGTACAACTGCTGGCTCGGGCGGCGGCTGGTTCCGCTCGCCCAACGCGACCACTATATGTACCAGTACATGGGCCGGGGAGACTCAACGAAGGCCTGCCTCGACGAATGGAAACTGGAGGACTACCTCCCAGCGCTGAAGAAGATTACCCAGGCGGTGTACCTGGATGCGCAGGCTGGGGTCGCCCCCTATACCGCGAAGCGTCCAGCTCCAACGGTAATCACCTTACTTTGCTCGCAGTCGCAGTCTATGCAGTCGCGGTAATTCTGATTCCATTCTGTATTCGTTGCAGCTATTCCAAGTGGTGGAAGGGTGGCTCCCTCCTTCGGACGACGAGAGCTCGGGCTTATCCGCCCAGGACGTGGGCGAGTCGCGCCCGCCAAGGGCGACGAGGACGACGATGACGAGTCCGAGGAGGAGGTCGCCCCACTGGCCCGAAAGACCCGCGGACAACGACAGCGCGAGATCGAGGCAAGCAGAAGCCTCGAGCGTCATGATGATGACGACGAGCTCCCAGAGACCACCTCGCGCCGTCAAGCCACTCCGTCGAAGAAGAAGAAGAAGAAGAAGAAGAAGAAGAAGAAGAAGAAGAAGAAGAAGAAGGAAAGGGAGGCAAGGCCCCCCCCGAAGAAGAAGACGAAGCCATCAAAGCCGGCCTCGCCGCCGCACTCGGCGAGCAGCTCTGATGCTCCCAGCCCTGCCGAAGATGACGCGCCACCAGTGACAGCCGCACTGGACGCGGCGACCGTGGAAGTGCTGCTGGCTTCAATGCCTCCGCCATTCGCCCCAGTCTCTGGGCTGGGGGAGGCTCCAGCTGCAGCGGCTTCGCCTCGCAAGGAGGCTCCGGCTACAGCGACTTCACCTCGCAAGGAGGCTCTTGCCGAGGATGTCCCAGAGGCTCCAGCTGCGGCCTCAACGACGAAGAAGCCGTCCGTGTCTTGGGCACGCGACGTCCTGGAGATGGGGCTCAGTCGCCGACTGGGCCCTGAACTGGAAAAACCGGCCGGCCTCCGTACGGGGCTATGTTTAATCCCAGTCGCCAAGTGAGTGCACTTACCCTTCCTTGCTTTTCATAACTATTTCGATTGTTTTTGCTTATTCGATTGATGCACAGGACCGGAGTGAAGAGGATGGGCCATCCGACCGTGGCTAAGGTACCACCCGTCGTTAGCGAGGAGGACCCTTCCCGCAAGAGGATGGCAGCAAGAAGGCAAAGGGTGATGACGTCGTCACGATTTCTGACGACACGGCGGTCGCGCCGGCCGGGCCCGCGGTGGAGGAAGCCGCGTCTACGAAGGAGGGCGCTTCCTTGCCTGGAACGGCGGAGGCGACCTCCCTTGGAGCGGGTGCCTCTATCTCTACCTTCCCATGCTTCGTGACCAAGGCGGCCACGGCGAGTGGAGCTGCGCCCTCGAGCCAAGCTCCTGGGACCGCCGATGCTGAAGTCGACCAACGTCGTGGGCACACGCCGGCGTTACTCGCGTCCGTGGACGCGATACAACTCCATGGCATGCTTGGAGCAGCCATCCAGGTACATCCAGTCCCCGAGGATCAGGTCGGTGCTTTGCAGCGGCCTGATTCTTATAATTTCTCATCTTTTTATTTTTGCATCCAGTCCCCGAGTGCACACGCGCTAAATTTTAGCGGGTGGGCACTTAGGAATTTCTTGATCGCCAGTCCCCGAGTGCGCACTCGCTGAATTTCAGCGGGTGGGCACTTAGGAATTTCGTTTTGACTAACTTTTTGGTGATGTGCAGGGTCTGCAGCTTGAGTCGGCGGACCGATTGGCCACGAAGCAGCGCGCAGAGAAGGAGTTGTCCATCGTCTAGGAAGCGAACAAAGGGCTTCAGGCTTTTGCTGCGAAGGCCGAGGAAGCTCTCTAGGGGCTTGTCCCTGCTGGTGAATTGGCGGCGGCGCAATCGGCCTTGAGTGCCGCTGAACAGCGGATCGCCAACCTCGAGCGCGAGCTGCGGGAGGCGAAGGAAGAAGAGAGCTCGGCTGACGAGAGATCTAAGGCCGCCATTGCAGCCGCTGAGGAGGATCGCAAGGTGTCGGAATTCCTTATTGCTGGTCTTCAGGACGACCATACATCGCTTCAATGCTTCATCACGGAACTCACCCGTCCGCTGCTTGGTGAGTACACCTTCCCTTTCCGGTGGTTGTGTATTTTGTGGTGTCCGTCGTGCTCATTATTGTCTTCTACTCGCAGGTCGCATCATCGATAGCGAAGGAGAGGCGAGCTCGCTCGACGCGAGGCAGTGCGTAAGTATGCTCGTCGACTCGGCGACATTGTCGACGATGTGCATCCGTGCCTATCTCCAAGAGATATCGCCCACGGAGGTGATTCCCAGCGACCTCGTTGAGGTGTGGAAATATTGGGAGAAGGAGCCCGCGGTTGTTGAGTACATGACGTGGTCGGCGTTTCGGCGCGGAGCGTCGACGGCCCTGAGCCTTGGACTCGCCCACTTCCCCGAAGATTTCGACATCGATGATGTGACGAGTGGATATCCATCGTCAACTGGCGCGGTGGAGCTGTCCGAGGTCCTCAAGTTGCAGGAGAGTGCCGCCACGTACTCAGAACGTGTCTGGGCAATGGGCGACCTCCTTCCGTAACAGGAGACGGTCGTCGCGCCGAACAAGCCCGAGCCGCCGCATCATGACTTCAAAGTCGAGCAACCTTTTCGCGCGGCGATGGCGGGTGAGCTGACGACGTATCCGCCAAACCCGTACACGGTGTTCATCCGCAATCGCCGGGATGTTGGCGAGTCGTCATCGAAGCCTGCAGAGTAGGATGGTTTGCCTTGTGGCGTTAGCAGCAGGTCTGCCACGCGGGCATATGTTGTTAACATGAAACAATTCAATACCCAATTGAATGAGACGTTGTTTCTATTTTGGTATTTTGTTGTGTGTTTGTGATTGATTTTTGAACGAGTCCCCGAGCGCGTCCGCCCTTTTTGTGGGGTTTACCTCGTATATGATGTATGTGTTGTTGTCATGTGTTTTGATGTTTTGGTCGACTCGCCCGAGCTCGAAGAGCCATTCGCTAGGCGACTCCCTTGAGTGCTCTGTACTTTACCGTTTTCCTGTGCACGAACAGGGTCGGGTGGCCGAGTCCCCGAGCGTGGTACTTGGTAGTTCTAGGCGCGACTCGAGGGTGGTTGAGGACTTAGCGCGTTGGTGTAAGCGCGTCACTCCTGCCTGGCCTGTGGGGTCAGTCGCATGGCGAGTCCTGGGCATGCTCTCTTACTTGGCGTTTTCCCTGACCGCTCGCGACGAACTGGTCTTCCGTCCCCGAGCGTGGTACTTAGCCATTCGAGTCGCTATGCCGAGGATGCGGAGGACCAAGGTCGCTGTGAGAAGTGACGGCAGTTGTCTTGGCTCGTAGAACCAGTCGAGCTAGGCGACTCCAATGGGGCTCCGGGTGGGCGTTTTTCGTGGACGATGCAAGACCTGAGGTGATTCAGTGCTCTTACACCGCACTACTTAGCTGTACCGATCGCTGTACCAAAGGTTGACTTCTGCATTTAGCGTAACGCTGTTATTAAGAGTGCGAGTGGCACAAGTCATGGAGAGTAGGCGCAATTTGCGGTAACCGTTTCTTTTTATTTCATAGCGACTGGAGAGTACATGTGTGGGGTTCTAGGAGTAGAACTTCCGGAGGAGGTTTACATTCCATGGTCGCTTGACGTCGAGTTCGCCGTCCCCGCGGACGTCGATGAGGTAGTAGGCGTCGTTGCCGAGTACGCGCCCGATAGCGAATGGGCCTTCCCACGGAGGGGATATCTTGTGCATGCCCTTCTTGTCCTGGATGAGGCGTAACACCAGGTCGCCTTCCTGGAAGGTGCGAGCTTTCACCCGCCGGCTGTGGTAGCGGCGGAGTCCCTGCTGGTAGATAGCGGTTCGTGACCGAGCGAGGTCACGTGCTTCGTCGAGTTGGTCGATCCCGTCTTGGCGGGCATGCTCGTTTGCAGCCTCCGTATAGTGGACGACCTGCGGCGAGTCGTGTTCGAGGTCGGTGGGCATGACTGCTTCGGCACCGTAGACCATGAAGAAGGGAGTGAATCTCGTCGATCTGTTGACTGACGTGCGGATCCCCCAGATGACAGAGGGCAACTCCTCGACCCAGCACCCGGCGATGTGCTCGAGTGGTACTTGGAGTCGCAGCTTCAGGCCGTGGAGGATGCTTTGGTTGGCCCGTTCCGCCTGGCCATTGGATTCCGGGTGGGCGACTGACGCGAGGTCGAGCCGGATGTGGTGCTCTTCGCAGAATTCGGCCATGGCTCCCTTGGCGAAGTTGGTGCCGTTGTCCGTGATGATGATGTTTGGGAACCCGTAGCGATATATGAGCTCGCGTAGGAATTTAGTGGCGGTCTTCCCGTCGCATTTCCGAACTGGCTTGGCCTCCACCCACTTCGTGAATTTGTCGACCGCGACTAACAGGTGGGTGTAGCCGGAGGGGGCTTTCTTGAAGGGGCCTACCATGTCCATGCCCCATACGGCGAATGGCCAGGTGATGGGGATTGTTTTGAGCGCCGAGCTCGGTACGTGCGTCTGATTGGCGTACTTCTGGCACCCGGCGCACCGCTGGACGATATCGACAGCATCGGCGTGTGCGGTGGGCCAGTAGAAGCCATGTCGCATAGCCTTGGCGACCAGGGAGCGAGCAGCGGCGTGGTGGCCGCAGTCACCGGAGTGGATGTCGTGGAGGATCTTACGTTCTTCAGCTGGTTGGACGCAGCGTTGGAACACGCCAGTGACGCTGCGCTTGTGGAGTTCGCCGTCGATGATGGTGTAGGACTTGCATCGACGAGCGATCATTCGAGCGTCTGTCTCGTCCGCCGGCAGGGTGCCGGCTTCCAGGTAGGCGATGTAAGGCTTGGTCCAGTCGTCTGGCTCGTTGACGAGTGCGACCAAGGCTGCCTCTGGTTGGAGTGGGACTCCGATGTCGATCTCCCTCGGGGGAGAGACTGATGGCTTGGAGATCGTGTCGAGGAAAACGCCGGCGGGTGGTGCGAGTCGAGCCGACCCGATGCGAGAGAGTGCGTCGGCCTCCTCGTTCTTCCGCCTGTCGATCCACTCGACGGAGTAGCCGGTGAAGTGTCCGCCTAACCTGTCCACTGCTTGGCGGTACGCCGCCATGGTAGGGGAGACGGCGTCGCAGGTGCCAGCGACTTGCCCCGCGACAAGGTCGGAATCTCCGTAGCAGCGAAGGCGATTGACGTTCATCTCCTTGGCGGCTCACATGCCGTGGAGTAGGGCCTCGTAGTCAGCCATATTGTTGGTACAGGGTGTGAAGTCGAGGCAGAGGATGTAGCGGATCTTGTCGCCCTTTGGTGAAGTTAGCACTATCCCTGCGCCTGCACCGTCCGCGTTCTTGGAGCCGTCGAAGTGCAGGCTCTAGTAATAGAGGTACGGCAGCTTCTCTGGCTGCTGGGATTCTTCCCAGTCGGCGATGAAGTCTGCCAGTGCCTGTGACTTGATCGCTTTTCGTGGCTCGTACTTGATGTTGTGGACGCCGATTTCGACGGCCCACTTGGCGACCCGCCCGGTCGCCTCGCGGTTGCGGATGATGTATTGCAGTGGAGCTGAGGAAACGACCGTGATCGGGTGCTCCTGGAAGTAATGCGGCAGGCGCCGCTGAGCTCTGAAGACCGCGTATACTAGCTTTTGGTACTGTGGGTACCGCTGGCGCGACTCGGTGAGGACCTCGCTGATGTAGTACACTGGCCACTGGACTGGGCGCTCCTTTCCTTCCTATGGTCACTCGACGACCATCACGGCGCTGACGACGCGCTCGGAAGCCGCGACGTAAACCAGCATGGGTTCTTTGTTGGCGGGGGCAGCGAGTAATGGTGCGGCGAGTAGCACCTTTTTGAGGTCGCGAAGCGCGTCGTCCGCCTCCTTGTCCTACTGCAAGGTGGGGTTCTTGCGCATCAGGCGGTATAGGGGCATCGCCTTTTCGCCCAGTCGGGGGATGAAGCGACTGAGGGCCGCTACTCGTCCGGCCAGCTTCTGGACGTCGCGCAGGCACTCGGGTTTGCCGAGCCGGGCGATCGTGTCGATCTTCGTGGGGTTCGCCTCGATCCCTCGTTTGGAGATGACATACCCCAGTAGTTGTCCAGCAGGTACACCAAAGGTGCATTTGCCTGGGTTGAGCTTTATCTTATATCTTCGCAGGTTGGCGAATGTTTCCGCCAGGTCGGCGAGTAGGTCGCCTTGGCGAGCAGATTTTACGACCACGTCGTCGATGTAGACGTGGATGTTGCGGCCGATTTGGCTCGCGAGGCATTCTTGCATGCACCGCTGGTAGGTAGCCCCGGCGTTCTTGAGGCCGAAGGTCATGGCGGTGTAGCAGAAGGCACCGAACGGCGTGATGAACGCCGTCTTCTCCTCGTCTTCGACTGCAAATTTTGATCTGGTTGTACCCAGAGTAGGCGTCGAGGAAACATAGCGACTCCGAGCCCGCAGTTGAATCGATTATCTGGTCGATCCGCGGGAGGACGAACTGCTCTTTGGGGCAGGCGCTGTTCAGGTTTGTGTAGTCGATACACATTCTCCAGGTCCCGTTCTTCTTCTCGACCAGGACTGGGTTTGCCAGCCACTTGGAGTACTTGATTGGCCGGATGAAGCCGGCAGCGAGTAGACGCTGCACTTCCTCGGCGATTGCTCGACGGCGTTCTTCATTGAAGGGCCGCAGTGACTGCTTGACAGGTCGCACTTTGGGGTCGGCGTTTAGCTTGTGCTCAGCGAGCTCCCTAGGGACACCGGGCATGTCAGAGGGTTTCCATGCGAAGATGTCCCTGTTCTCACGGAGGAACTCGATGAGCGCGCCTTCCTATGCTGGGCTCATGCCCGTCCCGATCTTCACTGTCTGGCTGGAGTCGCCTGGGACCAGCTCGACGGTGCGGGTGTGCGTCGTGGCCTCAAAGGTTGAGGTGTTTGCGCCATCTGAGTTGGGCTTCTTGAGTATGGTGGGGTCATCGTTGTTGACCCCGCTCGCGTACTTGGCGAGCTCGTCAGCGTGGTTGGTCTCCGCCGCGATGACGGCGTCAGCGAGCTCGGCTCCTTTGGCCTCGCACTCGGCGGCCATCTCGGGGTCGCCGTTGATGGTGATGACGCCGCACGGCCCGGGGAGCTTCATCGCGTTGTACGCGTAGTGGGGCGCTGCCATGAATTTAGCGAACGCCTGGCGCCCCAGGACGCAGTGGTAGGGGCTGTCGAAGGGCACCAGCTCGAAGACGATCCGCTCGGTGCGGAAGTTTGCGGTGTGCCGAAGGTGACTGGCAGCGTGACCTTGCCGATCGGGTACGCCTTCCGACCGGTGACGATGCCGTGGAATGTGGTGTGGGTCGTCTCGATCATCAACTGTGGGAGCCGCAACCGCCTGAAGGTGTCGAGGTACAGGATGTGGATGGAGCTGCCGCCGTCCATCAGTGTCTTGGGGAGCCAGTAGTCGCCGACCTTGGGCTTGACCACCAGGGCGACTCGTCCTGGGTACTCGATGCGTGGCGAGTGGTCTTGGCGGCTCCAGGTGATGGGCTGCTCCGACCAGTTTAGGAACTGGGGGACGTCTATCTGGGCCACAGCGTTGACAGCGACAGCGCGGGCGATGACCTTCTTCTCGCGCTTCGTGTTGAAGCCTGTGAAGGTGTGGAGAGAGCCGGCTACTTTGCCGAATTTTCCGCCGTTTGGCGGGTTGTTGTCGGGGTCCTCCCGCGCTCGCCGTGCCTTCTCGATTTCTCTGAGGGTGTGGCAGTCGGAAGTGGTGTGCGTTGCGGGCTTTCCTTCCCTGCTATGAAACGCACATGGTTGGTTAAGGAGGGCCGCGGGGTCGAACCTTGGCTTGTTCTTGTAGTTTCCGCCGTCGCGGCGTTGTCCTCCGTCGCGGCGGAAGCTTTTGGACTCACGTTGCGCGTGCCCGGCATTGGCGACAAAGTCGACTCGCCCGTCACTGCGACGCTTGCCGGTGAGGCGAGTACCACTGTAGCGTAAGTCGGATCGGCGTCCGCCGTCGTTTCCACTCGCGCGGCGTTGACCTCCTGACTCGTCGTCAGTTTCCTGGTTTGGATCTTCCTCGGCGTACCGTTTGGCGATCTCGAGGAGGTCAGGGATATTGTCGAGTGTGCGGGAGTGTCGCTTCAGCTTGGCGACCAGGGGCTCGTAATGGCACGAGGTCTTGAAGCAATGGATCGCAGTGTCCGGGTGGATGCCGGCCGCGTTGTACCAAAGTTCTTGCCACCGTTGGACCCAATTGCGGGTCGACTCGCGGGGTCCCTGGACGCACCGCTCCAGGTCCTCGATGGTGGTGGCGCGGGTGTAGGAGCACTCGAAGTGCCTGACGAAGGCATCGCGCATCTCCTCCCAGGAGTCGATACTGTCCTGGGGGAGGGTGTTGATCCACTACCTGCACGTCCCCTCCATCATCAGGGGGAGGTAACGAGCGGCTAGCAGGTCAGTGTGGCCTGCGATCCCCATTGCCATGAGGTATGTGTCGAGCCAGACGGCGGGGTCGTACGAGGAGTCGTACTTTTCTATCTCTTTCGACGCCTTGAAGTTTGGCGGGTACTTCTCGCCTCGGATCATTGGTCCGAAGCACTTGGGTCCGAGTCGACTGAGCGACCCCATGGGCTCGCCGTCGCGGCGATTAGTTAGGGTATGTCCCAAGTCGTCGGGCTGGCGTGCGCGCCAACTTTGGTTGTTGATGATGTGGGTGCGGGCGTCGATGGGCTGCCCGTTGGCAGCGACGAGGTTAGTTGCCGGTCTGGGGTCGTTGGTGGAGAGTGCCGCGTTCGCGGGTCGGTGTTGGAGCTGCAGTGGCTCTGGTGGCGGGCAGTTGAGGGTGTTTGCCGCCGCTGGGCGGCCGCTGGAGGCCGCTCTGCTTCCCGAGGAACGCGAGTATACTCGACCTGCTGAGTCGGCGCCCGCTCTTTGATGATCGACGGCCTTCGCGAGCAGGGCCCTGACGTATTGGATCTGTAGGGCGCCGTCGCCGGTGGCTGTGATGCTGTCGGCTGTTGCTCGGCCTGCCACGAGGTTGTCCATTGGGGTGGAGAACAGTGGGAGGCTGTTTGCGTCTCGCTCCCGTGAGGAGACTACTATCCGCGGCTGGTCCCTGGGAGGGGTGCGGTTGGGTGGAGGTGGGGCGCCCCTCGCCGTTGATCCTGGCGGGGGCCGGGCGCTTCCTCCTGGTGGCGCGTTCTCGCAGATCGCGCGTTCGGCCACGCGGGACGGGTCGTTTTCGTCGTCGAAGTTCAGGGCACGCCATTGAATGGTGGGGTTCAGGCGTGACCTGATCCGCTGCTGGTGGTAGCGTGATAGCTCCTGCGCCGTCACCTGCTCGAGGCGAAATTTTTCGCGCTCGGCGTGCTCCTTGCGCACCGCCTCCGCCAGTTTCAGGCGGAGTTCCTCGACCTCCGTTGCCGTGGCGTTAGGAGGGATTGGGGTGGAGAATGGATCCTCCAGCGGATCGGCGCCGGTGGCCATGTAGGTCGCGGCGTGGCGACCGGTTCCGTCGCGGAGGTCGGCGGAGTTCTCCGAACCGGAGTCGAATTCGAAGATCCCGAGGATGGAGGGGTCCTCGAAGTCCCCCACGTTGGAGACTTGGGCGATGGAACCCGCGGATGAAGCCGCGGTGATGGACCCGGCGAGTGACGCCGGGGTCGCCGAGTCAGCGTCGTCATTGAGGGCCGCGCCCTCTGCGGCCACTGAGTTTTCGGCCACGTTGCTGTGGGCCGAATTGTACTCGGAGGCGAGGCGGTGGATCGTGCGGATCTGGCTCCCGGAGAGCCGATCGCGTGGCGGCGACTCGCGGATGCGAGCCGAGTCCTCCGAGACGATGACGTCGGTGAGGCCGACGAAGAGGCTGATCGTGCCGATAGGCAGGATCACGCTGTGCGTGACGGGTCGCGCCGCCGGGACGTAGCTGCTCGGCAAGATTTGGAGCATCTCGCCGATCGCTATCATGCGGCCGGTGGCGACCGTCTCGTTGATGGGCAGATTGGATCTCGCCGCAGAACACCGGCCGGACCGGCCAGGCCCCACGGTGGGCGCCATTGTCGTGGGGATGGTCACGGCAGATGCTGCAATCGGCAGCGAGTAGTAGAACGAGGGGCAAGGGTGGCCAGCCATCTGCGGTGCGAGATGAGGGCAAAGACACAGGGTTTTACCCAGGTTCGGCCCCCGGAGGGTAAAGACCTACTCCTCCTAGATTGTATTATGGAGGTGTTACAATGGGCGAGCTCGGCGGCTAGGCGGCGAGTCGCTTGGGTGTATGAGGGAACATACGTCTACTCACCCTATAGGGAGGTTTACATAGGCTCACCTCCCCTAGGGTTTACATATCCCAACCGATTCAGTTAAAGCTTCGGTAGTCGTTTAACCTAATCCGACTGGACCTATCTACTCGCCTGGGCCTTCAGCTTCCAGTCGCTCGGTGCCTTGCTGGGCTTTGATCCACTCGCCGTTCTGCAGGCCCACTCGCCAGCTCACGGGCCGATCGAAAACGTCCTGCTGGGTATACCCCGGTAGGCATATCCCCATCAATTTATTTCATAGCAATATTGTTGAGTTCATTCATGTGGCTACTAAAAATTATTATGAGATTGGAAAATATGGTTGTAGAAGTTTTCATGGTACTGAAACATCTCTCTATGTGTGGAAAGTTTTGAAACATCTTCCTATGCCGGTCACTTTGTTCTTTGTGAATTTATTTGTGTACAAGATTCCTATGCATAGGAAGTGGGTTATACTTAAATGTGTTTTGAATTTTCTTCTTGACGCTCTCTTTTTCTTCAATTCATATTTCTTATGTGAGCATCTTCTCAAACTATCAAGCCTAACTTAAAGGCATTAAAGAAAAGTACTTATTAGGAGATAACCCAAGAGTTTCCTTGAGTCTTGGAAGTTATTACTTTAGTAATGACCACTCCTTATTGTTTTCTATTTTCTTTTTGTGCCAAGAATGACCTCTAATGAGAGGGAAGTAAGATCTGGGGAGTTGCTATCCCAAAACAGATTTCTATCCTCCACCATAAAAATTCGTGAGGAGTCTCTGTAAGTCGGATTGAGCTGAAAAGTTACGAATAAATCCCTCAGTATGTTATCCAACATCTGTTAGTTCAACACTTTTTTATTTGAGCCACAGAAGATTTTCTAAAAAATTGGTTTCTACCTGCTGGTATGTTTTGACAGATTTCTTCAATTATTTGCATTTGCTTCTTATTGATTCCTTTTTGAGTTCTCTTTTGGGGAAATGAGATTTTTGAAGGAGTTGCTACAGTAGATTGTGTTTTTAGTGAAAAGTTTTTCTATTCCAAAGCTAAAACCAAAGGTCTATTATCTTTTGATTATGCTAATGTTGCTAATGAAGATTGTGTGAAGTTTTGTATGAAGGAAAAATTTGAGGTGTAGAGAGAGAATGATGTAATGAGATGAAGAATGGACAAAAGCTCAATCATGGGGATGCCACCCCGGTGTCACCCCAAGAAATATAAAAGAGGTACAAGCGTCAAAGCTTGGGGATACCCAAGGCATCCCCTTATTCATCAATAAAAAGCTCAGGTCTGTCTAGACACTTCGTTTTTATTGTTTCATGCACTGTTGTGTTGTTCTTGGAGCGTCTTAGTTTTCGTTTGCTTTGCTTAGTTTTTTTATTTTGCTTGAGTAAAGTAGTTTGGACCCCATTCTCGCTGTGTTGCTTCAAATTAGTTGATTGGTGTTGGAAAGGAGTTGAAAGTTCTTGCTTGAAAGTGCAAGAGGATCTTGCATTAACTGTGACTTAGACTTTAGCATGACATGCTAGGTGTTGTTTTGACCTTATGCTTAGTGATTATTGATGTATCATGTCTTGTTCCAAACAATTGGGATTGATTAGTGTGCCTTGAAAAAAATCATGCGTTGTTTTAGCATACAAAAGCATAGTATTGTGGTATTATCCTTTGATGTTTTGTTTGGGTTGACTTGGCACATGCTCAAACCATGTTATGACTATGAACAAGTAACCATAGCCTCTATGTTCATTTAGTCCTTAAATTGTAGTACCACTCTATGCTTTCATTAGTAATGTTTTGTCACTCTGCATGATTATGGGCATTATTTCTCTCTTAGTTGGTTGCTCCTAGTCTTTTGCTAGCCTCCACTTGTATATGTAAGCTCTACTCATGCTTCCAACTCCCAAGAAACAAAGTTATTCCAAAGTACCCACTATAAATTCCTATGCATGGTGTGTTACACCATTCCAAGTATATTCTTGTTTTCAGATATCTTCCAATTAAAAAGTATTTAGTTATGTGAAAACTTAGTGATTAAAGCCCTCACAAACTTGATGGCACACTTTATATTATTTGCCCCTAATAAAATTGAACCATTGTGTCATCTATGTTGTATATGCTTGCACTTATACATTGAAATTAGCAGAACCATGCTATCATGGGGAACGTTTTCAACATTGCACTTGTACTTTGTACACAGTTGATATCATGCTCTTTTGCCTATGGATGTCACCGGTGTGAAATAAAGAGGGAACTTGTTAGTCCATGGAGTTATGTATTTTGTGTTAGAGAAACGCCTGGGCCACTAGCCTAAGCCATGCCTAATCATGGTAGAAACTTGCAGCATCACCATAATGAGCTATCTGTGAAGCATCCTCAATAAAAAATCTATGCACATAGTAAATAAAAAGACCGCTGAGATGCTCATTGTCTGCTTGCCTTGTCATTTTGGTTATGGGATAGCTCTTGTACCATGTGCAAGGGGTACCACGTTGGCGGTTCTCTATGATACACATGTACTTACTATGACAAGAAATTACAGGTGACTGAAGTTGAGTAGCATGAGGTATGGCCCTCGCATTCAAGGGACATGAGATTGCCAACTTATACTTTGTCAAGCATATACTCCATAGTTTGTTCACTTTAACCTTAATCACTTCAATATTCTTATGATAGGGGCAATAAGGGCTTAAAGCTAACAAGTACCATAATTTTTGGAAGCTCTTTTTGAAACTTGAAATACCTGCTTCCCTTTATGAAGGGCCTTTCTTCCACTATAATATTGAGTCCCCACCTTCTACCTTTAGGCACCATTAAGAGAGCATAGTTGCCATTATGTGTGAAGTGTCCCAAAACTTATTGATTGATGCATATTGTGATATTACTTGCTCTTGTGCTATTTGTATCTATTCACTCTTATGAACTTTGAAGGTGTCCTATGCATATATTTGTTACTCTATGAGGGACAAGCTGAATGCCACTATGCCATGTTTTCTGTATGTGAAACAAACAAACATTTTTCAATGCATGTTATTCATGATCTTTGTTTGTAGCCTTTCATGTTGCATGCATATTTACTTTATCTTATTGTTACAACTCCATCTTTCATGCACATGTTTAGAGTTCTTTGATCCCAGCTTTCAATGCTTTCAAATGGGTTGATCTTGGTTTTGATGGTGCATGTCATCTCAAAAATTATTCTTTTCATCACTTACCTACCCGAGGACGAGCAGTAGTTAAGCTTGGGGATTCTTGATCCGTCGGAAACGTATCTATAATTTTTGATGCTCCATTCTTGTTTAGTATCTACTTTGCTTTGCTTTGTCTACGCTTTGAGGTGTTTTTATATGTTTTTTGGAACTAACATATTAACAAGTTTCCACAATGCTAGTTGCCTTTTTTCTTCTGTTTTTGGTTCCAGAAAGGCAGAAAATCAATATTCTCGGAATTGGACGGGACAAAAGCCAAATTCAATATTTTACTGTGGGCAACACGGAGTCTAGAGGAGAGACGGAGGGGTACCACAGGGCGGCCAGACCCCCCATAGGCGCGGCCAAGCCTGGCTCACGCCTAGGAAGGGTGTGGCCCCCCTGGCTCGCCCCTTAGCCAATTAGAAGCCCCCGATGTAGAAACCCTAGGCACCCGATCAAAACTCCATGACACCGTCTGTAGCCGCCGCCACCATCGTCCCTAGATCGGGGGATCTGAAGTTCTTCCCGGCACCCTGACGGAGGGGTGATCATCCCGCAGGCCTTCTTCTTCATCATGCCAGCCTCCGGTATGAAGCGTGAGTAGTTCCACCTTAGACTACGGGTCCATGTAGTAGCTACATGGTTGTATCTCCTCCTTCTGCTTTCATGTATAGATCTTGTGAGCTTCATTCATGATCAAGATCTAATCTATTTGTTATCATGCATGTTCTGTTTGCGGGGATCCAATGGATATTGAGATTACTATGTCAGATTGATTAATGGTTTTGTCTTATGATTCTATCATGTCTGTGTTGTTTGTGATCTTGCATGCTCTCCGTTTTTAGTAGCTATCTTGTCCAAGTAGTTGTTAGTGACTCCAAGAGGGGGTATTTATGCTCGATAGTGGGTTCATGCCTCTAGTTTCCAAGGGAAGTGACAGAAATCTATTCGGTTGTAGATGTGCTGTTGCCACTAGGGAGAAAACAACGGTCTCTTGTTCATGGAACAACTGAATTGTTTACCTTACACACTTTTCTTAAAGCAGTTGTATGTTGCTTGCAACTTAATACTGGAGGGGGTTCGTATGATAACCTGAAGGTGGACTTCTAGTCATAGATGCAGTCGGATGGCGGTCTATGTATATTGTTGTATTTTCCAATCGAATATCATAGGATCTTTTTGTCTAGTATTGCATTGTTATGCCTTGCTCAGTTCCTGTCAATTGCCCAGTTGTAATTTGTTTACCCTTCATGCCATGTTGTTTATCTAAGGAGAGCATGTCACATCCCAAGATTTTCCAAATCTTGTAATGTGAAAATAAATGAATAAAATAAAACTTTGCTTAAATTCAGAGCCAGAAGAAACTTTTTGAACTAAAATAGAACCTCAAACACATTGAAATTAACTAAAATTTTAAAAAGGATTTAAAAAGATAAACATTTCATGAAAGGAAACAATTAGAAATATTATTTTTAAACAATCAAATGAGAAGATTTGTTTTCAAAGGAAATAGAAGTTTGTGAATAAAGATCTTACCAATTTAATTGAAACATCAAAACTTATTAAATTGTTGAAAATAAGTTTTCTAAGTAAATTGTATTCCCAAATAAAAACTACTAAAATGTTTTGGCTTTATTTTAGATTTTAAATAAACTTTCTCAATAAAACAAACCTTAGTTGATTTAATAATGAAAGTTTATTAAATTTAATAATGGACTCTAAAGTAAAACACCATTCTATTTTAAACAAGTTTTCCAAATATACTTTATTTCCAAATAAAAACCTGCTGTTTTGTTCTTGAAAATATTTGGATTAAATGGGGATTTTATTAATATCAAACACTATTTTACTAATGAACCATAGCCATTTTATTTAATTAAATAAAACCTAAAAAGAATTTAAAAGATTATTTTACAACTTTGGTATTTGTTACTGAACAGAATCAATGTTCAAAAGTTGTGAGGAGTGATGTGAGTTTAAATTTAATTGATTGTTTGAATTATGTGTTTGAATAATCAAATCAGTAATTCAAAATAGAAATAGAAAAAGGCATTCAGTATAAAAAAAAAATGGAACAAGCAGCCCAGTCGACAGGCCCAACTCCAGCCCATCTAGCCCACCTCCTCTCCCGAACCGTTTTCTTTCCCACTCAGAACCGCACCCACGCAGACACCGACTGGTGGACCTTCCCTCCCCTCCTTTCCCCACTAACCAGTGGACCCCTTTCCGCTGTTCTTCCTTTCCACCCGCACGACCTTCTTCCCCACCCCTCGCCGGCCGTTGCAGGCGGATTAACTCCGGCGTAATACGCCTTAACACGGCCGCCTTAACTCGCAGCAATCGCACACCTTAAAACGCTCGCCCTTCCTCTCCGTTTTCCCCCTGTCATCCCACAGTATCACGCCCCCAGGCCGCCCCAATTCCTCCCCGAACACCATAATCTCCGACGAGCTTCCTCTGTCGATTCTGGCCAAGCCACACCTCCCCGAGCCTCCCTGAGCACGCTAGCAACTTCCCCACTCCCTGGCGCACCTCACTGTACCAACCGTTCATCCGCGGGCGTCCCAGGAAGTCGACTTCGACAAGGGTCAGAAGCGCCGCCGTCTGCCTTCTTCTCCGACGAGCCCCGCAGGTAGAACCCAGACGCCCCTCTTCCTCTGGTGCATGCTCACATCATCTCCGTGACCTCCTGCGTCTAACCCAGCCCTTCGTTTGTCTTCTCGTGGACCACAGCAACGTCCCCATCGTCGACCAGAGCCGACCGTCGCCAAGAGCAACTCCGGCGAGAGATTCTCCCCGACGCAGTGCGCCCCGAGCCACGCTGACCACACGACGTGCTTCACCACAGCCTCGCGACCTCGGTGAGCTTTTCCTCTCCCTGTTTTGCTTCCTGTTTCGCCAGCACCGCCGTAATCTGACCGTCGCCGCCGTTAGCCATCGCCGGCGCCGCTCGCGAATGGTCGAGCAAACGAACACCGTAGGATCTTTATCCAACGCCCGAGATAGATCCACTTATTCTCGAAGGGGTATGAGCTCAGAACCATCCGATCTAACTTAATCCAGCGGCCCACGATCGCGATCCACCCGAAGCGGTACCCGCGAGTAGAAACACGCCGCGTGTCGTCTATTAGAATTAGAAACAGATTTGAATCTAATTTAGATTGCAAATTTCAAACCTTTATAACTTGAGATCTATACGTCCAAATTTGGCAAATTTTATATCAAAAGATTCAGGAGAACAAGCCCTAGCCAACCCTACCCTTAGTTTAACAAATAGTATTTAATAGATTGTTTGATTTTGCAGACTCTTTTGTGTGCTTGCTAACATTAGAAAAATCGTATAAAAATAAATTTTGAGATCAAACCTTTACCAATTTGTTTATTGTGACCCTACTGACCCTAGGAACCTACCCATAATGTTAAAAATGATTTTTGTGAAATTTAAGTTGAATTATTTAACTTAGCCATTTTCTAGCCAAATAAACTCATTGATTTTATTATGGAAATGTTTGGCAAGAAAAACTTTGGGAAAATGTTATGAAACAAACTTACTGACCCAAAACACCAAGTCTTGCCAAGAGCAACTCACTTGGTGAAAAACATAAAGTTTTACTTTAAAAAGAACAATTTTTCACCACATAAAATATTGAATGGATTTTAAAATAGACTCTGAACAAAAACCTCTAACCATTGACTTTGCCATTTTGGTAAATGACCAATGTGGATCTTACAAAGTTTATAAACCTAGTAGAGACCAACTTTACAAAAGAACCCTCTTTTTGCAAGACTTAGAAACCATTACTTTGTGTGTGTGAAATGTTGTTTGAATTTTGGTTTGGAATGTTACTTGATAATATGCTTGCTTGATTGATTGTAGTGAAATTAACAAAGTGTGAGACTAGCAAGATCAAGGGTAAAACCTCATTCCCTACCAAAAAGGCAAGTTACACTATCATACAAAAGACCTATTATTTTCATTATACTTAGTGGATTTTATAAACATGCATGAAAATGTTTTATACTTATGCTATGCTAATCCTAATAGGATTCCCTATACACTACTTAGTAAAAATATTGAAGTTGTACATGCTTAGCCCTGCTATGTTTTGAAAAGAGATACATGTTGAGATTTTACAAAGGTTGAGAAAAGGACTTGTGTTTTACATAATAAAACAAGGACTCAATGAACCACCTAGGTGGTGGACACTTTATGATTTTGGAGAAGATGGCAACAAAAGGAACCATGTCTATGGCAATCACTTTGTGTTGTGCTCCAAATGAAAACCACCTAGGAAACTTAGAGATTGAACATGTTTCTCCAATTGAGGCTTTCGTGTACAACCACATGCTATTATGGCTCTGGCTTAGTCAACTACACTAGGAAGACCCATACATTGTCTTTAGTTACCGGACATGGGGATCTGGAATGCTTCATGGGGGCTGAAGACAAGCTAGCAATGATGTATGGGAGGACCTTTTGGAAAGACTTCGTCACACTCTCAGTCTGCCAGTACTCCATCTTGGTGAGCACTAATCCAGTAGGCCACTGGGGGCAACAAGATGGGATTGTGTCATGTGGGTAAAGTGTACTCCTTCTGCAGAAGTTAATAAAAAAAATCTAAGTACTTAGCCGTGTCCCCGGTTATGGACAATACTGAGCAACTAAAGTTTGAACCATGGGAGATCTCGACATTCCAACTTCTAATATAAAAACTTGATGCCCTTGTGTGTCTACCAGGGAATTCAAAGAGATTTTGTAAAGCTTGTTGCACTTGGGGTTACCAAGGTGCTCAAGAGCATGATGTACTTGGGGTTACCAAGGAACTCATAGGATTTTGATAAAAACTTGATGCACTTGGGGTTACCAAGTAGCTCAAGGGATTTTGACAAGGACTTGAACACTTGAGTTTCAACCAAGAAGTTCAAGGAACTTGGAAAAGAGATTTGACAAAGGACCAAAACCATTTGAAAAGATAGGATAAATGTTGCTTTATGCAAATAAGCCTTAAAACTCTACTTAGCCAAATATGCATATAATAATAGGATCCACTCATAAAATACAAAGTTGTGAAACTTGCCAATACAATTCAAAATGTATTGACCCTTTGTGGCTGTAACTTGTAATGTTGCAGGTTGATTGTTTTGTTATTTGAAGGTTGTTTGATTGACTAGGACTACAAAACCTACAACCAACATCTGCCTGTGGCACTTTGAAGATGAAGGACCCATGACTATATTTATTCCGCTGCAATGTAATATAATAGCCAAATGAGCTATGTATGATGTAATAAAATTATGTTATTCCTGGTTATAAGGTTATAATATGACCTTTGTATCATGATATTACATCTTAACTGTGGATGCTAGCTAATGATCCAGGGACTAGCATTGTAAAACACAGGAGGAATCTACCTTATCAGGTTGAGGCCTCTACAGATGGTATCAGAGCATTGTGTTGCCTGTAGGATTTGTAAACCCTAGGATTGGACAAAAACCCTTAGAAAAGTAGGAGTGTATTTGTTCCAAAAACTTATTTACAAAAACACTTGTAAACTCTTTCCTCAACCATTTTGGTTTCAACTCTACATCTCTTCTATTTCAACTTGATGGAAAAACCTACCCCATGACCAAAGACTACACCATGTGCAAAGGACTACTTCAACTTCTTCAACTCTAATGACTTCAACATCTTCAGCTCTAATGACTTCAACATCTTCAGCATGTTCACCAAAGGACTTCCAACGTGGGAACTACTAAAGACCACAAGTGAACTATGGAAAACCTACTCAAGATTTAGAGACTGAGGGAATGCAAAATGAGAAGAAACCAACAACAACTTTGAAGTATTGTGACCAACAGCTTTTCTCAAAAGAAACCATGATCCCATACAAGAAGAATCAAGAAGTAAGGAAAGAGCAAAAGTGAACCATATAGATGGACCACCAAAATTTAGATAAGTCAAACCACCAACTTATGTGGTGTAGCAAAAATATTTTGATTGCTTAAGTATGAGCTTGAACTTTGTTGTTTGAGTGCAAGAATTGTTTGTGAATGTTGATTTGTGATTGCATGCACATTGCTTGTGTGAATTGTGATGTGTGATTAGAAATATTTCCTTAGAAACATCTTGCCCATTCTAAACTATCTTCGACCCCAAACAGATGACTACTCGAAAAGACTCCAAGGTTGATGACACCAACACCAACCAAGCTGACAGTTTAGGAGAACTCCTAGCAACCCAGCATCAGTTGAACCAACTGACTGCTCAGTTCCTAGCCAACAATAGTAATGAAGACCCTGCACTGCAAAAGTTTTTGGAGGAACAATCTCAACTAATGCTTAAAGTGACTAATCAAATGATTAGCATGGAAGAAAATTATCCTAGAAAAGAGTATGATAGCAAGGATGACAAGAATGTTGTTCTGGATGGAGCCCCAGCTTGCATTATTTGTGGAGACAAGGAACATACTTCCAAGGAACATGAAGGACAATGCCCCAATTGTGATGAAGACCATTCTGTTGGAGAATGCCCTACCTCTCAAGCTACTTGCTACCTTTGTGAGGGAAGTGATCATACTCCTGGCCTATGCCCTATCTATGCCATGGTGGAACAAAGGAAACAAGAAGGATCCAAGTCTACTAAAGGAAAAGGACCACTTCTACCACCTAACAAGACAACCCAATTCAAAGGATCAAAGAAAATCAAGAAGCCCAAGCAAGACATGATCCTTGTGCAATGTCGTAAATGTAAGGAAATGGGACACTACTCCAGTGCATGCCCAGGGAACATAAAGAATAAAGGAATTGACCAAGTGTGGTGTAACAACTGTAGTGAACCAGGTCACTTTGTAGCAACTTGCCCTCAAGAGCCACGTAAAGAACTCAAGGACATTAATTGTTTCAACTGCAAGAACCCAGGACACTATGCAAGCAACTGTCCAGAAAGGATGAAGAACAAGTTGAACAAGCCTATGGAGAAACTCAATCTTGGCCCATGAGTCAAGCATAAGAATAAAGCCAAAGTTTGACATAGAAAAATTTCCAGGACCCAAGAAGGCCAATATGTAATTTTTGTTTGAAATTTTTAAGGGTGGTAGCAACCTAGCTGTTTGAACTTGCCTGAAACCCTAGCCTTCCCAAATCTCGGGACGAGATTTATTTTAAGGGTGGTAGCCTGTCACATCCCAAGACTTTCCAAATCTTGTAATGTGAAAATAAATGAATAAAATAAAACTTTGCTTAAATTCAGAGCCAGAAGAAACTTTTTGAACTAAAATAGAACCTCAAACACATTGAAATTAACTAAAATTTTAAAAAGGATTTAAAAAGATAAACATTTCATGAAAGGAAACAATTAGAAATATTATTTTTAAACAATCAAATGAGAAGATTTGTTTTCAAAGGAAATAGAAGTTTGTGAATAAAGATCTTACCAATTTAATTGAAACATCAAAACTTATTAAATTGTTGAAAATAAGTTTTCTAAGTAAATTGTATTCCCAAATAAAAACTACTAAAGTGTTTTGGCTTTATTTTAGATTTTAAATAAACTTTCTCAATAAAACAAACCTTAGTTGATTTAATAATGAAAGTTTATTAAATTTAATAATGGACTCTAAAGTAAAACACCATTCTATTTTAAACAAGTTTTCCAAATATACTTTATTTCCAAATAAAAACCTGCTGTTTTGTTCTTGAAAATATTTGGATTAAATGGGGATTTTATTAATATCAAACACTATTTTACTAATGAACCATAGCCATTTTATTTAATTAAATAAAACCTAAAAAGAATTTAAAAGATTATTTTACAACTTTGGTATTTGTTACTGAACAGAATCAATGTTCAAAAGTTGTGAGGAGTGATGTGAGTTTAAATTTAATTGATTGTTTGAATTATGTGTTTGAATAATCAAATCAGTAATTCAAAATAGAAATAGAAAAAGGCATTCAGTATAAAAAAAAAATGGAACAAGCAGCCCAGTCGACAGGCCCAACTCCAGCCCATCTAGCCCACCTCCTCTCCCGAACCGTTTTCTTTCCCACTCAGAACCGCACCCACGCAGACACCGACTGGTGGACCTTCCCTCCCCTCCTTTCCCCACTGACCAGTGGACCCCTTTCCGTTGTTCTTCCTTTCCACCCGCACGACCTTCTTCCCCACCCCTCGCCGGCCGTTGCAGGCGGATTAACTCCGGCGTAATACGCCTTAACACGGCCGCCTTAACTCGCAGCAATCGCACACCTTAAAACGCTCGCCCTTCCTCTCTGTTTTCCCCCTGTCATCCCACAGTATCACGCCCCCAGGCCACCCCAATTCCTCCCCGAACACCATAATCTCCGACGAGCTTCCTCTGTCGATTCTGGCCAAGCCACACCTCCCCGAGCCTCCCAGAGCACGCTAGCAACTTCCCCACTCCCTGGCGCACCTCACTGTACCAACCGTTCATCCGCGGGCGTCCCAGGAAGTCGACTTCGACAAGGGTCAGAAGCGCCGCCGTCTGCCTTCTTCTCCGACGAGCCCCGCAGGTAGAACCCAGACGCCCCTCTTCCTCTGGTGCATGCTCACATCATCTCCGTGACCTCCTGCGTCTAACCCAGCCCTTCGTTTGTCTTCTCGTGGACCACAGCAACGTCCCCATCGTCGACCAGAGCCGACCGTCGCCAAGAGCAACTCCGGCGAGAGATTCTCCCCGACGCAGTGCGCCCCGAGCCACGCTGACCACACGACGTGCTTCACCACAGCCTCGCGACCTCGGTGAGCTTTTCCTCTCCCTGTTTTGCTTCCTGTTTCGCCAGCACCGCCGTAATCTGACCGTCGCCGCCGTTAGCCATCGCCGGCGCCGCTCGCGAATGGTCGAGCAAACGAACACCGTAGGATCTTTATCCAACGCCCGAGATAGATCCACTTATTCTCGAAGGGGTATGAGCTCAGAACCATCCGATCTAACTTAATCCAGCGGCCCACGATCGCGATCCACCCGAAGCGGTACCCGCGAGTAGAAACACGCCGCGTGTCGTCTATTAGAATTAGAAACAGATTTGAATCTAATTTAGATTGCAAATTTCAAACCTTTATAACTTGAGATCTATACGTCCAAATTTGGCAAATTTTATATCAAAAGATTCAGGAGAACAAGCCCTAGCCAACCCTACCCTTAGTTTAACAAATAGTATTTAATAGATTGTTTGATTTTGCAGACTCTTTTGTGTGCTTGCTAACATTAGAAAAATCATATAAAAATAAATTTTGAGATCAAACCTTTACCAATTGGTTTATTGTGACCCTACTGACCCTAGGAACCTACCCATAATGTTAAAAATGATTTTTGTGAAATTTAAGTTGAATTATTTAACTTAGCCATTTTCTAGCCAAATAAACTCATTGATTTTATTATGGAAATGTTTGGCAAGAAAAACTTTGGGAAAATGTTATGAAACAAACTTACTGACCCAAAACACCAAGTCTTGCCAAGAGCAACTCACTTGGTGAAAAACATAAAGTTTTACTTTAAAAAGAACAATTTTTCACCACATAAAATATTGAATGGATTTTAAAATAGACTCTGAACAAAAACCTCTAACCATTGACTTTGCCATTTTGGTAAATGACCAATGTGGATCTTACAAAGTTTATAAACCTAGTAGAGACCAACTTTACAAAAGAACCCTCTTTTTGCAAGACTTAGAAACCATTAATTTGTGTGTGTGAAATGTTGTTTGAATTTTGGTTTGGAATGTTACTTGATACTATGCTTGCTTGATTGATTGTAGTGAAATTAACAAAGTGTGAGAGTAGCAAGATCAAGGGTAAAACCTCATTCCCTACCAAAAAGGCAAGTTACACTATCATACAAAAGACCTATTATTTTCATTATACTTAGTGGATTTTATAAACATGCATGAAAATGTTTTATACTTATGCTATGCTAATCCTAATAGGATTCCCTATACACTACTTAGTAAAAATATTGAAGTTGTACATGCTTAGCCCTGCTATGTTTTGAAAAGAGATACATGTTGAGATTTTACAAAGGTTGAGAAAAGGACTTGTGTTTTACATAATAAAACAAGGACTCAATGAACCACCTAGGTGGTGGACACTTTATGATTTTGGAGAAGATGGCAACAAAAGGAACCATGTCTATGGCAATCACTTTGTGTTGTGCTCCAAATGAAAACCACCTAGGAAACTTAGAGATTGAACATGTTTCTCCAATTGAGGCTTTCGTGTACAACCACATGCTATTATGGCTTTGGCTTAGTCAACTACACTAGGAAGACCCATACATTGTCTTTAGTTACCGGACATGGGGATCTGGAATGCTTCATGGGGGCTGAAGACAAGCTAGCAATGATGTATGGGAGGACCTTTTGGAAAGACTTTGTCACACTCTCAGTCTGCCAGTACTCCATCTTGGTGAGCACTAATCCAGTAGGCCACTGGGGGCAACAAGATGGGATTGTGTCATGTGGGTAAAGTGTACTCCTTCTGCAGAAGTTAATAAAAAAAATCTAAGTACTTAGCCGTGTCCCCGGTTATGGACAATACTGAGCAACTAAAGTTTGAACCATGGGAGATCTCGACATTCCAACTTCTAATATAAAAACTTGATGCCCTTGTGTGTCTACCAGGGAATTCAAAGAGATTTTGTAAAGCTTGTTGCACTTGGGGTTACCAAGGTGCTCAAGAGCATGATGTACTTGGGGTTACCAAGGAACTCATAGGATTTTGATAAAAACTTGATGCACTTGGGGTTACCAAGTAGCTCAAGGGATTTTGACAAGGACTTGAACACTTGAGTTTCTACCAAGAAGTTCAAGGAACTTGGAAAAGAGATTTGACAAAGGACCAAAACCATTTGAAAAGATAGGATAAATGTTGCTTTATGCAAATAAGCCTTAAAACTCTACTTAGCCAAATATGCATATAATAATAGGATCCACTCATAAAATACAAAGTTGTGAAACTTGCCAATACAATTCAAAATGTATTGACCCTTTGTGGCTGTAACTTGTAATGTTGCAGGTTGATTGTTTTGTTATTTGAAGGTTGTTTGATTGACTAGGACTACAAAACCTACAACCAACATCTGCCTGTGGCACTTTGAAGATGAAGGACCCATGACTATATTTATTCCGCTGCAATGTAATATAATAGCCAAATGAGCTATGTATGATGTAATAAAATTATGTTATTCCTGGTTATAAAGTTATAATATGACCTTTGTATCATGATATTACATCTTAACTATGGATGCTAGCTAATGATCCAGGGACTAGCATTGTAAAACACAGGAGGAATCTACCTTATCAGGTTGAGGCCTCTACAGAGCACCTCTAGTGAAATATGGACCCCGATCCAATCTTTACCATTGAGACATCTTCCACTGTTACTGTTTGCAAACCATCATCACCTTCCACACCATACAGTTAATCCTTTGTTACAGCAACCAGTGAGATTGACAACCTCACTGTTCGTTGGGTCAAAGTCTTGAGTTTGTGTTCTGCAGGTTTCCATGTTGCTTGCAACACTTGTGTGACGTTTCCTTCCTCCTACTGGTTGAATAACCACGGTTTCTTACTGAGGGAAGACTGGCTTCTATGCTGCTTCACACCTTGCTCTTGGGGTTTCTTGACAAAGCGCACCTACATCAACTGGGAGCATCACATGCTCATGTCATCATGCCACATTGCATTTGAGCATCATATCAAATCTTGCATTTTGTTTGCTTGTGTTGTTGCTATCATCTTTACCTATCCCTATTTAATATCTCTATTTTTTGTTTACTACCAATTAGGGCCATGTGTGGTTCCACTATTTTTTCATATGATTTTATTCTTTTTATCCAAACCCTAATTCTAATTCTTGTACTAATGCCCAAAATGAATTATATGGGGCATCATCTTTCCTCTATCTCTTGTCCCTCTTCCCCCATTTCCCAACCGCAGGAGCAGTCCGGCCTACCCGTGGCCTGCCCCTTCTCTTCTTCCTCTTTTTCCTGGTCCGGCCCAACCTTTCTCCTACCTGGCCCTTACCCCTTCAGAAGTGGACACACTCGCCTCCTTGTCGTCTTTCCCATCTATCAACAAATAGAATGCGTGCTCTTCTCCGCCTTTCCTATGTTAGCGCCAACCACCTCCCTCTCCCTCTCTTTTAATCCACATTGAGAGGCATCCTCAAACCCTAGTCCCCATCGAACCTTCCTCCCTTCTGCCGCCACCATATCCCCTCTATGTTTTCCATCTTTTTCCCCACTCACAACCGAGAGCAACGTCGCATCAACCATATCCTCACATTGGATGTCACTAAGCCGAACAAAGCTCGGGAACCGAACAACAAAGTTGTCGCCGTCCTCACCGCGGATGATCAGGAGCCGGATCTTCCTAGATCGCTGGGAATTTGGAGCTTCCACTCTGACGCCGAGCACGGTCACGCCCGGAATTTGCTGCCACCGCGCTTCCCCCGGCTTCCTTGAGCGTGCCGACGCCCTCACAGTGAGCTACCTCACCTCTCAGTATCTCCCTTTCTCATATGCTTCTTGTGCGTGCTGCAGTCATCGTCGGACTCGTGTCGACGCCATGTTTCGTCGTTCGCCTTTGTTATTGTCGCTGTCCAGCACCACTGTCATGTCCCCTAGATTCACAGTACCCTAGCGCACGTCCCCGCGACTCCCATAGATCAAGACTATCATGTCGCCTCCTCACCGTCGCACGCTATGTCGCTCGCCACGTTGTCCGATAGTTCAACGCTCACACGTCGCAGTATACTTTCACCCTCTGCTCCTGGATTTTTACCATCCCCTGCAAGCAATGTCTGGCTCAACTATGCACGAAATCCTATGGTTGGTTGTTTCAACTTTGTGTCGCAACAAACGACGCGTGAAACCGGGCTCGGAGATTCCCATGAGCTTCCTCGAAACTTTATCGTTTTTCATGTGCAAACTTTTGAACAATGTTTAGTTCGTCAGTTATCACCCTTTGCTCCCAGATGGTTTTGTAAAAAGCCCCATGGGAATTCTGAACTTCCAACCTGCAGTCCTCCAGCGACCAGCGCTAGATGGGCTCGGCCCACTAGTCTACTATGCTTGTGGGCGGTAGATAGCCACGCCGCGGCCCAACTCCCTCCCGGTGGCCCATCTTCCTTAGCGGACTTCCTTTTCTATTTCCTTATCCGTTTATAATTCTAGTAATCTTTTTTTATCCATATTTTCAAATATGTGGGAAATTTGCAAATAGTTCCAAAATGAAAAGTAAATGATTGTGGAATATGAATTCATCTACACTTTCAGAATTTTTCTAAGACAACCCTAATTAGTCAAACTAATCACAATTTTGCCCTATTCATTTAAAATGTATTTATTAATAACTTTTAATCTAAAAATCCAAATATTGCAAATAGTATATGTTTTGTGATCATAAAAATGCTAGGATTAATAATATGCCATCCAAATAATTTTCAGATAAATATTTTTTTTGAAATCATTTAAATACTATTAAATGGTATTTTATTGATAAATTCATAACTTTAAATTCTTAATTCCGAATTCGACAAATAATATGTCTAAAGTGATCAGCGTGACGAACCCTTTTCAACTATGCATTCCTTATTTACAATTCCGTGATTCATCATGGATAATTGTAAAATCAGAACTGTTTATGCAAGGAAAACAAGATGAATAAAATTGGAAAATATTTATTTGTTGTTAATAATGCCCCACTAATGTTGTATCAGCATTGTACTTTGCTAATGACATACTTTCAACATGATTTGCATCATTATCTTTCCATGCCATATATCATATCGTGATCATGTCGGTTCGTCTGCATTAGTTGTAATGGTTGCATCACTTGTTTTTTTAGTGTCTTACTTCTTCCCCGATAGGACGATGAGATGTTGTGAGCTTCTACAAGTTCTTCAGATATGTATCTTCGGCTATGTTTTTAGGCGAGAATTCCCCCCTTTCTACCTATTTTACATTTATAGTCTTTACTTCCTCCTATTGATCTATTGCTATCTGTGTTGTGATGCTTTATATTTCGTACCCCTTTATATATACCTATAGCCTTTATATTGCTTTGGACACATCCTGTTGCCTATTGTTTGGGTAAAAAGTTGGCCTTGCGAGTCATAGTTGCTTTATTAGGTGCTTCTTCGCGTCGTCAATGTTCCACTGATCTTGGGGGTTGGCATATTCATAAAGGTGGAGATGATCGTGGTTTTAATTACGGCTGGTTAATCAAATATTAAAATGCATATAACTAATGAAGAGGCACCGGTGGGTAATAGTTGAGATTTGGTTTCTAACCGCCCACTTGTGTCCATCTAGGACCCGAGTTCTTGACACCTATTCCGAGATTAAGTGTGCTAACCACATGTGGGGTGTCTAGGCACCCCTATCGGCTTATTTCCTTATTTCAAACTACTATACTAGGGCCACAAACTAGTTTGAAGTTTTCATGCCTCGTTATGCCATGTATGCCATGTTTATTACCCGTTTCTCGACGAGCATTTATTACTGTTGCATAGGTGCGGCATTCTGTCACGGGAATATTTTGTCTATGACCTCTACTCCCGTGCAAGGATTATCTATACCTCGTATGGGTAGCTCTTTCGGGTGGCCCCCATGTGCTTTCTTTGGTTTAGGGAAAGCATCGTTTCCTAGGCCCCACCGACATACCTATGGAAGTATGCTAATTGATCTTGCAATAAGGGTCGAAGTGCGTGTGGAAACTTTGGTGCACCCCTGCAGGGTTAAATCTTTTTGAAAAGTCGTGTCCGCGGTTATAGACGACTTGGAGCATACTATCTCGATAATAGATAACCATAACTAATGTTTATTGTTATAAATTTGACTTGTATCTGAAATGACTAGTAAGTTGAATAACCGCCATAGAAGGAATGAATAAAACTTCCAACCGTGTGATTATTCTCGGTATGACTTCCTTGTTTGGTCTTGAGGGGGGAATACCAGGATGGGTATGTTTGGTGTAGTATCAGGATGGATCCGAATAGGTCTTTCTTATCCCTTTCTGATAGCCGACAAATATATTTAGTCTCTATAGGTTGTTTAGTGCATGTTGTTCTTCCGCTTCAGTCCACCATACCTATGTAGGCGAGAGCTGCCGAATTCTAATACTCAACGTGTACTGGCCTCAGTACTGACCGCTCTCTTTTTCCTTTGTCCTTTGCCGGCACTCCTTTTGTTTGAGCAGGTTTAATGTCAACACCCAGATTTTTCAATCCTAGATGCTTGTTATGCCATACATCGCAATCCCAGGATTACCATTTTTGCGAGACATGACAGAATTGGATACCATAGTACTTCATCCATTACAAACGATACATAAGTTCTTACAAAAAAATAGGGATCTCATGATCCAGTTCATAGTACAACATCAGGCAGCAGAATACGTAATAATAACGGTAGCGTAGGCGAAGCTCCATCTTCGGGGTCACAGGCAATGCTGACGATGGGAGATGATCCTAGTTGTCGTAACCTTCCTGGGGTCCATCCTCCAGGTACTCCTCTTCATAGTCTGGCCATGGGAATAGCCAGGGACAAAGCCATGAGTACTATTTAAGTACTCACAAACTAATACTAACAGGTAAAGGGGTTTTTGTATAATAGGACACTAGGCTCTAGGGTTGTTTTGCAAAAGCCAGGTTTATCTCTACTAAGTTCCAGAGCTAGTCACAATTTTATAACTCCTAAGTGGGAACTTGTATTTCCGGTCACAAGTCTGTTGTGGTCAAGTCAAAGTCTCAATTCATTTCACAAGTCATTTTGAAAAGTCTGACGGGGGAACAGTATGGCCACTCCAACTGTCCATAACCGCGGACGCGGCTATTCGAATAGTTTGACACTCTGCAGAGATTGTACTCTTTCACCACAACATTCGATACATCCGTCAGGAACAAATCCTGAATTTACCATACTCAGTATGCGGATAATCAATCCTAACCTTTCAATTGCATGCCCTAGTATAAGCACCTCTCCTGTGAGTTTGGCCTCCCAACCATGGCCACTGTCATCTTGGGTACTGCACAGGTGGACAATCTTCACAAGGTAGCCTCAGCTCAGACCTTGGCCGGGAGGGAACTAATACTAAGGGATATAAGTTTCCAGTCAAGCCCTACCCAATCTTCGGTTATTGTGGTTGTACGATAAAATTGGAATGGTATCGCATCCAAACAACCATCAGTTTTATAAGGGGCTAAGGCTCATGCCTCAACATTTTTATCACCAGAATCATCAAGTGTTTGGAAACACATGTCCAAAACATTTGAATAGAATGATCCATCATTCCAAGGTTTTCATAACCATTTTTCCACCAAGTATTCCCATCTAAAAGTTGATCAAGTTTTATGCTTAACACTAGCATCTACAGGTGGGGGTAGTAATGATGAGGGGTGGTAAACTGGTGGAGTTTCAACTAAGTACAACCTTATATCTTTAGATTTATCTCAAGGATTCTAGCTTAGGCCAATTTTTTTGCTCTTTATGCAACCTTCAGCACAACTGTCTCATATCTACCAAACTCTTAGGTGGACTCTAAGTAAGCTTTGATAAAGAAATAATGTAAGAAGCTTACACATAAAACTAGGATTTGGTTTATCAGGTGGGGATGATCACATATGCTTAAGGCATATAGTAGTCATATCACAAGTATGGGTTTGTGGCATCAGTAGGGTATCTGGCAAGGGTTAGCTTGCACAATCACTAGTAGTATTAGGCTTGCATCAGTGTCAATATAAGCTTGCCTTGTGCAGAGCAGTGGTTGAAGTTCTCCTCGGCTTCCTCTTCGTAGTATCCTCCTTCCTCCTCGTAATATCCTTGGTCGATACTAGCGTCTCTGAATAAATATGAGGTACACGATCACCAAACAATACTTAACTACTTGCAGTCATCACACACAAGGGTCCTATAAATGATCTAGCATCATCTCTAACATTACAAGGTTAAAGCTTGGTTTAAAACTTTTTAGTTTTAGAAAAGTAATTTCTACTCATTGAAAAACTACTTAAGATTTAATATTCTCCAAACCAAATATGGGATCATGTTGACACATGTCATCACCACATATTGTAGTCCATGGGAATGTGATTTAAAGTGGTGTCACAATTTAATAAGGTTTTACCCTTTTATTTTAATTAATTAAAGTGGATAGAAATGCTTATGTAGCATTCTTTTATTACTTGAACATTATTTCTGCAAGTAAACCTATATATTTTTATATATTCTGAAAGGTATGGTTAAATGTGATTTTTGAGAGTTGGAATCAACTCAAAAGCTTTTATGGTTTAAATTTCAAAAATGTTTGAATGCAGAAAAGCTTCTGCCTTGTTATTTTTACTATGGGTGATCTATAGATTCAAATGACTTGAACCCAATGGGCGGTGTGGTTTGGTCTGGAACGACCAGTGCTCTGCGCGGCAGAGGTGGCGTATTCGACGGCTGGCGGTGGCTGTATGGCACGGGGCGGCAAACGGGGATGTCTGGCGGTCTCCTGGGTCGGTGGTGATCGTGTGTGCACGCGGTGAGGGCGGCGCGCGGTCTGTGGATGCTGGTCGAGGGTGGCGCTCTGGCGCACGCTCGGCATGGTCTGGGCGTGGCTTGTGTGCGTGGTCCAGGGCTTGGCAATGCTCGCGGCTGGGACAAGGAGTGGCGGTGGACGGTGGGGTGCCTCCCAGACAAGGTTGGCACGACTAGCTCTTCCTCTAGCTTGCTGTCCACAATGGGGTGACATGGGGGTGCTCGGCTGTTCACCATTAATGACAATGGCAAGATCACAACGGTGCTAGTGTTGGGCTAATCTTTCTAGATGATCTACTGAGTTGTGTGTGAGCTAACTAGGGAACAAGTTAGGCAAGAATCACTGCACACTATAGTGTTTGATGTTTTGTTTGATTTGTGTCTGCAACCTGTTTGATGAAATGGACGCATGAAATCAAGTTTTGAATTTCGAAATGATTTTTGGTGGGTTTGCTAGATTGGTTCTGGTGAGTCTGCAGATGCTTGGGTTTTGAAAGTTGAGCTTGTTTGAGTGGGTTTTGAAAAAGTGGGATCTTCCCATATAAAGAAGATTCAATTTTGAATTGTCATTTAAACTATGCATTTGAAAGTTTTTGGATGATCACAAAGTGGGCCTTGATACCTTGTTATGAGTACATTCAAGGGGTGCAAAGATCCAGAAAAGTTTCTGTTAGGTTTTGAAAGTTTGAGACAGCCAAAGTAGGCATGGGAGTTAAATTGGTCAAGATGACCATTCACTTCATATATGTGTTTTGATTTACTTATCTTTAGGAAAAGTGTGGGAAATGTTTTAGATGAGGTTCATTTCACCTAAGAAACATTTTACAAGCAATGGATCACACAAACAAGGTGGTTTTTGAAGAAATTCAAAATTCATGCATACACATATACATGTATTCATGAGTTGATTTAGAAAAGTTTTTGTTAACCCTAATCTTGATGATTAGTGTTTAGATGATCTAAGTTTGGTATTTTTGGGATGTTACAAACCTTCCCCCCTTAAACAAAATCTCGTCCCGAGATTTGAAAAAGGACGAAAAGATTACCTAGGATTTGAAGAGATCTGGAAACTCTGTCCTGATGTGATCTTCGCGTTCCCAGGTAGCTTCCTCTTCTGTATGGTTGCCCCACTGAATCTTGAGAAACTTGATGCTTCGGGTTCAGGTAGTTCGAAAGGATTCTTCCAAAATACGGATGGGTACTTCGGGATAGGTTAGGTCATCGTTGATCTCTATGGTCCGGTGATCGATATTCTTGAACACTTCGGTCTTCTCGGGGACTTCGAGACACTTGTGAAGTAATGAGATATGGAACACATTGTGCACAACTGAAATCTCTTCAGGTAGTTCCAGTTGATACGATACTTCTCCTCGACGGTTCAAAATTTTGAAAGGTCCGATATATCGGGGGGCTAACTTTCCTTTGAGTGGAAACGCTGCATTCCCTTCAATGGCGACACTTTCAGATAAACAAAATGTCCGATGTTGAAGGCGAGATCTCGACGTCTCTTGTCGGCGTAACTCTTTTGTCGGGATTGGGCAGTCTTGAGGTGCTCACGAATCTTGTGAACTTTCTCTTCTACTTCTCGTAGGATGTCGGGTCCGAAGATCTGACTCTCTCCTACTTCCGACCAGTTCAAAGGGATGCAACACTTTCTTCCGTACATGAATTCAAATGGGGCCATTTGCAAACTGGATTGGTAACTGTTGTTGTAGGAAAATTCTACAAACGGCAGACAGTCTTCCCACTTGGATCCATATTCTAGCACACATGCTCTAAGCATATCTTCGAATATTTGGTTTACTCGCTCCTTTTGTCCATCGGTCTGAGGGTGATACGCGGTACTGAAATCTAGGCGGGTTCCTAAACCTTCTTGGACTTTCTTCCAGAATCTCGAGGTAAACTGAGTTCCTCGATCCGATACGATGTTCTTGGGGACTCCATGCAAACTAACAATTCTAGCGATGTACAACTCTGCTAGCTTCGAACTCTGATAGGTGGTTTTGACGGGCAAGAAATGGGCTACTTTGGACAATCTGTCCACTATGACCCAAATAGAGTCATTTCCCCTACTAGAAGTAGGTAGTCCAGTGATAAAGTACATTCCTACAGAATCCCATTTCCATTCCGGAATTTGCAAAGGTTGCAACAATCCAGCGGGTCTTTGATGTCCTGCCTTGACTCGCTGACATATATCAAACTTGGCGATATAGCTTCCAATTTCTCTCTTCATCTTATCCCACCAAAATTGCTCTTTCAAACCTTGATACATCTTAGTTCCTCCGGGATGGATAGACTAAAGAGTATCATGAGACTCCTTCAATATAACTTCTTTCAACTCAGAATCTGATGGTACACAAAGGCGTCCTTTGTACCACAAAACTCCTTCTTCGTCCTCGGTGAATCCGGGTACTTTGCCTGTACCGATATGACGCTTGATTCCGTCGATACTAGAATTTCCTTTTTGCGCCTCTTTAATCTGACTGATCAAAGTGGGATGAAGTTCTATGCTAGCCAAAAATCCTTCACTTACTAATTCCATTCGAAAATCTTCCATCTCTTTGTGCAAACTAGGTTGCTCCTTCAAAATCATGGAGTTCAAGCGGCACGGCAATCTGCTAAGGGCATCGGCTACCACGTTGGCTTTACCAGGGTGATAGTGAATGTCCAGGTCGTAATCCTTGATTAGCTCAATCCATCTTCTCTGCCTCATATTCAGCTCCTTCTAAGTGAATATATACTTTAGGATCTTGTGATCCGAATAAATCTCACAACGATTTCCCATCAGGTAATGTCTCCATGTATTCAGGGCTAGAACTACGGCTGCGAGTTCGAGGTCATGGGTTGGGTAATTTTGTTCATGTTGCTTCAATTGTCACGATAGATAATATATAACTTTGCCTTCTTGCATTAGCACACATCCGAGACCAATCTTGGATGCGTCACAATATACATCGAAGGGCTTCGTGATATTCGACATGATTAAGATTGGGGCTGATATCAATCTCCTCTTGAGTTCTTGAAAACTCGCTTCACTCTTGTTTTTCCATTCAAACTTCTTCTCCTTCTTCATCAATTGGATCATGGGTCGGGCGATACTCGAGAATCCTTCTACGAATTTGCGGTAATATCCTGCCAATCCGAGAAAAGCACGAACTTGGGTTTGAGTGGTTGGGGCCTGCCAATCTTCTACATCTTTCACTTTGGCAGGGTCAACGGCCATTCCTCCAGCTGATACAATGTGACCGAGGAATCCTACTTCCTGTAACCAGAATTCACATTTGCTAAACTTTGCATACAACTGATGCTCTCTAAGGGTTCCAAGAATGGTCCTTAGGTGTAGCTCATGTTCTTCTTCTGATTTGGAATATATCAGAATGTCATCGATGAAAATAACGACAAACTTATCCAGGAAGTCCATAAAAATCTTATTCATGAGGTTCATGAAATAAGCGGGGGCATTGGTTAATCCAAAAGACATGACTGTATACTCGTACAATCCATATCTGGTGGTAAAGGCAGTCTTTGGGATATCCTCTGCACGAATTTTGAGTTGATGATAGCCAGTTCTAAGATCAATATTAGAAAACACCTGGGCACCGGTCAACTGATCAAACAAATCTTCTATCTTGGGTAAGGGGTACTTGTCTTGATGGTGACATCATTCAACTTCCTATAATCCGTACACAAACGGTTACCTCCATCCTTCTTGTCCACAAACAAGACAGGTGATCTCCATGGGGACGCACTTGGTTGAATCAATCCGATTTCCAACATGGAATCGCTTCTTCAGTTCTTCTAGTTCTGACGGGTTCATACTATAGGGTCTCTGGACTATGGGTCCTGTTCCGGGGATTAGTTCGATGATAAACTCGATATCCCGATCTGGGGCATACCGGGCAAAACATCTGGAAATACGTCGGGGTATTCACAGACTATCCGGACTTGGTAAATGGTAGGTTGGGCTAGACTCTTGTTACACTTGAATTGGCGAGGTAGGGTTTCAGATATATGCTCGACTGATATTCCGGCGGTACTGGTCATGGTGATGGCTTTCTTGGCACAGTCAATCAATCCTTTATGTTTGGACATCCAATCCATTCCTAGTACTACTTCCAAACCTTTAGTTCCGAGTACTATTAGATTAGCATAAAAATCTATGCCATGGATTCGGATAGGGACGGCCTTGCAAATTTGCCTAGCCTTGGTGGTTGATCCGGGAATTTGTACAATCATCACATGCTTCAATTTTGGTGGTTGAATTTTACTAGTGCAGGCAAATTCTTCGGTGTCAAATGAATGCGATGCACCAGAATCAAACAACACTCTTGCAAGTACTGATTAACAGAAAACATACCCAGCACGACGTCTGGCGCTTCCTGAGCTTCTTCAGCATGCATGAGAAAAAGACGGCCATTGCGGTTGAGTGAATTTCCTGGGGCAAATCTTCTTCCAGGATGGAGACGACGCTGTTGCTGAGCTGGGTCATTGGCATTAGGGGCTGTAGCATTCTTCTTGTTGGGGCACTCGTTGGAATAGTGGCCTTTATTTCCACAGTCATAACAGGTCACTTGTCACTTGTCCTTGGCTGCGATAGGCACAGCATTGCTTCCAGTCCTCGGGGCAGTGTTGGGGTTGGCGGTAGCATTGTTGGTGTTGAACTTGGGTGGGGCACGGGTGAAATTGCTAGAGTTGCTGGGGTTGTTGTGATTTCCTACGGGTCTAGGGTTTCCACGGTTGGGATAGGTTGGACAGGTCATAGGGGGTCTGTTGGTTCTTGGGGCAAATCCTGGAGATGGGTTGGGGCGATACTTTGGGGTCTAATGGGTTCCTGGTTGATGCATCATGCGACGCTTGTGGTTCTCATTGGCCTCGTTGATCTTTCCTTCCATCTGGATAGCACAGTCGACAAGGGCTTCAATATCAACAAAGGGGATATTGACTAACACTGTCTGCATCTCGTCATGCAGAACATTCAGGAATCTTTCTTTCTTCTTGGCTTCGGTGTCTATCTCTTCCGGGGCATACCTAGCTAATGACAAAAATTTGTCACGGTATTCCACTACAGTCATCCTTCCTTGCTTTAGCTCTCTGAACTCGTCTCTCATTCTCTTGATCAAACCTGGTGGCACATGGGTTCTGCTAAACTTGACCTTGAATTCCTCCCAGGTCATCATCTGGCCTCCGGTCATTGCACGAACACTGTTCCACCATGCCCTGGCATCTCCGGCTAGATAATGGGTGGCGAATAGGACTTTCTCATCGGCTTCCACTCCTGCTACTTCTAAGTTATTTTCCATGGTTTGCAGCCATTCATCAGCGTCTAAGGGTTCCTCTGACTTGGTAAAAACGGGTGGGTTGGTATTCTGGAAATTCTTGAGCTTAGATCCGTGGTTGTCCTGATTTCCATGGCCTTGGTAGTTGTGGGCTAGCTGGGCTATCTGTTGCAGGGTGGCTAGGTTGGCTTGACGTTCCGTTCTTTCAGCTTCGCGGTTAGAAGTCAACATTTGCAGGATCTGCAACATCGGGTCTGGGGCTGAACCACTTCCTCCACCTGGCATCTGAAGATTGATATAGATCATGAGAAAAGAGGGAAATTTCTAAGGTTTTGGGTGTTTGAGAAGTTTTTAGAGTTTGACTCAGGTTTTGCTAGCAACTTGCTTTTTCATTCATTCACTCATAGCACACAGTACAACACACACCACAACAAAGAAAAACAGATGGTTTTAAGAACCATTCTGGAATCTACCATACAGTGGGACCGACTACTACTCACTACGCTAGTGCTCAGTGCTACTACTCCTCGGAGTCTGTGGCTTCATCATCTTCAGCATCATCGATGAAGGAGAAATCATCCTCATCGGTGAAGAAGTCCATGGCCTGATCCTCCAGAAAATCATCGTCATCGCTGAGGTAGGAGTAAGGGTCTCCACGAAGATCCTCTCCGGCATTCTCCCTTTCCTCTAACTTCATGTCTCTCTCATGGATGGTCTCTTCCAGAGATGAGATGCGATGGCGAAGAGGGCAATAATGCGCTCCTTCTTGTCGAGCTGACGGCGGCGAGACTTGCGATCCTTTGCTAGCATGGCGATGGTCTGGTCCTTCGTCTTGATGATGGCAGACTTGTGGTTGCAATAGTCACGGCAGTTGTCCAATTCCTGCTGACGATCATACATCATGAAGCTAAGGTGGTCCAATTGAGTCTTCAGCTCGGGGTGGTATGGGGCTTCCAGTGGTTGGCCATTTGCATCACGCCTTGGGCAAAACTCAAAGAGAGTACCCTTGATCTGATTGATGCTCTGCCCCACAGATGGGAAAGAGCTTCCTGCATTGCTCTGGCAAGTCCATCGAGCCAGTTGTTTTCCCTCAAGGTAAACTGAATTCCCTCCTCAGTGGGAGGTTCAATCTTTCCTCGGAGACTTGCAACAATTAGCCACTGCAGATCTTCTCCTCCTTGATCATTGAGCTGAGCTCCGAAGAACTCGGGATGCGGACGCTCTAGAAGTTCCGAAAGCTGATCCAGATCCCTCTCAAAGATAAGGTCTCCTCCATTCCCAAGTTGGTAAAACTTGCTGTACTTCATGTCCATCTATAAAAATAGAGGATGAGTAGATTAGCAGAGGGAGCAAGTGTGTCAAAATTTTATCTGTTTTGCAAGAGTTTTTGAGGAACATGAAGTTTTATGAAAGAATTAAAGAGGTAAGAATGAGAATAGGTTTTGTAAATATTTGTTTTTCTTTTGTTTTGAAACTAAGTTTTTGGTTCAACGTCCAGTCTAACTAGGGTCTCCTATTATAAGGATCCCAACCTTTAAATAAGGTAGAGTCCCCTGTGTTTACAATGCTAGTCCCTGGATCAATAGCTAGTATCCACAGTTAAGATGTAATATCAAGAAACAAAGGTCATAATATAACTTTATAACCAGGAATAACATATTTTTATTACATCTTACATAGCTCATTTGGCTATTACAAGACATTGCAGCGGAATAACTATAAGCATGGGGTCCTTCATCTTCAAAGTTCCACAGGCAAACATGCTGGTTGTAGACTTTGTAATCCTAATCAATCAATCTTCACTAAATTCAATCAAACCTGCAACATTACAAGTTACAGCCACAAGGGTTAATACATTTGAATTGTATTGGCAAGTTTCACTACTATGTTGTATATAAGTGGATCCTATCATTTCATGCATTTTTGGCTAAGTAGGGTTTTAAGGCTCATTTGCAGAAAGCAATACTTTATCCTATCTTTTCAAAATGGTTTTGATCTTTTGTCAAATCTCTTTATCAAAATCCCTTGAACTCCTTGGTATCCCCAAGTATTCAAGTCCTTGTCAAAAATCTCTTGAGCTCCTTGGTAACCCCAAGTGCATCAAGTTTTATCAAAATCTCTTGAGCTCCTTGGTACCCCCAAGTTCATCATGTCTTTTGTTATCACTTAAAAGTTTTTCTTTTAGAAATTAGAATGTCGAGATTTCCCATAGCTTCAAGCTTTAGTTGCTCAGTATTGTCCATAACCGGGGACACGGCTAAGTACTTAGATTTTATTATCTTCTGCAGAAGTTGTACACTTTACCCACATATCACACTCTCATCTTGTTGCCACCAGTGGCCACTAGATTAGTACTCACCAAGATGGAATACTGGCAGATTGAGAATGTGACGAAGTCTTTCCAAAGGGTCCTCCCATACACCATTGCTAGCTTGTCTTCAGTACCCATGTAGGATTCCAGTTCCCCATTTTCAGTATCCTGAAGACAATGCATGGGTCTTCCCAATGTAGTTGACTAAGCCAGAGCCATAAGTAGCATGTGGTTGTACACGAAAGCCACAATTGGAGAAACATGTTCAATCTCTAAGTTTCCTGGGTGGTTTTCTTTTGGAGCACAACACAAGGAGATTGCCATAGACATGGTTCCTTTTGTTGCCACCTTCTCCAAAACTCATAGTATCCTTGTCCACCCAGGTGGTTCATTGAGTCCTTGTTTTATTATATAAAAACACAAGTCCTTTTCTCAACTTCATAAAATCTCAACATGTAACTCTTTTCAAATTATAGCATGGCTAAGCATGTAACAACTACCTAGTTTTCACTAAGGAATGTATAGGATATCCTATTAGGATTTAGCATAGCATAAGTATATAAATTCTTTTCATGCATGTTTTCAAAATCCACTAAGTATAATGAAAATAGTAGGACTTTAGATGATAGTGTCACTTGCATTTCTTTTGGTAGGGAATGTTGGTTCACTCCTTGATCTTGCTAGTCTCACACTTTTCTAACTTCACTACAATCAATCAAGCAAACACAATATCAACTAGCATTCCAAACCAATAATCAATCAAACAATTCACACACATAAAACTATGGGATCTAAGTTATGCATGCAAGCATGCAAAAGATAGTTTTATTGCAAAGGTGGTCTCCACTAGGCTCTAAACTTTGTAAGGTTCAAAGTGGTCATTTTTCAAAGTGGCAAAGTCTTTTGCAAAAGGGTTTTATCCATAAACTATTTTTAAATCCAATCATTATTTTATGTGGTGGAAAATGTTTTTATCAAAGCAACAACTTTATGTTGTTCAGCAAATAAATTGTTGTTTCTCAAAACTTGGTGTTTAGGGTCAGTAGGTTTGATCCAAATCATTCCCAAAGTTTTTACTCCAAAGTCATTTTCATAACAAAATCCATATTTTTATTTGGCTAGAAATGGGTAATTCAACTAATCCATCCTAATCTTCACCAAATCCATTTTTAAATCCATGGGTTGGTTCCTAGGGTCAGTAAGTTCACCACAAACTAATTTTCCAAGATTTCAACATCAAATACATTTTTGAATAATTTTTCTAATCTAAACAAGCATACAAATGTTTATGCAAAAACAAACAATCTACCAGAGGATTTTTACTAAACAAATTGCATGGTTGGCTAGGGCTTGCTCCACTGATTCCATTGATATAAAATTTGCAATTTTTGGACATGTGGATCAAAAGTTACAAGGGTTTCAATTTTGCAAACAAATCTGATTCAAACTTTGTTTTTAAACGGAACTGGTGACACACGTCCTATTCCCATTCGTCGGTACCGCTACGCTCGGATCGGCTATTCTGGCACGTTGGATCAAGTCAGATCGACTGGCACAGGTTGCGTACCCCTTCGGCGTTTAAGTGATCTGTCGCGTTCGTCCGATCTAGATCCTACGGTCCGCAGCAACTCAACCAAGGACTGGCGGCGCTGCGCGGCGGCAGACGGCGGTGACGGTCAGGCGATGGGCTAGCGGCGGTTCTAGGAAGCAAAGGACAAAGTGGGGATGCTCACCGTGATCGCAAGGCCGTGGTGATGCTCAAGGTACGGTCGGCTTGGCAAGGGGCGCTCAGGGACAGCAGCGATTCCTCGCCGGAGTAGAGAAAGGCGTCGGGTGGTTCTGTTCGTGGTTGGAGTCGACGTTGTAGATCGCCCTAAGGCAAGACAAGAGCATGGTCAGATGCAGGAGGATGTGGCGAGTGTGGGAGTGTGAACGAGACGGCGTGGGGCGGTCAGTGCTTACCAGGGGACTTCGCCGGAGAGAGAGGCAGATGCGGCGGCGCTCGGAGGTTTGTCGAAGTCGACGCTCTGAGGCGCCCGCGGTTGAACGGGTGGCACAAGAAGAAGCGCCTAGGAGTGGGAGTATGTATGCTTGGTCGGGGTGGCAAGGCGGTGGTTGGGCTCGCCGAAATTTGCTGGGGACGGTGGTCGGAGCAGTGGGAGTGCGGCTCGAAATTCCGTCGGCCTAGGGGCAGAGAGAGGGAGGCGCGTGAGGGGAAAGGAAGAGGAGGGCGAGGCGTTTAATACCGCGTGGTCGCAGGGGGAGTAATGGCCGTTAACAGCGTGAATTGATCGTCGGCGTTAAGGGCAGGAAACGACAGGCGTCGTCTGCGCGAGGAAGAAGGAGGTGAGTTGGCTGCGTGGGGTCCGGGTGTCAGCGAGGGAGTGAGAGGGAAAGAGGGTCCACCAATCGGTGTCTATGTGGGTGCGGTTTTTTTAGGTAGAAAACGTTTCTAGAGGGGAAAGTGTAGCTGGGCTGCGAATGGGCTTATTGGGCTTGGCCGGCTGGGCTGAGTCCATTTCTATATTTTTTTCTACTAAATGCTTTTTCCTTTTCTGATTCTATTTTCTGTTTTGAATTTCAAACAACAATTCAAATAACAAAACAAACATTCAAACAATTCAAACAATCACCACACTTGTAATGAGTTTTGGTTCTGTTTAACAACATAAACCAAATCCTAAAAAAAAATATTCTTTTTAGGATCTATTTAATAATTAAATAAAATAGATCTTGATTATTAATTCAGATAGGTTTTGATTTATTTAATAAAATCTCTAATTGAAAACTAAATATTTCCAAAACCAAATCATTAGGCTTTATTTGAAAATATAAGATATTTGGAAAACTTGTTTAAAAACAAAATAACATTTTTATTTTAGGGTCCATTAATAATTAAATAAGATGGACCTTAGTTAACAATTCAAAATAGGATTTGTTTTATTAAAATCTTTATTTTGAAATCTAAAATAAAACCAAAACACTTCAGTAGGTTTTATTTGAAAATAATAAACACTTGGAAAACTTATTTAAAATAATTTAATAAGTTTTGATGTTTTATTTAAAATGGTAAAACCTTTTATTTAATTAAAATTGGATATTAAATCCTTATTATTTTATTTAAACAAACCTTTACTATTTTTATTAAAACAAAATGTTTTATTTCAAATTCTTGACCAAGGTTTATTTTGGTTCCATAAAATAATCCTTATTTATAAATCTACTTTTTCTTTTGAAAAGCAAATCTTTTATTTAAAGATCCAAAATAGTAATTCCAAATATTTTTATTTTCCTTTATTAAATGTTTATCTTTTTAAATCCCTTTAGGATTTATTTGATCCAAATTGGTCTGAAGGTTTCCAATTGGATTCAAAAAGTTTCTTCTCACCCTGAAAATCAACAAAGTTTTATTTTATTCATTTATTTTTCACATTATAAGATTTGGAAAAATCTTGGGATGTGACACCCATGGTCAGGATGGCTCTGATACCAACTTGTCAACACCTGGATTTTTCAATCCTAGATGCCTGTTTTGCCATACATCGCAATCCCAGGATTACCATTTTTGCGAGACATAACAGAATTGGATACCATAGTACTTCATCCATTACAAACGATACATAAGTTCTTACACAAATAGGGATCTCATGATCCAGTTCTTAGTACAACATCAGGCAGCAGAATACGTAATAATAACGGTAGCGTAAGTTCCAGAGCTAGTCACAATTTTATAACTCCTAAGTGGGAACTTTTATTTCCGGTCACAACTCTGACGATGGGAGATGATCCTAGTTGTCGTAACCTTCCTGGGTCCATCCTCCAGGTACTCCTCTTCATAGTCGGGCCATGGGAAAATCCAGGGACAAAGACATGAGTACTCTTTAAGTACTCGCAAACTAATACTAACAGGTAAAGGGGTTTTTGTATAATAGGACACTAGGCTCTATGGTTGTTTTGCAAAAGACAGGTTTATCTCTACTAAGTTCCAGAGCTAGTCACAATTTTATAACTCCTAAGTGGGAACTTTTATTTCCGGTCACAACTCTGTTGTGGTCAAGTCAAAGTCTCAATTCATTTCACAAGTCATTTTAAAAAGTCTGACGGGGGAACAATATGGCCACTCCAACTGTCCATAACCGCGGACGCGGCTATTCGAATAGTTTGACACTCTGCAGAGATTGTACACTTTCACCACAACATTCGATACATCCGTCAGGAACAAATCCTGAATTTACCATACTTAGTATGCGGATAATCAATCCTAACCTTTCAATTACACGCCCTAGTATAAGCACCTCTCCTATGAGTTTGGCCTCCCAACCATGACCACTGTCATCTTGGGTACTGCACAGGTGGACAATCTTCACAAGGTAGCCTCAGCTCAGACCTTGGCCGGGAGGGAACTAATACTAAGGGATATAAGTTTCCAGTCAAGCCCTACCCAATCTTCGGGTATTGTGGTTGTACGATAAAATTGGAATGGTATCGCATCCAGACAACCATCAGTTTTATAAGGGGCTAAGGCTCATGACTCAACATTTTTATCAACAGAATCATCAAGTGTTTGAAAACACATGTCCAAAACATTTCAATAGAATGATCCATCATTCCAAGGTTTTCATAACCATTTTTCCACCAAGTATTCCCATCTAAAAGTTGATCAAGTTTTATGCTTAGCACTAGAATCTACAGGTGGGGGTAGTAATAATGAGGGGTGGTAAACTGGTGGAGTTTCAACTAAGTACAACCTTATAACTTTAGATTGCTCTCAAGGTTTCTAGCTTAGGCCAAATTTTATGCTCTTTATGCAACCTTCAGCATAACTGTCTCATATCTACCAAACTCTTAGGTAGACTCTAAGTAAGCTTTGATAAAGAAATAATGTAAGAAGCTTACACATAAAACTAGGATTTGGTTTATCAGGTGGGGATGATCACATATGCTTAAGGCATATAGTAGTCATATCACAAGGATGGGTTTGTGGCATCAGTAGGGTATCTGGCAAGGGTTAGCTTGCATAATCACTAGTAGTATTAGGCTTGCATCAGTGTCAATATAAGCTTGCCTTGTGCGGAGCAGTGGTTGAAGTTCTCCTCGGCTTCCTCTTCGTAGTATCCTCCTTCCTCCTCGTAATATGCTTGGTCGGTACTAGCGTCTATGAATAAATACGAGGTACACAATCACCAAACAATACTTAACTACTTGCAGTCATCACACACAAGGGTCCTATAGATGATCTAGCATCATCTCTAACATTACAAGGTTAAAGCTTGGTTTAAAACTTTTTATTTTTAGAAAAGTAATTTCTACTCATTGAAAAACTACTTAAGATTTAATATTCTCCAAACCAAATATGGGATCATGTTGACACATGTCATCACCACATATTGTAGTCCATGGGAATGTGATTTAAAGTGGTGTCACAATTTAATAAGGTTTTACCCTTTTATTTTAATTAATTAAAGTGGCTAGAAATGCTTATGTAGCATTCTTTTATTAGTTGAACATTATTTCTCCAAGTAAACCTATATATTTTTATATATTCTGAAAGGTATGGTTAAATGTGATTGTTGAGAGTTGGAATCAACTCAAAATCTTTTATGGTTTAAATTTCAAAAATGTTTGAATGCAGAAAAGCTTCTGCCTTGTTATTTTTACTATGGGTGATCTATAGAACCAAATGACTTGAATCCAACGGGCTTGGATTAAGCATTCACAGACCTTTCCAACAAAATTGGTTTCATCCAATTTGGTGTACTCAATCGATCTGGGTTGATTTTTGAAGTTGGGTGCTGAAGTGTGTTTGAATTTAAATAGAAAAGTTTTAATTTGAATTGCTGGGTTGCGCGGGAAATTCTAACGGGCCGGCCTGCTAAGCGCAGTGCTCCCGTGGGCTGCTTAAGTGGGTGTCCCCACTCGTCAGTGACACGGGGCTGGGCAAAGCGGTATGGGGTAACGTGGATCGTTCGATCTAGCTCTAATCTAACGGCTGAGAGTCATCATCGACGCGAGACAACTCCGGCGAGAACGAAACCTAGTGCGGCCAGTGAGGGGTGCTGGGGGCTCACCGGGGTACGGGCGAGGGTCGGCGAGGCGGGCGAACGACGAAGTCGACGACGGCAAACCTCCTGGTACCGGTGGCTTCTCCTGGGGCGGTTCCAACCGTTGGCTCCTTTCTTCTCCGGCAGCGGCATGCTCCAGTGAAATTCCGGCGATGTGGTGCTCGCCTTGCTCTGAGAATGATGTGGCACGATCAGTGAGGAAAGGGGAGTGAGATGGTGTGAAGAAATCATGTGGGGGTGGCCTCTATTTATAGTCGAGCGAGGGGACCGTCGGGGCGCACAGTGAGCTCGTCGGGGGCGACGTTACAGGCGACTAATGGCATGGGCAAGGGTTGGGGACGGTGTTGTGTCTCCTGGTGATGCTCAACGACATGGTCGCGAGGCATGGGGCGGTGTGGTTTGGTCTGGAACGGCTAGTGCTCTGCATGGCAGAGGCGGCGTATTCGACGGCGTGTGGTGGATGTATGGCACGGGGCGGCAAACGGGGATGTCTCGCGGTCTCCTGGGTCGGTGGTGATCGTGTGTGCATGCGGTGAGGGCGGCGCGTGGTCTGTGGATGCTGGTCGAGGGTCGCGCTCTGGTGCACGCTCGGCATGGTCTGGGCGTGGCTTGTGCGCGTGGTCTAGGGCTTGGCAACGCTCGCGGCTGGGACAGGGAGTGGCGGTGGACGGTGGGCTGCCTCCCAGACAAGGTTGGCACGGCTAGCTCTTCCTCAAGCTTGCTGTCCACAATGGGGTAACATGGGGGTGCTCGGCTGTTCACCATTAATGACAATGGCAAGCTCACAGGGGTGCTAGTGTTGGGCTAATCTTTCTAGATGATCTACTGAGTTGTGTGTGAGCTAACTAGGGAACAAGTTAGGCAAGAATCACTATACACTATAGTGTTTGTTGTTTTGTTTGATTTCTGTCTGCAACCTGTTTGAGGAAATGGCCGCATGAAATCAAGTTTTGAATTTTGAAATGATTTTTGGTGGGTTTTCTAGATTGGTTCTGGTGAGTCTGCAGATGCTTGGGTTTTGAAAGTTGAGCTTGTTTGAGTGGCTTTTGAAAAAGTGGGATCTTCCCATATGAAGAAGATTCAATTTTGAATTGTCATTTAAACTATGCATTTGAAAGTTTTTGGATGATCACAAAGTGGTCCTTGATACCTTGTTATGAGTACATTCAAGGGGTGCAAAGATCCAGAAAAGTTTTTGTTAGGTTTTGAAAGTTTGAGACAGCCAAAGTAGGCATGGGAGTTAAATTGGTCAAAATGACCATTCACTTCATATATGTGTTTTGATTTACTTGTCTTTAGGAAAAGTGTGGGAAATGTTTTAGATGAGGTTCATTTCACCTAAGAAAATTTTTACAAGCAATGGATCACACAAACAAGGTGTTTTTTAAAGAAATTCAAAATTCATGCATACGCATATACATGTATTCATGAGTTGATTTAGAAAAGTTTTTGTTAACCCTAATCTTGATGATAAGTGTTTAGATGATCTAAATTTGGTATTTTTGGGATGTTACATTTAAGATCGATATCGTTAGCAGGGTTACCCTTTCGGCTTGGCCTGGAAAGGGTTATGGACGCGATTAGTTATTTTTCAGGGCTCTTACCCAATTTGCATCTTGTCCATACTCAAACATTTTATTGTTTCAAGGTGATTTGGATCTTTTTATTGTATATATGTATTCTTGAATCTTGGAGTCGTTGTTGTATATATCTATTTTGTGGGTTCCATCGTGGACTATTGTGTAATGGTATTACTTCGTTTTCCACCCGCACGAAAGTGCCTGGTGGGAACCTTTGAATTGTTTCTATGCGGGTTTGGAGGGAATCGCTAAAACTTGCATAGGGCCGATCCGAGGGTGTTACAAATCTTGTCGGGCTGTAACTTCTTTACATAAGATGAACGACAACTTATGTTTCTTCCCAAACCACAATTCATACAATGTCGTTTCAACGGATTTAGATGGTGCCATATTTAAGGTGAATGCGGCTGTTTCTAATGCATAACCGCAAAATGATAACGGTAAATCTGTAAAGGACATCATAGAACAAACCATATCTAAGATTTCGATTACAATGTTCGGACACAACATTATGTTGTGGTGTTCCCAACGGTTTCAATTGTGAAAGTATTCCGTATTTCTTCAAATTCTCTCCAAACTCATAGCTTAGATACTCACCTCCACGATCAGTTTGCAGAAATTTAATCTTCTTGTTATGTTGATTCTCTACTTCACTTTGAAATTCCGTAAACTTATCGAAAGTTTTTGACTTATGTTTCATGAAATAGATATACCCATATCTACTCAATTAATCCGTGAAAATAAGAATATAATGATAACCATGGTGCGGGGCCACACTCATCGGGCCACACACATCGGCATGTATGATTTCCAATAAGTCTGTAGCTCGCTCCATTATGCCAGAGAATGGAGTCTTAGTCATTTTCCCATCAGACATGCTTCGCATCTTTAAAGTGATTCGAAATCAAGTGATTCAAGAAGTCCATCAGAATGGAGTTTCTTCATACGCTTCACTCTAATGTGACCAAGACGACAGTGCCACATGTATGTAGAATTATCATTCAATTTCAATCGTTTAGCATCTATATTATGAACATGTCTATCACTAATATCAAGATTCAATAAGAATAGACCATCTATCATAGGCGCATGACCATAAAATATATTACTCATATAAATTGAACAACCATTATTCTAGGACTTAAACAAGTAACCGTATCGCAATAAACAAGATCCAGATATAATGTTCAGGCTTAACGCAGGCACCAAATAACAATTATTTAAGTATAAACTAATCCTGATGGTAGATAAAGAGGGAGTGTGCTGACAACGATCACATCAACCTTGGAGCCATTTCCAACACACATCGTCACCTCGTCTCTCGCTAGTCTTCGCTTATTCTGCAACACCTGATTTGAGTTACAAATATGAGCAACCAAACCAGTATCAAATACCCAGGCGGTACTACAACTACTAGTAAGATACACATTAATAACATGTATATCGAATATACCTTTCTTCTTGATGTTGCCGTTCTTTAGACCTGCAAGATACTTGGGGCAAATCCTCTTCTAGTGACCTTCTCCCTTGTAGTAAAACCACTCAGTAATAGGCTTAGGACTAGCCTTGGGTTTATTTGCAGGCGCAACAGCATTCTTGTCGCCCTTATTGAAGTTACCCTTCTTCTTAGGCCTTCCTTGTTTCTTGAAATTGGTGGTCTTATTGACCATCCACACTTGGTGCTCTTTCTTGATTTCCAGTTCCGCAGACTTCAACATGGAGAAGAGTTCTGGTAATGACTTATCCATGTGCTACATGTTGTAGTTCATCACGAAGTTCTTGTAACTAGGTGGTAGTGATTGGAGGACACAATGAATACACAACGCATTTGGAATCATTATTCCCTGATCTACGAGTTTATTCGCATGCCCATACATCTTAAGAACCTGCTCCCTAACGAGGCTGCCCTCTTCCATTGTCACATCCCAAGATTTTCCAAATCTTGTTATGTGAAAAATATTGAATAAAATAAAACTTTGAATTCAATTGGAAACTTTCAAACCTATTTTGATCAAACAAACCCTAAAGGGATTTGAAGAGACAAAACCTTTAATAAAGAAAAATTTAAATATTTGGAATTGCTATTTTGGATGTTTTAATAAAAAAAATTTGATCTTCAAATGAAAAGGTAGAAATTTAAATAAGGTTATTTTATAAGCCAAATTAAAACTTGGCCAAGCCTTTGAAATAAAATATTTCTATTTGATAAAAATAGTAAAGGTTTATTTAAATAAAATAATAAGGATTTAATATCCAAGTTTTTTTTGAAAATAAAAGTTTTACTATTTTAATTAAACATCAAAACTTATTTATTTATTTTAAAACAAGTTTTCCAAGTATTTTATGTTTTCAAATAAAACCTACTGATTTGGTTCTGAAAATATTTAAATTTCAAATTGAATTTTAAATAAATCAAATCCTATTTTGATTAATAAACAAGGTCTATTTATTTAATTAATAATGGACCCTAAAATAAAATTATTATTTTTATTTTTGGGACTTTGGTTTATGTTAAACAGAACCAAAACTCAATACAAAGTTTGGTGAAAGTTTGATGTGAATTGAATGTTTGATTTGTTGTTTGAATTTCAAAATAGAAAATAGTTTTGGAAAAAGAAAAAGCATTCAGGAAGAAAAAAAGAATTGGACACAGAACAGCCGGCCAGCCCAATAAGCCCAACAACCAGCCCACTCCCTCTCTCCCGAAGAAAACATTTCGCACCTGAACACATACCCGCAGAGACACTGATTGGTGGACCCTCTTCCCCTCTCTCTCCCGCTCACTGCCAGATAGACCCCACCGCCACGTATCCATCGTCTTCACCCGCCGATGACCTCGCCCCTCTCCTCGCTGCCGTTTCTGGCCGGAAATCAATCCGTTAAATTCGCTCTAAATGCTGGAGTAAACCCCGCCCCGATCACACACACTTAAACCCCTGCTCCTCCTCTCCGTTTTCCCCCAGGAACCACCCACGCTCTGCCCCCAGGCCTCTCCCATTGTTGCTCCCACCACCGCGGTCTCCGACGAGCCTTTGCTCCAATTCCGGCCCAACCTCGCCACCCCTTGCCTCCCTGAACACACGACCGTGACCCCCACTCCCAGGCGCTTCTTCCCGTGCCATCCGTTCAACCGCGGGCGCCATAGAACCTCGGCTTCGACGACCTATGAGCGTCGCCGCGTCTGCTTCCTTCTCCGGCGACCCTTCTGTTAAGCACCTGACCGCCCCGCTCTTTCCCGATGATGCTCCTGCACTCCCCAACCTCGGCTGCATCTAACCATGCCCTTGCTTTTCCACGGGGCAAACCACAGCACCACCCTTGACGAGCTCCAGGACCATCTGACGCCGACCACGTCTCCGGCGAGCAATTAACCGCAACCTTGCGCGCGCCTCATCGAACCAACAACACGTTGAGCTTCCCCACGCTACTGCGAACACGGTAAGCACCTCCCCTTCCCTTCTTGCTTCCTAGAACCGCTGCTAGCCCACCGTCTGAGCGTGCGCTGCCTCCAGCTGCCGCACGGCGCCGCCCGTTGTTGACCAAGTAGTGGGGTCCGTAGGATCTAGATCGGACGCACACGATAGAAACTAGGCGAAGCGGTAAGTACCGTCTCAGCGCCGTGCGATGTAATTTAATCCAACAGCCTGCATCACTCGATCTGTGCGAACCGGTACCGTCCAGTCATATTACGCCGCGTGGCACCAGTTTGTTTAAAACAGAATTTGAAAACAGATTTAGATGCAAATTTGAAACCCATGTAACTTTTGATCCACACGTCCAAAAATTGCAAACTTTATATCAATGGAATCAGTGGAACAAGCCCTAGCCAACCATACAATGTGTTTAGTAAAAATCTTCTGGTAAAATGTTTGTTTTTGCAGAAACATTTGTATGCATGTTTAGGTTGTAAAAATTATTCCAAAATGTTTTTAGGGTTGAAACCTTTGCAAATTGGTTTGTTGTGAACCTACTGACCCTAGGAACCAACCCATGGTTTTAAAAATGGATTTTGTGAAGTTTAGGAATAAAAACTTGCATTAGCCCAATTCTAGCCAAATAAAAATAATGATTTTTCTATGGAAATGATTTTAGAATAAAAACTTTGGGAAAATGATTTGAATCAAACCTACTGACCCTAAACACCAAGTTTTGAGAATTAACAACTTATTTGGTGAACAACATAAAGTTTTGAATTGATAAAAACATTTTCCACCACATAAAATAATGATTGGATTTAAAAATGGTTTATGGATAAAACCCTTTTGCAAATGGTTTTGACACTTTAGAAAATGTCCACTTTGAGCCTTACAGTGTGTAGAGCCTAGTAGAAACCACCTTTGAAAATAGAACTACCTTTTGCATGCTTGCATGCATGACTTAGCCTCTATTATTTCATGTTTGTGTTTAATTGTTTGAATATTGGTTGGAATGCTAGTTGATATTGTGTTTGCTTGATTGATTTGTAGTGAAGTTAGAAAAGTGTGAAACTAGCAAGATCAAGAAGTGAACCAACATTCTCTACCAAAAAGGCAAGTGACACTATCATCCAATGTCCTACTATTTTCATTATACTTAGTGGATTTTGGAACATGCATGAAAAGAATTTCTATACTTATGCTATGCTAAATCCTAATAGGATACCCCTATATATTCCTTAGTGAAAACAATGTAGTTGTAGTATGCTTAGCCCAGCTATATATTGGGATGGGATACATGTTATGATTATATGAAGTATTGAAAAGACTTATGTTTTATATAATAAAACAAGTACTCAATGAACCACCTGGGTGGACAAGGATACTCAAGCTTTTGGACAAGGTGGCAACAAAAGGAACCATGTTTATATGGTAATCTCTTTTTGTTGTGCACTAGAAGAAAACCACCCAGGGACTTAGAGATTGAACATGTTTCTCGTACAGTGGCTTCCCTATGCAACCACATGCTAAATGGGCTCTGGCTTAGTCAACTACATAGTGGAAGACCCATGCATTGGCATCTTCAGGTTAACTAGATTTGTGTAAGGGAACTTGAACCCTACATTGGTGCTTGGTAGACAAGCTAGCATTTTATATTGGGAGGACTTCTATGGAAATACTTTGTCACATTCTCAATCTGCCAGTACTCCATCTTGGTGAGTACTTATCTAGCGGCCACTGGTGGCATCAAGATGAGATTGTGTCATGTGGGTAAAGTGTACAACTTCTGCAGAAGATCAAAATTCTAAGTACTTAGCCGTGTCCCCGGTTATGGACAATACTGAGCAACTAAAGGCCTGACGCTATGGGAAATCTCGACATTCCAATTTCTAAAAGAAAAACTTTAAAGTGACAACAAAAGACTTGAAGCACTTGGGGGTACCAAGGGGCTCAAGATATTTTGATAAAACTTGAAGGACTTGGGGATTTACCAAGGAGCTCAAGAGGTTTTTGACAAGGACTTGAACACTTGGGGATTTACCATGGAGTTCAGAAAGATTTGACAAAAGATCAAAACCATTTTGAAAAGATAGGATAAATTATTGCTTTCTTCAAATGAGCCTAAAACCCTACTTAGCCAAATATGCATGTAATGATAGGATCCACTTATATTCTACATAGTACTGAAACTTGCCAATACAATTCAAATGTATTGACCCTTGTGGCTGTAACTTGTAATGTTGCAGGTTTGATTGATATTAGTGAAGTTGATTGATTAGGATTACAAGTCTACAACCAACATGTTTGCCTGTGGCACTTTGAAGATGAAGGAATCCATGCTATATAGTTATTTCTGCTGCATTGTAATGAGATAGCCAAATGAGCTATGTAAGATGTAATGTATTATTTTATTCCTGGTTATAAAGTTGTATTATGACCTTTGTTTCTTGATATTACATCTTAAACTGTGGATGCTAGCTATTGATCCAGGGACTAGCATTGTAAACACAAGGATCTCTACCTTATTCAAGGTTGGGACCACTACAGATGGTAACAGAACACTGTGTTGCCTGTAGGATTTGTAACCCTAGGATTGGACAAAACCCCTTAGAAAAATAAGAGTTATATTTGTTCCAAAACTTATTTACAAACAATCTAGTAAACTCTTTCCTCAACCATTTTGGTTTTGACTCTACATCTCTTCTATTTCAAACTTGATGGACAAAGCCTGCCCCATGGCCAAAGTCTTCACCATGTGCAAAATATTTCATCAACTCTAATGACTTCAACATTTTAACCAAGGACTTCAACCTTTAGATATCACTAAGGACTACAAGTGAAAAACCAAGAGACATTAGATTGCCTACCAAAGACATTGATATCAAGCTAGAGTATGGATCATATTGACCTATGAGGTATGATTATACTAAGTTATTATTTTCAAGAAAAACTTGTTGTTTCCTTCAACTCATGAGTTAAACTCATAAGTTATTAGGTGGTTTGTTGCTTGTGGATTGTTTGATTGCTTGATTGTTTGATTGAGCTTAGTTGTTTTTGGGTTGTGTGTTAAAACTTCTTAGAAACCTATCCACCAATACTTATCCCTATCAAACCAACAGATGCCTCCCCGTCGTGCCAACCCCAACCAAAACAACAACAACATCACCCCTGAGATGCAACAGATGATGGCAGCCCAGACACAGTTGATGCAGCAGATGACCACATTCATACAGAATCAGAATAATAATAACAACAACAATAACAATAACAACAATAAGAATAACCCTCCAGCACTTGACATGCTCACCAAGTTTCTGAAACTTAGGCCTGCAAGATTCTCTAGAACAACTGATCCAATGGAAGCTGATGATTGGTTACGATCAGTGAACAAAGACCTAGTGACTGTTGGCTGCACTGATGAAGAAAAAGTAAGGTTTGCAGCATTTCTGCTTGAAGGACCAGCAGCAACATGGTGGGACAAGTTTCAAATCACCACTCCCCTTGAAGATATGACTTGGGCTATTTTTGAGGATGGATTTAGAACCACTCACATCTCACCTGGAGTGATGTACTTGAAGAAAAAGGAGTTTCACAATCTGAAACAACGTCACCTCAGTATGGCTGAGTATATTGAAGAATTCAACAATCTGGCACGCTATGCACCAGATGAAGTTGATACAGATGCTAAGAGAAAGGATAAATTTATTGAAGGACTTAATGATGAGTTGAACCTGCAGCTAGCTGTTGCCTATGTCCCAACTTATCAAACACTCTGTGACAAAGCCACCATTTTGGAAAACAAGATGAATCAAGTTGAGAACATAAAGAGGAAGCATAAACTCAAGAATCATTCAGGATCATCAAAGAAGAAACATTCATTCAAAAGGAGCAATGAAGATTCTGAACCACATCAGTATCACCACAACAACAATGGAAGTGAGAATAATGGAAATAATACTGACAATGGAGATGACCTTGGTCAGAACCAACATGACACTTTCAGGAAGAAGGACATTAGCCAGTTGCAATGCTATAATTGTAAGGAACTTGGACACTGTGCATCAGACTGTACTGAGAAGAAAAAGAAAAAGGATGCTAGAAGAGCCAATGGAAATGACTCCAAAGTGACCCAGAAAGGACATGTGAACCACATTGACATGAATGGAAACTTTGAAGAGATAGAAGAAGTGGATGTCAGGATTTAGAAAACTCAGAAGAGTCAAATAAGGATTCCTTGTCTGGTTATTGTGTTGAACTTTTAGTCAAGTGAACCATCAATGTAACCCTATGAGACTTATTTTAAGGGTGGTAGTACCCTAGTTATTTTAAGCCTACTTATAACCTTTAGCCTTCCCAAATCTCGAGACGAGATTTATTTTAAGGGTGGTAGCCTGTCACATCCCAAGATTTTCCAAATCTTGTTATGTGAAAAATATTGAATAAAATAAAACTTTGAATTCAATTGGAAACTTTCAAACCTATTTTGATCAAACAAATCCTAAAGGGATTTGAAGAGACAAAACCTTTAATAAAGAAAAATTTAAATATTTGGAATTGCTATTTTGGATCTTTTAATAAAAAAAATTTGATTTTCAAATAAAAAGGTAGAAATTTAAATAAGGTTATTTTATAAGCCAAATTAAAACTTGGCCAAGCCTTTGAAATAAAATATTTCTATTTGATAAAAATAGTAAAGGTTTATTTAAATAAATAATAAGGATTTAATATCCAAGTTTTTTTTTGATAATAAAAGTTTTACTATTTTAATTAAACATCAAAACTTATTTATTTATTTTAAAACAAGTTTTCCAAGTATTTTATGTTTTCAAATAAAACCTACTGATTTGGTTCTGAAAATATTTAAATTTCAAATGGAATTTTAAATAAATCAAATCATATTTTTATTAATAAACAAGGTCTATTTATTTAATTAATAATGGACCCTAAAATAAAATTATTATTTTTATTTTTGGGACTTTGATTTATGTTAAACAGAACCAAAACTCAATAAAAAGTTTGGTGAAAGTTTGATGTCAATTGAATGTTTGAATTTCAAAACGGAAAATAGTTTTGGAAAAAGAAAAAGCATTCAGGAAGAAAAAAATAGAATTGGACACAGCCCAGCCAGCCAGCCCAATAAGCCCAACAACCAGCCCACTCCCTCTCTCCCGAAGAAAACGTTTCGCACCTGAACACATACCCGCAGAGACACTGATTGGTGGACCCTCTTCCCCTCTCTCTATCTCCCTCACTGCCAGATAGACCCCACCGCCACGTATCCATCGTCTTCACCCGCCGATGACCTCGCCCCTCTCCTCGCTGCTGTTTCTGGCCGGAAATCAATTCGTTAAATTAGCTCTAAATGCTGGAGTAAACCCCGCCCCGATCACGCACACTTAAACCCCTGCTCCTCCTCTCCGTTTCCCCCAGGAACCACCCACTCTCTGCCCCCAGGCCGCTCCCATTGTTGCTCGCACCACCGCCGTCTCCGACGAGCCTTTGCTCCATTTCCGGCCCAACCTCGCCACTCCTTGCCTCCCTGAGCACACGACCGTGACCCCCACTCCCAGGCGCTTCTTCCTGTGCCATCCGTTCAACCGCGGGCGCCCTAGAACCTCGGCTTCGACGAACTCTGAGCGCCGCCGCGTCTGCTTCCTTCTCCGGCGACCCTTCTGGTAAGCACCTGACCGCCCCGCTCTTTCCCGATGATGCTCCTGCACTACCCAACCTCGGCTGCATCTAACCATGCCCTTGCTTTTCCATCGGGCGAACCACAGCACCACCCTCGACGAGCTCCAGGACCATCTGACGCCGACCACGTCTCCGGCGAGCAATTAACCGCAACCTCGTCGAACCAACAACACGTTGAGCTTCCCACGGTACTGCGAACACGATAAGCACCTCCCCTTCACTTCTTGCTTCCTAGAACCACCGCTAGCCCACCGTCTGAGCGTGCGCCACCGCCAGCTACCGCACGGCGCCGCCCGTTGTTGACCAAGTAGTGGTGTCCTTAGGATCTAGATCGGACGCACACGATAGAAACTAGGCGAAGCAGTAAGTAGCGTCTCAGCGCCGTGCGATGTAATTTAATCCAATGGCCCGCATCACTCGAGCCGTGCGAACCGGTACCGGCCAGTCATATTACGCCGCGTGGCACCAGTTTGTTTAAAACAAAATTTGAAAACAGATTTAGATGCAAATTTCAAACCCTTGTAACTTTTGATCCACACGTCCAAAAATTGCAAACTTTATATCAATGGAATCAGTGGAACAAGCCCTAGCCAACCATGCAATGTGTTTAGTAAAAAGCTTCTGGTAAAATGTTTGTTTTTGCAGAAACATTTGTATGCATGTTTAGGTTGTAAAAATTATTCCAAAATGTTTTTAGGGTTGAAACCTTTGCAAATTGGTTTGTTGTGAACCTACTGACCCTAGGAACCAACCCATGGTTTTAACAATGTATTTTGTGAAGTTTAGGAATAAACACTTGAATTAGCCCAATTCTAGCCAAATAAAAATAATGATTTTTCTATGAAAATGATTTTAGAATAAAAAGTTTGGGAAAATGATTTGAATCAAACCTACTGACCCTAAACACCAAGTTTTGAGAATTAACAACTTATTTGGTGAACAACATAAAGTTTTGAATTGATAAAAACATTTTCCACCACATAAAATAATGATTGGATTTAAAAATGGTTTATGGATAAAATCCTTTTGCAAATGGTTTTGACACTTTAGAAAATGTCCATTTTGAGCCTTACATTGTGTAGAGCCTAGTAGAAACCACCTTTGCAAATAGAACTACCTTTTGCATGCTTGCATGCATGACTTAGCCTCAATTATTTTATGTGTGTGTTTAATTGTTTGAATATTGGTTGGAATGCTAGTTGATATTGTGTTTGCTTGATTGTTTTGTAGTGAAGTTAGAAAAGTGTGAAACTAGCAAGATCAAGAAGTGAACCAACATTCTCTACCAAAAAGGCAAGTGACACTATCATCCAAAGTCCTACTATTTTCATTATACTTAGTGGATTTTGGAACATGCATGAAAAGAATTTCTATACTTATGCTATGCTATATCCTAATTGGATACCCCTATATATTCCTTAGTGAAAACAATGTAGTTATAGTATGCTTAGCCCAGCTATATATTGGGATGGGATACATGTTATGATTATATGAAGTATTGAAAAGACTTATGTTTTATATAATACAACAAGTACTCAATGAACCACCTGGGTGGACAAGGATACTCAAGATTTTGGACAAGGTGGCAACAAAAGGACCCATGTTTATATGGAAATCTCTTTTTGTTGTGCACTAGAAGAAAACCACCCAGGGACTTAGAGATTGAACATGTTTCTCGTACAGTGGCTTCCGTGTACAACCACATGCTAAATGGGCTCTGGCTTAGTCAACTACATAGTGGAAGACCCATGCATTGGCATCTTCAGGTTAACTAGATTTGTGTAAGGGAACTTGAACCCTACATTGGTGCTTGGTAGACAAGCTAGCATTTTGTATTGGGAGGACTTCTAAGGAAATACTTTGTCACATTCTCAATCTGCCAGTACTCCATCTTGGTGAGTACTTATCCAGCGGCCACTGGTGGCATCAAGATGAGATTGTGTCATGTGGGTAAAGTGTACAACTTCTGCAGAAGATCAAAATTCTAAGTACTTAGCCATGTCCCCGATTATGGACAATACTGAGCAACTAAAGGCCTGAAGCTATGGGAAATCTCGACATTCCAATTTCTAAAAGAAAAACTTTAAAGTGACAACAAAAGACTTGAAGCGCTTGGGGGTACCAAGGGGCTCAAGAGATTTTGATAAAACTTGAAGCACTTGGGGATTTACCAAGGAGCTCAAGAGGTTTTTGATACGGACTTGAACACTTGGGGATTTACCAAGGAGTTCAAAAAGATTTGACAAAAGATCAAAACCATTTTGAAAAGATAGATAAATTATTGCTTTCTGCAAATGAGCCTAAAACCCTACTTAGCCAAATATGCATATAATGATAGGATCCACTTATATTCTACATAGTAGTGAAACTTGCCAATACAATTCAAATGTATTGACCCTTGTGGCTGTAACTTGTAATGTTGCAGGTTTGATTGATATTAGTGAAGTTGATTGATTAGGATTACAAGTCTACAACCAACATGTTTGCCTGTGGCACTTTGAAGATGAAGGAATCCATGCTATATAGTTATTTCTGCTGCATTGTAATGAGATAGCCAAATGAGGTATGTAAGATGTAATGTATTATTTTATTCCTGGTTATAAAGTTGTATTATGACCTTTGTTTCTTTGTATTACATCTTAAACTGTGGATGCTAGCTATTGATCCAGGGACTAGCATTGTAAACACAGGGATCTCTACCTTATTCAAGGTTGGGACCTCTACATCCATCTTGTAGTTAAAGAAGATCTCGGAGCCTTCATAGCTTTCAACTGTCGTATGAGTCTCAAATATCATTTTGAGCTCACGGATAATATCATAAGGCTCACGGTTCTCAAACTACTTCTAAGGATCTGATTCCAAACTGTACAAGATAGAACACTGAATTGTGGAGTATTGATTCTTCCGAGTGAGGAAAACATTCTTCACCTCATCATTAGCATCGGCTGCAGGTGGGTCACCCAACGGTGCATCCAGCACATAGGTCAACTGAACAGCATTGAGAACAATCATAAAATTGTGGAACCAATCCGCGAAGTTGCTTCCATTGTTTTTCAACTTTTCTTTCTATAGGAACGTATTAAAATTGATAGTAGGGGCCTCCCTGATCTACAACATATTTACAAAGAGCTTAGACCAAGTTTATGACAAATTGAGTTCATATTTAATACTTATATTAACTAGGTGAACTCCCACTGAAAAAACATCCCTCACATTGTTTTAGTGATCACACGAACCAAATCCACTACACCAAATCCGATCATCACGAGACATGATATAGTTTCAAAGGCAAATAATCAACAAGTTCATCATATCAATCATATGAATCATGCTTTACCTTTCGATATTCCGAGTTTCGAGACCATGTTTGTACATGCTTGGCCCGCCAAGGTTAACCTTAGTATCCGCATGTGTAAACCTGTCTTGCACCTATTGTATGCACACGTAGAATCTATCACACCCGATCATCACGTGGTGCTTCGAAACGACGAGTCTTAGCAACGGTGCCTACTAAGGACGAACACTTGATATTTAGTGAAAGGGATCATCTTATAATGCTACCGTCGCAATATAAGCAATACAAGATGCATAAAAAGGATTAACATCACATGCAATTCATAATATGTGATATGATATGGCCTTTCTTCTTGTGCCTTCGATCTCCATCTCCAAGCACAAACATGATCTCCATCATCGCCGGTGTAGGATCAAGGTCAATGGCGCTGCTTCATGGTTGTCCTCCACCAACAGCAACTATTACAACTACTTTGATGAATACACATGCAGGTCTTAAAAGAAATTTAAAGACAACCATAACGCTCATGTCGGTTGCCAACTTACAATAAGGATCATTGCATACATCATATATAATCACAATCATGGACATATCACATCACAACACAAGCACTGCAAAAATAAGTTAGACGCCTCTAATTTTCTTTGCATGTTTTATGTGGCTGGGGCTTTCGCATAAGAACCGTTCTAACTTACGAACATGAACCACAATGTTGATACAAGTATTGTCAAGTGCCCGTTGTAAATTGAATCTTCACTATGGTGGGAGAGACAAACACCTGCAAAGCCACTTGTGTAATGCAAGTTGCACGTTGAGCGTGGAGCAAGTCTCATGTACGATGACATGTAAGGTTAGCCTGGGACGCTTCATCCCACCATCCCGCAAGATGCAAAGTACACAAAAAGCAATCGACAACAAAAGCATCAACGCGCATAAAAACTTTGTGTTCTACTCGTGAAACAGATATATGCATAGACACGTCTCTGATACCACTGTAGGAGTTCGTAGCATGGAAAACAAAAAAAATCTATCGCATGGTCACACAAAATCCAAGATCTAATATACGAGATCGGTGCAACGAGTTCATAGAGTACTAACCCTTGAATATCCAAAGCGTTTAGCGAGATCGGATTCTTGTGGTTGATGTAGCCATTCACTTGACGATCTCAAGATCACGAAGACGATCCATCTGACGCCGCGCTCCGGCAGCGCTTCCGCAGTAGTTCACACGTTCGGTACTTGATGAAGACCTTCCTCTCCCTTGTTCCAGCAGGCAGCGGAGGTTGTAGATCTACTCGCGATTCCATCAGCACGACCGTGTGGTGGTGGAGGTAGAGGAGTAGATCTTGCAGGGCTTCGCCTAAGCCGGAGCAGGTCTGGTGGAGTAGAGGGGCTTGGTGGCTAGGGTTTAGATGCTGAGGGGAGGAGGCGGTGGCGGCTAGGAGGGCTAGGCGTCAACCGGCTTGGATCTAGGGCTAGGGAGCTGGCAGCTGGGGGCAGGCGGCGGCCTAGGGTTTTTGGGGTGAGGGCCAAGGGGAGCCCCACCCCCTCCTTTTATGGGTGGGAGAGGCAGCAAGGGGGATCCTGAGTCCTCCCCAACTCCCTCTTGGGGACGACAGCTTGGGGAGGGAGAGGGAAACCTCTCTAGGTTTCCTCTCCTTCCTCCACTAGGATTTAGACTTTCCAAATTTGGGATTTGATTTTTCAAACTAGACTTTGAGTACTCAAACTAGATTTTGATTCCCACTTCCTCGATATGGCCGATTTGACCTAGGGCACCATGCCGCATGCCCCACTAGGGCATGGGCATCCATGTGCCCCCCTTTGGGGTGATGGACCTTCCAGAACCTTCTAGAAGCTTTAGGGAAAACACCAAAAACATTTATGAACCACGAAATTGGACTTTCCTTATATGAACCTTATTCTCCGCATAATTCCGGATCTCCATGTGATGTCCTCGATCCAATCCGAGACTCCGAACAACATTTGGTCTTGATCCAACTCAATTCCATATCTACAAAACAACATCGAATCCTTTAGTGTGTCTCCCTATGGTTCATGAACTATGAAGACATGATCGAGACACTTGTCTGATCAATAACCAATAGAGGAATCTGGAAATTCATATGGTTCCCACATATTTCTACTATTACTTCATGATCAAATGAACCATTTACAAACGATATCGATTCCTTTTATCATGCGATACTTTACTTATGCGAGGTTTGATCGTCGGTATCTCTATACCTAGTTCAACCTCGTTATCGATAAGTACTCTTTACTTGTTCCGTGATATGACATCCCTCGTGATCTAGTCACATGCTTGCAAGACAATTGGATCACATTCCACCGAGAGGGCCCAGAGTATATCTATCCGTCATATGGATGGACAAATCCCACTCTTGATCCATGTGCCTCAACACATACTTTCAGAGTACCTAATGCCACCTTTATAACCACCCAGTTACAAAAGTGTTGTTTGATGTCATCAAAGCATTCATCCAGTGATGTTGATTAACATGATCTCATGGTCTAAGGATTAGGTTACTATGTATTTGAAAGCTTGTAGCAAACAAACTCTTAATGACTTGATCTTATGCCATGCTTACCATAGGAGTGTGTCCATCATATCATTCTCCTAATGACATGATCTTGTTATTAATAACATCTAATGTCCATGATCAGGAAACGATGACATCTATTAATCAACAAGCTAGTTTCAACAAGAGGCTTACTAGGGACTACTTTTATGTTTACAAGACACACAAGTATTAATTTTTTTGGTTAATAGAATTATAGTACAGGATGTAAACATTTATCATAAATACAAAGATATAATAATAACCATTTTATTATTGCCTCTTGGGCATATCTCCAACAAGTATTTTACTATATCTTTTTCATACAAACTCCAAATGATAAGATTTTTTTTTTGTAAATTTTTCTTAAATTCAATATATCACTATAGAATCATTTTGATAACTTTTTTACTAGTTTTTAAAAATTGTATTTATAATTACCTATATATTCCTTATAGTAACATTCTGCCAATCTAAATATAGGATTTTGAAGGTTTTTCAATACCTTTGGTTTGGTTTTTATTTGGTGCCATGATGCTTTATGAATGCATTCCATATGATTTTTTTATTTTGAAAACAATCACACAAATACTAAAACTAAAACACAATCCATGTTTTTTGCCTATATGGCCACATAGGTCATAACTGAGAGAATAATCAACTCAAAAGGTTTCTTTTCCTTCAGAATTTTGAAATGTGTCCATAAATCAACCAGACTTATCTTATTTTATTACATTCCAAAATTAGGAAATTTTGGGATGTTATAGTGGCATCTACGACAACTTTATCAGCACTCGAGCACTATAAGAATCTGGATGGTCTATGAAGTTTTTTATGATGTGTAGTAAAAATATGACGGATGCCTGACGATCTTGTTCGTTTTGTCACAATGCACTCGAAGGCCCTCCAGCCCAGTTTTTCATGACGTTTCTTAGTTCGTTGAGGCAGATTTCATCGCAGATTTCCTCCTGGGCCTGAATCCCAGTTCACCATTTTGTCCCATGTCTAATTCCTCATGGATTTCATCGTGGCCCATGGTCGACTTTTTTTTCCATCGACCATGTCATCTGTGCGTAAACCCCACATGTCATATCGGTGTGCACGGTAGTCTCTCAGGGTATTGCTGAGTTTGACAGTTCTTCCTAACGTTTTTGGCCGGTCGTAGCTGTCAGTCCGCTTGATGGACATTAAATCAAAGAAAAATTGTATGTGTGTGAGGACGAAATCAAACCGGCAACCGCGGTTTGTGACCATGCACTTGTAACCACTGCAGTTGTACAATCTTTTTTTTGCATATAAACTACTTTAGTCATGATGTTACAAACCATCTCTTAGTCACAGGAATTGAAAAAATTTAAAATAGAAGAATCAACATAATATGTATTGAAAATAGACAATCAGCACGTTATGTACATTGTACACAACCATAAAAGAGAACACAACATAGCACATTTTTAGATCATATTTTAAGAGTGCATAGAAAAGCAACAACATGCACACAAGATATAGCATATAAAGAGAATATTACTTAGCATGTATAGCACCAGGTTGACATCAAGTTCCCCACCACTACAAGTTAATTGAAAACATATTGCTTTAGTGGTGCATCCAACACCAGCCTAAACAAAATATATTCTGGCCTCACTACAGAACATTAACACAACTGATGAAGCCTAAAAGCCCCTCATTTAAAAAGCTGAAGAGGCACACATTCCCCTTCATGATTCTAGCGAGTTTAAGAACCTTATACCAGCCTCTTGTCATCTGGGAAGCATCATTCATGTCTTGAAAGCAGTTAACATGCTGAAACATGGTCTTGTAGGAACATGCGGGTGGTAAATCCTTTGTAAGATAGTGGTTAAGGTGGGCACTGCTGTAGCTAGATGAAAAGTACTATAGGTGCAGAATAATATTAGTTGTTGGCTAGAGTTCAGTGTGCATAAGAAATTTTAACTATTGACATGTCAAATGTTAACCATCCTGGCGTTCCTAGGGATAATATTTGACTTGTTCATCTTGCGCACATAGTATGAGGCAGCTCAGGATATCAATATGACAAATGGATCCATTGGCTATATCCATAAATGCATGCAAAGAGCTGAGGAATGTAGTGAAGGATGTGTTCCCGCGAGCTGAGGGAGGAGAATTCCATGCCCACCTGATGCTCAACCTATACAGGAATTATGCAGGAAGCATATTTGGTTACATGTTTGTTGTTGCTTACATAGCTGGGCGTTGCGATATTTCATGAGCAAGATTTTTGCGGAAGCTCTAGAACTTCCCCAGTACTTGGTTGCACATCATTCGCAACTATGGAAGAGGAGTCAGTTCAAACCTGACATCAAAGTTGATTACATAAACAACAACCTAGCTGAATGCCTGAATAACTGGGTGAAGGACATAAAAGTCCGTCCTGTTCATATGTTGATGGACGTCATACATGGTATGTTCATGAAGTTGTTAAATATAAGGAGAGAGATTGGTCGGAGACTTAGAGGCACTACAAGAAATGTTTTCTGCCACAACAACTGGGCCCGCCGGTCATCGTATAAGGTGACTCTTCTGCGGTGAAAATCTTTGCTCGACCGTGGCCGATGCAAAACCTTTTTTCCGGTTTCGCACCCCTCTACTATGATGAAACCTCTAAAAACATGGAGGAAGCTTGTCGGGCGCGTGGAAGAAGTTAGATGTTGACTCGCCGAAGTATTTTTCTTGCATGTGGGTCCCGGACGTCAGTAACTCTAGCGGACCAAACTTTTCGGTCGCGCCTCCCTGATTTGAAATCGATAACGTTATTCTATGCCTCTTCCGTTTAGTAAGGCTGCTGGGTCCTGCATGTCTGCCTCACATTAGAGGAATCGTGTGTATGATGGAATATTTTTCCTTCCATGTTCCGAACTTGATAGTGTCGCTCGATGCATCTGCCGTTTAATCAGGCTGATGTGTCCCAGGTGTCATCCTCACACTAGAAGAAACATGTGCATGATGTTTTTTGTCCTTGGCTCGTGACTTCCTGATATGAACTCGATAACGTTGCTCGATCTATATGCCATTAATCACGATGCTGAGTCCCACATGCCAGCCCCCATTACAAGAATCTTGTGTATGATGGAATTTTTTCGTTCGCTCCTGCTACCCTCTTTAGAACTTGATTGCGCTGCCGTTTAATCATGCATCTGGTCCCACTTGTCACCCTCTCATTAGAAGAAACGTGTGTATGATGGATTTTTTGCCCTCGGTCGCGCTACCATGTTCCGAACTTGATAGCACTGCCAGATGCATAATCACGCAGCTGGGCCCCACGTGTCATACTCTCATTAGCTCTACCCTGTTCCTAACTAGATAGCGTTGCTCGATGAATCTTCCGTTTGGTCAAGCTGCTGGGTCCCACATATCAGCATCCCATTAGAAGAAATGTGTGCATGTAGGACTTTTGTCTCGCTCTCGCCTCCATGTTTCGAACTTGGCAACGTTGCTGGATGCATCAGCCATTTATACAGGATGGTGGGTCCCATATATCAGCCTCGCATTACAAGAATAGTGTGTATATGATGGAATTGTTTTCTTCTCTAGCGCTACCCTGTTTCGAACTAGATTCATCGCTCGACGAATTTGCAATTGGGTCACGCTGCTGGGTCCCACATGTCAGCATCTCATTAGAAGAACGTGTATATGTTGGACTTTTTTCTCGCGCATGCCTACCTTATTAGAACTAGGCAACATTGCTCGATGCACCACCTATATAAGGTATCTCTGGTGGGTCCCACATTTCAGTAAATGAAATGTGCTATGATGGACTTTTTTTCGGTCGGCTCCGTTGTTCTGACTTTGGTCCGTAGCTGGGTCCCGGATATCAGCAACCTCAATGCAGTAAACATGTCTACGCTGGGTCCTAGATGCCAGCCTCTATTTGAAAGAAACATGTGCATGATGTTTTTTTGTCCATTGCTCGTGCCTTCCTGATATGAACTCGATAACGTTGCTCGATCTATCTTCCATTAATCACAATGCCGAGTCCCACATGCCAGCCTCACATTACAAGAATCTTGTGTATGATGGAATTTTTTCCTTCGCTCCCTCTGCCCTCTTTAGAACTTGATTGCGCTGCCGTTTAATCATGCATCTGGTCCCACCTGTCACCCTCTCATTAGAAGAAACGTGTGTATGATGCATTTTTTTCCCTCGGTCGCGCTACCATGTTCCGAACTTGGTAGTGCTGCCAGATGCATAATCACGCAGCTGGGCCCCACGTGTCATACTCTCATTAGCGCTACCCTGTTCCTAACTAGATAGTGTTGCTCGATGAATCTTCCGTTTGGTCAAGCTGCTGGATCCCACATATCAGCATCCCATTAGAAGAAATGTGTGCATGTAGGACTTTTGTCTCGCTCTCGCATCCGTGTTTCGAACTTGGAAACGTTGCTCGATGCATCAGCCATTTATACAGGATGGTGGGTCCCATATGTCAGCCTCGCATTACAAGAATAGTGTGTATATGATGGAATTGTTTTCTTCTCTAGCGCTACCCTGTTTCGAACTAGATTCATTGCTCGACGAATTTGCCATTGGGTCACGCTGCTGGGTCCCACATGTCAGCATCTCATTAGAAGAACGTGTATATGTTGGACTTTTTTGCCGCGCATGCCTACCTTATTCGAACTAGGAAACATTGCTCGATGCACCACCTATATAAGGTCTCTCTGGTGGGTCCCACATTTCAGTAAATGAAATGTGCTATGATGGACTTTTTTTCGGTCGCCTCCGTTGTTCTGACTTTGGTCCATAGTTGGGTCCCGGATGTCAGCAACCTCTATGCATTAAACATGTCTACGCTGGGTCCTAGATGCCAGACTCTATTTGAAAGAAATATGTGCATGATGTTTTTTTGTCCTTGGCTCGTGCCTTCCTGATATGAACTCGATAACGTTGCTCGATCTATCTGCCATTAATCACGATGCTGAATCCCACATGCCAGACTCACATTACAAGAATCTTGTGTATGATGGAATTTTTTCCTTCGCTCCCGCTACCCTCTGTAGAACTTGATTGCGCTACCGTTTAATCATGCATCTGGTCCTACCTGTCACCCTCTCATTAGAAGAAATGTGTGTATGATGGATTTTTTGCCCTCGGTCGCGCTACCATGTTCCAAACTTGATAGCGCTGCCAGATGCATAATCACGCAGCTGGGCCCCACGTGTCATACTCTCATTAGCGCTACCCTGTTCCTAACTAGATAGCGTTGCTCGATGAATGTTCCGTTTGGTCAAGCTGCTGGGTCCCACATATCAGCATCCCATTAGAAGAAATGTGTGCATGTAGGACTTTTGTCTCGCTCTCGCCTCCGTGTTTCGAACTTGGCAACGTTGCTCGATGCATCAGCCATTTATACAGGATGGTGGGTCCCATATGTCAGCCTCGCATTACAAGAATAGTGTGTATATGATGGAATTGTTTTCTTCTCTAGGCTACCCTGTTTCGAACTAGATTCGTTGCTCGACGAATTTGCCATTGGGTCACGCTGCTGGGTCCCACATGTCAGCATCTCATTAGAAGAACGTGTATATGTTGGACTTTTTTCTCGCGCATGCCTACCTTATTAGAACTAGGCAACATTGCTCGATGCACCACCTATATAAGGTCTCTCTGGTGGGTCCCACATTTCAGTAAATGAAATGTGCTATGATGGACTTTTTTTCGGTCGGCTCCGTTGTTCTGACTTTGGTCCGTAGCTGGGTCCCGGATATCAGCAACCTCTATGCAGTAAACATGTCTACGCTGGGTCCTAGATGCCAGCCTCTATTTGAAAGAAACATGTGCATGATGTTTTTTTGTCCATTGCTCGTGCCTTCCTGATATGAACTCGATAACGTTGCTCGATCTATCTTCCATTAATCACAATGCCGAGTCCCACATGCCAGCCTCACATTACAAGAATCTTGTGTATGATGGAATTTTTTCCTTCGCTCCCTCTGCCCTCTTTAGAACTTGATTGCGCTGCCGTTTAATCATGCATCTGGTCCCACCTGTCACCCTCTCATTAGAAGAAACGTGTGTATGATGCATTTTTTTCCCTCGGTCGCGCTACCATGTTCCGAACTTGGTAGTGCTGCCAGATGCATAATCACGCAGCTGGGCCCCACGTGTCATACTCTCATTAGCGCTACCCTGTTCCTAACTAGATAGTGTTGCTCGATGAATCTTCCGTTTGGTCAAGCTGCTGGATCCCACATATCAGCATCCCATTAGAAGAAATGTGTGCATGTAGGACTTTTGTCTCGCTCTCGCATCCGTGTTTCGAACTTGGAAACGTTGCTCGATGCATCAGCCATTTATACAGGATGGTGGGTCCCATATGTCAGCCTCGCATTACAAGAATAGTGTGTATATGATGGAATTGTTTTCTTCTCTAGCGCTACCCTGTTTCGAACTAGATTCATTGCTCGACGAATTTGCCATTGGGTCACGCTGCTGGGTCCCACATGTCAGCATCTCATTAGAAGAACGTGTATATGTTGGACTTTTTTGTCGCGCATGCCTACCTTATTCGAACTAGGAAACATTGCTCGATGCACCACCTATATAAGGTCTCTCTGGTGGGTCCCACATTTCAGTAAATGAAATGTGCTATGATGGACTTTTTTTCGGTCGCCTCCGTTGTTCTGACTTTGGTCCGTAGTTGGGTCCCGGATGTCAGCAACCTCTATGCATTAAACATGTCTACGCTGGGTCCTAGATGCCAGACTCTATTTGAAAGAAATATGTGCATGATGTTTTTTTGTCCTTGGCTCGTGCCTTCCTGATATGAACTCGATAACGTTGCTCGATCTATCTGCCATTAATCACGATGCTGAGTCCCACATGCCAGACTCACATTACAAGAATCTTGTGTATGATGGAATTTTTTCCTTCGCTCCCGCTACCCTCTGTAGAACTTGATTGCGCTACCGTTTAATCATGCATCTGGTCCTACCTGTCACCCTCTCATTAGAAGAAATGTGTGTATGATGGATTTTTTGCCCTCGGTCGCGCTACCATGTTCCAAACTTGATAGCGCTGCCAGATGCATAATCACGCAGCTGGGCCCCACGTGTCATACTCTCATTAGCGCTACCCTGTTCCTAACTAGATAGCGTTGCTCGATGAATGTTCCGTTTGGTCAAGCTGCTGGGTCCCACATATCAGCATCCCATTAGAAGAAATGTGTGCATGTAGGACTTTTGTCTCGCTCTCGCCTCCGTGTTTCGAACTTGGCAACGTTGCTCGATGCATCAGCCATTTATACAGGATGGTGGGTCCCATATGTCAGCCTCGCATTACAAGAATAGTGTGTATATGATGGAATTGTTTTCTTCTCTAGGCTACCCTGTTTCGAACTAGATTCGTTGCTCGACGAATTTGCCATTGGGTCACGCTACTGGGTCCCACATGTCAGCATCTCATTAGAAGAACGTGTATATGTTGGACTTTTTTCTCGCGCATGCCTACCTTATTAGAACTAGGCAACATTGCTCGATGCACCACCTATATAAGGTCTCTCTGGTGGGTCCCACATTTCAGTAAATGAAATGTGCTATGATGGACTTTTTTTCGGTCGGCTCCGTTGTTCTGACTTTGGTCCGTAGCTGGGTCCCGGATATCAGCAACCTCTATGCAGTAAACATGTCTACGCTGGGTCCTAGATGCCAGCCTCTATTTGAAAGAAACATGTGCATGATGTTTTTTTGTCCATTGCTCGTGCCTTCCTGATATGAACTCGATAACGTTGCTCGATCTATCTTCCATTAATCACAATGCCGAGTCCCACATGCCAGCCTCACATTACAAGAATCTTGTGTATGATGGAATTTTTTCCTTCGCTCCCTCTGCCCTCTTTAGAACTTGATTGCGCTGCCGTTTAATCATGCATCTGGTCCCACCTGTCACCCTCTCATTAGAAGAAACGTGTGTATGATGCATTTTTTCCCTCGGTCGCGCTACCATGTTCCGAACTTGGTAGTGCTGCCAGATGCATAATCACGCAGCTGGGCCCCACGTGTCATACTCTCATTAGCGCTACCCTGTTCCTAACTAGATAGTGTTGCTCGATGAATCTTCCGTTTGGTCAAGCTGCTGGATCCCACATATCAGCATCCCATTAGAAGAAATGTGTGCATGTAGGACTTTTGTCTCGCTCTCGCATCCGTGTTTCGAACTTGGAAACGTTGCTCGATGCATCAGCCATTTATACAGGATGGTGGGTCCCATATGTCAGCCTCGCATTACAAGAATAGTGTGTATATGATGGAATTGTTTTCTTCTCTAGCGCTACCCTGTTTCGAACTAGATTCATTGCTCGACGAATTTGCCATTGGGTCACGCTGCTGGGTCCCACATGTCAGCATCTCATTAGAAGAACGTGTATATGTTGGACTTTTTTGTCGCGCATGCCTACCTTATTCGAAATAGGAAACATTGCTCGATGCACCACCTATATAAGGTCTCTCTGGTGGGTCCCACATTTCAGTAAATGAAATGTGCTATGATGGACTTTTTTTCGGTCGCCTCCGTTGTTCTGACTTTGGTCCGTAGTTGGGTCCCGGATGTCAGCAACCTCTATGCATTAAACATGTCTACGCTGGGTCCTAGATGCCAGACTCTATTTGAAAGAAATATGTGCATGATGTTTTTTTGTCCTTGGCTCGTGCCTTCCTGATATGAACTCGATAACGTTGCTCGATCTATCTGCCATTAATCACGATGCTGAGTCCCACATGCCAGACTCACATTACAAGAATCTTGTGTATGATGGAATTTTTTCCTTCGCTCCCGCTACCCTCTGTAGAACTTGATTGCGCTACCGTTTAATCATGCATCTGGTCCTACCTGTCACCCTCTCATTAGAAGAAATGTGTGTATGATGGATTTTTTGCCCTCGGTCGCGCTACCATGTTCCAAACTTGATAGCGCTGCCAGATGCATAATCACACAGCTGGGCCCCACGTGTCATACTCTCATTAGCGCTACCCTGTTCCTAACTAGATAGCGTTGCTCGATGAATGTTCCGTTTGGTCAAGCTGCTGGGTCCCACATATCAGCATCCCATTAGAAGAAATGTGTGCATGTAGGACTTTTGTCTCGCTCTCGCCTCCGTGTTTCGAACTTGGCAACGTTGCTCGATGCATCAGCCATTTATACAGGATGGTGGGTCCCATATGTCAGCCTCGCATTACAAGAATAGTGTGTATATGATGGAATTGTTTTCTTATCTAGGCTACCCTGTTTCGAACTAGATTCGTTGCTCGACGAATTTGCCATTGGGTCACGCTGCTGGGTCCCACATGTCAGCATCTCATTAGAAGAACGTGTATATGTTGGACTTTTTTCTCGCGCATGCCTACCTTATTCGAACTAGGCAACATTGCTCGATGCACCACCTATATAAGGTCTCTCTGGTGAGTCCCACATTTCAGTAAATGAAATGTTCTATGATGGACTTTTTTTCGATCGCCTCCGTTGTTCTGACTTTGGTCCGTAGCTGGGTCCCGGATGTCAGCAACCTCTATGCAGTAAACATGTCTACGCTGGGTCCTAGATGCCAGCCTCTATTTGAAAGAAACATGTGTATGTTGGACTGTTTTTTCGGGTTGAGTTTACCGTTATGAACTAGACAACGTTGGTGGATTTTTTTTAGGGGAAACGTGTCTATGATGCAGCAGCAGTTTACCTGGGCCCCAGATGTCAGCCTTATAGAGTACAAAAAAATGTTAATCTACACCCCTATGCTGGTTCCCACATGTCAACCTTCTATGTACAACAAACGTGTCTATGCTGGGTCCCACATTGCAGCCTTCTCTATGCAAGAAACACGTCTCAGCCACTATGTGAATTAAACGTGTCCATGTTGGTTCCCACGTGTCAACCTCTATTTGGATTAAACATGTGTATATATGTTGGACTATTTTTTCGGGTCGATTCCGCCGTCCTCACCTTGGCAACATTGCTAGATGCAGCAGAAGTTTATCTAGCTCTTACATATCAGTCACTATTTGAATTAAACGTTTCCATGATGAGTCCCACATGTCAACCTCTATTTATATTAAACGTGTGTATATCCGTTGGACTATTTTTTTGGGTCAATTCCGCCGTCCTGACCTTGGCAATATTGCTAGATGCAGCAGCAGTTTATCTAGGTCCCAGATGTCAGCCTGAGAGTATGAAAAAGTAACTCTATAATAAAACAAATTGCCTAGGATTCGAACTCGAGACCTCACCACCAATTGAATGCGTGCCTTTACACTACGACAGAAACAACTAATTGAATAAGAACGTTAAGCTTTTCTATTATAACTTATTGACTTGTCTCCTGAAAAAAGACTTTTTTAAACATTTTTATCTCCCATCAAATAATAAGGCGACGCTCCTGGCAGCTGAACTAAAAACTACAGTCGCTATAAAAAAATCTGTAGGTAGAGTTTTTGAAAAAATATTGAGAGGTGGGGGGAAATGCCCAAAATGCCGAATTAAAAAGAGTTTGGGTATTCTACATGGGCTGCTATACATGGGCTATACTCCATAGATATTCTCCATGGGGTCCTTTTTGAAATGTCAGCATCTCATTAGAAGAACGTTTGTAGGTCTCCACATGTTAGCATCTCATTATAAGAACGTGTGCATGTTGGACTTTTTCTCGCTCGCGCCTACCTTATTCGAACTTGGCAATGTTGCTCGATGCAGCAGCTATATAAGGTATTTCTGGTGGGTCGCACATGTCAGCATCTCCGTAAATGAAATGTGCTATGATGGACTATTTTTCGGCCGCCTCCATTGTCCTGACTTTTGTTCGTTGCTTGATCCCAGATGTCAGCCTCCTCTATGAGGACACGTGTGTAGGCTATTCTCAGATGTCAGCCTCCATTTGAAACAAATGTGTGTATGTTGGACTGTTTTTTAGGTCGATTCCGCTGTTTTGACCTTGGCAACATTGATAGATACAACAGCCGTTTATTGTGACCCAGGTATCTATCTTTTAAAAAAAAAGTTAATCTATACTCCATTGCTAGGTCCCACACTTCAGCATTTATATATAATAACAGAAATTTCCATGACCACTATTTTGACCTTGATCTGTTGCTGGGTTTTAGATGTCAGCCTCCTCTGTGTAGGAAACATGTCTATGCTTGGTCCCAGATATCATCCTCTATTTGAAAGAAACGTGTATGTGTTGTACTACTTTTTTGGATCGCGTCCGCCGTTCTGACCTTGGCAATATTGCTAGATGCAACATCAGTTTACCTGGGTCCCAAATGTCAGCCTTAGAGTACAAAAAGATGACTACAAGAAAAAACAAGAAATTGCCTACCATTCGAACTCGAGACCTCAGAATAGGTAAATGGCATGCACTTCCACTGCAAAAGAAGCAATTAACATAACAGAAACGTTAAACGGTTCTTTCTATAGGTTTAAAAGGATTTATTTGACCAAGTTTATCTCCATTGAAATAATATGGCGGTGCTCCTGGCAGCTAAACTAAAAACTGCTATATAATGCAGTAGTTTTTACACAAAAAAATAGGTAGGCTAAGCTTTTTTTATCATCATGTGCAATATTGAATCGGCAAGCACAAGACCATGAAAATGCCGAATTAGAAAGTTTTCTTCTATGCTTGGCCCTTGTAGGCTAATTTCATGGGCTTAGTAATAAAAATTCCAGACGTCAACAAGGAAGAAAAACACAATGACGGAAAAAGTTGGCAGATATTTCGCATGAAAATTGTTGACAACCGGGACACATAGTCCGCGCACGCTAAAACTTTCCTGCTCGAGCATTCACTCCAGCAACCAGCTACCGTCTTTGCACCATTCTTATAGAGACGCACCGGCCGTGAAAACCACAGTCCGTGCTGCAAAACATTCACCCTCCGTCTACTAGCCGAGGCAGCTAACACCATCGCTAGTGGCGACTTTATTCTCTAGACGCACATAGACCGGTGGTCAGCTGATCGATCCCAACGGTACGCTTATAATTTCCTTGAATCGTTCCCTAGACTCAATATGTTCGTTTGACATTGTTCTACACTTGATCATAGTGTTTGTTCGAATTGGTTAGCATTTTATTGCGCTCGATCCATCTGTCCTCTCAAATATGTAACATAGTTCTGCACTCAATTTCTCAAATAAGCTAACATTACTTGGCATTTATAGCTCTATATTCCATCAGTTTTCTCAGATATCTTAGCTTAATTAGATCTATAATCAACCTGTTCGCTGAAATATAATGAAATATTTTGACCATATATATCCTCAACAGATGGACATATATTGGATATGCAACAGACAAAAAGCAACACCTTCATATTGGCAGGTGTTAATGACTTCATAAAGTTTGTTAAACAACATAACGGCAACTCGGATGTATTTTTCACATGCCAACAATGCCTTAATTATAAAAAGCTGAGTTAGAGCACAATTGGAGATCATATATTCAATAATGGGATGCAACACACATACATTAGGTGGACTAAACATGGTGATGAAGGGTTCGCAGCATAGAAAACAAAAAAATTCCTACGATGGGAACTACGTACCAAGATCTATCTACTAGATACAAACAACGGGCAGATGTGTATCCGTAGAGAACATACCCTTGAAGACCGACAAAGCTTAACGAGTTCAACTCGTGGTTGATGTAGACGATCTCTTGCCGATCTCAAGATCAAGAGGAAGTCCTAGCTCCGCAAAGCAGCAGCGCATCCGTGTCGCACACACGTACAAGAAACCGAGCAACCTCCGCCTCCTCGCTCCAGCGATGCAGTGGAAGCAAAACCCTTTCTTGCCGAATAGCCACTGGGAACATGTATCTCGCTAGTCCGAGACCATGGGGGATAAATTCTAGAGGGGGAGAGAGATCCTTCACGAGGAGGTGTGTGTGAGAGAGAGAACACTCCCATGGGGGATGCCCCCTCCCCTCCTTCATTCATGTGGGTGGACACTCCACTCACAAAAATCCATTAAAATCCCTCCACTCAAAATCCCACTCAAACTTGCCATTAAATTTCCACCAAATTTAATGCAAACTATCATTAAATAAAACTCTTTTATTTTATTCAGAATTTTGTCAATTACTTTAATGACAAACATTCACAAATAACCCCTTGCTATAATTCTATTTCACATGCATAACGTCTTTATGCAATCTCACCCGAAAACCTGTTTCGGTATCTAGTGAAATAAATTCCTGCGCTTGTTTATTCTTTCGGCATGAAAAATTTGCTCCAACTGGATGTCAGTGTCCCTTAAGTGTGTCACCCTATGGTTCGCAAAAAATGCGGACATGATAGAGACCCTTCTCCGATCAATAATAAGTAGCGGGACCTGGAGATCCATACTGACTCCCACACATTCAACGATGACTTTCCTGTGATCGCCGGAACCTTTTACGCTTGTATCTTAATCCCTTTGTTTCACGACATATTACATGTCCGAGATTCTATCAACGGTATCTCCATACCTAGTTTGATCTCGTTACTGACATTCACTCTTTTCTTGTTCCCGTGGTATAACATTCTAGTGATCAAATCACTTGCTTGCAAGCTAACCAATGTGATATCACCGAGAGGGCCCAGAGTATATCTATCCGTCATCGGGATGAACAAATTCCACTCTTGATCCATGATTCTCAACATAACACTTTAGTAGCTTTGAAGCCATCTTTATAATCACCAAGTTATGGAGTGACGTTTGATGTCAACAAGAAACTCTTTCGGTGTTAGTGATTGTCATGATCTCATGGTCTAAGGATTAGGACTACTTTGTAAGTTGTTTATAGAAATATAAACTCAATGACTTTGATCGTAATGCTATACTTCGGATGAATGTTCATCACACCATTACACTAATGTTGTGATGTCGTTATTAACAACATCTAATGTCTATGATCAGGAAACTGTGATCATCTTGTTAATCAACGAACTAGTTTATGAGAGAGGCATAACTAGGAACTTTCTGTTTGTTTATTAAACACACATGTATTAACGTTTCCGTATTAATACAATTATAGCATGCAGAATAAACATCTATCATATACTTGGAATACACATAATAAACACTTTATTATTGCCTCTAAGGGCATATTCCCTTCAGTCTCCCACTTGCACTAGAGACAAAAATCTAGTTACATAGTGATGTATCTAACACCCATAGAGTTCTGGTATAGATCATGTTTTGCTCTAGGGAGAGTTTTAGTCAACGGATCTGCTACATTGAGATCCGTATGTACTTTACGAATCTTTATATCTCCGTCCTTGACATGCTCACGGATGGAGTGAAACCGGCGCTTAATACGCTTGGAATGCTTGTGAGACCTTGGCTCTTTGGCATTGGCAATGGCACCATTATTGTCACAATAGATTACCATTGGGTACAACGCATTTGCAACCACACCTAGTTCGGGTATGAACTCCTTCATCCAAAATGCTTCCTGAGCCGCTTCCGAAGCAGCAACATATTCGGCCTCCGTCGTTGATCCCGCCACCACAGGTTGTTTGGAGCTCCTCCAACTAACAGCTCCGCCATTCATGAAAAATACGTATCCGGATTGGTGTCAAAGCTAGCGTCGACATAACACTTACCGACGATCTCTTCTTCACCTCCGTATACAAGAAACATATCCTTAGTTCTACGCAAGTACTTAAGGATATTCTTGACCGCTTTCCAGTGTTCCGAACCTAGATCCGATTGGTACCTACTAGTTAAACTAATAGCATGTGCCACATCCGGTCTTGTACATAGCATGGCGTACATTATAGAGCCTATGGCTGAAGCATAGGGGACTTTGTCCATTATCTCTCTTTCTTCCGTCGTAGCCGAACTTTGAGTCTTACTCAATGCCATGCCTTGTGTCATAGGTAAGAACCCCTTCTTACTATCTTCCATTTTAAACTTCTTTAAAATCTTATCAAGGTTTGTACTTTGCGATAGCGCTATTAGGCGCCTAGATCTATCTCTATAGATCTTTATGCCTAATATGTATGATGCTTCACCTAGGTTCTTCATTGAAAATTTGCTGTTTAGATAAATTTTAACACTGTTTAAAAGATCTATATCATTTCCGATCAATAATATGTCATCCACATATAATATCACAAATGCCACATTGCTCCCACTCACTTTCTTGTAAATACATGCTTCCCGATAAGTTTGGACAAATCCAAACTCTTTGATCACCTCATCAAAGCGGAGATTCCAACTTCGTGATGCTTGCTTCAATCCATAGATGGATCGTTGAATCTTGCACACCTTGTTAGCATCCTTAGGATCGACAAAACCCTTTGGTTGTATCATATACAACTCTTCTTCAATATTACCATTCAAAAACGCGGTTTTGACATCCATCTGCCATATCTCATAATCGAAATATGCAGCAATTGCTAACATAATCCTAACTGACTTTAGCATCGATACGGGAGAGAATGTCTCATCGTAGTCAACTCCTTGAATTTGTCGAAACCCCTTTGTGACAAGTCGAGCTTTATAGACGGTTACATTACCATCAACATCATTTTTCCTTTTGAAAATCCATTAGTTCTCCACGGCCTTTCGGTCGTGAGGTAAGTCCACCAAGTTCCAAACTTGATTTTCATACATGGATTCCATCTCGGATTTCATGGCTTCTAACCATTTGTTGGAATCCGGGCTCATCATCGCTTCTTCATACGTCGCAGGGTCATCATTTTCATCAACCATGAAATTCATGACAAGATTTCCGTACAGCTCGGGAGATGCACGCGTCCTACTAGACCTGCGATGTTCGATAGTATTCTCTTTCGGAGTTTCATGATCATTATCATTAGTTCCCTCTTCAACTGGTGGAGCCAACTCCGGAACGACTTCCAGCGCTTCACTACTCGCCATACTTTTAAGAGAAGGTTCAATAACCTCTTCGAGTTCTACCTTCCGACTACTCACACCTTTCACGAGAAACTCTTTCTCTAGAAAGGATCCATTCTTGGCAACAAAAACCTTGCCCTCGGATCTGTGATAGAAGGAATACCCAATTGTTTCTGTAGGGTATCCTATGAAGACGCATTTTTCTGCTGTGGGTTCGAGTTTATCCGGTTCAAGTTTCTTCACATAAACATCGCATCCCCAAACTTTAAGAAATGACAGCTTAGGTTTGTTTCCAAACCACAATTCATACGGTGTCTTTTCAACGGATTTATATGGTGTCCGATTTAAAGTGAATGTAGCAGTTTCTAGTGCATAACCCCAAAATGACAACGGCAAGTCCGTCAGAGACATCATAGATCGAACCATATCTAATAAAGTGCGATTACGATGTTCCGACACACCATTTCGCTGTGGTGTTCCGGCAGGTGCGAGTTGTGAAACAATTCCACACTCTTTCATGTGAGTGCTATACTCGTAACTTAGATACTCACCTCCACGGTCGGACCATAGAAATTTGATCTTTCTATTACGATGATTTTCCACTTCATTCTGAAATTCCTTGAACTTTTCAAATGTTTCAGACTTGTGTTTCATCAAGTAGATATAACCGTATCTACTCAAATCATCCGTGAAAGTAACAAAATAATGATATCCACCTCGCGCCGACACAGTTATTGGACCACATACATTATAATGTATGATTTCCAATTAATCTGTCGCCCGTTCCATTGAACCGAAAATGGTGTTCTAGTCATCTTGCCCATAAGGCATGGCTCACATGTATCAAATGATTCAAAATCAAGTGATTCCAAAAGTCCATCCGAATGGAGATTCTTCATGCGTTTAACGCGAATATGACCTAGACGGTAGTGCCACATATATGCGGATATATCATCATTTAGTTTACACTACTAGGAAAATGCCTGTTCGTGGCGCACCTGAAAAGGCCTTCCGTGGCGCACTAGCAGTGCGCCACTAGCCTCGCGATGTGGCTATCTCCTAGCCGTGGCGCACTGTATGGTGCGCCACGGTTGTGTCGAGATAGGCGTGGGGCACTACCAGGTGCGCCACGGGTAGGGGTACAGGGTGCGCCTCAGATGTGTTTTTCAAAAAACAAAAAAATGCAAAAAACACCCTCGTTTTGAATTGCAAAAGCAATCGGGTCCTGCATCGCCGCTGTCGTGTCACCTCGCCGGAGCATGGTCGTGGCCACGACCTACCACCACAGGGAGGTGCGGGAGGCCGTGACCGCTCTAGTCCTCGCCGGCGTCGAGGTGGTAGGAAGGGAGTGGTTGGAGAAAGGGAGGTAGGAAGAGGGGGAGGTAGGAAGAGGGGGAGGTAGGAAGAGATGGAGGAAGAGAGGGAGGAAGGGAGGTCGGTGAGGATATGGATGCCGTCGTCGCCCGTTGTCACTGCGAGGAGGAGGAGAAGGCCGCCATTGTGTTGCCTTCACTTCAAGGAGAGGAGGAGGCCACCGTCGCGCCACCGTAGAAAGGACGTGGCCATGGAAAGAGAGGAGGAGGCCAGAGAAAGGACGCCAGAGCAAGGTGGCCAGAGAGAGGAGAAGGGGAAGGAGGAGAAGGAGAAGGAAGAAGGAGAAGGGAGAAGGGAGAAGGAAGAAAGAGAAGGGAGAAGGAAGAAGGAAGAAGGAAGAAGGCGAAGGGAGAAGGTAAAGGGAGAGGGAAAAGGGGAAAGGAAAAGGTAGGTGTGGGCGGGGTGGGGATTCAAATTTTGAATCCTTCCCAACCTACCCGTAGCGCACCACCACCTAGTGCGCTACGGGTAAGTTGCCCTTTATTTTTTTCTACAGGAAAAAATGGTCTTTCGACCATAACTTTTTACTCTTTTCGAATTTTGAAAATCTAAATAATTGGTAAACGACTAGAGGTCGTTGCGAGCGGATGCGAAATCTCGTTCTCGTCATTTTTGGTATATTATACGATCTGTTTCGACATCATATGCAAAAGTTACGGCCATTTTACCGTGGCATGATTTTTTTTTGCAGAAAAAGTCCAAATTCATGTTTGTTAATTTTCCTAAAAACTGTACCACATTATCTACCTAAATATGAAAGAATTTAATTTTTTGAAGTGTTTATCATTTTCTTTTATTTTTTGCAAAGCCTAAAAAGGCGATCCACGGGGGTGTGTGGAGTTGGTGCAGGATAGTTAGGCGTAGGCCACTAGGGCAAGGTGCCCTACTACTAAGTTTATACATCCGTGGCGCACATGGCATAGTGCGCCACAAAACTTGCCACAACTATAGCGCACCTACCCCATGTGCGCTATGGGTACGTGGCATGCGGCTGGCAGGCCCCTGGCCCATACATATCTGTGGCGCACATACCCCATGTGCGCCATGGTTGTTCTAGTTACTAGTAGGGCACTGCCCACAGGTGAGCCACGCCTATTTTACCCGTGGGGCACTTCAACCATGTGAGCCACGGATGTGTGGATTACCTATAGCCCTTTTCCTAGTAGTGTTAATCCTTTTAGCATCAACATTATGAATATGTGTAACATTATTATCGAGATCCAATAGAAATAAACCATTCATCATCGGTGCATGACCATAAAAGATTTCATTCATAGAAATGGAACAACCATTGTTCTCGGATTTAAATGAATAACCACTTCACATTAAACACCATCCAGATACAATGTTCATGCTAACTGGTGGCACCATATAACAATTCTTCAAGTTTATTACTAATCCCGACGGCAAGTGGAGTGGTAGCGTTCCGACGGTGATCACATCAACACTTGATCCATTGCCGACACGCATCTTGACCTCACCCCTTGCTAGCGGTCTCTTGTTCCGCAGCCCCTGATTCGAGTTACAAATATTAGCAAATGAACCAGTATCAAATACCCAGGTGCTACTGCGAGCACTAGTCAAGTACACATCAATAACATGTATATCATATATACCGTTGTTTGCCTTGCCGGCCTTCTTTTCTGCCAAATACTTGGGGCAGTTGCGCTTCCAGTGGCTAGTCCCCTTACAATAGTAGCACTCAGTATCAGACTTAGGTCCAACTCGGGGTTTCTTTTCAGGCACGGCAACCGGCTTGCCGCCCTTACTTTCCTTCCGTTTTCCCTTCTTGTATTTCTTGAAACCAGTGTTCCTATTAATCATCAACACTTGATGTTCCTTTTTGATCTCCACTTCTGCAGTTTTAAGCATTGACAGAAGCTCGAGGAGAGACTTCTTCATGCCTTGCATATTAGAGTTCATCACGAAGATCTTATAGCTAGGTGGCAGAGACTGCAGAACACGATGGATGCCTAAGTCAATGGGAATCGTTAGTCCAAAGGACACAAGCTTATCGGCGTAACCCAACATCTTGAGTACATTCTCACTAACGGAGCTGTGCTCTTCCATCATGCAGCTAAAGAACTTTTCTGAAGCGTTGTAGCTCTCTACAGCAGCATGTGTGTCGAAAATCATTTTCAACTCACCGATTGTATCAAATGCATTGCCGTTTTCGAAACGCTTTCGAAGTTCCGGCTCTAGCCCATACAATATGCCGCAATGAACTAAGTTGTGGTCCTCCTGACGAGTCTGATAGACATTCTTCTCCTCGTCAGGGGCATCCTCAAAAGGTGGGGGGCCTAGCGGCGCTCCTAGCACATATTGCTTTTGTGCAGTAGAGAGGAGAATCCTCAAATTCATGGCCCATTCGGTAAATTTGCTACCGTTCGTTGCAAGTTTCTCTTTCTCCATGAACACATTGAAGTTAAAAGCAGGTGGTGCCATCTACAAAAGATTTTGTAAAGTTTAGACTAAGTTTATGATATATTGATTTCAACTAATCCATATTACGAATGAACTCCCACTCAAAAAGGACATCCCTCGTGCCTTTTTGGTGATTACATGAACCAAATCCACTACACCAAGTCCGATCATCACGTGAGTCGGTGTAGCTTCAAAGGCGAGCATCAAATGGGCATAATATCTACTATATGACTCATGCTTAACCTTTCGGTCCGTTTTCCGAGGCCATGTCTGTACATGCTAGGCTCGCGAAGTTAGAACCTTAGTATTCGCATGTGTAACTGTTTTACACCCGATATATGGTCGTGGATCCAAGAACACCCGATCATCACGTGATTTGATGGAGCGACGAAAACATAATCGGTGCATACTAAAGGAAGAACACATTCTTATCTTGATTTTTAAATGAGGGATCATCTTATTATGCCAACAAAGCGCTAAACAAGCAATATAAGATTCTATAAAACATCACATGTTGATTAGTGAAATGATATGGTTCCTGCGTATGATCTCTATCATGTGCATCGTGGTATGATCACTATCATTCCTTTATGTGTAAATCCAAGGTGGATGGAATTTACACACTATGTGTGTTTCAAGAGTATCATCTCATACTTCTACTTACAACATAACCATATCATGACACTAGCCCAGCATGATGGGTTTCGCTGCATAGTAAATCAAAAAAAATCTATGGATGCGAACGGGAAAGCCAAGATTTAATCTAGGAGATGCAAACAACGAGGGGATTATATGAGATCTTCATACCCTTGAAGATTCGCACAGCGGAACGTTCGTCGGAACGTGGGTGATGTAGTCGTACTCGCTTCTCCTCCTCGCGATCCGATCCGATCTAACACCGCAAGTGGCGATGCCTCCGAGAGATGCACACGTGCGGCACCTCGACGTCTCCTCCTTCCTTGGTCCAGCAAGTATGGTGGAGATATGGATTGGATCTACAACGCGATGGCGCGGTGCAAGTGGTGGAGATTTTCTGCAGCAGGGCTTCGGCTACGTGCAGTCGGGAGGGAGAGAGAGAGGAGGGCAGCAGGGCGGCTAGGGTTGAGGAGGAGGTGTGTTGGGAGGGTGCGCCCCAGCCCTCTATATATAGAGGGGTGGGCGCCAGCCCTAGCCCTCCCCCAAGCCCTAGGCCAGCGGCCAAGGAGGGAGGAGTGGGGGGCAAGTTCCCCCCTTCTAGAAGCTCCCCTAGGGTTTCCCCTAGGTTTGGCCGGCTGGGACCTATGGGGCCTTGTGCCGTGGACCAATGCGGCCAGGGAACTACATCATAGGTCCATGCCCCCTCCCGGCAGGTGGGGCCACGTTGGTCCCCCTCCGGAAGGTTCTAGAAGCTTCCGGTACAATACCGATTAACCCGAAACAATTCCGAACTCCAAAAACTGCATTGCCTTGTATGAATCTTATTCTCCGGACCATTCCGGAACATCTCGTGATGTCCCGGATCCCATCCGAGACTCCGAACAAAAACTCATAAACCAATTATCCAATCTATCCTAGCGTCGAGACACGTTAAGTGTGTGACCCTTCGGGTTCGAGAACATGCAGACATGATCTTATATCAATAATTAACAGCGGGGTCTGGAAACCCATATTGACTCCCACACATTCATCGATGATCATATCGGATGAACCAGGATGCCAGGATTCAATCAATCCCATATATGTATTCCCTTCGTCTCGCGATATTATACTTTCCCGAGATTTGATCGTCGGTACCGTCATACCTAGTTCAATCTCGTTCACAGCAAGTACTTTACTCGTTCCGTAATCCAATATCACTTTGTGATTAACTCCTTAACCACATGCTTTCAAGCGGTATTGATATCGATTACCGAGTGGGCCCGAAGTATATCTCTCCGACTTGGGAGGGAAAAATCCCATCTCGATACATACAACCCAACAGGTACTTTCCGATCACCTGAAAGACACCTTTATGATCACCCTCTCATAGGATGACGTTTGATGACCTCAAAGCTTTCTTCCGATACCAGGGAGTTGTATTATCTCATGGTCTAAGGAATACAATATTTGACATAAGAAAAGCTTCGCAAAGATGAACACGATGACACGATCTAATTGCTCTGCTTAGTTTGGGTCTGTCCATCATATCATTCTCCCAATGACATGATCTCATTATTAATCGACAACTCATGTCTATGGTGAGGAAACCTTAACCATCATTAATCAATGAGCTAGTCCATAGAGACATAATAGGGACACGGTGTTGTTCACAAACCACACAAGTATTAAAGTTTCCGCTTAATACAATTCTAGCATGGAATATAAACTTTATCATGAACAAGAATTATAATAATAAAATCTTTATTATTGCCTCTAGGGCGTAATTCCAACAGTCTCCCACTTGCACTAGAGTCCATAATCTAGTTTACATTTGGCAACAATCTCACACCCATGGCACTAAGGTGTTGATCATGTTTTGCACGTGGAAGAGGTTTAGTCAATGGATCTGCGACATTCAGATCTGTATGTACTTTGCTAATCTTCAGATCTCCATCTGCTATATAATCTCGGATTATATGAAACTTGCGGTTGATATGCCTGGTCTTTGGATGATATCTTGGTTCCTTAGGGAGTGCTATGGCTCCATTGTTGTCACACAATATCTCCAGTGGGTCCAATGCACTTGGAACCACGCCAAGCTCAGTGATGAAGTTCCTGATCCAAACTCCTTCACTTGACGCTTCTGCAGCAGCCATGTATTCTGCTTCTACTATAGATCCCGCGATCACGCTTTGCTTGCAGCTTCTCCAGCTCACTTCTCCTCCATTCAAAATACAAACGTATCCTGTCTGAGATTTAGAATCATCCTTGTCGGTGTCGAAACTAGCGTCAACGTAACCCTTTACGACGAGTTGTTCATCACCTCCATAAACTAAGAACATTTCTTTAGTCCTATTTAGGTACTTTAGGATGTTCTTCACGGCTGTCCAGTGTTCCACTCCTAGATCACTTTGATATCTGCTCGTCAAACTAAGAGCATTGGACACATCCGGTCTAGTACACAGCATGACATACATGATAGAACCTATGGCCGAGGCATAAGGCACTTTTCTCATAGCTTCTCTATCATTTACCGTAGTTGGACATTGAGCCTTGCTCAATATCTTACCTGACAACATAGGCACTGAACCTTTCTTTGCCTTATCCATTCTGAACCTTTTCAGAACTTTGTCTAGGTATGTACTCTGGCTTAAAGCTATCAGGTGTCTTTGTCTATCTCTATAGATTTTGATGCCCTATATATAAGCAGCTTCACCTAGGTCTTTCATTGAAAAACACTTGTTCAAATAACTCTTCACATCGTTAAGCATGTTAATATCATTTCCAATAATCAATATGTCATCCACAAATAGTACCAGAAATGTCACCGAGCTGCCACTCACTTTCTTGTAGATACAAGCTTCGTAGCAATTTGGAACAAATCCAAAGCTCTTGATCACTTGATCAAAACGAAGGTTCCAACTACGAGATGCTTGCTTTAGTCCATAAATGGAACGCTGAAGTTTGCATAATTTATTAGCATCCTTAGGATCGACAAAACCTTCAAGTTGCATCATATACAACTCTTCATCAATGTTGCCATTGAGGAAAGCAGTCTTGACATCCATCTGCCATATTTCATAATCATGAAACGCAGCAATTGCTAACAAAATCCGAATGGACTTAAACATCGCTACGGGTGAGAAAGTCTCATCGTAGTCAATACCTTGAACTTGTCGAAAACCTTTTGTGACAAGTCGTGATTTATAGATGGAACATTACCATCCGCGTCCGTTTTCTTCTTGAAGATCCATTTGCACTCAACAGCCTTTCGGTCGCTAGGAGGGTCCACCAAAGTCCATACTTGGTTTTCGCTCATGGATCCCAATTCGGATTTCATGGCTTCTAGCCATTTCTCAGAGTCTGGGCTCATCATCGCTTCCTCATAGTTCGTAGGTTCACTGTCTTCTACCAACAAGACAGTCAAGACAGGGTTGCCATACCACTCAGGAGGGGCACACGACCTTGTCGACCTACGACGTTCAGTAGCAGCATCGTCCGAAGCTTCATGATCCTTGTCATTAGCTTCCTCTATTGTTGGTGCAGGCGGCACTGGAACACTTTCAGGTGCTGCGCTACTCTCCAATTCAAGAGAAGGTTCAATAACCTTGTCTAGCTCTACTTTCCTCCCACTCACTTCTTTTGAGAGAAACTCCTTCTCAAGAAAGGAACCGTTCTTTGCGACAAACACTTTGCCTTCGGTTTTGTGATAGAATATATACCCAATAGTTTCCTTAGGGTATCCTATGAAGACGCACTTCTCCGCTTTGGGTTCAAATCTTGTCCGGCATCAACTTCTTGACGTAAGCTTCGCATCCCCAAACTTTAAGAAACGACAACTTAGGTTTAGCACCAAACCACAGTTCATACAGTGTCATCTCAACGGATTTAGATGGTGCCCTATTTAAAGTGAATGCAGCGGTTTCTAATGCATAACCCCAAAATGATAACGGCAATCAGTAAGAGACATCATAGATCGAACCATATCTAATAGAGTTCGATTCCGGCGTTCAGACACACCATTGCGCTGTGTTGTTCTGGGTGGCGTGAGTTGCGAAACGATTCCGCTTGCTTTAAGATGCGTGAGAAAATCATAACTCAACTATTCACCTTCACGATCGGATCGTAGAAACTTAATCTTTCTGTTACGATGGTTCTCCACTTCATTCTGAAATTCCTTGAACTTTTAAAATGTTTTAGATTTATGTTTCATTAAATAGATATACCCATATCTACTTAAGTCATCGGTAAAAGTGAGAAAATAGCGATATCCACCGCGCGTCGAAACACTCATCGGTCCGCATACATCAGTATGTATGATTTCCAACAAGTCCGTTGCTCGCTCCATCATTCCGGAGAACGGGGTTTTGATAATCTTGCCCATGAGACATGGTTCACATCTGTCAAATGATTCAAAATCAAGAGACTCCAAAAGTCCATCAGAATGGAGTTTCTTCATGCGCTTTACACCAATATGACCTAGACGACAGTGCCACAAATAAGTAGTATTATCACTATCTACTTTGCATCTCTTAGCCTCAATGTTATGGATGTGTGTTTCATCCCTTTCGAGATTCAGAAGAAATAAACCATTCACAACAGGTCCATGACCATAAAAGATGTTACTCATATAAATATAACAACCATTATTCTCCGATTTAAATGAATAACCGTCTTGCAATAAACACGATCCAGAAATAATGTTCATGCTCAACGCGGGCACATAATAACACTTATTAAGGTTTAAAACTAATCTCGAAGGTAAAACTAAGGAGATCGTGCCGACGGCCATCACATCAACTCTTGATCCGTTTCCAACGTGCATCGTCACCTCATCCCTCGCAAGCCGCCGTCTATTCCGTAGCTCCTGTTTCGAGTTACAAATATTAGCAACTGAACCAGTATCAAATACCCAGGCACTACAACGAGGGCTAGTAAGGAAAACATCAATAACATGTATATCAAATATACCTTTGATGGTGCCAGCTTTCTTGTCCGCTAAGTACTTCGGACAGTTGCGCTTCCAGTGACCCTTGTCCTTGCAATAGAAGCAGTCAGTGTCCGGCTTGGGTCTAGACTTGAGCTTCTTCTCAGCCGGGGCAATGCGCTTGCCGCCGCCTTTCTTGAAGGGCTTCTTTGCACCCTTACCTTTCTTGAAGGTGGGGGGCTTGTTGACCATCATCACATGATTATCCTTTTTGATGTCCACCTCCGCAGCCTTCAGCTTTGCGAAGAGCTCGGTGACCGTATCAGTGGAACCAATCTTATTATGAGTCACTACAAAACTCTTGTAGCTGGGAGGGAGTGATTGCAGAACCCTGTCAATCTTGAGCTCCTCTGGAATCTTGCAGTCCATTTGCTCAAGGCGTTGAGTGTAGCCCGACATCTTTATGGCGTGCTCACTAACGGAACTCCCTTCCTCCATCTTGAAGTTAAAGAATTTCTCAGAGATCTCATATCTCTCAGAACGGGCCTGAGTCTGAAACATAGTTTTCAGCTCCTCAAGAATCTCAAAGGGCCCGGGATAGTCTTCAAAACGATTTTGAAGGTCCGATTCCATAGCAAACAACATGGTGCTCTTAATCACACCATAATCATCTTTGCGCGACTGATAGACAGCTTTCTCATTAGCCGGCGCATCTACAGCAGGGGCGTCACTTAGTCAAGGACATAGTCCTTTTGTCCGCCAGAGAGAATGATTCTCAGATTGCGGAACCAATTGGTGAAGTTAGACCCATTGTTTCTAAGATTTTCCTTCTCAGCAAAAACGTTGAAGTTGAAGTTGGACTTAGCCATTTGATCTACAATATTTGCAAGTACAAATTAGACTATGTTCATGGTAACTAGTTCAACTTTTAATCAAATTACTAGATGAAATCCCACTAAATTCAACATCCCTCAAGCTGTTTAGTGAACATGATCCAAATTCACCACACCTAATCCGATCTTCACGAGAAGAGATGTGGCTTCAATGGTGGACAACGAAGTGTCGACCATATCATTCATATGACTCATGCTTAAACTTTTGGTTCATGTGTTCCGAGGCCATGTCTGTACATGCTAGGCTCGTCAAGTTAAACCCAAGTATTTCCGCGTGTGCAAAACTGGCTTGCACCCATTGTATGTGAACGTAGAGTCTATAGCACCCGATCATCACGTAATGCTTGGACACGACGAACTTTCGCAACGGTGCATACATGGGGAGAACACAGTTTTATCTTGATCTTTAAGTGAGGAATCATCGTATAATGCTATCGTCGTGATCTAAGCATAATATGATACATAAAAGGATAAACATCACATGCATATAACTTTATGTGACATGGTATAGCCAATCTTCGCGCAATGATCTCCATATTGTGTGTGCCGGCATGATCTCCATCACTCCACCATGATTTCCTCCACCACGAATAGCAACTACAACTATTGCTAACTACTTAGCGATAAAGTGAAACTATTACATGGCGTATAAGAAGTTGACACACAGGTCATACACAATTATAAAGACAACCATATGTCTCCTGCCGGTTGTGTACTCATCAACATGCAAGTAGTGAAACATTACAAAACATGATCATTGCATACAACATACACATCACATCTTGGGCCATACTATATCACAAAAAACACTCCCTGCAAAAACAAGTTAGACGCCTCTACTTTGTTGTTGCATGTTTTACGTGGCTTATGGGTGTAGCAAGCTAAGAACGATTCTTACCTATGGAAAGCCACAACGGTGATATTTTGGTTGCTAAACTCCAGTGTAAATCCCATGACATCTATAGTGAGAGAAACTGGCATCCACCAGCCGCATGTGTGGAACAAGCCACACGTCAAGTGCGGAGCCGGTCTCGCGAACGACGTCGCGTAAAGCTGGCCTGGACCGCTTCGATCTCACTATCCCGCGTCATAAGAAGAACACAAACAAGAGGCTTGCAACAGAAAACATCAACGCCCACAACAACCATGTTGCGTTCTACTCGTGAATCACATCTACGCATAGATCTAGCTCTGATACCACTGATGGGTTTCGCAGCATAGTAAATCAAAAAATTTCTACGGATGCGAACGGGAAAGCCAAGATCTAATCTAGGAGATGCAAACAACGAGGGGATTAGATGAGATCTTCATACCCTTGAAGATTCGCACAGCGGAACGTTCGTCGGAACATGGGCGATGTAGTCGTACTCGCTTCTCCTCCTCGCGATCCGATCCTATCTAACATCGCAAGTGGCGATGCCTCCGAGAGATGCACACGTGCGGCACCTCGACGTCTCCTCCTTCCTTGGTCCATCAAGTATGGTGGAGAGAAGGATTGGATCTACAATGCGACAGCGCGCTGCAAGTGGTGGAGAGTTTCTGCAGCAGGGCTTCGCCTACGTGCAGTCGTGAGGGAGAGAGAGAGAGAGAGAGAGAGAGAGAGAGAGAGAGAGAGAGAGAGAGAGAGAGAGAGAGAGGAGGGAAGCAGGGCGGCTAGGGTTGAGGAGGAGGTGTGTTGGGAGGGTGCGGCCCAGCCCTCTATATATAGAGGGGTGGGCGCCAGCCCTAGCCCCTCCCCCAAGCCCTAGGCCGGCGTCTAAGGAGGGAGGAGTGGGGGCAAGTTCCCCCCTTCTAGAAGCTCCCCTAGGGTTTCCCCTAGGTTTGGCCGGCTGGGCCCTATGGGGCCTTGTGCCCCTGGCCCAATGCGGCCAGGGAACTCCCTCATAGGCCCATGCCCCCTCCCAGCAGGTGGGGCCACGTTGGTCCCCCTCCGGAAGGTTCTAGAAGCTTCCGATACAATACCGATTAACCCGAAACAATTCCAAACTCCAAAAACTGCATTGCCTTATATGAATATTATTCTCCGGACCATTCCGGAACCTCTCGTGAGGTCTTGGATCCCATCCGAGACTCCAAACATAAACTCATAAACCAATTATCCAATCTATCCTAGCATCGAGACACGTTAAGTGTGTGACCCTTCGGGTTCTAGAACATGCAGACATGATCTTATATCAATAATCAACAACGGGGTCTGGAAACCCATATTGACTCCCACACATTCATCGATGATCATATCGGATGAACCACGATGCCAGTATTCAATCAATCCCATATATATATTCCCTTCGTCTCGCGATATTTTACTTGCCCGATATTTGATCGTCGGTACCGTCATACCTAGTTCAATCTCATTCACAGCAAGTACTTTACTCGTTCCGTAATCCAATATCACTCTGTGATTAACTCCTTAACCACATGCTTGCAAGCGGTATTGATATCAATTACCGAGTGGGCCCGAAGTATATATCTCCGACTTGGGAGGGACAAATCCCATCTCGATACATACAACCCAACAGGTACTTTCCGATCACCTGAAAGACACCTTTATGATCACCCTCTCATAGGATGACTTTTGATGACCTCAAAGCTTTCTTCCGATACCAGGGAGTTGTATTATCTTATGGTCTAAGAAATATAATATTTGACATAATAAAAGCTTCGCAAAGATGAACACGATGACACGATCTAATTGCTCCGCTTAGTTTGGGTCTGTCCATCATATCATTCTCCCAATGACATGATCTCATTATTAATCGACAACTCATGTATATGGTTAGGAAACCTTAACCATCATTAATCAATGAGCTAGTCCATAGAGGCATACTAGGGACACGGTGTTGTTCATAGACCACACAAGTATTAAAGTTTCCGCTTAATACAATTCTAGAATGGAATATAAACTTTAGCATGAACAAGAATTATAATAATAACATCTTTATTATTGCCTCTAGGGTATAATTCCAACACAGTAACAATCTAAACTAGAAGCCTCTAATATCCATTGCAAGTTTTATGTGGCTTAGGGCTTTCGAAGATAGAACCGTTCTTACCTACGAACATGAACCACAAAAAGGATAACCAAATTGTTGGCAACTCGTTGCAAACTATATATTGACTATAGTAGGAGAGACAGACACCCGCTAGCCACTTATGCAAACTAGTTGCATGTCAAGCGTGGAACAGGTCTCATGTGCGAGGACATGTAAAGTTTGTCCGGGCCGCTTCATCCCACTATGCCACAAATATCCAAAATTACAACTAAGGAGCAACAACATGATCATCATCGCCCACATACTAATATGTGTACTACCCGTGTAAACTATCTACGCATAGATCCGGCTCTAATACCACTGAAGGGTTCGCAACATAGAAAACAAAAATTTTCTTACGATGGGAACTACGTACCAAGATCTATCTACTAGATACAAACAATGGGCGGATGTATATCCGTAGAGAACATACCCTTGAAGACCGACAAATCTTAACGAGTTCAACTCGTGGTTGATGTAGACAATCTCTTGCCGATCTCAAGATCGAGAGGAAGTCCTAGCGCCGCAAAGCAGCAGCGCATCCGTGCTCGCACACACGTACAAGACACCGAGCAACCTCTGCCTCATCGCTCCAGCGATGCAGTGGAAGCACAACCCTTTCTTGCTGAATAGCCACCGGGAACATGTATCTCGCTAGTTCGAGGCCATGGGGGATAAATTCTAGAGGGGGAGAGAGATCCTTCACGAGGAGATGTGTGTGAGAGAGAGGAGAGGGGGTGCCTTTTATAGGAGGAGGGGGGAACCAAAGGGGGTGGCCGCCGGCCATGGGGGATGCCCCCTCCCCTCCTTCATTCATGTGGGTGGACACTCCACTCACAAAAATCCATTCTAATCCCTCCACTCAAAATCCCACTCAAACTTGCCATTAAATTTCCACCAAATTTAATGCAAACTCTCATTAAATAAAACTCTTTTATTTTATTCAGAATTTTCAATTAATTTAATGACAAACATTCACAAATAACCCCTTGCTAGAATTCTATTTCACATGCATAACCTCTTTATGCAATTTCACCCAAAAACCTGTTTCGGTATCTATTGAAATAAATTCATGCGCTTGTTTATTCTTTCGGGATGAAACATTTGCTCCAACTGGATGTCAGTGTCCCTTAAGTGTGTCACCCTACGGTTCGCGAATAATGCGGATATGATAGAGACCCTTCTCCGATCAATAATCAGTAGCGGGACCTGGAGATCCATACTGACTTCCACACATTCAATGATGACTTTCCTGTGATCGTCGGAACATTTTATGCTTGTATCTTAATCCCTTTGTTTCACAATATATTACATGTCCGAGATTCGATCATCGGTATCTCCCTACCTAGTTTGATCTCGTTACTGACATGCACTTTTTTCTCGTTCCCGTGATATAACATTCTAGTGATCAAATCACTTGCTTGCAAGCTAACCAATGTGATATCACCGAGAGGGCCCAGAGTATATCTATCAGTCATCCGGATGAAAAAATTCCACTCTTGATCCATGATTCTCAACATAACACTTTAGTTGCTTTGAAGCCATCTTTATAATTACCCAGTTACGGAATGACGTTTAATGTCAACAAGAAACTCTTCCGATGTTAGTGATTGGCATGATCTCATGGTCTAAGGATTAGGAATACTTCGTAAGTTATTTATAGCAATATAAACTCAATGACTTTGATCGTAATGCTATACTTCGGATGAATGTTCATCACACCATTACACTAATGTTGTGATCTCGTTATTAACAACATCCAATGTCTATGATCACGAAACTGTGATCATCTTGTTAATAAATGAACTAGTTTATGAGATAGGCATAACTAGCAACTTTCTCTTTTTTTATTAAACACACATGTATTAACGTTTCCGTATTAATAAAATTATAGCATGCATAATAAACATAATAAACACTTGGAATACACATAATAAACACTTTATTATTGCCTCTCAGGGCATATTCCCTTCATGTGAACCATATGATCATCCTGTTCTTGATGCTCTAGATAATGCTGGTCCGCCTGAAGGTCATCAGATCGAGGATGAGTACCTTTCGGGTTTGTTAAGGGACATGTACCCAACTGCAAAGCAAAAAGGATGGACCTTCTCTTAAAAGATCACCTTTCTCTGATCTGATAGAAGATGCCAAGTGTTCAGTGGACCATGATTCTGGTATCTCACGATTTCAAATGGTAATGAAATTACTAAAGGAAAAGTCGTCCAACAATGTTACCAAAAAATCTTTCGATGCAGTGACTAAGGTGTATAGAGAGTCAATCCCTACGGAAGGACTGCCAAAATCCTTTCATGAGATGAAAAAATACATCAAGGTACTCGGACTATCATTTGAGAAGATCCATTTTTTCCAAATATCCATGTACTCTTCTGGAAAGATTATGAAAACCTCAATGAATGCCCAGTATGCAACGAATCAAGATGGAAAAATGGTGATAAAAAGAAGAAAGATCCTTGTAAGGTTCTGAGATATTTTCCAATTATAGATAGATTGCAGAGGCTATTTCAGTCAGAACAAACATCTAAGTAAACAAGATGGCATAAATATATTCTCAAGCCAGAAGATTACTTACTGAGACATCCAGCTGATGGTGATGAATGGAAGAATTTGACAAGGCTCATCCAGGATTTGCCGCGGATCCAAGGAACCTGAGTCTTGGCCTAGATACAGATGGATTTAACCCATTTGGCAACATGAGTAACTCATAAAACATGTGGCCATTACTTGTGACAATTTACAACCTGGCTCCCTAGGCATGCACTGATCAGTTGAACTGCTTGCTAACTTTACTCATCCTAGGTCCCAAATCACCTGGTAAGGATTTTGATCTGTTCATGCATCCTCTTATACGAGACTTTTAGAAACTATGGAAGAGTGTCAAGACTCCTGATATCCTTGCAAGCTAACCTAAAGATGCCAAAATCCGTCTACATGCTGCTGTGTTGTTCTACACCCATGATTTTCAAGCTCTTGGCACTATCTCAGGCAGAGTGAAAGGAGGTTACAATCCATGTGTTCACTGTGGGTAAAAACAGGTCACAATGAGGATACAAAAATAAGACCGGGTTACCTTGGCCATCGGGTTTTTCTTCCTGTAGGCCACAAATTACGAAAAAACTTAAAAAAATTGCAGTTCTATGGAAAGAGGACCGAGTATGGCACTTCACCACAAAATTTCACAGCAGCTAAGTTGCAGGCGCATGTAGAAAAGGTCACAAATGTCAAACCAAGAAACCAACCTGTTGCCAAACCAGGCATATATTGTTGCTGAAGCATTTGCATTTTTCTCAAGATACATTCCTGATCATAAAACGAGATCCAATCTCGGTGGTAGAACTAAAGAAGTTGAAAAATATGTTTTTAACCATGGTGTTCTCCTATTAGGAAAGAAGAAACATAGAACATTAATGCAGCATGAATATGACCAACTCACTTGGTATGTGCTGAATAACGCTAATGAGGCTCAAAACTTTGTTGCATGAGTACTATTCATACATATCCTCACATATACGAAATGAAACTTGTAGCAAGATATGTTCAGATGTCTGACTTCAGTATCGTTTTTGTAGGTTATATAAAGCAACCAAAGGAAAAGATTATGTTGCACCAGTATGTGGGGGTGGGTTCAGGAATGGTTTAGGAATCATGTAAGATGTTCAACTGAACTTTGAATTGCATATGAATTGTGCACATGAGAGGACCTCTTGATTATTTTGTATAACCGCAGATCACGAAGCTGCGTGAACAGAACATGTGCGATGTTAGTGATGGTCTCTATGCCCTTTCACGTGGTCCTGCAAAGAGGGTGCAGACAGCTTCAGCTTGCAATGACGATGGTATCCACTACAACACTTATGAGTGTGAGAAACATTTGAAGACACAAAACAGTGGCATCATGACCAGTGGATAGCACTTGACATCCAAAATTAAGAAGTCAGAGGACTATGATCATTATGGTCGCATAAAAGAGGTTATTGAGTTGAACTATAACAACAAGAATGGTGGTCGATCTGTGGTTCTATTCAAGTGTTACTGGTATGACCAAGATTCGAACAAGAAAAGAGGCCCCACTAATGATGGGAATTTCATATCGATCAATACTACTACTGGGTGGTACAAGGAGGAACCTTATATTTTGGTAACTCAAGCTTCCAAAGTAATATTCTTGTATGACAAAGATAATAACGACTGGCAATATGTGCAAAGGTTTTAGTCAAGGAGCACCTATGATGTGAATGAGTATGACGAGCCAGTCACCATTGATGTTTCCCACCAAGATGATCCCATTGTTTATATGGTAACTAAACTGGCTGACATCGATGAAAATTTGATTGCCAGAGGTGGCTCTATGCATGATGAACAAGTAGATTTCACTATCAAGGTTAGTGTAGTGGACAAATAAAGGAATAAACTGGTTCTACCTGATGAAACTCAGGACATGTATGATGAATGGAAAGAGGAAGAAGATTCAACCCAGTGGTAATATGTGGATCTCGAACGCGGCGGTGATGAAAGCGATGATGGTGCCGATGATTAGAGTATGTTCCAAATAATGCAGTGAGATGGCGAACATTGATTCTTTTTGGTTTTCTCTTTTTGAAATGTATGAGACATGATGACATTTTCCTGTTGGATTGTAATCCTAGACTAACTGATTTCCATGTCTAAATTGGATTAAGCTTAATTTGACAAGTGGAAATATATGTAGAACAGGTTTAGTACATTAATTAATTAGCAACAACATGACCATGTATCATACATGAGGGGGAATATGCACGTCATGACATTAGAGATGGGCGAGAACATTGTCTTGGTAGATAGGACAAATGGTGTTGGTCTCAAACCAAGTGAAGATGCACTTGCGGTGGTATAGATGGTTGCATCCCTGGAGACGCACCATTGTACGCTTCGATAGTGCCTGCATGCATATGCTGGAGTGGCCATCCTCCTGCTCAACCAGGTACCAACTGTCTTGAAGTGCCGACAGGTTGAGGATGAGCCGGAGGTCGACGCTAATGGTTAGGTGGAAGTGGAACCTATCAACACACACACACCTCATGCTAGAGCCGGTGCAAAATGTCGTAAGGAATGATGATGTCCCACTCCTCCTCCGTGAGTTGCAGGTTCTTCAGTGGCCATACATGGCCAAGAACCTTATGCATTATTCCCACGACCTTGCTCGCTCTTCGCAGATTGCTGGGAGGCAGGCTGAGATTCAACCACTCCTCTTTGCAGGGTGTGGCCGTGACATCGTCCTCCTCCAGAGGGGCTGGGAGGGAGCCAGGCATCCTCCCGAGCTCATATGTCCTCGAGAAGAAGATCCTTAGTGTCATTGTGTACGAAATCGCCTCATCAACTAACTGCGGCTCGACGACAGAGAAGTCGGTTGTGGCTACAGAGACGCGACAAGCATGGAAGACATGGGGGCCAGACTCGATGATGCGCTCCTGTGCGGAGCGCTCGAGTTCTAACGGCGCCGCCATTTCGGGATTTTTTGGTGGGGGCGGGGGTGGGGGTGGGGGGAGGGGTGAGGTGTGTTGGTTGGATGGCTAGTCGATGGCGAGGAGTTGGTTTTTTTAATTTTGGGTTCTCTGGTGCTAGCCTAGATGAGGGTGGAAGAGGCCAGGGGAAATGGGTGAGAGGGGAGAGCTCGAACGTGAGGCCACGATAGTTCGTCACTCCCCAACGTCAGCCCTGGCTCGTCCTCTCTCCATGGTTTTATTCTATTATTATTAATTATTTTTTTTGCGGGGGCTCCATGGTTGTATTTTTGTAATTATTTTTTTGCGGGGGCTCCATGGTTCTATTTATAGGGGAAAGTCCAAAATAAACATTTAATCTCTAGGAGAAAATGTAAATTCGAACCCCAAAACCAAATCCTTGAAATTGGCACTCCAAACTTATAACTCGTAGCTTCAATTCAAACCCCAAAACCAAACCCCCTTATTATAGGTAAAAGAGAGAAACTATGCAGATGCGATGATGATTCAATTTATTTATAGCATAACTAGTACATGTACTCCCCAACCACGGCAGAAACTAAATAGCGTACTCTAGACAGATTCAACACACACATGGACAACTGTATATCATACTATTCTTTTCCGTCAAGAACCTATGGTGCCCTCTTCCTTGTACGGGCACGCCCTCACATGTTCGACGTACTCAAATAATATGCCTCTCATGGCACATCCTTTGTTCCTGCAAGTTAACCACACTCCCGAGGACGAGGTGTGATTCCATAGACCCCCTACTCTGAAAAGTTGTAAATATCCGAAAGGATAGAACTTCCCATGTGCGTATTAGAGGAGGGCGCGTGAGGGTAGCCCATCGATGGGTTCAAAAGAGCTCACCCTAAATCACGTACGCAGTGTTGCAATGTCAGCGCACACATGCAAGTGTTGTATTCTAGTTGGACACTTACATTTCCACATCGTATGCACAAAATACCCGATAAATGACATGCTTCGGTCGCATATGGGCTTGGTGGGCATTACATACATGTCTAAATTTTATGAATCCCGATCCTATCCCCACGCGCGGATAGGTACCGGTCGATCCAAGCCATTAATCTAATTTGTCTCCTTATTTTCATTCCTTTGGGGGTCTATAGAATCAGAAGCCCCCGAGGACAGCCAATCCATAAAAGTGTTTGGTTCAAAGACGCCTCCGTTCTCACATCCCGAGCACTTGCCATCGGATTAGTTTCCAACGCATTCTCGGCATGCCATGTGCCTATAGCTAGTGCATTGCTCGTGCAAGAAAAGATATTTAGCCAAAAAAACATTGTATCGAACTAGTGTGACACGGAAGGAAAACATCATACAGAAAGAAGTACTTAACCATGTACGTAAGACGATGAACAATTTGAGAACAAAGCCTGCAGCTGAAGCACTAAACCATATGACTCCAGACAATCGTAACTTTAACCCACTTGTCCTCCGTAGAGCCGCCACTCAGGTCAATCGTAGCTTCAACTCTGGATCTGAGGGATCTTTGAGACTGAGGAGAGTGGAGATAGAGAGACATAGGGTTGATGAGAGGGAGACACTTACAAGTTAAATAGTTCTATTACTAGTAGAATCCTCATCTCACTCTAGGGAAGCAAAAGAGAAAAATACTGGCACGGAGAAAACTAGGGAAGCGCTATGTTTCCCGAGTAGGAGTAGGTGCGAAGTTACTCTAGTTTTTAATTAATCTTTGATCCGGTGTACACGACGCTTTGACGACATAGCGCTACGTGCAAGTATAATATAGTAGTACTAGTACATATTATAGTACTGGAAGGAAACAACTTTGGTCCTTGGTGGCAAAAAAAATCAAACTTTTCCGGTTTCAAAATTTTTACTTGTTTCCCAAACATCGGGAGGGAAGGTTATTCAAAATATCCGCCATTCATAGTAGTATTACTATTTCTTATCTTATCTTTATCTTGTATTATCTACTCTTGAAGGGTACCCAAATTCACACTTCTATTCGCTGATACTACTAGTACTAGTAGTACTCCTAATTACTCCGTCTGTTTGCGGCCATTCTATTGGTACCAAGAACTGGCCTACAAAACAGGTGAGAAAATCTTGGGATCGTTTGAGCTAGCCTATTAACTGCACAATAAATCTCTCCCTTTGTTTCATTTTTTCCCTCGCTTGTAGCTCATGGATAGGTCTTTTTTTAGGGGAAGCTTGGTGCCTTGGGCAAAGAAAGAAAATAGAAAAGGAGGCCCCCTTATTTATTCATTGTAATGGAGGGAGTAGGAGTACTGTAGTAGTACTCCATACTTCCACTTTGCAAAATGCAGTTTAACTTCTCCTTCGTGCTACTCTCCAGTGAAATTTATTTATTCCTCGAAAGGCATGTTCCCCTCATAAATACTTGAAGGAATCCCGATGGATTGTTTGCGTCATCCTCGGAGGTATGCTTTGGCTCGAGGCCAGTCCCGAGAACAGTTCATCCGCCGGGAACATGCCACCGTTGGAGCCTTCTTTGTAGGGCGCCTCGATGCCCGCGGTAAACGTGTGATGGCTTGGCTTGCTGACGACGCGATTTTGGGCCCCCTCGAGGGTACCGATCCTGTGCTATCCGCTTCACGGAGGCATCAACATGGAATCCAAAGAAAAGTGGACCTCTACAACAAAGCACCGGTGTGCTTCAACTTCCACTGCGACAGAGCTGCGTCTAGGTGAGGGCGCTCCGGATGGACATCAACATTGGCCAAGTTAAGCCCGTGTGAGACAACGGGCAATCCTTCCACCGGGAACTTGTGGCCAACAAGCATGTGACCGAGGTAGACAAATTGGGTGGGCACCAGGTCGCCCTAGTCATGGCAGACGACCCGCTCCTGGGTCACCTCTAACCTATCCATCCTATGTTGTCCCTTGCTTACGAGCAGGACATGCGCGAGTTCGAGCCCGAGCGCGAGGAACTTGCAGCCGGCAGACATGTGGCTGGGGGAATCGACTCGGTTGAGGGGCAGGTCGACCTCTTCAGGACCTTTGCCTGACGTTAACATGGTATAAAGGTGAATTCAGTCCTCGGAATTGCTTCACATCCTTGTGTCTCCTCTACTCCTTCCAAGCAATCTTGTCCCTCTGACTATGATCAACAGTAACGAGGGTGCTTTTTTTCTGTGTGTGGCAAGCAGTTGTACGAAGAGTATGGACTACTTTTCCAAGCTAAATTTTAGGCCCTTTGTGACAATTGTATGGACTAGAAAGTAATTTTCTATTTTTATGTCCTTGATGTAATCTTTAATTGCACTAACTGCGTTGATTAAAGAATGTTGCTCTTTCGAGACCTACCTTGGTTAAAAAATAATTCCACCACCACAATTTTCATATGAAGTGTAGAATGCCAAATTTTAGGATTTTTCAAGCTTTATAACTAAAACTTCGCACACTTAAATGATTGTATTTCAATAATACGATATTAGGCAAAACTTGAATACATGTGAGCATGATAGACTATTACTCTTGAAAATTTCCAAACTTCTTTCGATATTCAACCACTATTAATAACCATAAACACAAGTTTCAAAAATGATCAATAGTAAAAATAATTACAAATAGGTCCACAAACCACCTTGCGGTGACTACAGGCCCTAGTGCGATAATTGAAGCATCTCGCTCCTCTAGGACCTACGGTAGCCCGATTCCAAAAATTAAATAAAGAATACCGGCACCCCAATTTTTATAAAAAAGTGTACCATGCTCTCTTACAATTCCCAAGTTTCAGGATTTTTCAAGCGGCCATAGAAAGGTTTCTCATTTTATTCATGTTTAATCTTATTACTTTTTGACGAGGTTGCTGTGTCGTGATGCTAGCTATTCTAGAGTCTAATCTCTAGGTATTGTATATGCTAGTATAAGGCTGGTAGTAGAAGACGTGTCACTTTGTTATACCCAAGACCCGGTTCTACTATTGAACTTCCTCTCGCGCACTTCCTTTAGATTATTATTAGACCTAATTCGACATATGCACATAAAGTTATCGGAGTGGATGAAATTAGGTAGAAAATTAATCTTGAATAATAAAACATGTAAATTATCCAACCATTTTATGTACTATAAAATAAATGGCACCTGTGAACTCTAATTTAACCATATTAACCATACTTCCTTCTTAAAAAAACATTTACTTATTCACCATGCTAACATTTACTTGATAGTTATTTCTCTGGCGTGTTTGGCAGCCGCGTTGGTGTGGAGTAGGAGGAGTAATACATAGGAAGTAAACCACTTTGGTCCTTGGCGGCAAAAATTTTCGCTTACTTCCAAAATATCGGGAGGGAAAGGATATTCAAAATATCACAATGAACGCTAGTATGCACAAACCTCAAAACACACTTATGTGCATAGTTCCGGGAATCTTTTGCTAACTGCATGGACTTGGATGTAATTTCATTTTTATTAGGTCCTTGATGCATCTTGTACTTCCACCAATCGTGTGTTAACTGAAGAACCTCGCTCCTACGGGACCTACCACAGTTAGAAGAAAATGCAACCGCCCCAATTATCACACGAAGTGGACCACAGTCTCTCTATTTTTCAAGCTTCCTAGCTAAGTTCTCATGCTTCACTGACTTCTTGCCAATTTAACGGACTTATTAGGTCAAGCTTGATGTACAAGTAAGCGCAGTACATTGCACATGAATTAGATGCCTTTTCTAAGGTAGATGGGTGCATCTTCTTGTAGGAAAACAATGTCATTGATGTGAGTTTCCAACTATCTAGGAAAGAACATTCTCAAATTCTCGAGTGATGACGAGATTGTCTTTTACATAAAGAAAGCCCGATGAATATGGATCTGAATGCCACAAGACAAGCTTCCTAAAATATTAAGTGGACCAACATGATTTACTTACGATTCCCATGTTTAATGCTATGAGTTTTCAAACTTCATCCTAGCAAACTATAATAAGTTTAATGGCTTCATAACGATTTATCGAAATTAGGTCAAATTTGAACTAAAAGTAAATTGTAGGTTGCTTTGAAAGATTTGTGAATTTTTTGGAGGCAACCATCGAGGGGTCATTTAATATATCACATACCACCACTAAGAATTTTGACAACAGCTTCAACTTCTTACTAAGATTTTGCATCTTGAAAATTTAAAGAATTAGGTCAAACTTGAGCTACAAGTAAGTGCGATGGATTTCTATCAAATTAAATTTCATTTCATGGGTATATGAGTGCATCTTCTCGCAGTAAACAACACGGTCGGCGTGAGTTTCCAACTATCAGGAAATAACATTCTAAATTTCCACGGTGATGGCGAGATTGTTCCTTTTCGGAAACAAAGTCTAAATAATATGGATCTGAATGACACAAGACAATATTTCAGACATATATAGTGTATCGGCATGTTGTACTTATGATTACCATGTTTTATGAGTTTTTGAACTTTGCCCTAGCTAACTATGTCCACTTGAATGACTTTATGTTGATTTGACGAAATTAGGTCAAACTTCAAATGCATGTAAAGTGTAGATTGCATTGAAGGTTTTACGAATATTTTTTGGAGGTAATCATGGGGGGTCATTTAATATACGTATCACAAACCACACCATCAAGGGTTTTGACAACATGTTCGACTTCTTGCTGAAATTTTGCCTCTTGACAATTTAACAAAATTAGGTCAAACTTGAGCTACGAGTAAGCGCGATAGATTACTCTTGAATTAACTGTCTTTTTTGAGATTCCTATGTTCTATGATTTTTCAAGGTCTGTAGTTACATTAACACACTTAAATTACACTACTCCCTCCTATTCAAATTAATATTTGCCAAATTGCGGATAAGGTCAACATTTTCCACAAGGTAGTACCCACATAGCTTGGTCATATTGCTCCATGCAATAGATAGGATAGAGGGGAAACGATTATTCTATTATCTATGGGCAACCCACAAGCTTGAGGTATAACTTTATTTTCTCCACAATGTACTACTACGTGACTTAATGTGTACTTTTCTCCTTCTTTACACATTCCCGATGCCCTAAGGAAAAAATAAAATAATGGGCACAATTAGCAGTGTAAAACTCCTAAGAAGAAGTTAGCCCCTTGAGTTTAGTCAGTCCCACGAATCATCTCATTACGGTGGAGCTTTTTACTCGTAGTTGGACATATGCTCACCTCTATCCACACGATGTAAACCTTCTTTTAGTAAACAATAATGTCGTTGGTGCGAGTTTCCAACTATTAGGAAAGAACATTCTCAATTTTCCGAGTCAGGATCAGATTGGTCCTTTCCGTAAAGAATGTCTCAAGAATATGGATTTGAATGCCACAAGCAAAGCTTTTCAGATATATATATATTTATATTTATATATATGAGACCGACATGTTCTGTACCACTTATATGATTCCCATGTTTCAGCAGTTTTCAAACTATGATCTAGCTAACTCTCCGCACTTGATGGCTTTATGTCGATTTATCGATGAAATTAGGTCAAATTTGAACTACGAGTAAATTGTAGGTTGATTTGAAAGTTTTGCGATTTTTTGGAGGTAACCATTGGTGGGACATTTAATATATCACAAACACCCATCGAGAATTTTAACAACAGGTTCAACGTCTTGCTATAAATCTTGACAACCTAACAAAATTATTAGGTTAAACTTGAGCTACTAGTAAGCACGATAGATTGCTCTTGAATTATGTGTATTTTCGGAGGTAGATGGGTGCATCTTATTTTAGTAAACAATAATGTTGTCAGTGCGAGTTTCCAACTACAGTAAAGAACATTCTCAATTTTGTGAGTCATGATCATATTGTTCCTTTCCTACAGAAGGTGTCAAGAATATGTATCTGAATGCTACAAGCAGAGCTTTTTAGATCTGAATATAGTGGACCGACATGTTGTGTACTACTTATATGATTCCCATGTTTCACGAGTTTTGAAACAAGAGTAAATTGTATGTTGCTTTGAAAGTTTTTTAATTTTTTGGAGGTAACCATCGGGGGGTCATTTAATATATCACAAACACCATCTACAGTTTTGACTATTCATATCGACAATTTAACATAATTAGGTCAAACTTGAGCTACCAGTAAGCATGTTAGATTGCTCTTGAATTAATTGTCCTCTTGTAGGTAGATGGGTGCATATTATTTTAGTAAACAATGCCGCTGGTGTAACTTTCCAACTATCAGGAAAGAAAATTCTCAAATTTCCAAGTGATGACGAGATTGTTATTTTTCATAATGGATGTCCGAAGAATGTGGATAAATGCCACAAGCCAAGATTTCAATCATATATTGTGGACCGCCATGTTGTACTTTCGAATCTCATGTCTTATGAGTTTTCAAACTACCTAGCTAACTCTGCCCACTTGAATGACTTTGTGTCGATTTATCGAAATTATGTCAAATTTGAACTACAAGTAAATCGTAGGTTTATTAGAAAGTTTTATGAAAAAACTTTTGGAAGTACCCATCGGGGGTCAATTAGCAGTATATCGGTATCCACCGAGAGTTATCCTCTCCTTATTATTCGCAAAAGCAAAAGAAAAGAAAAGTACCACCCTCACAACGATACCAGACTCAGACACCTTTCTTAACAATTTGCACACGCCACCGTCCAATCGCATTCGATGCTTGTTGCATTTCGAGCCTTCCTTTTCATTTTTTTATTACTCGAGAGGTGAGCCAAGCGCGACTCAGCACTAAATTTTGTTGTGATATTGGCGGGATATTCTTCTAGTTCAAAATTTTAGTGGAATATTGGCAGGATCCTCCTAGCTACTTGCATACTGACGGAGCCTTTAGCTCATTCTCTCGAGGATCCCTCCCGATATACCCTCATCCTCCTCTATCACGTCCCTCCTTAGCCGACTTCCACCTTGCTAGAGTCTGCTCACCAATGTCGTTATCCACCTCGCCGGAGTCTACTTCGTCGTATCTGGTTTCCCACTTCCGCAAATGAGCGATGCGTAAGCCACTCGGACCCCTCACCAGGGCGACTGTTAAAACTCCCTACTACCGAGACGAAGGTTGTTGCACACTTCCTATGTACGCTTTCCTTGCATTTTACTTCCGAATGTAGTTCATCTCTTCTTCCTTGTAGTGCCATAATATATTTCTAATAATGCATGCTAGTTGCTATAATGCAGTATCGGTTCCAAGAGAAAATAAGGCAACTACGAGTCGTCAAGCCAAAATGGTTATCTCGTAGGAGTACAAGACCTCGCCAACCCAATTATAACCACCCAAAATCCTCCCTAGACAAAGGTTTTCTTCCACTTTGCATATATGTATTTTCCAGAGTAGTTCATAGTTTGCTTGACGTGCCTTGTCATGTACTAGTATATATTGTTTATTTGTATTTTTGCAAGGCATGTAAGATGATGTACTAACCAATAAGAATCAATGCCTACGAAACCTGAGGAGTTTTATACATTCAGATGTAGCCCCCTCGGCATAGCACAACTGGTACAAAAACATGGCTATTTGTTGCATCTTTCTTGTGTTATTTTCTAATTGATTTGCCGCACTGCAATTTGCAGAAGAAAGTGCATGATCATGTCCCTGTCAAGGAGGTTCGCATCACAGATATTCAGCAGGGTGCAAGTGATGCATCAATTTCTAGGAACCAAATAGAAGTATGGTGCATGGCCGAAGCTAAGATTAGGATGCTCCAATAGGATTTGAACACGACCACTCGACGGATCAGAGAATTGAACCGGGGCTGGGTTTCTATGAATGAAGATGGTCTTGATGTTGCCGATGATCTTTAGAAGTTAGTGGCTGATGCACATGTCAATGAGATCAACTGGTCGGTCTTGAAATAAGTGAAAGAACAAGCAGAAATTCTTCGGGCATCCTTGAAGGCGGATGATTTTTGAAGGATAATGCAAGAGCCGCCATGCGAATAGATTGTTATTTCCAATAATGAGGATGACTTTCCTTATCTTGTCAAGCTGATATTTTCTTTTCTTATGGGCTGGCAGCACTTTGCAGTGACTATGTATTTCGCACGCTGTTATGAAACGTATAGTTCCTGCTACATCTGGACAATGTATCTCGGTAGCTATTCGGAAAATGGAAAAAAAAAGGCATTTTCCCACCAGAATGTTAAAATCTTGTAATGCACTTTTGCTTAGATCCGTAGACAACAAATTAGCACATTACCATGAAATGCAGTCCATCTTAAAAAAGAAATAAAAAATAAAAGAATGGTATTCTGAGCTCAATGACCATGTCCTTGTGCCCATTATCATGCATAAATATGTGAAATTACTTGTGTTGCCCCAAGTCGAACTTTTAGTGGAGAAGGTGGATCCCATAGTGGAGAAGGTGGATCAGGCCTCTCGTGGCGAGATCCATCGGAGAATAGGGTGAGGCCTATTGTGGTGTGGTGGTCTTAGAACCGCCCACCCCTCCAACGTAGATGTACTTCCCTTAACAAGGAAGGAACTGTGGTAAAACAAATCCCTGTGTCTCCGCGTGCTCCACTACGGTTTCCTCGCTCCTCTTTTACGTGCTTAGTAGTTAGGGTTACATATAGGAAAATTCTCGTAGTTGCATTTCTAGAGAATTTACTTTGTGTCAAGCCTAAAATTGAAAAAGTATTAAAAATTGGTTAGCACCTATTCACCCCCCTCTAGGTGCCCATACGATCCATTTCAATTGGTATCAGACCCTCGGCTCTTATTTCGGGCTTAACAGCCTAAGAGAAGTATGGGTTCCAAGGTAGATGGGAGTGATGCTCCGGAGGTAGTCACCATGAACGATCTCAAGACGTTGGAAACAACCTTGGTGAGTTCAATGGAGGCTAGGATGGAAGAGATGCGTCAATTGATAATGCATCTCTCCACATCTGCAGCATCATCTCCATCTAACTCGGAGGATACCACTCTGCAATCCAAGGAAACGGGTAAAACTGTTTCCAAAGATAACGAAGTGGTAGGTGATGATACTAGCAAGAGCTCCTCCTCGAAAAAGGATAGTGGTAAGGATGTATACAATGAGGTTTCTCATGTGTATTCCCCTGATCCGCCTATCCCTCACCCACATATACATAATAGGGGTGATCCACCCAAACTTTCAGCATCTACTTTCTCTCAATGGCAATTTTTGATGAAATCTCATGTGTGCAGTTCCTCCATAGAGTTGTGGAAGATCATCGAAAATGGTCTTCATGTTGGAAACCCTAACAATCTCACAAGAAGAGAAGTGGTCGATAGCCAACTCAATGCTACAGCTCTACACATGATACAGCTTGGTGTGGGTGACAAAGACATGCCACACATTCAGCATCTTAGCACAGCTAAAGAAGCTTGGGATGCCCTCACCGAGCTCTTCATCGGAAATGAAAGTATGAGAAGGAATAGATATGATGCCTTGAGCAATGAAGCTAAAGGATTTTATATGCTGGATGGAGAAGACCACGAAGACATGTATAGGAGGCTCAAGGCAATAGCCACAACCTTCAGAAACCACGGTGCAGCTCATGTTGATGATGCTTGGATCAAGCGCAAGTATGTTAGTGACCTTATGCCATTTGAGCCCACAGATTTGAAAAGTCTCCAAGGTAGGCATAACTATCACCTCATGTCATCCAATGAGGTAATGCAAGAAATGGCCGCCTTCAAAGTGGCTGCCAAGAATGCCGAAGATGCTCGTGCTCGAGCTATGGGGATGCAAAAGGGGGTCAACATGGCCTTGAAGACAAGTGTGATTGATCATGATGAATATGCGGTAGAAGGTCTGGACTGTCCCGAAGATAGAAAAAGGATCCACGGACAATACTTGGCTCTTTATGCAAGAAACTTTTAGAAAGATCCAACCAAGGCTAAAGCTTAATTAGATCGCAAGAGTGGAGCCTATGGAAGAAAATAAAATGGTCCCAAGCTGAGAACATGGTTTAATTGTGGTGACCGGCTGCACTTCGTAGCTGAGTTTCCATATCAAAGTAGAGAGGATAATGGAGGAATACTCATTTTCAAGGACAAGTCAAAAGCTCCATGTAAGAAACAGTTTGTAAAGAAGAATGCTCCTTTCAAGAAGCAGCCAAAGATTGTTCTAGTGGCTCAAGAAGAATATTCATCGGGGAGTGAAGATGAGGACGAGGACGATAGCTCTCAAGAGGTGGCTGCTATAGCCACCACATCTACATCAACATCTCTCTTCGACTCTTCGAACGAAAACATCATCAATAAGAATGCTACTTGCCTCATGGCACGAAGCTCTGAGGTAACTTCTTCTAAATGTTCTTTTTGCAAGACTATCATAGACATGGATGATCCTACTAGTTTTAAGGTTAAAGAAGAGATTATTGCTTTGGATTATTTCTACACTAACTTGCATGGTGAGCACAAAGTTCATCTGGCCCAAAACGAAGCACTCCTCGAAGAAAAGGGCCGAATTGAAAGGGAAGATGCAATGGAAATTGCATCCCTAACAAATGCTCTTGAAGAAGAAGAAGAAGCTTGGGTCTCTCTTGAAGAGAGTCTCGAGTCTATGGAAGAGTCACATAAAGAAATTGTGACTAAACTTGTTAAGGAACGTGACAATGTTGTCACCAAAGCAAAGAAGTTAAAGAAGGAAAGGATTGACTTTGGGGATTCTCATGATAGACTCTCCGAGGAATTGGAGAAACTTGACAATGCTCACAAGGCATTGAAAAACGAGTTCTCTATTCTCAATGAGTCACATGATCAGCTTCAAAGTCGATTGGCCAAATATTATACTCCTAGCTCATCCAACTCAACATATAGTAACAAGAAAAATCCTAGTGTGGAAAAAGAAGTGATCAAGGACATCACTACAAAGGACAAAGGTGTGCTTGATGAAGTCCTTGGCAAGCAAAGGTCAAATCATGGTAAAGAGGGACTTGGGTATGTCACCAAGTCCAAGAAGAAGGAAACCAAGAAGAACAAGACCAAGGATGTGCAATTGAAGACAAGCACTGCTGAGAAGATTGTCACAAAAGACAAGACTAATAATATTGGTTTTGCAGGGTCTCACAATCCGAATTATGAACTCTTTTGTGATGACTATGGCGATGTTTATGCTTATTATGTTGGTCCTTTTGATGAATATATTGCTTGGTCTATTTGGGTCCCAAGGACCCTTGTTACTAACATGAAAGGACCCATTGAAAAATGGGTACCTAAAACCAAGAAGTAATTTTCTTGCAGGGCTATGCTTCCGGTGGGTCAAAATGGGTGCTAGATAGTGGCTGCACTAGTCATATGACCGGAAGCAAGGAGATCATCACGGAGATGCATCCAAATCATGATAATATCACAGTCTCCTATGGTGATAAGTCAAAATCTCAGGTATTGGGTCTTGGCAAGGTTGTGGTTGCCCACGATATCTCTCTCGTGGACGTCATGCTTGTTGAGACCCTCGGTTACAACCTTCTTTCTGTTCGTGCCCTTGGAAAGATGGGTTTTGCTGTTTTTATCGATGATGATTTGGTGGTACTCTTGTGGAGCAAGTCTCTAAAGGTCGCTTTCGTTGGATACGTCGAAAATGACCTGTATGTGGTGGACTTCTCGGGGAAAACCACTTCGGGTCTGATGTGTCTATTCGGAAAGGCCGACGTGGGCTGGCTATGGCATCGCCGTTTAGCCCATGTCAACATGAGAACTTTGCAAAGTCTCCAGAAGGGTGGCCACATCCTTGGACTAAAAGACAATGTCTCTTTGCCAAAGATCGTGTTTGCAGGGCTTGTGTTGAAGGAAAAATGCATGACTCTCCCCACAAGAGGAAGACTATTGTGTCATCAAAGAGAATCTTGGAATTACTTCATGTGGATTTATTTGGTCCTCCTTCTCATGCAAGTCTTGGTGGAAATAAATATTGCTTGGTCATTGTCGACGATTACTCAAGATATACATGGGTCTATTTCTTCAAGCTGAAAAGTGAGACTCAACAAACTGTCATCGACTTTGCCAATGAAGTTCAACGTCACCACAATGTTCCTATCTTGGCAATTAGAAGTGACAACGGCTCCGAATTCAAGAACTACACTTTAAATGAGTTTCTTAGCGAAGAGGGGATCAGACATCAATATTCCGCTGCGTACACCCCTCAACAAAATGGTGTAGCCGAGAGGAAGAACCGGACTTTGATGGATATGGCAAGATATATGCTAGCTGAATTCAAGTCTCCTTATAAATTTTGGGCTGAAGCCATATCCACTTCTTGTCACTCATCAAACCGGCTCTACCTTCGGAAGATCTTGGACAAGACCCCATATGAAATACTTACCGGTAACAAACCCAACATCTCATACTTCAGGGTATTCGGGTGTAAGTGTTACTTTCTTATTAAAGGTGTCCGTTTGTCAAAATTTGAATCCAAGGCTTTAGAAGGTATTTTTGTTGGTTACGGTGCCAAATCACACACCTATAGAGTCTACAACAAGCTCACTGGGATTGTTGTAGAATCTTGTAGTGTGGAGTTCGATGAAAATAACGGCTCCTTTGTAGGGCAAGTTGATGTTTGTGATGCAGATGTTGAAATACCCCAAGATGCCATAAGAAGAATGGGCGTGGGATTTTTCCGCCCCATTGAGGAACCCCTTGTGGCGGATCGGGAAGGACAATGCTCCACACATGTGGAGCCCTCATCTACACAAGATCAACAAGCTCCTACTGTTGGAGACAATCCTGCACCAACACCACAATCTGCTGAAGATCATCTGTCCCCTGGACAAGTTGGTAGTCCCAGGCCGGACTATCCGCCCCCTCCAAGGGGCGGACAATCCGCCCCTGGCACTTCAACTCATTCCAGAGGATCCAAAGGAGATGTCAGCAACTCTGAAGCTCCCAGGCCGGATTCTCTGGCCCCCGAGGGCGGATTATCCGGCCCTGGGTCTCCAACTCTCATCAGGCATTCGCATGAAGATGGCTCGGGTTCTTCACCTCCCAGGCCGGATAGTCCGGCCCCTCCAAGGGGCGGATTATCTGGGCCTGAATAAAATGTCCAGCTTCAATCTTCTAGCGTTAACGAAGACCAAGGTCAAGGGCAGGACAATAATCAAGACAAGGATACAACTATTGAATCCACTCCTCCTAGAAACAATAAGGACATTGAGGCTCTTCGCAAGGCTCGTGCTGATCGGAACCTTGAACTAAGAGGTCACACTCTTGACAATGTTGTTGGTGATCTACGATGAAGGGTATCCACTAGAAGAGAACTTGCAAGCTTCTGTGATCATCAAACTCACATTTCCATGGTTGAACCAAAGAAGGTTTTTGATGCTCTTGAAGACCCCGATTGGGTTGTTGCAATGCATGAAGAATTAAATAACTTCGAACGCAACAAAGTTTGGAAGCTCGTAGAAAAACCAAAGGATTGCCGCAATGTTATCGGCACCAAGTGGATCTTCAAGAACAAACAGGATGAAAATGGCATTGTTGTGAGGAATAAAGCACGACTCGTGGCTCAAGGATTCTCTCAAGTGGAAGGAATTGATTTTGGAGAGACCTACGCTCTTGTGGATTGTCTTGAGTCCATCCGTATCCTTCTTGCATATGCAGCCCATAATAATTTTAAATTACAACAAATGGATGTTAAGAGCGCTTTCCTTAATGGTCCTCTACATGAGTTAGTATACGTCAAGCAGCCCCCGGGGTTTTAGGACCCCAAATTTCCGAACCATGTCTACAAACTCGATAAGGCGCCCTATGTCCTTAAAAAAGCCCCACGTGCGTGGTATGAGCACCTTAAAGAGCTTTTGCTAGACCGTGGATTCGAAGTTGGGCAAATCGATCCCACTATTTTTACTAAGAAGGTTAATGGGGATCTTTTTGTATCCCAACTTTATGTAGATGACATTATTTTTGGCTCTACTAACCAAGCTTTTAACGATGAATTTTCGAAGCTTATGACTGACAGGTTTGAGATGTCCATGATGGGTGAGCTCAGGTTCTTTCTTGGATTTGAGATCAAACAACTTAGAGAGGGAACCTTTATTAATCAAGATAAGTACATCCAGGACATGCTCAAAAGGTTCAAGATGACGGATCTCAATGGCGTTGCTACCCCAATGCAAACAAAGTGTCATCTTGAGCTCAATCCCAAGGGTGAAGAGGTGGATCAAAAGGTATACCGATCCATGATCGGCTCTCTCCTTTACCTTTGCGCATCTAGGCCCGATATCGTGTTAAGTGTAGGAGTGTGTGCAAGGTACCAAGCCGCTCCTAAAGAAAGCCACTTAGTGGCAGTCAAGCGAATCTTCCGCTATTTGGTTCATTCCCCAAATTTTGGGTTATGGTATCCCAAGGGTTCAAGTTTCTCTCTATGCGGTTACACTGATTCAGATTGGGCTGGTGACAAAAATGATAGGAAATCAACCTCTGGTGCATGCCAATTCTTGGGCAGGTCTCTAGTGTGTTGGTCATCAAAGAAACAGAATTGTATTTCACTCTCAACCGCCGAAGCTGAATATGTTGCTGCTGCAAGTGCTTGTACTCAATTGTTATGGATGAGGAAAACTTTAAAGGAATATGGTGTCAATTGTGACAAAGTGCCTCTTTTATGCGACACTGAAAGTGCTATCAAAATTGCTTACAATCCCGTGTAGCATACAAGAACAAAACATATAGAGATTCGCAACCACTTTATTCGGGATCATGTTGCTCGTGGAGATATTGCTCTATCCTTTGTGAGCACGAAGAACCAACTTGCTGATATTTTCACGAAGCCTCTTGATGAAGCAAGATTTTGTTATTTGAGGAATGAGCTAAATATCATAGATTCAAGGAGCTTGGATTGACTACCCTTGCACACTCACTTGCTCTTATTCATGTATTTGGTTTAGATGCGGGAATAGACATAGGGGGAGTGTGGTCCTAATTGATTGGGCCAACCCTCCCCCATAATGCCAAAAGTAAGTAAAATCATTTCCCTTAATATCATTTTGTGATATGTGGGTCATAGATGAGCATTGGTTTTGAACTCAAGATACATCTTCGCGGTGTCATGCCATGCGCTCCAACATGGTGGCTTCGGCCACCGCCCTCTTCCTCGAGAAGAGTTGTTTTTTCATGGGTCTCGTTGGATTTTCTTCCATATCTCATGTTCTTATGGAAAACACACCCAAATTTGGCTTTTGATTGATTTGATTCTTTCAAATTTGGGTGTGAATTCTGGGTGTCCAGGGGCGTTAGTATCGCTCTTCTTCCTTTTTGGCGTTTTGATGCCAAAGGGGGAGAAGTAGTTCTATTAGGTCTCGTGGATTTGCAAGGGTCGGGCACAAGCTTTTTCGATTTTAGTCGTTTTTATTTGCTTGCTTGTGCCTTTTCTAGCGTGAACTCAGTTGCTATTTGTGTTTGTTTGTGTAAGACTATGTCGTACTCCACAGTTTGGTACTATGTTTGGTATTCATGGAATTCTGGATTTATCTATCATGGACCCCATGGAATTCTAGAATTATGGAGCATATTTGATGGCATATTGATTCATGGGATTATCTATGTATACTTTGGCTATATTCTCATCCCGGTGGTATGACCTTATTTCCCAAACCTTAAAGTAGTGTTCTCCCTAGTGCGTGTATTTGTATTCAAATGCAAATCTTAAATATGCACACATCTAGGGGGCGTCTTTCATTATTTAAGGTGGCATTTGCCGGTTTTATTGCAAATCCTAGTATTGTCATCTAACACCAAAAAGGGGGAGATTGAAAGAACATTTCTTAATCCCTAGTGTTTTGTGTGTTAGATAACAATACCAAGGATAATTTAATGTGTGTTGAAGTGTTGCAGATCTATTTGAGAATAAAGGGAAAAGAACTCTGCCTTTGGGGGCGGATAATCCGGCCCCACCAGGGGCGGGTAATCCGCCCCTCTCTTTGCCCAAGTAGGCGCAAGCCCCAGAGAGGGGGTAGAATTTTGGCCGGATTTTCCGGCCCTGCCGGATAATCCGCCCCTCAGGGGGGCCGGATAATCTGCCCCCTGCTCATCGCCAAGGCGCAAGCCCCAGAGAGGGGGCGGAGTTTTGGCCGGACTTTCCGGCTTGGCCGGATAATCCGCCCCTCAGGGGGGCCGGATTATCCGCCCCCCAAGATCTTCACCAAGCTTCACCAAGGCGCAAGCCCCAGAGAGGGGACGGAGTTTCCCCCGGAGAATCCGCCCTTGGGGCGGAGTTTTCCCAGGGGGCGGATAATCCGCCCCCAAAGTTGTGCAACGGCCAGATCTAGAGAGGGGGTATTTAAGCCAGCCTTCCCCCTCCTGCCAGAACTTCTTGATTCATCTCGAAAAAGACCAGATCAGATCTGAAAGCTTCATCCAAGAGTGCTCCACCTAGATCCACCCAAAGGCCCCATCCCTTGGGGAATTTAAGGAGGAGAACTCGATATTCATCATCAGCAATCAAGCGCTTCATCTCCTCTCCATTCATTTGGAGAACCCCCGATCTAGTATTTCTTGCAAATACCTAGATCCTTGTTTTTGTTTATATTGATAAACCTTGTTCTTGTGGCAGCTTGTTGTCATCTCGGGAGCCCCCAATTCGGTTGTGGGTGTATGCCCCGATAGTGTTGTAAAAGGCACCGGTTCCCGCTTCGAAGGGATCCAATAGTGGAGAAGGTGGATCAGGCCTCTCGTGGCGAGATCCATCGGAGAATAGGGTGAGGCCTATTGTGGCGTGGTGGTCTTAGAACCGCCCGCCCCTCCAACGCAGATGTACTTCCCTTAACAAGGAAGGAACTGCGGTAAAACAAATCCCTGTGTCTCCGCGTGCTCCACTACGGTTTCCTCGCTCCTCTTTTACATGCTTAGTAGTTAGGGTTACATATAGGGAAATTCTCGTAGTTGCATATCTAGAGAATTTACTTTGTGTCAAGCCTAAAATTGAAAAAGCATTAAAAATTGGTTAGCACCTATTCACCCCCCCTCTAGGTGCCCATACGATCCATTTCATTGGGGGCTGGTGTGCTGCTACAATCACCAACTGGAGACAAGCTACACTATGTTCTGCAGATCCACTTCGAGGCTAAGAACAACATGGCGGAGTATGAAGCACTCATTCACGGATTACGCGTAGCCAAGGATATTGGCATCAAGCGCATAGTTTGCCATGGAGATTCCGACTTGGTTGCCCAGCAGGTGGCTGGTACCTGGAATGCGTAGAACCCTATGATGGCGGCATATCGAGACGAAGTGGACGAGATAGCCAAGAGCTTCTTGGGCTACGAGGTCAAGTATGTACCTAGGGAGCAAAACGAGGTGGCTGATCTGCTGTCTAAGCTTGGATCAGGGCACAAACAAATTCCGCCTAGAGTTTTCCTGGAACTACGGACACCATCCGTGAAGGGAGCAGCCATCGACAACCCGGATAGAGTAGACTCTTTCTTCCACATGGTGGCAAAGGTCCATCCGGCTTGGACAAAACCATTCATGGAGTATCTCGAACACGGAACTTTGCCCGACGAAGAAGTCGAAAGACGACAAATAGTACGTCAAGCAAAGGGATGTACCATAATCAATGTACAACTCTACAAACGAAGCACTACTGGTGTATACCTTAAGTGTGTTTCCCAGCAAGAAGGTATTTAAATCCTACGCAAAATCCATCTCGGAGATTGCGGGCATCACGCCGCTCCTCGATCATTGGTCGCGAAAGCTTTCAAGCAAGGATTCTACTGGCTGACCGCGAAAGCGGACGCCGACAAGCTGGTTGAGACATGCATGGGATGCTAGTATTATGTCGGACAACCACATGTTCCTGCTGAAGAATTGCGAACAATACCAATAACTTGGACGTTTGCAGTTTGGGGGATGGACATGGTTGGTCCGTTGCAGATGACACCATGTGGGTTTACGCATCTGCTCGTAGAAGTCGATAAATTCACTAAATGGATAGAAGCTAAACCCATTAGAAAGCTCGATGGGGCAACTTCCCTCAGGTTTGTCCGGGATCTAGTGGTGAGATTTGGTATCCCACATAGCATTATCACCGACAACGGCAGCAACTTGTCACTCGGAGAAGTGGAGGCTTATTGTTGGGAGAAGGGCATCCGACTTGAACTTGCATCTGTGGCACACCCACAATCCAATGGTCAGGTTGAGCGAGCCAATGGATTAATTTTGCAGGGAATAAAGCCACGTCTTGAGGCACCGCTGCATAGATCAGCTGGAGCCTGGGCGGAAGAATTGACAATGGTCAGGTTGAACGAGGGTGATTTTTTCTGTGTGTGGCAAGCAGTTGTCGAAGAGTATGGACTAATTTTCCAAGCTAAATTTTAGGCCCTTTGTGACAATTGTATGGACTTGAAATTAATTTTCTATTTTTATGTCCTTGGTGTAATCTTTAATTGCACTGACTGCGTTGATTAAAGCATGTTGCTCTTTCGAGACCTACCCTGGTTAAAAAAAGAATGCCACCACCACAATTTTCATATGAAGTGTAGCATGCCAAATTTTAGGATTTTTCAAGCTTTATAACTAAAACTTCGCACACTTAAATGATTGTATGTCAATAATACGATATTAGGCAAAACTTGAATACATGTGAGCATGATAGACTATTACTCTTGAAAATTTCCAAACTTGTTTTGATATTCAACCACTATTAATAACCATAAACACAAGTTTCAAAAATGATCAATAGTAAAAATAATTACATATAGGTCCACAAACCACCTTGTGGTGACTACAGGCCCTAGTGCGATAATTGAAGCATCTCGCTCCTCTAGGACCTACGGTAGCCCGATTCCAAAAAATTAAATAAAGAATTCCGGCACCCCAATTTTTATACAAAGTGTACCATGCTCTCTTACAATTCCCAAGTTTCAGGATTTTCCAAGCGGGCATAGAAAGGTTTCTCATTTTATTCATGTTTAATCTTCTTACTTTTTGACGAGGTTGCTGCGTCGTGATGCTAGCTATTCTATAGTTTAATCTCTAGGTATTGTATATGCTAGTATAAGGCTGGCAGTAGATGACGTGTCACTTTGTTATACCTAAGACTCGGTTATACTATTGAACTTCCTCTCGCGCACTTCTTGTAGATTATTAAATTACACCTAATTCGACATATCCACATAAAGTTATCGGAGTGGATGAAATTAGGTAGAAAGTTAAGCTTGAAAAATATAACATGTAAATTATCCAACCATTTTATGTAATATAAAGAAAATGGCACCTGTGAACTCTAATTTAACCATACTTCCTTCTTAAAAAACGTTTACTTCTTCACCATGCTAACATTTACTTGATAGTTATTCGAACATTTACTTCTTCGGAGTGTTTGGCAGCCGCGTTGGTGTGGAGTAGGAGGAGTAATACATAGGAAGTAAACCACTTTGGTCCTTGGCGGCAAAAATATTCGAACTTTTCATGTTTTGAAATTTTCGCTTACTTCCAAAATATCGCGAGGGAAAGGTTATTCAAAAGAGCGGCCATGCGCAGTAGTTCTTCTTATCTTATATTTTTCATCAAAAAAACTATATAGTGTACTAATAATTTGAACATGATCCATTGGATCAAGACTAGAAAATCCTAACATTGCTAACTGTTGGATCTTCTTTTCCGTTATTAGCATCTAGAAGATTCTATTGATAGTATTTATCACAATGAACGCTAGTATGCACAAACCTCAAAACACACTTTTGTGCATGAACGATGGTATTTATCACAATGGACTTGGATGTAATTTTCATTTTTATTAGGTCCTTGATGCAACTCGTACTTCCACCAACCGTGTGTTAACTGAAGCACCTCGCTCCTACGGGACCTACCACAGTTAGAAGAAAATGCAACCACCCCAATTATCACACGAAGTGGACCAAAATTTCTCTATTTTTCAATCTTCCTAGCTATGTTCGCATGCTTTATTGACTTCTTGACGATTTAATGGACTTATTAGGGAAAACTTGATGTACAAGTAAGCGTGGTACATTGCACTTGAATTAGATATCTTTTTTGAGGTAGATGGGTGCATCTTATTGTAGTAAAACAATGTCCTTGATGTGAGTTTCCAACTATCTAGGAAAGAACATTCTCAAATTCTCGAGTGATGACGAGATTGTTCTTTTACATAAAGAAAGCCCGATGAATATGGATCTGAATGCCACAAGCCAAGCTTCCTAAAATATTAAGTGGACCAACATGTTTTACTTATGATTCCCATGTTTAATACTATGAGTTTTCAATCTTCATCCTAGCAAACTCTGCCCAGTTTAATGACTTTATAACAATTTATCGAAATTAGGACAAATATGAACTAAAAGTAAATTATAGGTTTCTTTGAAAGATTTGTGAATTTTTTGGAGGTAACCATCAAGGGGTCATTTAATATATCGCATACCACCACTAAGAATTTTGACAACAGCTTCAACTTCTTACTAAGATTTTGCATTTTGAAAATTTAAAGAAATTAGGTCAAACTTGAGCTACAAGTAAGTGCGATGGATTTCTATCGAATTAAATGTCATTTCATGGGTAGATGAGTGCATCTTCTCGCAGTAAACAACACGGTCGGCGTGAGTTTCCAACTATCAGGAAATAACATTCTAAATTTCCACGGTGATGACGAGATTGTTCCTTTTTGGAAACAAAGTCTAAAGAATATGGATCTGAATGCCACAAGCCAATATGGATCGTGATGTCCTGGATCTCATCTGAGACTCCGAACAAAAACTCATAAACGAATTATCCATTCAATCCCAGCGTCGACACACGTTAAGTGTGTGACCCTACGGGTTCGAGTATATGCAGACATGATCTTCTATCAATAATCAAAAGTGGTGTCTGGAAAACCATATTGACTCCCACATATTCATCGATGATCATATTGGATGAATCACGATCCCAGGATTCAATTAATCCTATATATATATTCCCTTCGTCGCGCGATATTTTACTTGCCCGAGATTCGATCGTCGGTATTGACATACCTAGTTCAATCTCGTTCACAACAAGTACTTTACTCGTTCCGTAATCCAATATCACTTTGTGATTAACTCCTTAACCACGTGCTTGCAAGTGGTGTTGATATCGATTACCAAGTGGGCCTAAAGTATATCTCTCCGACTTGGGAGGGACAAATCCCATCTCGATACATACAACCCAGCAAGTACTTTCCGATCACCTGAGAGACACCTTTATGATCACCCTCTCATAGGATGACGTTTGATGACCTCAAAGCTCTCTTCCGATACCAGGGAGTTGCATTATCTCATGGTCTAAGGAATACAATATTTGACATATGAAAAAGCTTTCTAAAGATGAACACGATGACACGATCTAATTGCTCTGCTTGATTTGGGTCTGTCCATCATATCATTCTCCCACCGCCTTGCCCAGTGCAACATCCGTAGGGACTCGGTACCGGTCCGAGCAATAACATGTAACACCCTCAGAATCGGCCCTATGCAAGTTTTAGCGCTTCCTGCCAAACCCGCATAGAAACGATTCAAAGGTGCCCACCAGGCACTTGCGTGCGGGTGGAAAACGAAGTAATATCATTACACAATAGTCCTCGATGGAACCCACAAAACATATATATACAACAGCGACTCAAAGAGTCAAGAATACAGATATACAATACGAAGATCCAAATCACCTGGAAAACGATATAGCGTCCGAGTACGGACAAGATGAAAATTGAGCTAAGAGCCCTGAAGAATAACCAATGGCGTCCATAACCCTGCCCAGGCCAAGCCGGAAGGGTAACCCTGCTAACGACGTCGATCTCAAAACCTGCTTAAACAAAAGGGGTGCCGACAAAGGGCAAAGGAAAAAGAGAGAGCGGTCAGTACTGAGGCCAGTACACGGCGAGGCTAGAATTCGGCGGTCCTCGCCTACATAGGTATGGTGGACTGAGCGGCAGCGCGGCATGCACTAAACAACCTATAGAGACTCGAGATAACTGTCGGCTATCAGAGAGGGATAAGAAAGACCTATTCGGAACCATCCTGATACTACCACCAAACATACCCATCCTGGTATTTCCCCCTCGAGACCAAACGAGGAAGTCAACCGAGGAACTCATACAGTTGGCAGTTTTATTCATTTTGTTATAGTGGCGGCAATTACTAGTCAAATATAGATGGCATGAGTCATCCTGATATAATAAGCAGTTGGCACTTTTAGTTAACCATTCCGTTGTAGTTGCAACACTTACTAGTCAGATACGATTAGCATGAGACATCCCAAACCCAGCAGTTGTTGGTACTTTTATTTAGCCATTCCGTTGTAGTGAAGCTGATTACTAGTCATATCGGATACAAGTCAAATTATAACAGTAAACTTTAGTTATAGTTGCCTATGATCGAGACCTGTGCTCCAAGTCGTCCATAACCGCGGACACGGCTTCTCGAAAAGATTTAACCCTGCAGGGGTGCACCAAAGTTTCCACACGCACCTACACCCTTGTTGTCGGATCAGGTAGGTACAAGATCACAAAACATACACCCAACGGTATGTCGACGGGGTTTCGGACACGACGTTTCCCAGACCCAAAGCAAGCACGGGGGGCCACCCCACTAAGTACAACCGCAACGAAGTCGGCCGGGCTCCGAGACGGACTCAGGGTTTGCATCAGTGCCTGTAAACGACTGGGAACCCGAAACTCTCGGGCTTGTCGATACCGCGAAAACACTCCACTTCCAAAACAGTACACGTGCTCCTCGCACAAACGTAAATAAAGCAGTAAAGCATGGCATAAGTACAGAATAGTAATAAAGCCCCAAACTACTTGTGGCCCCCAGTACAGTACTTGGAATCAGGTACTAAATCGATGGGGGTGCCCATACATCCCACATGTGGTTAGCGCGCTCGATCTCGGAACAGGTGTCAAGAACTCGGGGTCCTTCGAGACACCGGTGAGCGGTCGGAAACCAAATATTATCTATCACCCACCGGTGCCTCTGCATTTACCTACTTCAATTTTAGTTATTAAGCAATAATTAATGTAAACGATAATTAAAGCCATGATCATCTCCAACATTAAACATGCGGCAATACTCCAACAACTGTGGTACTTGACGACACGCAACAGCACTTGAGCAAGCGACTACGACGCGCAGGTCCAACTATCTACCAAACAACAGGTAATAGGAGGTGTCCAAGGCAATATAAGGCTGCAAGGGATATCACAGGTACGAAAACTAGAGCATCGCAACACAGATAGCAATAGATCAACAGGAGGGAATAAATACTATAAAAGTAAGATAGGTAGAAAGGGGGAGATGCTCGCCTGAAAACATTGCCGAGGGTTCAATCCGAAGATCGGGTCGACACTCGCATCAACTCATCGGCCTAATCAGTGAAGAAGCAAAGCACTAGAAGAAACATCGGATGCACTATTTAATACTACGGAAAAAGATCGGGCATGATGCATGTATGATGCATGACATGGCAAAGATGCGATGCAATTAGGTCATATTAAGTGGAATCGGGGTCCCGACAATTAATTATTAGGTTCATGTTATTTAGATACCCCGCAATTTAAATGTTGTCTTAACAAGGAAAATTATATCACCGGTTCGATGCACAAATTTAAATGGAGCCAATATTAGACTAGATATGTCCGCATATGGAGCCCATATTTAATTATATGGTGAATCGGCATAACGCCCCCAAACCACACAAATATGCATGCATGATCAATTTGATATGCGACAGGTGATCAATATCATATTATAAAAATAGGGGTCTCGGATAAAGGGTCACACATTAGGGTTCGGCGAAAAACTAGATCTAGATCTGGTCAACACGCAGAAATCCATAGAAAGAGCCAGAGCAATGGACGCCAAGTACAAGACTCTGCTGCAGCAGCAGAAGGCCAAGAAAGCTCTGGCTCGCATCATCAACGATCCTGGTGTACGGCTAAACCTAGGATGGGCTCCCCTGAAGCCGGAACAATCCAAGCCATACATTGACAGTGAAGGCAGGCAGGTGATGCCCACTCCTCTACTCAACCTCGCTGTCACCAAGACCCTTCTGGAGCAGGATAGATCGCCTGAGGCAGTGGACCAGGACTATGACCTAGTGGCCAAGGCGGTAAAACAGCAGGAAAAGGACACCTCTCAGAGCCTTGAATCTAACCCAACGTTCTGCTAGTCTATCCAGCATAAACCGCCAAGGGAAATATTTCCTCTTGATGTCGGGTCCCAGACGGGTTCATCAAAACGAAGAAGGAGGGATGCGGGTAGCAGGAAGGATGCTATCGCCATATCCTCCGACCACGGAGGCAAAGCCCAACCTTGCCGCCCATCGCCACCGCCCTGCTCCCCCGACATTGCGAAGACCCCAAGGCTCATCGTCGTACAGATATGACCCTGCCAAGGCAGAGCGGCATCGTCATCCGTGACAACGCGGAGCAGACGCGTCATGACGGAGAGCGCAATAGGGACACAAGAGCAGGTCGCGCCATGACCCTCCGCATCCGACAAGCAACCGCGACAAGCGTGAGGCGTCGCATGAGGATAACAGCAAGAAGTCTAACCCACCGCCACCTCCGCCTCCGTTGCCACCTAGCAGTCACCATGGCGGAGGAGCCCCACGTCGTTCATGCAGCCCATCCCCTGTTGAAAAGAAGAAAAGAAGACCGGAGCCATACGACACACGTTCCCGGATAGACAAGATCCACGAGGCCCGGGATGGACCATACTTGGGACCACGTTGCTTTGGACCTGCGATACGGTCCGCAACTTACCCCAAAGGTTTCAGGATTCACAAGACCATCAGGCCCTATGACGACACCGCTATGCCAGCTACATGGTTGCAGGATTACGACAACGCGGTCGAGATTGCTGGGGGTAACCCTAATGTTGCCGTAAAGTACCTCCCGTTGATGTTGGCGGGCACGACCCGTCAATGGATCGACTACTTGCCGTTGAAATCCATCTGCAATTGGTTGGACATGCAAGAAGCGTTCACCAAGAACTTCGAGGGTACGTACAAACGTCCCTGCATTGTTGGCGATCTATAGAGGTGCGTTCAAGAGAAAGACGAGACATCTCGCGCCTACCTCTCCCGCTGGCTGGATATGAAGAATTCCTGCACAGGAGTGCACGCTGATACCTCCATGGCCGCCTTCATCGATGGGTTGGAAAGGGGCTCGTTGATCCAACATAAGCTAAAGCGCTTGCAGGACAATCACCAACTAGACTTTAATCAGATGATTCAATTGGCCAGTGAGTTCATAGCTTCCAACGACGATGCTCACGGCTCCCTGCCGGCAACGGCCGTTCAAACTCAGGCTCTGTGGAACAGTAGCACCATGCGGAAAACCGCACAAGAAGAAAAGCAAACTCCGTACATGTTCGCCATGACCTTTGCAGGAAGAGGTGATGGCAGACAACATGGCCGAGGACGGGGAGCTGGTCGTGGGCATCAGTGAGGAAGTGAAACTACCTTTGCAGCGCTCCGTGTTCCCCAAACCTACGAAGAGTACCGTGATATGCCTTGCCTCGTACACCTCGATGCCAACGGCAAGGCCACCCATACCAATCGCCACTACAAGTTCGTCAACGACCTCAAGGAGGACCCGGAGTCCGGCTACAAGAAAAGTCGGAAGAATAGACCACAAGGCAAGGGCAAGGGGAAGAAGAAGGAGGAGGAGTCCAAGGATTCAAGTGACATGGACGAGGACGTTGACCCCAAGCATGCCACCAAGAGTGACGCCAAAGGCAAGAACCCCTTCGAAAAGAAGGCGGCACTGTTCCACACTTTCCTTGGAACCCCCACCGTCTGACAATAGAAGACCTCTATGAGGATACTGATGGCTACTCTACCTCCAATTCCCCAGTTACTACGCTGGTCGGAGATTCCAATTACTTGGGATAGGAAGGATCACCCAGACCTTATCCCTACGGAGAACCAATACGCCATGGTCATCAACCCTTTGATTGACGGCAATGAGTTCACCAAATGTATGGTGGATAGTGGAAGCAGCATCAACATCATGTACCTAGATACACTGCAGAAGATGAACTTGACAGAGGAAAACCAAAGGAGGACGAACACCATCTTCCACGGTGTAGTTCCTAGTCGGGAGGCGCGGTCCCTTGGGTGCATCACACTTCAGGTTGCCTTTGGTGATGTTAATAATTACCGCCAAGAGCGCATGACGTTTGAGGTGGTCCCCTTCAAGAGCGTGTACCACGTCATATTCGGCCGCGACATATTCCACACCTTCATGGCCAAGCCATGCTTCGTCTACAACAAACTCAAGATACCCGGACCAAACGGTGTCATAACCATATCCGGAAGCTTTGCCAAAGCTAGGGACTACGAGATTGGAGAAGCAGCCTACACGGAAGCTGTCCTCTATAGCAAAGAATTCAAATAGATCCAGAGCAAGGTCGATGCCTTGGAGATGCCCGCATCGAAGAAAGAGATTTCCAACTCGCTCCAACATTCAAGGCCTCCTTCGAGATCAAGCTGGTGGAACTTGTGGTAGGCGATGCCTCCAAGACCACCGCCATTGGGACAAACCTGGATCCCAAATAGGAAAGAGCGCTCGTCGAGTTCCGCCATGAGAATACGGACATCTTTGCCTAACAACCTTCCGACATGAAAGGTGTACCTAGGGAACTTGCCGAGCACAGCTTAAACATTGATCCAAAATGCAAACCAGTGAAGCAACCTCTATGATGCTTTGGAGATGAGAAGAGACGCGCCATAGGCAAAGAGATAGCTAGGTTACATTAAGTCTAGTTTTATCCGAGAAGTCCTTCACACCCAATGGGTGGCCAATCTTGTACTTGTCCCGAAAAAGGGAACCAAAGAATTAAGAATGTGCGTTGATTACACCGTCTTAAACAAAGCATGTCCCAAAGATCTGTTTGGTTTTCCTCGAATTGACCAAGTCATTGACTCGACGGCTGGCTCAGAGCTTTTTTGTTTTCTCGATGCATACTCAGGATACCACCAGATCAAGATGAGGAAGTTGGACGAATTGGCCACTTCGTTCACTACCCCCTACGACACGTTTTGCTATGTTACGATGCCCTTTGGGCTGTAAAACGTAGGTGCTACGTCCCAGCGGACAATGCAACGTTGCCTACATGATCAAATTGGTCGGAACGTTCATGCCTATGTGGACGATATAGTGGTGATGTCTAAAAAATCAAATGACTTAATCTCCGACTTAAAAGAAACCTTTGATAATCTCCGAAAATACACCATGATGCTTAAACCCAAGAAGTGCGTCTTCGGGGTTCCAGCCGGCAAATTGTTGGGCTTCATTGTTTCCCAACATGGAATCGAGGTCAATCCAGAGAAAATCAAGGCCATCTTAAACATAAACCATCCTACATGCCTAAAGGACATTCAACGACTAACAAGTTGTGTTGCAGCATTTAGTCGGTTCGTTAGCCGACTTGGAGAGAAGACTCCGCCACTATACAAGTTGTTGATGAAGGCAGACAAATTCATGTGGACGTACGAAGCAGACGCAGCATTGAATCAGCTCAAGGTCCTCAGCGCCTATCCTTGCAGCACCCGAGCCTAGAGAGCCCATGTTAATTTACATGGAGGCCACCAACCGGGTAATCAGCATCATTGTCATGGTAGAGTGGAAGAAACCAGGCAATGAGCACGGAGTTCAATAACCAGTTTACTATGTAAGCGAGGTCTTGACGGAGTCCAAGAAGCACTACCCGCACTACCAAAAGATAGCTTATGGAGTATTCCTTGCTTCTCGGAAGCTGAGGCACTACTTTCAGGAGCACCCAATCACAGTGGTGAGCAAGACTCCACTGTCCAACATCATCAACAACAGCGACGCTATAGGAAGGGTCACGAAGTGGGGCATTGAGCTTGCCACCTTTGAGATCACCTACAAGAGACGCGACGCTATCAAATCACAAGCCTTGGCGGATTATATTGCAGATTGGATGGAGATGCCAGATGCTACCCCATTGCCAGAACCAGAATATTGGGTGCTGCACTTTGACGGATCAAAGCTGCTCAACGGCTCGGGGGCTGGTGTGCTGCTATAGTCACAAACTGGGGACAAGCTACACTACATTCAGCAGATCCACTTCGAGGCTACGAACAACATGGCGGAGTATGAAGCACTGATTCACGGATTACGCGTAGCCAAGGATATTGGCATCAAGCATATAATTTGCCGTGGAGATTCCGACTTGGTTGCCCAGCAGGTGGCTGGCACCTGGAATGCGCAGAACCCTATGATGGCGGCATATCGAGACGAAGTGGACGAGATAGCCAAGAGCTTCTTGGGCTACGAGGTCAAGTACGTACCTAGGGAGCAAAACGAGGCGGCTGATCTACTGTCTAAGCTTGGATCAGGGCGCAAACAAATTCCGCCTAGAGTTTTCATGGAGCATCTACGGACACCATACGTGAAGAGAGCAGACATCGACAACCCGGACAAAGTAGACTCTTTCGTCCACATGGTGGCAAAGGTCCCTCCGGCTTGGAAAAAACCATTCATGGAGTATCTCGAACACGAAACTTTGCCCGACGAAGAAGTAGAAAGACGACAAATAGTACATCAAGGAAAGGGCTATACCATAATCAATGGAAAACTCTACAAACGAAGCACTACTGGTGTATACCTTAAGTGTGTTTCCCAGCAAGAAGGTATTGAAATCCTACGCGAAATCCATCTCGGAGATTGCGGGCATCACGTCGCTCCTCGATCATTGGTCGTGAAAGCTTTTCGGCAAGGATTCTACTGGCTGACCGCGAAAGTGGACACCGACAAGCTAGTTGAGACATGCATGGGATGCCAGTATTATGCCCGACAACCACATATCCTGCTGAAGAATTGCAAACAATACCAATAAATTGGACGTTTGTAGTTTGGGGGCTGGACATGGTTGGTCAGTTGCAGATGACACCATGTGGGTTTATGCATCTGCTAGTAGCGGTTGATAAATTCACTAAATGGATAGAAGGTAAACCCATTAGAAAGCTCGATGGGGCAACTGCCCTCAGGTTTGTTCGGGATCTAGTGGTGAGATTTGGTCTCCCACATAGCATTATCACCGACAACAGCAGCAACTTGTCACTCAGTGAAGTGGAGGCTTATTGTTGGGAGAAGGGCATCCGACTTGAACTTGCATCTGTGGCACACCCACAATCCAATGGTCAGGTTGAGCGAGCCAATGGATTAATTTTACCGGGAATAAAGCCACGTCTTGAGGCACCGCTTCATAGAGCAGCTGGAGCCTGGGCGGAAGAATTGCCATCTATGCTATGGAGTTTACGAACTACACCCAACAGATCCACCGACTACACCCCTTACTTCATTGTATATGGAGCAGAAGCCATCTTGCCTTCCGACATCCTTCACGATGCACCAAGAGTTGCCGCTGATGACGAAGATGACGATGAAGAATCTAGACGCCTAGATGTGGACCTTCTCAAGGAGGAGCGTGTTTTGGCATGCCAAAGATCCTCCATCTACCAGCAGAAGCTACGCAGCTACCATAGTCGCCGCGTTAGGCATCGATCATTTAAAGAGGGGGATCTGGTTCTCCGACTTAAGCAGAAGAAGTCACTCAAATTATTCCTGCCATGGGAAGGACCGTTCATCATAAGCAAGGAGCTACTCAATGGGTCTTACTACCTCGTTGACAATCTTGAACTAAAGGATAGACCTAGCGAGGATCATAAGCGTAAGAGACATGACCCGAATGATGACTACCTGGAGCTTGATCGGCCATGGAACATAGCTCAGCTACGTCCTTTCTACACTTAGAATTTTTTATCTATTATGTACGTCTTATATGATCAATGAAATAAAGCTTTCTGCTTCACTCATATTTCCGAGTATTTTACCTCCTTTAGTGTTCATTTTTGGATCATATAAAACCTTGATGCACAAGCTTTGCGATTGCACTTGTGAAAATTCCGCCTACGGGCGTTAGCTTAAGTTTATGTTCTACACGTTCTTTGTCGTCTTTATGTGGATTCTAGAGTAGTGACTTTTGGCACTTATTGTCGGTGATTTTGTGCTTAGGTTATTGACGGTGCCATTGGGCATCATCGCCTGAGCGCATGGTTCCGACAACGAGACTTCTGACTCACGAAAGGTCAAGCATAAAAACCAAAGTAATGGATAAGCCAGCACTTGCTTAAAAATATATACATGCTAGAACTAGTTCTTAAGTAGTAGGACATAGACCATTGTTTTCAGCCTTAAGTTAACACATAGTTTTTTCCGCATAACACATTACAGAGGAAACAAATATTACAATTTGTTTTTATTCCTCTGGCACAGGCGACAATGAAGCAACATCATCGATAGCAGGAGAGTCACCTCCCTCGAAGTCGGAAGTGTTGAGGGACTCGGAGGAGCTTTGGCTTTTGTCTTCAGTGGTTTTCAGGGGGACAAAGACGTTAACGTCGACCAACTCGGCAACTCTGGTGTCATAACCCGCGAGCGACGCCAAGATAGATTCATGGTTTATCTTCTGGCCTTCGTCGTCTATGTCGGGGATACCGGAGGTTACTGTGTCGATGTCGTCATTCTCGTAGTGTGCCTTCACCATTGACAATGCCATCCTGGCGTCGGCCCGTGCACATGAAGCTTTCCAGCTTGCGATACACTCGGGGGCTCGGCGCATGATCTCCGAGAACTTCGCCACAGAGTCCGATGCCTTGATATTATTCTGGAGGGGCTTGGCAATCTCTTTGGTCTGCGTGATGGCGGTGTTGATAAAGTTGTCGGCAAGGACCATGCATTCCTTTGGCGGAGGAGGTGACCGGGTTAAAGCCATAGGAGCTGCAAATTTCCGACAAAGGAGGGCATGAGTTCAAAAATTCAAAGTATTCAGCTTACAGAAATCAAAGACAGAGAATCACTTACTTAAGATGCTTATCTCAGCTTGCTAGATAATCTCCGCCATGGAGTCCCATTCTTGTCGGAGGATCTTGTACGCTTCATGATGGTGTTGATTTTGCTCATCGGCATCTTTCTTCTGATCATTTAAGATCGCAATTTCCTCCTTCAAGCGGTTCATCTCCTCATTGGCGGAGTCTTGTAGGGCTTTCATCGAGTCTGCATGCATCTTCAGCATCTCCTCCCTCTCCTTCTTAAGGATCTTGTTTTCGCTATCCAACTGTTGAATGTGCTTGGATTGCTCGATAATATCCTTAGCCTTGGAAATGGTTTCTGCAAGTCGGATAAAGAAAAGTACACAGTGAGTACTCGGAGAATACACAAGATCAAGTCGGAATACGAAAAAGAGAGGATAGACGCTTTCTCTTGATGATCCGTTCCTTCAAGAAGGCAGTTTTACCCTTTTCAGCTTCCAAGTTCGCGTGCATCTTCTGGTACTTGTCGTTGGCCATGCCCCTCCAAGCATTCTCATTCTATGGAAAAAAGAAAGTTAAACATTGTTCGGTCTACTTGGAGCATCTAGCCGAAAAATTTCCACCTAGACGCTCGGGGGCTACAGCGAGAGTTTTTTAACTTAGCAATATGCTTACTCTTTCTTTAAAGAATCTAGTCGGAACTAATTCAATTTTGGATTAGAAGCTTGGGGGCTACAGTATAAAGTTTTTAACTCAGATGTATGCTTAGCTTCTCTTTAAGCATCTAGTCGGAACTAATTCAGTTACAACTAGAACCTTGTGGGATACAATATCGAAATTTATAAACACTTCGTATGCTACTCTTAAAGAACCTAGTCGTAATAATTCATTCAAACTATATGCTTGGGGGCTACAGTGAGAAGTTTTCTAGCTTAGTCACTCTTAGAGCATTTAAATGCAAAGACCTATGGTTTTCCGTATAAATCCTCGGGGGCTACAGTGGGATACTCATATGAAATGCAAAAGGCAAATAAAACTTACAAGTGCAATGATCTTGAGGTTGGTAGCACTCTTAGCCAGCAACTTGCCGAAGGATACACTGTTTCTTGCAAGATTTCTTCTTGCCTGAGAAGCTCCTCGAGACCGCACATCGCAGATGTCGGCGCCGCACCAGGAACCAGAGAGGTGCTGCTCGGCGTAATTGCTGGATAGACTCTCTTCGGCAACTCTATGGTCTTCCTGGGGCGAGGGCGCCGCCTTCGGCAGATGTACCACCTTCCACCACCGCCTTACCGCTACCCATGGCATCCTTCACCTTGACGATGTCGTAGGTGATGGTGAAGCCACGCTTCCTATCCTTCACCTTGACGATGTCCTTGAGGCCAAGATTGACGGAGTCGCTTGACAAGTTGTCCTCGGATATGCGGAGGCTATCCCTTCTATCATTGGAATACTCGTGCATCAGCTTCGAGCGGTGCTGCAGAGGCTGGATCCGCCTGATGAACAAGCACATGGCTAGGTCCAATCTGGTCAAACCCGTATCTATGAACCACTATATACGCCTTATAGCGCGGGAAGCGTCGATGTCGGAGGGAAGGGAGGCCTGGGATCTCCATGTCCTGGCTTCAGCGGCAGCTCCATCGACAAAGTTTGGGTATATTCTTTCTCGGCCGGCCAGAGGGATATCTGGGCCGTAGAAGTAAGTACGCTTCTAGTTCTTGAAGGACTCGTGGCCGAAGATGTCGGGGAACCGCCGGCCAGGCTGGATCTTAAAACTAATGGTGCCACAATTTTTGAGTTCGTCCTTGCCGGCTCCGTCTTCGCGCATGACGGTAAAGAAATATATGAAGAGATATAGCCTAGGACTAATCCCTAAGTAACCCTCATAGAGCGCCACGTAATTGCTAAGTGCTAAGATGCTATTGGGGGAGAGATTATGTGGTTGTACTCGGTAATGATTCAGGAAAACAAGAAAAAAGTTGGAGATGGGCAGGGAGACGACTTGTACCATCTGCGCTTTGAGGTACACCTCTCCGACTTCGGGAGAAGGAGTGACCTTGTCGGCCGGCGCCGCCAACCAGGCCAGCCCCTCCGTCGCGGGGAGGTAGCCCTTGTTGATCAGTTCTTTGATGTCGCGGTCTGTGATATCCGAACCGCGCCAGTCGCCCTTGTGCGAGACGTACTCCTCCTCCAACAGCTCCAACGCCGCTGGATTATGGTTGCCGCCGGTGCCTTCGACCACCGCGGACTTGGGGATGACCAGGCCCTCTGGGGGCACGACGATGGAGCTCTCCGGCTTCGCCGCGGCTTCGCCCGACGCCGCCATGGAAGGGGAGGAGCTGCTGCTGGCCATTGGGTGTGTTCGGTGATGACTAGGGAAGATTGGAGAGATAGGGTTTTTCCCACGCAGAGAGCTCGAGGAGGCGCTCGCTGGAGGAAGAAGATGATGCATGGGATAATAAGGTGAAAACGTAAATTTTCCACCGCATTACTATTTATGGTCTTTGGAATCAAGATTCGTGCAACTTGATCGAATGGTTGCTGCGTAGACGACGTGTGCGATGACGTGCGCGGAAATTTCGCCACGTCCCAACCGTCGCCGCTAACGATTCATATCGATCGCGCAGGAAAAGTGGACGTGATTGTGTTCTCTGCATGTGTGAGTTACGAGGCGTTGATGACCTATGTCTATGTCGCCCTAGCTGTCATAGGCAGATGAACCATCACATCAGAAGATTTCGGCATGGACGGATCCAGTCCGGCTATGGAAAAGTACGATAGAAGATTCAGCAATTCTCCGACTTATAAATTAAAGATGGTGAAAACCTTGTATGGTTCTTTGGGACGACTACAAGATGTTGCTCGACGATTTGCCAACATCCATCTAGACGGAGCATTCAACCTGAAGAGGCAAGACGGCGCAAGATCTCGGAGTTCTCCGGGGGCTACTGTTGGGGATATGGTATATGGGTATCATCATAGCATGTCTCTTATCCGGATAACCTGGGTGGCCCACAGTTGGTAGCATGGCCCATGGCCTGCTAGGCGGACCAGTTAGATGGATCCAGAAGGGATGCCCATGCCGGATAAAGGAAGGCTACGGTGGAGTCACCAGCGTACCCGGAGCCTTGGAGTACAAGACACGTTAGGCTAGTAATAGACAGTGTAAGACTCTGTAACCTGTCCGGCTAGGACTTTTCCCTGTAACCCTAGCATCTGGCGACTATATAAGTCGGGCCTATGGGAGCCTTAGGGCACAACCTAGTATCGATTGACATACACCTCGCACAGCGAACCTATCTCTGTAACTCGGCGTATTGCCATTATAGTGATTTATACCAGGAGCAGGATTCCGCCACCGTTGTGGGATCTGAACCTGGGTAAGCTGTGTTACCTCATACTCGTCAACCATCTGCCTCCCCCCACGTCTCTAAACACGCACTGTGAGGACCCCTCCATGGCATACTCGTCGGCAATACCACGACATATGTATAGTATGTTCTCATGGACATGTTCTCATGTTCTTTGCGCCAGCAGCACCATAGGCTAAAGAATAAATACTTTGATGGTAAGGCAAGTAAGGATATTCAAAGAACGTATCCTATGTAATACTCTATGATTGACCAACAGTGGATAGATCTTCTCGACCACTGGTTTGATCCAAAGGTTACGGTATGGTTTGTGAAGACCGAGACTAGATCACATTCAAAATACCTATTTGTGCATCTGTATCACTAGTCTCCTTTTGCAGATGAACGCTGAGAAAAAAAAGGAACCGTGCCACATAACGCTTAACAAACCGAACTAGATCTCGTGCATTGGTTGGGCAGCTGAGCGCAATAGTAAGCATGATTAGTTTTTAATCTTGTAGAGACTTTGTTCTTCTTATATTTTGATCACGTGTTCCGCCCATGTTGCATAAGGTGCGATAAGTCTAGAGAAAAAATGTGAGGCATGCCAAACGAGCAAAAAAGATGGGCTCAATCCCTCCGCTAAGAGTGTTATTGTAAGTCTTCTATTCTATTGATATTTTGTGATGACACTCCCTTAGTGATTTATATGTTACAGCTAGATGTGCAACATTGCCTGAACTGCTTCTGAGTTGTCTTTTAATTTAATTACAGTAGATGATTTTCAACTAGTGTGAGTTTCAGTTTTGAATGCTACAAAGAGTTGTCTTGTGATATCATGCATCTGGCGATGAAGAAATAGACTGATGCGATGTTTGCATAGTCCTATTATTGAGTGTTAGTGATAAACTTATTATTAGTATGATCAAATAGCTAGTATGTTTTTTCTACAGTGTATATGATGCGTAACAGCCATGCCAACTTGTAAGATTTGTTCATAGACATGTTAAATGTGTTGTCTACTTGTTCCTCTATAGTGGCTTCTCTTCTCTCACCAATTCCTACCAACTGATAACCTTATAGATTAAACTGAACGAGGAGATGGCAAATCCTGGGAAAGATAGTATGGAACAAAACCAAGAAGAATGTCTGGAAACATTTAACGTGGTACTAAAAGGCAAAGGTCATCGTAAAAGTACGTTCTTGTGTAATGCTGGGTTGTCGCAGTCCAAGTCCAAGACGGTGTATTTGTCTTACCAGGAAGAAATTGTTGCAGTACGGGCTGAACAGGAAGTGCAAAAATGAACAATCGATGAGATGAGACAGATACTATTAGCTAGTGATGCAGAGTTGAAGATGTAACGAGATCAGGAGAATTCTGGAGAACTCATATATGAACAGACTTTTATAAATTGAAGATGAACCCTGACAATGACAGGTGAGTACAATGGTCATGTGATGGTTCCTACTACTGAGCTCGCGTTGTGTTTGGGGCCATGTAATAAAAAAATGGAGGGACTATTTGTCTCGCATCATGCTTTTATCTGTTCACGCTATGATCCTTGCAAAAAAATCCTGCGCCCAAACTTCACTCTCGCAAGACTTTGATTCATGAACCTCACAAAGGTTTTTGTTCTTTGGATAAACCGCTAAATTCAACATCTTAGTCGATCGACAAAACCTACCGCCTACCCTGTTTGAATCGGATATTTTGTATCCAATTTTGTTTGCCAATATGGTAAGTGTTTGATGACCATCCTTCAATTCATATAGAATCATTACCATTAGTATTATTCCCTGGACGCTTCCAAATTTCAAAATTCTTAGTCAAGCGGCAAAACCTGCAGCCAACCCTGTTTGAATCGGAGGTATCCAATTTTCATTATGGATGATGATCAGTTGATGTCAAACTGGACATTCAATTCCTAAAGAAGGACATACCCCTTTTTCTATTATAGCTTGGACGCTAGCTAAATTAAAAATATTAGGGCATGTTTGGTTTCTATCCATAATTTGCCAAGCCAGAGTTTGGTAAAGTATGGCAGCCACAAAGTGTGGCAAAGAATGAAGTCAAACTTTGGCAAAAGTTGGCAAGAAAATTAACTCTATGACAAGTGGGCTATATAATTAATAAAGTGTGGCAAAAACTAAACACAAGCTAAACAACTTGTGGCTGCCAAAGTTTGGCTTGGCAAACTTTGGCTGGGAACCAAACGAGCCCTTAGTCTGCGCATTAATTGTGGTCATGGATGATGAGTTGATGTGACTCTGGGACTTGAATTCCTGGAAAGATAGCGTACGGTCTACTAGCTTTTTCTATTAGTACTTGGACGCTAGCAACAAAATTCAAAGTTGTAATTGAGCGGAAAATTCGCCCGACTCAGATGCATTTCGCGCGCCTCTGTTTCAAACATTTTTAGACAAAATCTCCCACTATTGGAGTACCATTTTTATAGTACTATTATTATTAGATGGACGCTAGCCAATTTCAAAATCTCAATCGAGCGGAAAAACCACCCACCGACCTTCCCGCCCCTTCGTTTCAAAAAATTTGAGCCAAAATCTCCCACCGGATAGTACCATTTTATTATAATAGAAGATAGGCGCTAGCCAAATTCAAAATCTCAATCGAGAGGCAATATCACACATCGACCTTGAAGCATTTCGCGCTCCTTTGTTTCTAAATTTTTGACCATAAAATTCCCATTCTACCCTTTGTTCAGACGACAAATCGGAAGGCTATAGTCAGTATCTTGGGGGCACGAACGTAATTTGTATCATGTTCACCTCTATGCTCCATATTCGCGCAATTTTTCCCGCCAACCATCCCAAAAATCCCAAGCTCCTCTGTCCCCTCCACTACCACCGTGCGCACTGGACATAGGCAATTCCACGGTGGCCTGAGCCGCTTGAGTTGCGGTCTCGTGCACCGTCGCGGAGCCGCTTCACCGGCACCCACCCTACCGGATCTAGTTCACCGTGATTCTATGCCATGGTAGCGGAGCTGCGGTCTCGTTCACCATGCTGATGGTGTCATCGACCGCCCAAGCTCTGCTTGCCCGCTTCCGAATCCTACCCAACCGTACCGGAGCGGCCTCACCGGTGTCCACCGGATGGGATCTAGTTCAAATAGTTCCATGTACACCACTCTAGACCACCTACACGGGCCTTGTCGTTCACTGCATCGGATCTGCCTCAGCGACGCTCTCGTCCACCGTGCCAGATCTTCCTCAGCGTCTCTCTGGTCCGCCGCGCTCAAGATGGCATCGACCGCCCAAGATATTCTTCCCCGACCGCCCAAGATCTACTGACCCGCAACTGCAGCACCCTCCATGACCTGCACGTCACCCGCACAGTACCGACGGTGCTTAGACGCCTCTCCGACCGAGGTAACCTAATCTACAACTCCTTTTTATTTTCTCAGCAATATATCAGGTTAAATCCTGTCGTAGTGAACTTCATTTTTGTAATCGTGCTAGTGCATACAATTCATTGGGCATGTCTGTTCTTTGTGCTACATACAAGGTCACTGGACATGTTTGTTTGCATTCGTTGCTCTACAAATTTCAAGTAATGCACATGTTCCTAGCTACTCCCTACAACAGTAATTTCCTGCTATTGTGTAGCTTTTGCAAAATGTAAAGTCAGTGTAAAATATTAGTGTGGATTCCCTGCTCCGTAGTTACTGAATCTATATGGTTCGTCCTGAGCTAAGTTCCTGCTATTATTTCCTCCCTAGCATTGTTCTTCTATCCTATAGTACATGTTTAATCTCTTCATACCAGTTCGATAATAAATTTGTTGTTGCTATTTGGATCTTTAAAAGATGCAACACTTACTGTTTGTTTTTATTTGCAAAGAGCTCAAAAGGAAACATAGAACATGTTGGTTTGCGCAGCCTCTTCTACAGGTTCACAAGAACCATGTCATTGTTTCCTTATCTGGTGCTCGCTCATCCTAAGCAACGACATAACTATCCTCTACTGTGTAATTCATTCTTTTTTTGCATTCCTGCTCTACAAAGTGCTGGCATGATGCCATTATAATTTATGTCTCATTCATCCTTAGATACTCCTACGAAAGTAACTGCATGCCTATTGTGTAGCTCACCGAAAATTCTGAGTCACCCAATGTCTCTTGCATTCCAGGATATACTACTACTTCCATATATATTTGTTGAAATGACCTGGCTAGTTTATATTTACTAAAATTCTAGGAAACACTCTGTCATATTGATCAATTAATCTATAGCCACACTTGTATAATGCTTGCTTGTACCGTTTTACAGGTTCACAAGCAATAACATTATATTTCATGTCTAATGGTTCGTCCTAAGCGGTGACATAGATATCCTCTACTATATATATCATTCATTCGTAGTTTGCATTCTTACTCTACTAGGTCGCTTATGATGGCTTTATAATTTCTATTTGGTTCCTAGCTATGACATTAACTGCATGCCCATTGTTTATCTCATAGTGAATTCCGGGTCACCCAACATCTCTTGCATTCCAGGATAAACGACTACTTCCATATATATTTGTTGAAATGACCTAGCCAGTTTATATTTGCTGAAATTATAAGAAACACTTTGATTGATTACTCATTTCATTGTATGCATACTTGTCTAGTGCTTTCCTGTACTCTTCTACAGGTTCTCAAGAGACACCATTATATTTATAATATGGTGTTGGTTCATCCTAAGAAACGACAAAACTATCATCTACTGTGTAATTCATTCGTGGTTTGTGTTCCTGCTCTGCAAGTTATCGCATGATTCCATTATAATTTATGTCTCTTTCATTCTTAGCACGAAAGTAACTACATGCCCATTGTGTAGCTCACCGCAAATTCTGATTCACCCAACGTCTCTTGCATTCTAGGGTATACTACTTCTTCCATATATATTTGTTGAAATGACGTGGCTAGTTTATATTTGCTGAAATTCTAGGAAACACTTTGTTCAATTGCTCAATTCATTTGTAGGCACACTTGTGTAATGCTTTCTTGTCCTGTTCTATAGGTTTACAAGCAATTCCATTATATTTCATATCTAATAGTTCATCCTAATCAGCGACATAGCTATCCTCTATATATAGTTCATTCGGGGTTTGCATTGCTCTGCAAGTTCTCTTATAATGCCATTATTATTTATGTTCGGTTCCTAGCTACCATAGTAACTCCATGCCCATTGTGTATCTCATTGCAAATTCTGGGTCACCCAACGTCTCTTGCATTCCAGGATAAACGACTGCTTCCATATACATTTGTTGAAATGACCTGGATAGTTTATATTTGCTGAAATTCTAAGAAACACTTTGATTGATTACTCATTTCATTGTAGGAACACTTTTCTAATGCTTTCTTGTCCTCTTCTACAGGTTCACCAGAGACGCCATTATATTTCTAATATGGTGCTAGTTCATCCTAAAGAAACAACATAACTATCCTCTACTGTGTAGTTCATTCGTGGTTTGCATTCCTGCTCTACAAGTTCTGTTATGATGCCATTATAATTTCTATCTGGTTCATTCTTAGGTACTACAGTAACTACATGCCATTGTGTAGCTCACCGCAAATTCCGAGTAAACCAACACTCTTGTCTAATGCTTGCATATCCTATTCTATTGTTTCACAAGTGACGTCATTATATTTAGTATCCGGTTCATCCTAAGCAACGACCTAACTATCCTATACTATATAGTTCATTGGCGGTTTGCATTCCTGCTGTACAAGTTCTCTCATGATGCCATTATAATTTCTATCTTGTTCATTCTTAGCTACGATAGTAACTACATGCCATTGTCTGGTTTATTCTTCTGCTTTATTCTTCTATATATATTTGTTGAAATGACCTGGATAGTTTATATTTGCTAAAATTCTAGGCCACACATTTTTATATTTCTCGTTTCAGGGTAGGCACACTTGTTTAATGCTTGCTTATTATGTTTGTCTGACGTGATGGTCAATATATTTTAACCATTGACCAGTAATAAAATCCAGTTCATAGCTAGCTCCTGACATATCAGTTAAATGAGTAGTTTGGCTTGTTTGATTTATTAACTTGTTATTACTTAGTTTCATACTACAATTATTTCTATCGCCATCAAAGAGGGGGCTGCAATATCATGTCTCACATTTGTTTTCCAATGTAGATGTCACACGCAAAAGGAAGATGCAGGTGATGGAGAACGAAAATTGAGGACTTCTATCAACTCGATTGTCAATTGAAATGTCGATTTTTCTTTCCCTTTATTTGATAATATGTAATAATTTTAAGTAGTTTCCATTTGATGTAATATCTATACTTATTGCAATAGGCCATGTAGGCATTTAGTTGATTCCGTCCACACATAGAGGTAGGCGGTACCATACGTTCGCTAGCCATGTCGATTAGGATACAGTATCGCGCTCTGTATTTGCCTGTCTTGTATTAGGCCGACAATGAAAAGAGAAAATGCTCACACATTGTACACCTTTTATGGTACCGAAATGGGCTCCAAAAATGCAGAAACTGTAAAAGACCGTAAAAGTAATGGGGCCGGCCCACATGAGAGATTAGTAAAAGTAACAGGCGAGAACAGTGGCAGGCCAAAAGAGTAAAAGGCCAAACAGTAAAAGGCCGAAACAGTAAAAGGAAGAAATAGTAAAAGGCCAACACCGTAGAAGGCCAAAACCATAGCAGAACGAAATAGTAACAGGACAAAACAGTAACACTCGAAATAGTAGGGAACATAAAAATAACGTGACAGAACCTTAAATTGCCAAAACAGTAACGGGCCAGAAAAAGGTCAGGATCACAGCAGGCCAGAACAGTAACATGCCAAGTTTGCACCAGGCCGGAATAGTAACAGGCCAAGGAACTCACCAGGTTAAAACATTAATAGTCTTGAACATGGGCCGAACATTTACGAGACTGAACGGTAGGGCCCAAAGTATATGGGCCCGGTCCTAACAGTACGTGGATATACAGTAATGGACCAGAAAGGTTACGGGCCAAAGCGGGCTGGCCAAAAGGGCCCATTTCAAAGAGTGCAGGGCGGACCACTAAAAGGCCCAGATATATATGGGCCGTGCGAATGGGCCAACTTAAAAAAATGTGTGTGAAAACAGTAATGGGCCGAAAAGTTTACGGGCCGCCTACGGTTGCACCAGTGGGCCCATTTGTAATAGTGCGTGGAAAAACAATAATGGGCGACGATCCTATTGGGCTTCCTTAATGGGCCGGCCCACTTAATAATTACCATGCCTGGTCTGGGCCTATCTTCTAGCACAGTTTTATTGAAAGTTAACGATGTTAAGTCACCATTAATGGCGCTCGCCACGTGGCAGTTTGCATGAAGTCAGTAGTCAACGTGTCTAGCAAACACATCTACGACAGAATAACTTTTTGTGACCGAAGGGTGCGATCCGCCACGGTAAAAAAATACCGTGGTAGAATCATTTGTGACGGGTCTTCTACCACGAAGAGCATCCTTCGTATATGGCTTTTCAGCCATGAAAGACGGACCATCAACCATGAAAATCGTACGTTGTAAAAGGACATTTTTCTTGTAGTGAGGCCATATGCTACCTCCTGTTGTTCAACAACTACATCAGAGAAGCCGAGGGCTTGGTCATCTTAGGCTTCTCCCATCAAACAACAGCAGCTGTGACGTGATCGATCTGTCCAAAAACAGCCAGAGGGATGTTTTCAACATCGAGCAGCAGGAATGCACCTTCTTAGAGTGGCAACATACCGAGAAACCATGCATTGGTCTTCTTGGTGAATAAAAGAACTCTGCCACATTTGCATCAATATTTGTCTAAATACTTCTCTCTAGAAAAGTTCAGAGCTATGTACGCTAGTTCCATCGAGACCTGTATAGACCCATCTCAGTGGCCACAAGTCCAACTGAGTTTTGAGTTGTGCCAGCCAGTAACAAAAAGGGGCAGAGGAAGACTACAGATGAAGAGGTTTAGGAATTTTCTGGAGAGCGCGGGTTCGCCTTTTAGTGGTAGCAAGAAGGGCAAAAATCGATGCAAAACCTTCCATCTTATAGGACGTAGAGCAATGGGGTGTCCTCTTAATACTCCCAAACCTAGGTATGATATGGTACCTATACAATTTTTTTGGCCGTACTCTATAGATATTAGGTGCTTAACCATGTCCTGTTTTTTGACAGGAAGCGCAAGGTAAGAAACATGACTACGGACTCAGTGATTTTGCAGCGGGAAGAAAATCAAAATGAGTGGAGTGATGATGTTGAACATGACTCTGATGCGGATTGTTCTGACTTCCCTTGACCCGGAGATGCATAGTACATGAAGGTAAGAAAGCTTTCACCCAAGAAGAGGAGGAAGGCGGGTAATGAAGAAGACATAGGACCCCGAGGCAAAGAAGTTGTCACCTAGGAAGGGTAAGAACGCTAGATAAGAATAAGCATAATAATGTGTTGATCTCGAACCTGTCTATGTATTCGGTAAAATTCTGGAGCTTTGTTCGTGGGAATTGTCGAGAAAAACAAGCGTGCAGTGGTGTATAGGACAATATGAGTTATTTCACGTTGTCATTTTATCCATTTGTTGACTATGTCATCCCTCTCTCATAGCGACTTGAGTTTTGGTTATGGCTGAAGTCACATGTGGAAGTCGAATTTGTGAATGAGCCATTACTATCTATATAATCACAGCACCAGAGACAAGGGGGATTGCTTCTCCAGTTTGATGGATGGTAGTGCCACAGAAATAATTTACATAAGCGCTTACTGGTTGCGCTAGTCAGATTAAATCCCTGCTTTTAGAATTACACTTATTAAAACGTTCTGAGATGAAAAACAAGTTAGAAGGTGCTATAATCCCATGAAGCAGTAATTTATTTCAGCTATTGGAAAATGCCATGGCAACATAAAAAACAAAGGAAACAGATAATGAGGAAAATGTTTCCACTTTTCGGCCTAATCTTTAGCTCGTCTATCTCACCATCTTGCTTTTGCAACTTAGCCTGCACGCCTCCTCCCTTCTCCTGCCTCCCCTTCATCTGGGGAAGCTACCGAATCTCTCGCTCTAGCGCACAAATTTCCTCTTTCTTGTCCCACACAGCATCACGAAGATCCTGATCAAGCGCTTTGTGAAAACCTGTAAGGGGATCTTAGATCCACACAAACTTTTCACATCCCGGTCCCCTCCCTTCCTACGAACAATCAAATCAAACAACACAAAATTACATAACACTTCTCGAATTGGGGTTACCAATTGTGCATAACATATGAGGTTCCCGCTCTGATACTATAGTTGCTGAATTTTCCTGGAGTATTTTCGTCGGTCCATGAAATCCATATCGGCATCTTCTCACCGCCCAAACACATATCGGGGTAGTAATCATAGGGCATCTTCCGGTACCTGATGGGGGCACCCGCCTGGCGGCGTTGAGCCGACCCTGATTTTGCCCAAGACGAACTGCATGAGCTGCGAGCCATGGGCAAGGGCAGCGAGGGTAGAGGAAAGAGGGGACTCCATTGGATCCTTGGATGTCAAAGAAGGGGAATGATAAAATGTGATTTGTCCCATCTAGTAATTGGATCGCGGTTACCAATTGCCCAAGCATACGAGGTTACCTCTCTAATATCGTAGTTGCTGAATTTTCCTGCAGTATTTTCGTCAGTCAAAGAAATCCATCTCGGCATGTTCTCACCGCACAAACACATCATCTTCGGGTAGTAATCGTAGGGCGTCTTCCGCTACCTGATGGGGGCACCCGCCTAGTAGCGTTGAGCCGGCCCTAATTCCGCCCGAGACGAACTACATGAGGTGCGAGCCATGGGCTATGGGGTAGGGAGGGTAGAGGAAAGAGGGGGTGGTGGAGGATCCTTGGATATCAGAGCAGGAGAATAGTGAAGCGTGATTTATCCCACCTAGTAACTCGCGGAGAATCCTACCATCCACTTTGGGCGGATAGGTGGGGATCCTCCAAATCTCGCTCCTTCGTTGTTCAAGGGACCTTTCACGCTCATTGACCGAATTTATTTGGCCTCATGTCCACCTACATATTGCTTGGAGGCCTTGCCGAGTAGCCAGACACGTCTGGTCCCATAGTTTTTCACCCTCCCCGTACACCCTGGATCAGAAAAATCTTCCTGAGATTTTCATGGATCGCGGTGGCAGATCCATCCACTCCGGCACTCGTCGTCGGGCTTGCCACGGCGGATCCAGCCCTAGATCCTACCGTCGCAGTACAAAATGGCCATGGTTTCTTGAGCCGAATGGCTGCGCTGCATCTCCGAGCTCGGACCCTCCTATCTGTAGAAGCACTTCAGCGGTGAAGCTCGAGCAGGAGCCGCCAGGAACGATGGAGTTCGATCATTGCCACCTCGTCCCCTTCATCATTTGATTCCGACAAGGAGGAAGACAGAGACGATGCAATGCAGAACACCATTGAAGCCTCCCTAGCAAAGGGCAAGCCATGATCAGGAGTGGATGTCATTGGGAACGGCATGGAGGGGCCACCAATCAAGGTGGACTCCGATGATAGTGGCGTGATCTAGGTCTAGATGTTTCTTAGGTTGGTTGCAACTTTGATTCTGTTTATTGCGAGTACAATTAATGTAATGGGTTTGGCAAGATGCAATGGGAATTATGGATAGCTATGTTCAGCGCAATTACAAGCCCTCGTGCTTCCACAATAGAAATTGTGTATGTGCCCTTTGCATGCGGCAGAATCCACGTAGATTCCGTTTAAACAAACAACAAAGTCAGATTACAACCATTGGACAAAATGAAGAAAGAAAGGCATAAGATAGACGAACATACTCCCAATTTGTTTTGAGCAGACCCTACTAGTTCAGACTTCAGACCACTTGGTTGACAAATATACTACTACATTTTGTTTCAAGCATTCCGACACACAACTGAAAAAACACAAACATGCTTTATCTTGGGCTCCTACTAGTTTATACTTCAGACCACTTAGTCGACAAATACTATTACCATTAAAGTAGAGAGCTCAATCTAAACAAACCTAGTTTTCACACACATCAATTATCTTCCTAACCTTAGCCTAATGCCCTTCATTCTGCCCCTCCAGGGTTTGAATCGTCAGCGCCATATTTTTGGCATCCTCCTTGCACTTGGTCAGTTCTTTCTCTGACTTGATCCTCAGGAACCTGTCCATATTGGTAGTTGTGACATCGTGGACTTTCATCTCGTGCAGTTCAATCCTTGATGTAGTCAGGTCTTTCTCTGCTTTAGCCTTCAGGGCCATCGCCACATCCCTCTCCTTCCCGACTTTGATAACCTTGTCTTCCAAGCTACTGATATCACAGAGAAGTATTGGTGTGTCATAAATTCCCAATAACTTCATCTCGGCACTCTCAAGAAGTGAGCTGACTAAGGCTTCTTTCAACTCACCATTCTTCTACCATAGTTTTTATAGCGATATATGCATAGACAGTGGCCACTCCGGATCTACCCATTTGACAATGCTTCAACTTTTGGTTGGACACGCCTCACCCTCCCCTTGAAACACTAAAAACCTCATGCCTATGTTGCGTCCCTAGAATGCTACAAATTTAGCCGCCACAAGCACATGTTTTTTACAAAGGGGAGGACTCTCTCCCTCCGCTAAACCGTGATAATAGGAGTCGTACAACGTCGCGACGGCCTAGCACACCAGACGTACATGAGTAATCAGAGTATATATAGCTCAAAATAATGAAATCCCCATAAAATGTAAGGTATGAGATGACTCACATCGCTTTCACCGTCTCTGAGATGTTCATGCATTTCCTCGCCGTCTCCCCGCGAAACCATGACGAGAAGGAGATGGAGGAGCAGGGTGAAGGCAGGAGAGGTCGCTGGTGGGGGGAGGGGGCACGACTCCTGCTAGCATCTAAGGGAGTATAATGGAGTGGAGTGAGGGCAGTGGCTTCAAGGGGAAGAAAGAGGATTAAAGAACGCCAACCCTACCAACCAAATCCAACGGCTGTTATAACATGAACACATCTAATGTATTCTATACGCGGCATACGGAAAGCGTGACACGGGCAGGTGGGATCATGCACGATTATTAAGGAATATTAAAGAACTGCGACTACCATACATTCACCCGACAAGTATTCCCTCCACACCGAACTAGTATTGGTAACGAATTACATTTAAGCACAACATAAGTTCTACAACTCCCTATTGGTCTTCTCAATGCAATTGCAGAAATTGATCTGCTTGGCAGGTCCAGCATCGACAAGGTACTTGGATGGCACACAAAGGACATACCTTTGGTCCGTACACTCCACCTCGCCCGTTGTTGGGTAGCTCGGAGCCACGACTCTCACATGCATTGCATCGAATGATGGCGGCTAGGCGTGTGACCACATACTCACAATTTACATCGGCCATGCACATGAGACCGACCTAGCGCATACCACAAACATGAAGGTGGGCCGACAGACGGTTCTTGGAACGCCAGCGGTGATGGTGGGCCTAGCAATTGTTCTTGGAACGCCAACGGTGATGGTCAAGACAAAAACAGAGTCGTCCCCCTCGCAAAACGGGCCAGCAGCGTGCCGACTCAGATAATGACACCTTCTCTTGGAGAAGAATGGCGTAGCCATAAGAGATCCTAATCACTTCGATCGGGTGATCTATTGCAAGGTGGACCACAGGCTTTTCGGGGGGGTGTAGTTGCAATGCTAGCACTTAAGGTAAAGGCCCCTGTGATTGCAATGCTAGTCCCTGGATCAAAATGCTAGCATCCACGGTTTAAGATGAACTACACAGATACAAAGGTCATTATTACATCATCATTCCAGACATAACATAGTCTTTACAACTCATTAGCTCAAGGCTAATACATAGAGTTCATAACATAAAGTAAATAACTATAAGTCTTCATCTTCATGTGCCACAGGCAAACATGTTGAGTGTAGACTCATAACCCTAATCTCCATCAGAGTAACCTACAACATCATAAGTTACAGCCACAGTGGGTCAATACATTTGTAATTGTATTGACAAGTGATACCTAACTGTAGCTTAGGCTTCCTTTGCTCAAAATAAGGTTTTCCTTATTAGTTGAAATCACTAAGTTTTTGTTTGACGAAACACCCAAGGACCCACCAATAGACATTGGTGAACCTTTACCCTTCTTCAATCACAAGTTTTTAACTTAGATAAATTGGGATGAGGAGATCCTTGATCACTTCAATGTCTTTGATGCTCAAATTGTCTGTTGTCGGGGACATGGCTATGTACTTAGGTTTTACCCTCTCGAGAGGTGGTGCACTTTCCCCCACAGGACTCGACATGCATCTAGAAGAGACTTTTCAGAAGCATTCCCTTAGACCACCATGGACGTGGTCTATCCTATCACCCTACCACCAACTGTCCATCTGGCTAAGTTCTTGCAACCTATTTGGTCAAGGAAGAGCCCATATGCCATGTGGTTGCACTAGAAGCTTCTCGACACTAAATATCTCAAATCCCTTTGTTCCTGGGTGGCAATCCACCAGTGTAATACACAAGGTAAACCATAGACATGGGCCTTGTGTAACCACTCATCATAAACCAACCATACCATTCCACCCAGGTGATTCAATCACTTAGTTGTTTTATTAATGAAAAATACAAGTAATGGTCTTAGAAATATGTCATAGAATGAATATTCCACCCTTGATTTCTACTAGCTAGTCTAAGCATAATAACATAGCAAGTTTTCTTAACTTAGGGGAAAATCTACTAAGACTACAACTACTAGGATTTCCCAAGGCATAGCATAGTATATACTGAGAAAAATCTCCATGCAAGTCCTACTCAAAATATCACTAATGCATAAACAAAATAATAGGACAAAATATATGAAGCACCACTTGCCTAGGTTGTTGGGAGAGTAGCAACAGTCCTCACAATCACAATCACCAAACTCTACACTTAAAATCATAACACCAAATTCACATTCAAATATTCAAACAAAAATATATATGAATGCATGAAAATGCAATGGAATGATTTTATACACTAAAAAGTCAAAAAACAGTACTGAACACAAAGTAAACTTTCTAAGGTTCAAATAAGACAAGTTTTACTCTAAAACAATTTTCTAAACATTTTATATAGTCAAAATAAGCCTATAATTGGTTCTGCAAATAATTATATTTTTTCATAAGCAAAATACTAATTCAAGGCCACATAAGTGTAGGGCTTGATTTTCTGAATCCAATGATATATTATTTGCAATTTTTGGACAAATAGATCAAACGATATGAATTTTACAAGTTTAAAACCCTAATAGATTCAAATCTGGATTTAAATCAAACAGCCAGACACGTGGCGCGTTCTTATTGGCTGATACCGCTTCACGCATATCATGTTTCCGCGCCGTTGGATCAAGTCAGATCCAATGCGCCAGATCTAAACAAAATGGTTCACTAAAAGATCTAATCTACAGCGCACGATTTAGATCTAACGGTCCTGGAGCAAGCGACCATACGCGAGCGATGCTGATGGCGCTGGCGGTGGTGGCGCTTCTGTCGGCGATGTGCCGGCAAATCCAGAGGGGGCTAGGGGCGATGTTGTGGCTTACCAGCATCACGTGGACGCGAGCAAGTTCAAGGTGCAGCTGGCTTGGGCAGGGGCGTGCTGTAGCGGCCGTGATAGCTCGTCAGAAATCTCACTGGCGTCAGGCACGGGTTGGCGGAGACGATGGCGACATTCTAGGTCACCATAGGACAAACAAACGGCACCAGTGGTTGCACAAGGACACAACACACCTATGGGTTTGAACTAGAAGGCAAGGGGCGCTCGATTCTTACCGGAATCCCTCGTCGTAGTTGGACGGAGCTTCGGGTGCTCACAGGGGTTGACGGGGACGGTGATCTGGGGGGATATAGGGCGAACCAGTGGTGTCAGAAGGAGTGCAAGTATTATAGAAACAACTTCGTATGAACAAGGGATAGGGGGGCGCTCGTGGCTCGCCGTAATGCTTCGCCGAAGTTCGTCGGGAGCGGCTGTTCGAGCTCAAATACTGGTAGCCTGGGAGCGTTCTGGTGTTGTGGGTAGAGGGGAAATGACCGTGGCGAGGTGGTGGTTAAAAAGAAGGTGAGGGGCGAGAGAATAACTTCCAGAATCAATGGAATTGATTCGGCTTGATTTGGGGAAGAAACTGGTGGCGACGGCGTGGTCAGCGGCGCGTGAATGAGGACGATGAGCTGGCGTGGAGACGACGTGGTGCAGGGCCTAGTGGTCAGTGACTGCTGGGTAAGGTTCACGCGGGTGAGAGAGGGGGCAGAGGGAGAGAACCCCGGGTGATCTTATTGGGCCATAAGAGCTGCTGGGCTGAAAGGGTAGTGCAGGGTTTTATTTTTTCTTCTCTTTTTTTTCTTTTCCAATTTGATTTTCAGGAATGAATTTGAAACCCTAATTCAAACTTGTTTGAATTCAAACCGTTTCTAGATTTTTGTAATGTGAACCTTGTACTCAAAAGTGTGACAAACACATCTGCTCACTCAAAAACACTTTGGTATTTTGAAAAAAAAATAAAACCATGCCTCATATGAATATAATAGAAAGGCATAAAAATGGTTTTATTTGATTTCAAACCTTGAAATTTTTTATGCAAGCTCCAAATGCTATGATGATATGAATGCAATACATGATTTTGCATTTGATGAAATTTGGGACGTTACACAAGGTTTACCAGACTCGCGTGAACACGAGGAAGCTCAAGGTGGAACTAGCTTGGTTAGGGGCGTACTATCGCGGCCGTGGGAGCTCGTCAGAGTTGGTCCTGGCATCGGGCGCTTGCGAACGGAGACGGTGGCGATGACCTACGTCACTAGAAGGCAGACGAAGGGAATCAGGACATGCACAAAGTCACGGCGCACACTGTGGTTTGAACTAGATGGCATGGGGCGTGCGGACCTTACCAGAATTACCCGTTGGAGTCAAGCGGTGCTTTTGTTTTTCGTGGAGGTTGACGGTGACAGCGACCTGGGGAGATACAGGACTAACCAGGGGCATGATTAGGCGCGCAAGAGGATGGCAAACAAGATTGCATCAACCAGAGGGGGAGGGGTGGACGGAACTCACCGTAATTACTCGCCAGCGTTCGTCGAGCAGCGACGGTGCAAGCTCGAATACTGGCAGCCTGGGGCGCTAAGTGGGGGCTAGGTGAGGGGAAATGACCGTGGCGAGGTGGTGCTTAAGTATCCGGAGCAGGGGCAGCCATCACGCGGCGAATCAATGCTAATTAAGGAAATTCATCCACGACAGTGAACGGGATAAATGGGCGGCGACGGCATCGTCTGCGGGCGCTGGGTTTGGGGACGAAGGGGTGAGGTGGCACCGGGCCCAGTGGTTAGCGAGTGCGAGGTACGGCTCGCGCGGTGAGAGAGGGAGGAGAGGGGGAAAACCGCGGGAGGGATGTTGGGCCGAATGTGGGTCTAGGTTAGATAGGAGGCGCCAGTTTTATTTTTTTCCCTTCCTTTTCTGTTTTGATTTTTAGAAATTATTTTGAACCCTAATTCAAATCTGTTTGAATTCAAACCTTCGCCAAAATTTTATAAGATGATCCTAGCGTCAACAAGTGTGCTGAACACATCTAATCATTCAAAAACACTTTGGTCTTCGAAATAAAAGCAAAACCATGCCCCATATATAATATATAAAGTGGGGTTTAAATATGGTTTAAAATAGGTTTTTGGTTTGAAACTTTTTGTTCAAGACAATCATGCTATGAAGATATGAATGCAATGATATGACTTTTCATTTGATGAAATTTGGGATGAATCTCGCCCTCGATATTCAGATTGGCTAGCAAATAGGTGAGGACGATCTTTCCAAAGGTCATCTTCTCTTTCCCAAGTTGCTTATTCTTTGGTATGATGGTTCCACTGTATGTTGCAGAATTTGATAGTCTTAGTATGAGTAACTCTTTCTGCAGTCTCAAGGATCTTGATAGGTCTCTCCTCATAATTAAGATCGCTCTCCAAATGAACCTCTTCCAAAGGTATATTGTCCTTCAATGAAGTTTATTCCATCTCCGGATGACACTTCTTCAACTGACTCACATGGAACACATTATGAACAACAGACATTGATTCGGGAAATTCAACCTCGTAAGCCTTCTCCTTTGCGGCTCAAAATCTTGAATGGCCCAACATACCTTGGTGCCAATTTTCCTTTAACTCCAAATCTCTTCACTCCATGAAGTGGTGAGACTCTAAGATAGGCTCTGTCAGGACTGGGCTATCTTCAATCTCTCCTTTACCAATTTAACTTTCTCTTCAGCCTCCTTGATTAGTTCTGGTCCGAACAAATTTATTTATCCTACTCCATTCCATAGCAATCGCGTAGTACATTTCCTTCCATAAAGAAATTCAAACATAGCCATCTCAATGCTTGCTTGATAGCTGTTATTGTAAGAGAATTCTGCCTAAGGCAGACTTTCATCCCAACTAGCACCATAGTCTAGTGCACAAGCTCTCAACATGTCCTCCAAAATTTGATTGGTCCTTTCCGTCTGTCCATCAGTCTGAGGGTGAAAAGCTGTGCTGAACTCTAACCTTGTAGTTTTCGCCAAAACTGCGAAGTGAACTGAGTTCCTCTATCAGATACAATACTCTTAGGTACTCCATGCAGACATACAATTCTGTTCATGTAGATCTTAGCCAATTTAGCACTTGTATAGGTAGTCTTCACGGGTATGAAATGAGCCACTTTAGTTAGGAAATCCACAAAAACCCAAATAGAATCATATCCTGACCTGGTCCTTGGCAGTCCGGTGATAAAATCCATACCAATATCATCCCACTTACTATCAGGAATAGGTAGTGGTTGTAATAACACTGCCAGTTTCTGATGTTCCGCTTTCACTCGACTACACACATCACACAATGCAATATGTTTCGCGATATCTTTCTTGGGATTGTTCCACCAAAATCTTTACTTCACATCCATGTACATTTTGGTGTTACCTGGATGAATGAAATATGGTGAGTTGTGTGCTTCTTGCAGAATCAATTTCTGAAGCTCCGGATCTTGCGGAATGCAGGTATGTTTTCCATATCATAAATTCCCTTTTTCATCTTAATGGAATCCTTTAGCCTTCCCTTTACTAATTTTACTCTTAATCTCCTCTATTTCCTTGTCCAACTTTTGGGCTTCTTTGATCTTGTCCGAAAATGTTGGTTGAACTTCCAATGACTTGAGATATCCTTCAGGCACTATCTCCAATCTTAGCTCTTTGAATTGAGCACACCAATCATCTGGAAATTCTCCTTCAGTGAGGCCATTCACATAAACCTTACAGTTTAAAGCATTGGATACAACATTTTCTTTACTGGTATGGTATTGCAAACTCATATCGTAATCCTTGATGAGCTCTAGCCACCTTCTTTGTCTCATATTGAGTTCCTTTTGGGTGAAAATATATTTCAAACTCTTGTGATCAGTGAACACTTCACAACATTTTCCTAAAGGATAGTGTCTCCATGTTTTGAGTGCATGGACAAGAGAGGCTAACTCTAAGTCATGAGTAGGGTAATTCACTTCATGAGTTTTTATTTGTCTCGAGGCATAAGCCACAACTTTCCCTTCTTTCATCAAAACTCCACCCAATCCTTGGTGAGATGAATCACAATATACTTGAAAGTCCTTCTCTAAATCTGACAAACATAAGACTGGTGCTGACACTAGTCTCTTCTTCAATTCTTGGAAACTGGTTTCACAACCTTCTGTCCAGTCAAACTTCTTCTCTTTCTTAAGTAACTCCATCATTGTCTTAGCTACTTTTGAGAAATTCTCAATGAACTTTCTATAGTATCCTCACAAGCCTAGGAAACTACGAACTTCTTTAACTGACTTGGGAGATTCCCACTCAGTTACAGTTGACACCTTTACGGGGTCGACAGCTATACCATCTCTTGACACAATATGTCCAAGAAATCCAACTTCATTCAACAAAAATTCATACTTACTGAACATGGCATACAACTTATGCTCCCTAAGCTTCTCAAGTATCAAACGCAAATGTTCTTCATGTTCTTCTTTGCTCTTGAAATAGATTAAAATGTCATCTATGATCACGACAACAAACTTGTCAAGAAACTCCATGAACACCTTGTTCATCATGTTCATGAAATAAGCTGGTTCATTTGTTAGTCCAAATGGCATTACAATATACTCATATAATCCATACCTAGTGGTAAATGCAGTCTTAGGTATGTCTTGCTCTCTAATCTTCAGCTGAAAGTAGCCTGATCGAAGATCAATTTTTGAGAACACTCAGGCTCCTTCTAGATGATCAAATAGATCATTGATTCTAGGTAAAGGGTACTTGTTCTTTATAGTCACCTCATTGAGTGAACGATAATCTATGCATAAACTTTGACTTCTATCCTTCTTATCAACAAACAGAACTGGTGCACCCCAAGACGAAGAACTTGGTTGGATAAATCCTTTCTGCAACTGTTCTCCAAGCTGTTTCTTGAGTTCTTTCAACTCATCAACTGACATCTTGTAGGGTCTCTTTGCTACTGGTCTAGATCCTGGTAGTAAGTCAATCAGAAACTCCACATATCTATCTGGTGGCATTCCTGGTAATTCCTCCAGAAACACATCCGAGTACTCCTTCACAACTGGTACACTGTCTATGCTAACCACCTTAAGAGAATTTAGCTTACTCCCCTTGGATTCAAAGTTATACTTGAACCTAATCCGTTTCTTATCCGGTGTAGTGAGTGTAACAGTACGATTGTCACAATCTATTACTCCTTCATACTTAGTCATCCAATCCATGCCCAAAATTACATCCAATCCTTGGGAATCTAGGATTATCAGACTAACTGGAAACTTATACTTTCCAAATTCTATCACTAGATCATAACATCCAAAATTTACTATCATCTCTCCACCTGGAGAGCTTACTTTAATAGGACACCCAGTAGTTTTAGTTGGAATCCCATTTTTATAAACAAATGCTCTTGATATGAATGAATGTGATGCGCCGGTATCAAAAAGAACAAGTGCTAGAAAAGAATTAAGCTCGAACTTACCAGCCACAGCATCAGATTCCTCATAGATTTCCTCCATTAGCCTTCTTTTCTAGGCATTCATTTGCATACTACGCAATTTTCTTGCACTTGAAGCACTTAACCTGACTAATGTCTCTTTTAGCAGGCTGAATTCCATTGCCATTCCCACTATGATGGCTCTTGTGTCCACTCTTGTGGTTCTTATATCTATCATTGTCATGACTACGGTGGTGCTTGTTATCATGATGGTGGTTAATGTTGTGGTGGTTGTTATACTTCCATGAGTTATTGTAATGTTCCTTGAATATCCATATCAGGCAACTTGTATTGATTGGCAATTATGTGAATTGAAACTCATTACTTGTATGGTTATTTAAGAGTTGTCCCTAGTCGGAGTTCATGTGAGGACACATGTGAATATTAGACTAGCACATCGATTGGTTGAAGACTATGTTTCGCAAGTAATAGACATGGAGATGTCAAACCAATGATGTGGACACATGTTATGAACATGGGGTTGGACTGACCCAACTTGAGACTGGCAATTAGTTGCAGCTCTCTCTCTACACATCGTGTATGTTTTGTCCTTAGACCTGAGATTGTCGCATGTACTTGAGATGTGGATCGACCTACTTTGGGGCTATCAAACGCTGCACCGTAACTGGGTAGTCATAAAGGTATCTTTCGGGTTTGTCCTAAAGCATGCTGCAAGGCATGGTCAATCAAGATGGGATTTTCCCCTCTCTACTTGAGAGAGATATCTCTGGGCCCCTCGAGTGATCGGATCCAGAAATGCATGGCCATGCTACATATGGTTAAGAGTTAACCTAGTAAAGGGATTCTGAATCACGGTTTCGAGAAAGGGATGTCATCTTGGAGCTAGACCAAATATCGTCAGGCAAAGGGAAAGACATGTACTAAACCTTGTGATGGTTCATCCGATATGATCTTTGTATGCGTTAGGAGTTGGCACGTCTTGCTAGAGGCCGCTACCAACTATTGGCAGAATAAGTGTATTCGTGTCATGTTTATACGTATATGAAGCTAATGAGGATTGGATCCGAATTAGACCAGGCTCAGGCTACTAATGGGCTGCTAATGTAGAAGCCCACTAGGGACTCCTATATAAGAGAGTGTGGGGCGAGCTTACTAGTGTAAGACCCCAGATCATTCCCAGCCGCCACTCGTCACGCCTGTGTTGCACGCGCGGACCTAGCAGTCCGGTGTCTAACGCTTCCACCCTGTACATGTGGATACCTCGGAGGCGCTGCATCTGTAGCGCTTGGACGAGCCGCGCAAGGGGAGCTGCTCGTAGGACGAGGACAAGGAGGAGACGTGGAACTTCTACACTGCCTCGACGCGCTTCATCAATTCCGCAACTGCGCGTCTAGTGGTAATCTCGTGATCTATGACAACAGTAATCCTGGTATACGCGGTAGAATTTTTTTGATTTGCGCTAGTGTAGCCTACCCGTATCCCTATAGTGGTATTATAGCCGATGCTTCATCAATTCCGTACCACTATAGGTTCGGGATGTTTGCATATGGTGATATGCAGATTGATATGAATGATGTGATCGTTTATATGGCGGTGGTTCAGGATTGATCTATGATCTTGATTTCCGTGATCGTGATTCTGAGGTTGTCGAACGAATTACCCCTACCGGTCGGTTTCCGCCATCAGGGTAGACAGTGACACATAAATACTATTGAATCACGTGAAGATCAATATGATTGATCGAATCGAAACCTAGATCTAAAATTGAGGTACCGTGATCAAAGGAGTTTGATTAAATCGGGACAGGAGTCGGTTTATGGTAAATTTGATTTGCCGATCAAAATCATTAAATAAAATGGTGTACATACCGCGAGGGGCGCTGCCCCTTCGAACCCCGCAGGGGGAGACCCCCTAGACCGCCCTTAATCGTAGCCCCTTTTGTATGTCGTTAAGGTAACTAGGTGCTGGGATGTCACATGATCCGGTAGAATGTGATTCTATGCATAACTTGTTTTTGCAGGATGTATGTGATCAGTATGGACCATATATGTATGTGATGCATGTATGAAAATTTGCATGACCTGCGTGTCGTGAGTAGGGCAACATGGCTGGAGCCATATGTGTTGTCATTTATTGTAATGGCCTGCGTGCCAACTTGTGATGATCCCAATACTATGTAATTTTGATTACTAGTTGTTAGGAGTAATAGCTTGTATTATTTCTTGGAGGACTCATAACTTGGAACATGGCTCACATGGAACATGAAGATGGAGATCATCATGGTGGACAAGTTCTATGGCGATGGAGATCACCATGAGAAAATGGGCCATACTGTGTCACATCTATGTGAATGTTATTCTTATGTGTTTTACTACTATGCATGCTTAGATGATAGAAGTAGAACGATCCCTCACAAAGTTTAAGTTTAACCATGCCCTCCCAACCAAACCTTGCACCATCCTATGCCATGTACAATTGTTGGTGGGCCTATGAAATTAGGGTGCCGCGGTTTTCCTTGGCTGGATGGGTTTGTATCGGATACCTACACGCATAAGGGTTGGTGAGCTTGACAAGGTCATATTAACAGTTAAGGACCTTGGGGCATAAAGGTTGGGTGCCTAGTTTTGACATAGAGATGTCACCCAACAACAAGAGTCATATGTGATATGATTAGCAAGTGTTGCTTAACGATTTACCTTGTCTTCTAGCAGTGATGCTAAAGCTCACTAGTCGACTTGTTAATTGTGGATCTTGGATCACTTAGTATCAATAGAGGGATATTGTTTTAAGTGGGAGTATATGCTATTAAATTGTTCAATATGTTTTACTCTTTCATGGTTACATGGCTTAGTATTTTGCATGTTTTCTGTTGTAGATCAATGGCACCGAACACTACATCACCTTTCTCTTTGCGTTCGATTCTTGACAAAGATAAACTAAATGGAACAAACTATTCGGACTGGGTCCATAACCTGAGAATTGTTCTCAGGTCTGATAAAAAGGAAATGGTTCTGGATACCCCATGTCACATCCCAAGATTTTCCAAATCATGTAATGTGAAAATAAATGAATAAAATAAAACTTTGTTTAATTTTCAGAGCCAGAAGAAACTTCTTGAATTCAATTGGAACCTTAAAACACATTTGAATTAAATAAAACCAAAAGGGATTTAAAAAGTTAAACATTTAATAAAAGGAAAAATAAAAACATTTGGAAATATTATTTTGAAACAATTAAATGAAAAGATTTGTTTTCAAATGAAATAGAAGTTTATAAATAAAGAATATTTTATAAAGCCAAATTAAACCTTGACCAAACTTTGGGAATTAAAACTTTTAGTTTGAATAAAAACAACAAGGGTTTATTTAAAATAAAATAATAAGGAATTAATATCCAAACTTTATTTAAATAAAAGGTTTTACCAATTTAATTGAAACATCAAAACTTGTTAAATTATTTTAAATAGGTTTTCCAATTATTTGAAATTCACAAATAAAATCTACTAAAATGTTTTGGTTTTATTTTAGATTCAAAATAAATGTCTCAATAAAATAAAACCTATTTGATTTAATAATGAAAAGTCTATTATATTTAATTAATAATGAACTCTAAAGTAAAGGGTTATTTTATTTTAAAACAAATCTCCAAGTATTCTATATCTTAAAATAAGACCTTTTGGTTTGGTTTTGAAAATAATTGGATTTCAAATGGAAATTTTATTAAATAAATCAAACACTATTAATAATTAAAGATCCATTTTATTTAATTGATAAATGGATCTTAAAATAAATAAAAATATTATTTTATTTTGGAATTTGGATTATGTTGAAAAACAGAACCAAAATTCAAAGTAAAGTTGAGTGTTTGTTTGAATTTGTTTGATTGTTGTTTGAATGTTGATTGGAATTCAAAACAGAGAAGAATTAGAAAAGGAAAAATAAAGCAGACAGAAAAAAAAATAGTGCAACAGACCCAGCCCACTAAGGCCCAGCGAGCCATCCCACTTCTCTTCCAGAAAGGAAAACGTTTCGCACCAATTAGTGAACCCACTCAGTCACAGACAACCGGGACCCATTCCCCTCTCTCTCTCCCTCACTGCCTGGTAGACCCCACGCAGTCAGCTCATCGTCTTCAACACCCGCACGACCCCTTCTTCCTCCTCTCTCCCGTTTCTGCCTGTGATTCCGCGGAGTAAATTCTCGTTAATGTTGTGATTAAACGCCCCAGCGATCGTGCCTACTTAAGCGTCCACTCCTCCCCTCCGTTTCCCCTCTGCCCCTCCCCAAAGCACGCCCCCAGGCTGCCGCATTTCGCCGGACACTCCCTCTGCCTACGAAGACCCTCCTCACCGATTCCGGCCAACACACGCCCCCTCCTGCCTCCCCGAGCACACGATCACGCTCACCCCACCCTGGCGCATCTTTCTGTGCCGTTCATTCGTCCGCGGGTACCCTACAGCGTCGGCAACGTCGACGACCTGCAGCACCGCCGTCTGCCCTCTTCTCCGACGATGACCCCCAGGTAAACCAGACCGCCCCGCGTCTTTCCGATCACACAAACGTCTTCGCCTTGGTATTGCGTACTTAACTACGTCCTCTGTTTGCCTCCGCATGATCTGCAACGTCGACTTCGACCACCGACAGAGCCGCCCGACGTTGTCTTCAACTCCGGCGAGCAATCAAGCCCTAACCAGTGCGCCCCTTCACCAACCAGTACCACGTTGAGCATCAACGAGCGTCAGCGAAACCGGTGAGCACACTCCCCCTCTGCTTCACTTCCTGTATCGACGGCGCCGCCGTGAAACAGAGTCGCCGCCGCCAGCAGCCATCGCAGCGCCGCCCGACTATGGTCGAGCACCCAACAGCCGTTCGATTCAGATCGGACGAATAGGATAGGTTCACTTAAACGCGAAAGGGTATGCCTCCAGAGCCGCACGATTTATTTAGATCTAACGCCCAGCAGCACGCGATCCAGACGAACCGGTATCGGCCAATCACGACGTGACGCGTGGCCAGGTTTAAAACTAAAATCAGATTTGAATCTGATTTAATTGCAAACTTCAAACCCTTATAACTTGAGATCTACACGTCCAAAAATTGCAAATTTTATGTCGTTGGATTCAGGAGAACAAGCCCTAGCCAACCATGGCCTTAGTTTCGAAAATAGTATCCGTTAGCTTGTTTGAAATTGCAGATCCTTTTGTATGCTTGATTAGAGTAGGGAAATTGTTTAAAATTGATTTTAGGATTAAATCTTTTGCAAAATGGATCTGTGTGACCTTACTGACCCTAGGAACCAACCCTTGATGTTAAAAATTATTTTGGTAAAATTTAGGTTGAATTATTTAACTTAGCCATTTTCTAGCCAAATCAAATTTATTGATTTTACTATGGAAATGTTTTTGCAAGGAAAACTTTGTGAAAATGTTTTGGACCAAACTTACTGATCCAAAACACCAAGCTTTGAAAATGGCAACACACTTGATGAAAAACATAAGGTTTTGCTTTGATAAAAATATTTTCACCACATGAAATAATGTTTGGATTTTAAAATGGTTTATGGACTAAAAGCTTTTTGCAAATAACTTTGCCATCTTGGTAAATGACCAATGTGGACCTTACAAAGTTAAAAGCCTAGTGGATACCTCCCTTGTGAATAAAACCATCTTAAGCATGTTCCCATGCATGACTTAGAATCCATTGCTTTGAGTGTGTGAAATAATGTTTGATTATTGGTTTGGAATGCTACTTGATACTATGCTTGCTTGATTGATTGTAGTGGAATTAGCAAGTGTGAGACTAGCAAGATCAAGGAGTAAACCCTCATTCCCTACCAAAAAGGCAAGTTACACTATCATACAAAATCCTACTATTTTCATTATACTTAGTGGATTTTGTACACATGCATGAAAATGTTTTATACTTATGCTATGCTAAATCCTAATAGGATTCCCTATACACTCCCTAGTGAAAATATTGAAGTTGTACATGCTTAGCCATGCTATGTTTTGAAAAGAGATACATGTTGAGATTTTACAAAGGTTGAGAAAAGGACTTGTGTTTTACATAATAAAACAAGGACTCAATGAACCACCTAGGTGGAAGATACTTGAAGCTTTGGAGAAGGTGACAACAAAAGGAACCATGTCTATGGCAATCACTTTGTGTTGTGCTCCAAATGAAAACCACCTAGGAAACTTAGAGATTAAACATGTTTCTCCAATTGTGGCTTTCCTGTGCAACCACATGCTATTATGGCTCTGGCTTAGTCAACTACATTAGGAACACCCATACATTGTCTTTAGTTACCGGACATGGGGATCTGGAATGCTTCATGGGGGCTGAAGACAAGCTAGCAATGATGTATGGGAGGACCTTTTGGAAAGACTTCGTCACACTCTCAGTCTGCCGGTACTCCATCTTGGTGAGCACTAATCCAGTAGGCCACTGGTGGCAATAAGATGGGATTGTGTCATGTGGGTAAAGTGTACTCCTTCTGCAGAAGTTAATAAAATCTAAGTACTTAGCCGTGTCCCCGGTTATGGACAATACTGAGCAACTAAAGTTTGAACCATGGGAGATCTCGACATTCCAACTTCTAATATAAAAACTTGATGCACTTGGGGGTACCAAGGAATTCAAAGAGATTTTGTTAAGCTTGTTGCACTTGGGGGTTACCAAGGTGCTCAAGAGCATGATGTACTTGGGGTTACCAAGGAACTCATGAGATTTGATAAAACTTGTTGCACTTGGGGTTACCAAGTAGCTCAAGGGATTTTTGACAAGGACTTGAACACTTGAGTTTCTACCAAGGAGTTCAAGGAACTTGGAAAAGGGATTTGACAAAGAACCAAAACCATTTTGAAAAGATAGGATAAATGTTGCTTTATGCAAATAAGCCTTAAACTCTACTTAGCCAAATATGCATGTATTGATAGGATCTACTCATATTACACTTAGAAGTGAAACTTGCCAATACAATTCAAATGTATTGACCCTTGTGGCTGTAACTTGTAATGTTGCAGGTTGATTGATTTTAGTGAAGATTGTTTGATTAGGATTACAAAGTTTACAACCAACATCTGCCTGTGGCACTTTGAAGATGAAGGACCCCATGATTATTATTATTCCGCTGCAATGTAATGTAATAGCCAAATGAGCTATGTATGATGTAATAAAATTATGTTATTCCTGGTTGTAAAGTTATATTATGACCTTTGTTTCTTGATATTACATCTAAACTGTGGATGCTAGCTATTGATCCAGGGACTAGCATTGTAAAACACAGGAGGCTCTATCTTATTAAAGGTTGGGACCTCTACACCCCAATCCCCGATGAACCTGCTGATAATGCATCTGCTGCCCTAAAGAACGCCTACAAGAGAGCATGTGATGATTCTCTTGAGGTTAGCTGTCTTATGCTTGCATGCATGGAACCTGAACTCCAAAAGAAGTTTGAGGATTAGGAAGCGTACGATATGATCATAGCGCTTAAGTACATGTTCCAAGATCAGGCAAGGATTGAGAGGTACAATGTTGCCAAGTCCTTTGTCGAATGCAAGCTAGCAGAGGGAGCAGCTGTAGCCCCCCATGTGATCAAAACACTACTAGGAAATCCTTCATCAGTGGCGCATCAGTATTGATCTGCTGTGGCGCATGGCTGGGACGCCACTGTTACGTCGCCACTGATGAAAACTTCTGTGGCGCATTTCGAAATGCGCCACATAAGTCATGATACTTCTGTGCCGCATTTCGATTGATGCGCCACAGGACTCTGTTTAGTGGCGCATTATAGACAATGCGCCACTGAAACACTATGCGCCACAGAAGGTTAAAACGATGTGCCACTGGCTTGAGTATCAGGTATTAAAAAAAATTAAAACTTGTCCAAATATACAATATTATACAGGTACTATACAGTATTATACAGAAACAATATATTTGACTTATTATATGAAAACAAATATAATACAAACATGAATATAGTTCCATCACACTACTTAGAGCCCGAACGAGATAGACAAGTGATCATCACATTACAATACAAGTCAAATGAAGTGGTTTCTTACAAGTGTTTGTTACAAAGTTCACCATCTCATCACATTACAAATGAAGTATTCATCTTGCCTACACTAGAATCAAACAGAATACAACTATGACGACGGTGAGAAAGAGCAAGAGCACTAGCAATATCTTCATCCGGTTCTCCTTCCATAGGTGGTTCCTCCACTTGGATACCACCTCCTCTTGAGTCGCGTATCCTTTGTAGATGTTGCCGCCAAACTTGTTCACCTGTTTCTGACAGTCCTCCCACTCATCATAGACTCCTGGAACCCAACCCTTGTACACCACGTACCACTTCGTCATCTCTATAGATAAGGCATATTAGTAAATCATGCAACAGAAAGAACTAAATTGGTTCACATGCATATATATTCACATAAACTAAAGCAAAATATCAGTAAACATAGAAGATAGCACATCGATCATAATCATAGAACTTCGACGACAACGACCACAATAGTGAAGTTTACAACATACGACCATGGTAGTATATAGTTTGTGACACAACACTACAGACATACATCAATGATAATTCTAGGCGCACACATCGATCAATGTTGAGAACTGCTAACGCTCAGCTTCGGAAATGGTAGATAGCCATCCTTCGTCATCCACGTCCTATTGTCACCGTGTTGACGAAGAATATTTTCAATATCCCTCTTAGTCAACCCTCTATTGTGTTTTAGGGCCCCTCCCCTCGTGTTGACATCTTCCACGATGATTTGCGACAACTTTAGCTGGATGCGATGGAAGTCTTCTCTAAGATCATCATCGTCCCTTTGCGCCAAATTTTCGGCCCATGCTCGGAAACTAGATGGCAAAGTTAGGTTCTGGCAATCCCGGACAAACCCTTTAAGGTGATGCATGGTGTAGAAGGCCTCCTTCGCGCCGCCAGTAGCCGGCTCCTTGACCCAGGGGAACTCGAGCACATGCTTGAACACGTGATTGTCATCCTTGATACATTTCCCCTTGTTGACGAAGGTGCATCCCTTTTTAGCATAGCCCTCGAGAGCGTCATTCAAAACACCCCTTATTCTGGTGTAGTCCTTCTTCTTCTTACTCGCCGAGTTGAAATACGATGCTATCGAGTACTTTGTGCAAATGACGATGAGTGTGCAGTATTTTTCTCTGCACAAAACGATTGAAACGGGATGTTGGAAAAGGGCAAAGGAACAAAGCTATAAGAAAGCCTAAGTTAACAATGCTAGGGGGTGTGTGTACTTACTCGGGAAAGAAAGGCAAAAGAAGCATGTTTGTCCTCTTGTGGACCACCATGAACTTCTCGAGATACGCCGTCGCCTTGGCACGCGTCTCAGATCCTTCCCTCAACTGGCTATCACGCATGTAGTACGGATCCACTATCGCGATGTAGGGGGTCTACTCTCTCTTGGTCTTCATCGCCAGATTGAGCGTGAATAGGCGGACCATGTTATAGTCCAGCCATTTCGAGAGAAACAGCTTGAAGAAGTCCTCGTACGATATGAAGAACACTTCCGCGGGGGCTTCATGGATGAAGTCCACGTCCGATGGCACCTTGACAGTGAAAACTGGGTAATTTAGATCTTTGTCTTTAAGAAGAATGCCCTCTAGTGTCTTGATACTATCACTCAAAGCGAGCATATGTCCACGAGCAAGGCGAATCAGATCCGGAGTCAGTATCGCTTCACCGGCTATATGTATCCTGGGAAAGTCATCCTCGCGGGCTGGTACGACATCATCCTTAGCCCGGATCCTCTTCGGAGGAGGTTGGCTCTAAGCTTTATTACCTCTCTTCCTGTGCTTCTTCGTCTTCTGAGCAGGCTCCTCCACTGGGGATGCTAAGTGCTCAACGGACGCCTTTTGGAGTGTGTCAGGGCTAAAGACGAATCCAACTAGTTTCTCCTGTTGAACGGCGGCCGGAGGCATCTCTTGAGATAAACCTCCGAAGACCAGGCGTTGCGTGCATGTAGTGGGACGCCCACCTTGACACTCGTGAGTGATGAAGGGTTCTTCATCCACAGTAGGCATGTACAATCCTATGCCGGCGCCGGTGTTGATGTAGTCATCGATGTTGACAAATTCTTCATCATCATCGTTGTTGCCGATATGTGGTGATGGTGGTGGCGGGGGTGACGGTGGTTGCGTTGCGACGGCGGCATCGCCTTGGGGCAGCCCACACGCTCCCAACAGTTGTTGGTGGCGACTGGTGGTGGCGACGACGACAGGTGGCTTGCTAGGTGGTGGCTGGACGATTGAGGTGGCGCCGGTGACAGGTGGCATCCGAGGTGGTGGCCGAGCGATCGAGGTGGCGCTTATGTGCCCCGTAAGACGAATCTGAATCTTTGGCCATGTCAAGGGCCAGCCGTGGCATTCTGCAAGGGTCTTGTGTTCGTCGGCTCCCTGAGGTTGAAAGGGGGGTCTATGTCATCGCACCCTGGAAACACCCGAGCAATCCGGACCCTCATCACGTCATCGTCCATTGCATTGTTGTGCATCGTGCGGTTCGCCGGTTGTATGATATTGCCATTGGAAACATCCTTCAACTCGCCTTTGGCAACTTTGTGGAGTAGTACGCAAGAAGCATCCTGAATATCGACACATATGTGTTGGGCATCATGATCGAGGTGGCAATCACCAAAGGCGCATAAAGAAGATGAAGCGGATTATGATATTAGTTACCTTGGTGAGGGCATTGAGCTCGGCTAATGTCGACACACGGCCGATCCCTGCTTCAGGCCTATCATCAGCATTCTCCCGTGGTACTGGTGCGACCGCCGGCTGTGCGATACTGGTATTTTCGGCGGGAGCAGCAGGGGGCAGCTTTGCGACAACAAGCTCTTGCGGCTGCGCCGCGGCGATGGTGGCCGGCGGGGTCACCTAGTCCGGCGACGCGTTAACATTGATGCTCGAGTTGCTGCCGCGAAGCTGGGCACGTTTATCGGCCCCTGTCGACCTCCCGCATTCCAAACAGCTAGCCCCTCCATCAACCCAGGGGGGATGATCGCGCGAAGCTTCTCCTCCAATAACTTGTCCATTGCTTTCTCTTCCACTTTTGCCTCTAATGTCTTCACCTTCAACTTCAGCTCTTCAACCTCGGCTTTATCTTTAGCTGCCGACTGGTTCTTCCTCTCCCTCATCTTCTTTGCGTCCTCTTTGTAGTACTCAGTAAACTTCATGCTTGTACCAAAGCCGGACACACGGCCAGCTGATTTTGGCGGAAACTTCTTCTCCCTCTTCTTGTAAGTGTTCGTCGCCCTGTTAAAAACAGTGTCCCATGGCTCCGCCGCCGAATCTTGGGACGACAAGTCCTTGCTTGCGTTCAATTCCTTCTCCTGCAGAGATACAAGGAGAGGTGAACCCATGCATGCATTTAGATTCTTGCCTTAATTATTTTAATGAGAGATCCACGGTAAATTCCTTAGCAGCTCATGATCAAAGGCCTTCACATCCGGGTCGTCTGTGACGAACTCCCCTGTAACGGGGTCCAGGTAGTAGCAGGCCCGGACAAATTGTCGGATCTGCAGGTCTCTAATTTTATGCCATGGGTTCTCTTTACCCAGACGTTCAAGCTCGGCGTCCTCCTTGTCCCAAATGGGTTGTTTCCCTCTGTATCCGCCGCTTCCAAGCCGGTGGTTACCAATGTTCTTCTCTCGCATAGTCTTTCCCCACTCAGTCCATGCTTTAGAGGCAGCGGTATATAAGTCCGCCTTGAATATCTTGAACTCTTCGTCGTCGAGCATCAGATTTTTCCTACTTATAATCTCCCAGCTTTCACCTTTGTCAATGTTGTTCTTTACCCGGGTTTTCCAGCTGCTCAAGGCGTTGCTCATCTTTGTCAGTGCTAGTTTGTTCACCGGGTTCTTATTACTCTCCAGGTTTCTGAACTTCTCTGGGAATGTGTATCGCTTGTGAAGCTTCTTAAGGAGGTTCTCGACCAAAGCATGATTACGTCGGATGTACGACGTGTTGATCGACATGCTTTCCCGGACGATGCACCCGAGTTGCATGCCGTACCAGCAGGCAATCGATGAAGGCGCAATGGGTTGGCCACCTTCTGTGACCTCGGTGAACTCAACACAGCACTTGCGGCTTCCGATCCTTAATATCCTTCTTCTTCTTCTTCTTCTTCTTCTTCTTCTTCTGTATGGTGGCCGGGTTGCCGCTACCACCATCTGTGCACTCGCCACCAGAACATTGGCACTTAGTCAAAAAAACGTGAGGCTGTAGTTGGACATCAAACACAGATTAGCCCAGTGGTTATGATGCATTGACAAACCTTTCCCAGCCAGGTTCGAATCCTGGCTGGGTCACTTTTTTTTCTTTGTTTCAAAATTACATGTTACAAATGTATTTAAAACCAAGCACATACACATGTATATTTGTTAAAAGAACTCCCCGAATTATTGTATATATTGTGCTTGTCACAAACACATGTGAATTTGTATACCCACATGAATATCATGATATATTTTAGTCTCTAACTAATACATAAAAAAGGTCACACATCATCGTGTGATATTTCGAGCTAGCTAGCCTCTCTTCACAATCTTGTTGCCTTTTTTCTTCGCGGTTGAATACTTTAGCCCGGGCACTATGAGATTTCTTCTCGTGAACGGACAACCTTTAGTAGGTAGTGTGGTCTTTCTTCTTACTGTAGTAGTAGTAGGCATGTTGAAGTACTTGTCAAACTCCTCTTCGATCTTCAGATCACCATTCTTGTCGAAGTCTTGCTTGTTGGCGGATCCTTCCATTCCGATGATGCCCCTATTTCCCCTCCTCACTACAACACGACTGGGCTTTGATGGGTCGCTAATAAAGAAACATTGATCAACTTGGCTAGCGAGTATCCACGGCTAATTTTTCGTGGAGGACTTCTTTGCCGAATTGGCATCTGGTATAACGCAGGTGGTGAAATATCGGCCTTCTTTTTCAACGGTCTTGGCCCATCTAACACGGAACATCGGTACCATCTCTCCACAGTAGTAGAGCTCCCATATCTCCTCGATCCTTCCGTATAATCTTTCCATGACAGTAGTCTCGTCATCGGCGAAGGACATCATAGTAACTCCTGAGTTTTGATATTCGCTATTCATGTCCTTTTCCTCGATGTAGAATCTGTAACCGTTGATGTCCTATGACTGATAGGTCTTTACGTTATGTGTTGGGCCCTGTGACAAGGAGAATATGAGTTGTTGATCTTCCGTAGAAGGCGTCTGCGGGGGATTGTCCAACAGCCTTTTCTTGAACCAACCCGTGAAGGTGGAGTTGTGTTCTCTTGTTACGTCTCCTTTCTTCCTCGGGTGGGCCCGGTCCACATACTCCTGCTCGATCAAGCTTTTGTGCTCTTCCACCCAAGGGATGACCAATTCAATGTGTTGTAGTGCAACTCGGTGTGCCCTGGCAAAGTCGGCGCGTCGATTAGCAATGCCGACATGCAGTGAGCGGTGGCCCTCGCGGTGACCATACCGAGCGAGCCTGCCGAGGTGCTTCTTGGTGGGTATTCCAACATCCTCGTTGTCAGGGCTTAGATAGTTCTGGCAGAAAGGGATGCACTCGTAGATCAGAAAGACCTTGTTTATGCTTCCATCTGGAAGGGACCTGTTGCAAACGAACCCTTTGATTACACTGTTCAGCCTTTCAAACGGCATCATGTTATGCAGGAATGTCGGCCCGAGATGGATGATGTCATCCACGACATGGACAAGTAGATGCACCATGATGTCGAAGAATGCGGGCGGAAATTAAATCTCGAGCTCGCATAGTATCACCACGATCTCTTCCTGTAGCCTGTCGAGCTTCTTCATGCCGATCGACTTCCTAGAGATGACGTCGAAAAAGTTGCACAAGCCAAACAGTGTCTCACGGACGTGCTCGTCCATTATCCCTCGTATCGCAACTGGAAGTATCTGTGTCATCATCACGTGACAGTCGTGGGACTTCATACCGCTGAAACTCTTCTTCGCTATGACGAGATACCTTCTTATCTTGCCCGAGTAACCATGAGGAACTTTGACTCCTAGGAGGCACCTAAAAAACTGCTCGATCTCCTCCTGACACAGAGTGAAGCAGGCAACGCTAAGCACAAACACCTCATTCTTCTTAACCCTTTTGCGGCGGCCCTGAGTCCCTTCCGTTTGATCGTCATCATCATCACTATTAGGGTACTGAAGCTCCTTCTTGATGCCAAGCAATTCCAGGTCATTTCTTGCTTTCGGCCCATCCTTGGTCCTCTCCGGCATGTTGACGAGAGTGCCAAGAAGACTCTCGGTAACGTTCTTCGTGATGTGCATTACATCAAGGCTATGGGGCGTGTGGAGGACCTTCCAGTACGGCAGGTCCCAGAAAACTGACCTCGCTTTCCATACACCCAGAAGCAACTTTGTCCTTGGTCGCTTCTTCCCTGGCGCTGGGCACTCATCCCAATTATTCAGAAGCTCCTCGATTTCTTCGTCGCTCCTCGTACGCGGGGCTCTTTCGAGCTCGTCTTTACCATTGAACAGGTCACCGCGTTTTCTCCACGGGTGATCCATGCGAAGCCACTTTTGAGTCCCATGGAACACGGTTTTCGAAGACCCGGGATCCTTGGGTAGCTGGAGATGCGGGGTCTTATCCATGCACTTGACACATGCATTGTGTGCGTGGTTCACCTGGGCCGATACATATGCGTAACCAGGATAGTCCTGCACCGTTGTGAGCAACGCGGGTCTCAGAGGGAAATATTCTTTAGTGTAGGCATCCCATGTATGGGCTGGCATCTCCCACAACGTGGCTAACTTCTCTTTCAACAGCCCGAGATAAAGATGCATATCGACACCTGGCTGTTTTGGCCCCTGAATAATAATGTTCATGTGTACGTACCTTTGCTTTGTGCAGAGCCACGGGGGGATGTTGTACGGCCATACAAACATGGGCCAGGTGCTATGCGTGCTACTCTGGTTGCCAAAAGGATTGAGTCGATCGGTGCTCATACCCAGCCTGACATTCCTTGCATCGCCCCCGAACTCTTCGAACTCGATGTCCAATGCATTCCACTGGCTAGCTTCTGAAGGGTGTGTTAGGATCTTGCCCTTCTCTGGATCATCTTGGGGTTTCTCCCTTTCCGCGTGCCATTGCATTAGCTTTTCTTCCTTAGGATCTACGAAATATCTCTGTAGATGGGGAGTGATAGGAAAGTACCATACCACTTTTCGAGGAACTTTCTTGTTCCCTCTCTTGTACCGTCCATGGCCGCACACCGGAGATGTGGTTCTCTCCGCGTACTCGTTACGATAAAGTGCACAATCATTGATACATGCGTGGTATTTAACGTGCGGTAGGTCGAGAGGGAACACGATTTTCTTGGCCTCCTCTATACTTGTTGGCAATGTGTTCCTGTTAGGAAGACGATCGTGCCAGAATTCCATGTTAGCATTGAAGCTCACGTCGGTCCATTTGTGTTCCGCCTTCATCTCTAGATCCTTGAGCGTTACACTCAGGCGTGTATCCTCGGGCCGACACCCAGGATATAATGGATTCATCCCATCTAACTCCATTTGCGCCAGCTTGGCTTTCTCTCTAGCTGCAGCTTTGGCATTGCTCGTCTTCTTGAGAAGCAGTTCCTGAACATGAGGATCCCTTAAGACTGAAGTTAGCAGCATCTGGGTGTTCGCTTCTTCTCCATCTTCATGATGGTCATGCCCGTCGACATCTCCTTCTTCGTCATGATGATCATGCCCGTCGCCGGTATATTATTTGTCATCATTACCATGCCCGTAGGGAGACTCTTCGTCTTCTCGCTCGCCCAAGTCTTCATGATGACCAACACCATTTACTGCCAGCTCCTCATCGAAGTCGTCACTCATGAAACCGCGCCTGAGCAGGTGATCCTCCAATTGTCCAGAATCAGGGTCGATCCAGCGCTGGAGTTTGCATGTTCGACATGGACATCTTATCTGGCTCTTGTTGTTCTGAATCATGTCCGCCTTGGCATCTTTCTTATACCTAGTAACTCGAACTTCGCTCATGCTGACGACCATGGTATCATGTGCGGTAAGCACATATAGAGAAAAAAGACAGAGAGTAGGTTAATTAGAAATATACACACACAAAACACACATCCATGGTCGTCGCCGGAAACATTCGGCATGACCATTCCTAAAAGTAGGACATATGGGTCGTGCAAAAATTTGCCAAAATGGAAATGAATCAACATTTCGGCAAACATCCATGCACCACACCGGGACAGAGACAAGCAAAAACAAGAATCTTCTTCCCATGCAAGCATTCATGCACCACACAAGCTTCATGCACCAACATCATCTTCGTTCCATGCATGCATCTCATATACACACCGCCCGCGCAACAAGCTTTACACCTACAAAACATGCATATTCATGGCCAATTACTCACCAGGTAGATAGAATACCGACTCGAGAGCGCGATGTGAGAGAGTGTGGATCAATAGATCTGTAGAGAGAAAATAGTACACAAATAGAGATGTGGAGGAGAAAATCAGGTGTGTTTTAGATCAACTAGTTGGAGAAAGACTTTCCCTAGCCAATCTATCAACTATAGTAGGTTTAAATACAACAAAATGTAGAAAAGTATAGACACAATGGGGTGGGAGAGAGGAGGAAGACGAGCTGGTAGGAGGGGGAAGAAGGATGTGAAATGGATGGTGAGAGAGAGGAGGAAGCAAAGCTGCCACCTTTGTGCAAATCCGGTCGAAGGGTTCTGTGGCGCATACAGGCCGTATGCGCCACAGAAGTTCAATCTGTTGTGGCGCATACCGCCTGTATGCACCACAGAACCTTGGCCATAGGGTGCAGTGGGCCAAGTGGGCCCTGACTCAATGTTTTGTGGCGCATGGCCAACGAATGCGCCACAAAACCTGTGGGCCCGACACTCAGGGTTCTGTGGCACATACTGTGGTTATGCGCCACAGAAGGTTAAACTTCTGTGGCGCATGTCTGACCCATGCGCCACAGAACACTGAGGCACAGATCTGCACCAAATAAAGGTGGCAGATAGAGATCTTTAATGGCACCCCTCTATATATATGCCACACTCCCTGTCCAAAGCAACATACCTGCCCTCGTGTCTTCTTCCCGCAACTCATCGGAAGACTCGCTGGAGAGCACAACCCGCTCGCGTTCCCTGCAGCCTACTCGCAGTGGAGGGGAGAGGTCGAGGGGCAGTGCTCGGAGTCAGCCGCCGCGGGATTCAGAGGTCAACCTAATCGAGGAGGAGGCCAGACTGCAGCACGAAGCCCTCTACAACAAGGCCATGAGGTTGTACGTCGTGCTCGCATCTCCGGAAGAGAGGGCGCGCATGGCGGAACCAATCAGGTGGCGACCGGTGCTCGACCCCAACGTGTCCATGGAGGAACACGTCTGCAGGCTGCAGGCGCGCATGAACAGGGAGGTTTGGCATCTTCCACCGCCATCGCCCCAACCATCTCTTTGAAGGGATTTGCAATGTTGTAGTTTGTGTATTTGCAATTATGTATGGCATTGTTGTTTTGCTGTTCAAGGCTATGCGCATGTGCATTTTGCAACAATGTATGCCACTACACATGTCTATCTACTAGATTGTCTAGTATATTCTACCAATTCCACTGGTACTTGTTTAGTCGGGAAAAGCAGAAGAGGAAAATAATCTGAGAAGCACGAAGCTTTCTGTGGCACATACTACACACATGCGCCACAGAAGTTTGTTCTTCTGTGGCGCACAGGCAACAATGCGCCACAGAAGCTTGTACATAGGTGAGCAGAGAGTGGGGCCCACATATATCTTCTGTGGTGCATATCGCAATATGCGCCACAGAAAACTTCTGTGGCGCATCTCCTTGTATGCTCCACAGAAGTTTGGTCAGAGCACGTTCAGACCCCGCCTGCTGTGGGTCCCACCAAACTTCTATGGCGCATTGCTCTGGAAGGTGCGCCACAGAAGTTTGGTGGTTCTGTGGCGCATGTCTCTGGATGCGCCACTGGGTAACTTTTGTGGCGCATGGTCAGTACCATGCGCCACAAAAGGTATGTCTATCTATAGCTAGTTTCCTAGTAGTGAAATGGTTGGTTACAGTTAGACTTTGGAAAAGATTGGTTTTCCACTAGGCCAAGAGTTGGCCACTGACTTCATTTTGGCATCTCTTCCATCCAGCTATTTTTTAGAGGGTAAAACAGTAGGGCAAAAAAGCCCCACTGCAATTTTTTTTATTTATAAATCAAATAGAGTTACAAAAGAATATTTACAACCATAATCCACCTCAAAAAGAGGGATAACATTCTAATTAGCTATCTCCTGTCTAAATTGGCTTCAATCCAATCCTTAAGGCCCTGATAGTGCTTCTTCTTAATTCTATATAGGAGCATCTTAATTCCTGAGCTATAATAGCCTTCCAGGTCTCCACCGACGCATGCTGATTGTTGAAAATTTCATTATTTCTGCAAATCCAGATGCTCCAAGTTCCAAGTATCAGAATTTCCATTGCAAAAGGGACCTTTAGATCTATTTTAATACTGGCTAGAACTTCAAAGATGCTTTGATCAGCCATATTGACCTGTGAGATTTCAGCCAACAGGCTCTTGCAAATGGGCATTCCCAAAACAAATGTAAACTAGTTTCTTCACTATGGAAGCCCTGGAAGACACAATCATAAGATGCCAGAGAAAAACATTTCCTTTTCAGAAGATTTCTTGTGTTGAGTCTATCAAGCAGAAGAAGCCAGAAGAAGAATTATGCTTTTGTTGACAAGAAGATTTCCAAATCCAAGAGAAATGTGGCTGAACTGGTTGGTAACCAACTAACGAACAGTAAGCCTTTTTGACCGAAAAATTATTGCCCCAGATGTAAGACCAACAATCAGATTCCCCTTCCCTGCCATAATTGAGAATTTGTTCAAGACTTTGATATTCCTGAAACGCTTGTTGGGACAAAGGAAGATAAAAGAGATCCTGAGTATTTGTAGTATGCAGGAATTCCCTGACTGAAATGTGAGGGTTTTTTGCATATGAAAGGAGGTGAGGAAGCTTATGTTGGAGACAACTATCATTCCAAATATCAGTCCAGAATAGTGTAGATTCCCCATTTCCCACCAAGCACTTTGCAAGTCCTTTAAAAATGTCAATCAGTTTTAGATGAGCTTTCCACCAAAAGGATCCCTCAACACTTCTTCCAGGCAGCTTATCATTACAATAGTAAGTATTCCATACCAAATGAACCCAGGGAATATCCTTATGATTATAGAACTTATCCAGATTCTTCAAAAGAAGAGAGGAATTTTGAACATTAAGATCAAGAACTCCCAATCCTCCCTGGTTCTTGGGTCTACAAACTTTCTTCCATGCTACAAGAGCAGTACCTCTAGCTTGAACATCAGAAGTTTTCTTTCTCCACAAGCATTGCCTCATATATTTAATCAGCTGCTCCTTGATAGTGACAGGGAGATCAAAACAACTCATGTAATATATTGGGAGGGAAGATAACACAGACTTAACTAACTGTAATTTCCCCCCATAGTTCAGAAAGTCAACAATTCCACACAACCTTCTTTCAATTCTCTGAACAATAGGCAAAAAGTGTTCCACAGCAGGTTTATTCAAGCTCAGGGGCAGACCAAGATAGGTAAAATCGCATGAAGAAGCTCCATGGTGATGGTCTTTTAACTTCATTTGATTTTGAATCATACGAGACATGTCAGGCTTGTTTACTTGGAAAGATGACCAAATCGCCTTTTTCGGGTTTACCCAAGAGAGCGACAGGCTTGTTGTAACTCATACATACTGATGTATGTGGACCAATGAGCACGACAACCAGAGGAGTACATCACTACTTCATTACTTTCACTGATGATTTCAATAGATATGGTAATGTCTACTTGATGAGGCATAAGTCTGAAACTTTTGAAAAGTTCAAGGAGTTTCAGAGTGAAGTAGAGAATCAACGTGGCAAGAAAATAAAGGCCTTGCGATCTGATCGTGGAGGTGAATATTTGAGTCAAGAATTTAGCGATCATCTTAAGAGTTGCAGAATTGTTCCACAAATTACGCCGCCCGGAACGCCTCAAAGAAACAGGGTCTCCGGACGGCGTAATCGAACTTTGTTGGACATGGTTCGATCTATGATGAGCCAGTCGGATTTACCATTATCATTTTGGGGTTACGCTCTAGAAACGACAGTTTTCACACTTAATAGGGTACCATCTAAATCCGTAGTTAAGACACCATATGAGATGTGGACTGGAAAGAATCCCAATTTGTCTTTTCTAAAGATTTGGGGTTGTGATGCATTTTTCAAGCGACTTCAGTCGGACAAGCTAACACCCAAATCGGATAAGTGCATTTTTGTGGGATATCCGAGGGAAACCTTAGGGTATTACTTCTACAACCGAGAGAAGGGAAAAGTGTTTGTCGCTCGTAGCGGTGTTTTCCTAGAGAAAGAGTTTCTCACAAAGGGAACAAGTGGAAGGTCGGTGCGACTTGAAGAAGTTCAAGATGAGCCAGTTGGGGATGCTTCTACGAGTGATGCTATTTGTAGCAGAACAAGTTGAGGAACCCGTGGAAACAGAAGCACCACAACCACGAAGGTCGGCGAGGATCCACGAAGCGCGGGAATTATTATTGTTAGACAATGATGATCCTACGACCTATGCAGAAGCGATGGTGGACCCAAACTCTGAGAAATGGTTGATCGCCATGAGATCCGAGATAGAGTCCATGGGGGACTATCAAGTTTGGAACTTGGTTGACCTTCCTGATGGTTTTAAAGCCATCGAGTGGAAATGGATCTATAAGGAGAAGATTGATATGGATGGAAATGTTCACATACACAAAGCTCGACTTGTTGCAAAAGGTTTTCGATAAGTTCAAGGAGTTGACTATGATGAGACTTTCTCGCCCATAGCGATGCTTAAATCTATACGGATAATTCTAGCCATTGCTGCACATTTCGACTATGAAACATGGCAAATGGATGTTAAGATGGATTTCCTAAATGGAATACTACTTGAGGACGTGTATATGATGCATCCCAAAGGTTTTGTCGATCCAAACAATGCTGGAAAGGTATGCAAACTTCTGAAGCCCATTTATGGGATGAAGCAAGCATCTCGGAGTTGGAATATTAGATTTGATGAAGTTGTAAAGGAGTTTGGCTTCATAAAAAACGAACAAGAACCTTGTGTTTACAAGAAGGAAAGTGGGAGAGCGCTGGTATTTCTAATCTTATATGTAAATGACATATTGCTGATTGGAAATGACATTCCTATGCTCGAGTCTGTTAAGACCTCATCAAAAAATAGTTTTTCGATGAAGGACTTGGGAGAAGCGGCATATATTCTGGGCATCAAGATCTATAGAGATAGATCAAGGAGGCTAATTGGATTAAGCCAGAGTACATACATTGACAAAGTGTTGAAACGGTTCAGCATGGAAGAGGCTAAGAAGGGGTTCTTGCCCATGTCTCACGGCATTAAACTCAGCAAGACTCAGTGTCCTTCGACTACTGATGAGCGTGAGTGCATGAGTAGAGTTCCATATGCTTCGGCTATTGGGTCCATCATGTATGCAATGATATGTACTCGCCCAGATGTTTCCTATGCTCTAAGTGTTACGAGAAGATACCAGGCTGATCCAGGTGAAGGTCACTGGACAACGGTAAAGAACATCCTTAAGTACTTGAAAAGGACTAAGGATGTGTTCCTAGTTTATGGAGGTGAGGATGAACTTAGTGTAAAGGGTTACACAGATGCGAGTTACCTTAACGACTCAGATGATTCGAAATCGCAATCAGGTTATGTGTTTTTCATGAATGGTGGTGCTGTGAGCTGGAAAAGTTCCAAGCAAGATACAGTGACCTCCTTTTCAACAGAAGCTGAATATATTGCTGCCTCGGGGGCCGTAAAGGAAGCTGTTTGGATTAGAAATTTCCTGATCGCTCTCGGTGTGGTTCAGGGCGCATCCAATCCCTTGGATGTTTATTGTGACAATAATGGTGCTATTGCACAGGCCAAGGAACCTAGACAGCACCAGAAGAACAAACATATTTGCATATGTTACCATCAGATTCGAGAGTTTGTTGAGGATGGTAGTGTCATGATATGCAAAATACATACATACTCAAATGTTGCTGTTCCCTTAACTAAGCCTCTCCCGTAACCCACGCATGAAGCACACACAAGAGCAATTGGTATTAGATACATTTTAGATTGACTCTAGTGCAAGTGGGGGACTGAAGGAAATATGCCCTAGAGGCAATCATAGAGATGATTATATTTCATATGTATCCATGAGTTATTGTAATGTTCCTTGAATATCCATATTAGGCAACTTGTATTGATTGGCAATTATGTGAATTGTTTGTGAAACTCATTACTTGTATGGTTATTTAAGAGTTCTCCCTAGTCGTACTTCATGTGAGGACACATGTGAATATTAGACTAGCACATCGATTGGTTGATGACTATGTTTCGCAAGTCATAGACATGGAGATGTCAAACCAATGATGTGGACACATGTTATGAACATGGGGTTGGACTGACCCAACTTGAGACTGTCAATTACTTGCAGCTCTCTCTCTACACATCGTGTACGTTTTGTCCTTAGACCTGAGATATTCGCATGTACTTGAGATGTGGATCGACCTACTTTGGGGCTATCAAACGCTGCACCGTAACTGGGTAGTCATAAAGGTAGCTTTCGGGTTTGTCCTGAAGCATGCTGCAAGGAATGGTCAATCAAGATGGGATTTGCCCCTCTCTACTTGAGAGAGATATCTCTGGGCCCCTCGAGTGATCGGATCCAGAAATTCATGGCCGTGCTACATATGGTTAAGAGTTAACCTAGTAAAGGGATTCTGAATCACGGTTTCGAGAAAGGGAGGTCATCTTGGAGCTAGACCAAATATCGTGAGGCAAAGGGAAAGACATGTACTAAACCTTGTGATGGTTCATCCGATATGATCTTTGTATGCGTTTAGGAGTTGGCACGTCTTGCTAGAGGTCGCTACCAACTATTGGCAGAATAAGTGTATTCGTGTCATGTCTATACGTATATGAACCTATAGGGTCACACACTTAAGGGGCTGGAATCCTAATGAGGATTGGATCCGAATTAGACTAGTCTCAGACTACTAATGGGCTGCTAATGTAGAAGACCTCTAGGGACGCCTATATAAGAGAGGGTGGGGCGAGCTGACCAGGGTAATACCTCAGATCATTCTCAGCCGCCACTCCTCACGCCTGTGTTGCTTGTGCGGACCTAGCAGTGCGTTGTCTGACGCTTCCACCCTGTACGTGTCGATACCTCGGAGGCGCTGCATCTGTAGCGCTTGGACGAGCCGATCAAGGGGAGCTGCTCGTGGGACGAGGACAAGGAGGAGACATGGAACGTCTACACTGCCTCAACGCGCCTCATCAATTCCGCAATTGCGCGTCTAGTGGTAATCACGTGATCTATGACAACAGTAATCCTGGTATACGCGGTAGAATTTTTTTGATTTGCGCTAGTGTAGCCTACCCATATCCCTACATTCCCATGTTTGTGGGCTCCAGAACCTCCACTATCATCACCATGGGAACACTTGTGAGACGATCCCGAGCTGTGCTTGTCAAAGTGATGCTTCCTCTTCCTATTCTCCACCTGTTTCATCTTGCTCTCCAAGATGGTGGCCTTGTACACAGTGGTTGATAAGTTTGAACATACGCAACAGATAGCTGCATGCACATCTCATCATTTAGCCCTACAAGAAATTGTTCCTTCCTCTTAGCATCAGTATCAACATCATCTGGTGCATAGCGTGCCAGATTGTTGAACTGCTCAATATATTCTGCCACACTGCAGTGACGTTGCTTAAGTTTGTGAAGCTCTTTCTTCTTCAAACTCATCACTCCTGAAGAGATATGAGTTGTGCGGAATCCATCCTCAAAAATATCGCAAGTCACTTACTCAATGGGAGTAGTGATTCGGAAGTTCTCCCACCATGTGGCTCTTGTTCCTTCAAGCAGATGTGCTGCAAACCTGACCTTTTCTTCATCAGTGCAGCCCATAGTGACCCATTCCTTGTTCAAGGAACGCAACCAGTCATTGGCTACCATTGGATCAGTGGTTCCCGAGAACTTGGCAGGCCTCAACCTCAAAAACCTTGTAAGCATCAAAGGCTAGTGGGTTGTTTTGATTTTTGTTGTTGTTGTTGTTGTTTTGATTCTGATTCGCCATGAACTGGGTCATCATTTGCCTCAAACGAGTCTGGGCTATCATCAGCTGCTACATCTCATTGCCATTGTTGTTATTGTTGTTAGTGTTGGGATTGGAACGATGGGGAGGCATCTGTGGTTTCAATAAGGATAAGTAATGAGATATAACCCATAAATACTATCATGCACAATAAATCACATAGAAACAATCACTAATAATCAAGCACAAGATAAACTTCGAGTTTAAAAAACGTGAACAACATGTTTTGGAAAAGTAAACACACTAGCAAAGTCATCCACATGTTGGATGATCATTGCGACTCGATATATATAAGGATGATGGATAGATAGTTAGCTGTCACATCCCAAGATTTTCCAAATCTTGTTATGTGAAAAATAAATGAATAAAATAAAACTTTGTTGATTTTCAGGGTGAGAAGAAACTTTTTGAATCCATTTGGAAACTTTCAAACCTATTTGGATCAAATAAAATCCTAAAGGGATTTAAAAAGTTAAGTAAACAATAAAGTTAAAAATATTTGGAATTACTATTTTTTGGATCTTTTAATAAAAGATTTGGTTTTCAAATGAAAAAGGTAGAAATATAAATAAGGATTATTTTATAGAGCCAAATTAAACCTTGGACAACATTTTGAAATAAAATGTTTTGTTTTGATTAAAAGATTAAAGGTTTATTTAAATAAAATAATGAGGATTTATTAATATCCAGTTTTATTAAAATAAAGGTTCTGCCATTTTAATTAAACATCAGAACTTATTAATTTATTTAAAATAAGTTTTCCAAGTATTTTATTTTCTCAAATAAAACCTACTGATTTGGTTTTGATAATATTTAGATTTCAAATGGAGGTTTTAAATAAGTAAATCAAAACCTATTTGAATTAATAAATAAAGTCTATTTTATTTAATTATTAAATAGATCCTAAAAAGAATAAAAATTATTATTTTATTTTTGGGATTTGGATTTGTGTTGTTAAACAGAACCAAAACTCAATGCAAAGTTTGGAGGAGTTTTGATTTGATTTGTTGATTGATTAGTTTGATTGAATTTCAAAACAGAAAATCGAATTAGAAAAAGAAAAAGCAATTAGAAAGAAAAAATCAGACACGACCCAGCCCAGCTAAGCCAACCTGGCCCAGCAGCCCATTTCCCTCTCTCCCCCGGAGCGTTTTCTGTCACTCACAGGCGAACCCACAAACCCACTGACGAGCAGGTCCCACTCTCCCTCTCCCTCACTCACTGCCAAGCGTCCCCACTGCCACGTAATCATCTTCCCACCGGCGACCTGTTCTTCCCCCAGACGCCGCTGCCGTTCCTACCATTTAATTCTTCGCATGAATTCGCCTTAATGCGGCGTTAATCTCTCGTCGTGACCACGCGGTATTAATCGCCTCCCTCTTCTCTCTCTTTTCCCCCAGACGCCACCCCACCGGAGCCACCAGGCTGCGACAATTCCTCTCCACACCACCCTCTGTCCGACGATGCTCCGACGACGATTCCGACCAGCATTCACCTCCCCTCGCCTCCTCGACCACACTCACATATTCCCCAATCCCTGACGCATCTCTCTGCATCCCCAACTTGCTCGCGCGTGCCTCACAGCGCCGGCAACGACATCAACTGACAACACCGTCGTCCGCAAGCAACTCCGGTGAGCCTCATCGCCTGAACCCGTGCGCGCCTCGACCAGAGCCTCATACTATTTTGTTCACCTGTGCCTTGTGAACATCCAGGTGCTCGCCATCCGCTCGCGTAGGACCCGTAGCCTCGCCCCCGTCGACGTCAGACCGCACCCGAGGTCCAGCTCAACTCCGGTGAGCGATTAAGGACGATCTCGTGCGCCCCTTCACCAGCCAGTACCACGTTGAGCATCAGCAAGCTTCGACGATTCTGGTGAGCCACCCCACTCCTCCTCTAGCCTCCTGTATCGCCGGCAACCTTGCCGCCAGAGCGCCGCCGCCGCATAGTCGCCACCAGCGCCGCTACTATTTGGTCAAAGCGATAGGAACCGTTAGATCTGCATCTGATGGCTTGGATAGATTGACTACCCGAAGAGGTAAGAGTGAACCTGCGCCGTGCGATGTCAGTTAAATCCAACGGCTGTAGTTGCGCAATCCACGCGAACCGGTATCAGCGAACCATAAACAGACGCGTGTCACTTGTTTGATTTAAAACATATTTTAGAATTTGATTTGGATGCAAATTTCCAAACCTTATACCTTTTTATCCACACGTCCAAAAATTGCAAATTTTATATCAATAGAATCAGTGGAACAAGCCCTAGCCAACCATGCAATTTGTTTAGTAAAAAGTTTCTGTTAAATTGTTAGTTTTTGCAGAAACTTGTGTATGCTTGTTTAGGTTATAAAAAAATTTCAAAAATGATTTTGAGGATGAAACCTTTGCAAATTGGTTTGATTTGACCCTACTGACCATAGGAAACACTTTGTGGATCCAAAAATATATTTGGTGATGCAAAAGAATGAATCTTGGATTTAAACCATTTCTAGTGAAATAAAAATATGGTTTATTTATTAAAAATGGTTTTGGAAGAAAACCTTTGGGAAATGTTTTGTTTCAAACTCTCTGACCCTAACCACAAACTTTTATGGTTTGAAAACATATTTTGTGAACCCTATGGATTAATGCCTCGTAAAAACATTTCTACACCACATAAAATGATACCTGGTTTTAAAAATGGTTATTAAAGTGAAACCTTTTGCAAATGACTTTGCCACTTTATAAAATGACCATTAGGTGTTTTCAAATGTGTATGACCCATTAGGAACCACTTTTTAAAATAAAACAAAGCTTGGCATGCTTGCATGCATTACCTTGACTTTATCATTTTATGTGATGTTTTGCTTGATTGGTAGATTGAGATTGTGCCTTGCTTGATTGAATTGTAGTGATTTGAAGAGTGTGATTGTTGCAAGGACAAGGAGTGAACTTATACGCTCTACCAAAAAGGAAAGTGATGATTCATAATTTTGTCCCATTACTTTCACTATGCATTAGTGATTTTTCTAAGTAAAACTTGCATGGAATTTTTGTTAAGTATAAACCATGCTATGGGAAATCCTAGTAGATGAAACCTTAGTAGAAATTTCCTAAGTTAAGATCCCTACTACTATCATGCTTAGCTTAGCTAGTAGAAAACAAGGGTGGAATATATATTCACACTATGGAAAAATATTCTAAGTCTGAGGACTTGTGATTTTGTCTAATAAAACAACTAAGTTAATGAAACACCTGGGTGGAATGGGATTGCTTGGTAGTGTTTGGTTGAGTGGTTCACAAGGCCCATTTTTATGGTTTACCTTGTGTATCTCACTTGTGGATGGCCACCCAGGAACAAAGAGATTTGAGATGTCAAATGTTGAGAAGCTTCAAGTGCAACCACTTGGCATTATCGGCTCTGCCTGGATCACATAGGTTGCTAGAACTTAGCCATTTGGACAGTTGGTGGTAGTGGGATGATAGGTTGGAACGCGTCCATTTGGTCTAAGGAAAGGCTTCTGACAGATCTTGTCTTGGTGAAACCAAGTCTTGTGGGGAAAGTGCACCACCTCTCCAGAGTGTAAAATCTAAGTACTTAGCCATGTCCCTGGTAAAGGACAATTTGAGCATCAAGACATGGAAGCTATCAAGAATCTCATCATCTAAATTTCTAAGTTAAAAACTTGTGGTTGAACAAGGGTTAAAGGATCTTCAATCTTTGATTGGGAGATGCCTTGGGAAAGATTTTTTTCAAAGCAAAAACTTAGTGTTTTCAAAAGATAAGGAAAATCTATTTTGAGCAAAGCAAGCCTAAGATCCACTTAGCCAAATGAATATAGATGTTAGACTCCACTACACTACCATAGTATCACTTGCCAATACAATTCAAATGTATCGACCCTTGTGGTTGTAACTTGTTATGTTGCAGGTTTGATTGACATTAGTGAAGTTTAGATGATTAGGATTACAAGTCTACAACCAACATGTCTTCCTGTGGCACTTTGAAGATGAAGGACCCCATGCTTATAGATATTCTGCTGCAATGTAATGTAATAGCCAAATGAGCTATGTAAGATGTAATAAAATTATGTTATTCCTGGTTATAAAGTTGTATTATGACCCTTGTTTCTTGATATTACATCTTAACTGTGGATGCTAGTTATTGATCCAGGGACTAGCATTATAAACATAGGGATCTCTACCTTATTAAAGGTTGGGAACCTTACAGATGGTATCAGAGCCAGGTTGTGTTGCCTGTAGGATTTGTAACCCTAGGATTGGACCAAAACCCCTTAGAAAATTAGGAGTTGCTTTTGTTCCAAAATTTATTTAAATCAATCTTGTAAACTCTTTTCCTCAACCATTTTGGTTTCAACTCTACATCTCTTCTACTTCAACTTGATGGACAAAACCTTTCCCATGGCCAAAGACTTCACCATGTGCTAAGGACTTCTTCAACTCTAATGACTTCAACATCTTCAACATTTTCACCAAGGACCTCAACCTTGGATATAACTATGGACTACAAGTGAGACAAGAAATATTACTCAAGACTTGAAGACTAAGGAAACACAACTTAGAAGAATCATCATCATCTTTGGAGTTGTAGCCAAGACACAAGAATTTTTCCCAAGGAAACCATGATCTCATTCAAGAAGAAACAACAAAGAAGGATGGAATAATCTCAAGTGAACCATATAGTTGGACCACCATATTTAGTTTAGGTCAAACCCACCAACTTGTGTGGTGTAACAAAAATATTTTTGGTTGCCTAAAAATATGCTTGAAACTTGTGGTTTGAGTGGAATGTTTGTTTGTGATTGCTTGCACATTGCTTGTGTGAATTGTGATGTGTGTGATTAAAATTATTTCCTTAGAGATACCTTGCCTATTCTAATCCCAATCCAATCCAAACAGATGACTTCTCCAAGAAACTCCAACATCAAGGTTGATGACACCAACAACAACTAAGAGGACAACATGAGAGAACTTATAGTAACCCAAACCCAGTTGAGCCAAGAGACAACTCAGATTTTATCCAACAACAATGGACTAGACCCAGCTATACAAAGGATTTTGAAACTTCAATCCCAATTGTTGCAAGGATTGGTTACTCAAATGATCAACATGGGAGAAAACTTTCCCAAAGAGCTAATGACAACAAGGATGACAAGGATGTTATTCTAGAAGGAACCCAAGCATGCAATATTTGTAGAGACAAGGATCATACATGCAGGGAGCATGAAGATCAATGCCCTAATTGTGAAGAACAAAGTAATATCTCTAGTAACTGCCCCAAGAAGAGAGAAAGATTTCCCACCTTTGAGGTGAGGTATGAAGAGCATGAACTAGAAGAACTCCTAGCTTTGGAGAGACCCAAAAAGAAAAAGAAGGACAAAAGCCAGTTGTAATGTTACAATTGCAAAGAGATGGGACATTATGCCAGTGAATGCCTAGAAAATAAGAAGAACCAAAGAAACAAACAAGAGGCAATGATATCAAAGGAAAAGAGAGATATCAACCAAGTGATGTGTTTCAAATGCAGGGAGCTAGGCCACTATGCAAACCACTGTCCAGAAAAGATGAAGCACAAGATAAACCAACCTATGAAGGATCTCAGCCTTGTCATATGTTTCAAGTGTGAAAACAAAGGACACTATGCAGATGTTTCCCCAGAGAAGTTTCCCCAGGATCCCAAGAAGGCCAATATGTAATTTAGTTGGAAAATTTTCAAGGGTGGTAGTACCCTAGATGCTTTGAGCCAATTTGTAACCCTACCCTTCCCAAATCTCGGGACGAGATTTATTTTAAGGGTGGTAGCCTGTCACATCCCAATATTTTCCAAATCTTGTTATGTGAAAAATAAATGAATAAGATAAAACTTTGTTGATTTTCAGGGTGAGAAGAAACTTTTTGAATCCATTTGGAAACTTTCAAAACCTATTTGGATAAAATAAAATCCTAAAGGGATTTAAAAAGTTAAATAAACAATAAAGTTAAAAATATTTGGAATTACTATTTATGGATCTTCTAATAAAAGATTTGGTTTTCAAATGAAAAAGGTAGAAATATAAATAAGGATTATTTTATAGAGCCAAATTAAA